>JALIGW010000002.1:122259615-122859615 GCA_023053685.1 Diadophis punctatus similis
CATGGCATAAAAATTTGATAAATAAATAAATAAATAATAATAAATAAATAGTCTTGAAGAGTTCTACATTCTTATTCAATTCTACATAGGCTGCTGGGATTCTTCTCAAACTTATTCCCATTGTCTTTCTATATCCTGAGTCTCTCTATTTAGTTCCATTATTTATTAACTCCTCCATGCTGGCGTTTCATCATCAGGAACCCAGTTCTATAGCTACCTCTCGTGTTCTCAACTGAGGAAAAGAGATAATGGATCATTGGCCCCATCAATGGTCATTTTATGGGAATAGAGACTTGGGGTGAGACTTCCATGGTTTACTTTAACTGATCATTCCAGATTATTGGAGCTTTGATTCAACACAAGAACCAAATTCAGACGGATATCCACCTTATAAAGCCTGATTACCTACACAGACTCAAAGGCCCATGGTGCCTATGCCCAAGCATAAGACAGATAGATTTCAGCCATTTTTAGACATAAGGAAGAAAGAAACTGGATGTTTAAAAATAATTAGAGGTTTAAACTTGTAGCAAGCCAAATGGCCTTGATGATCTCCCTTGAGATTGTGCCCAGAATCTCAACCTGTATGAAAAAGATATACCAGGCAAATAGATTTATGAGATTTTGGTATTTGTGCCAAGTCACCCTTCACTAGCCAGCTACCCAAATCACGTATCAAGGTCTAATCTTTATCTTCCAAGTCATTATACTCATAAGTGTCAAATATTCAGAGCCAACCTTGCAATTCAAAAGTGAAGCAGCCAATTCTTGGAGTGGGAATACCAAAGATGTTAACAATGTGGGGTGCACAGTGTTATTTGCCACCTCTTCTGGGGCAATACATGAATTGTTTCTTACTAGAATAAAGTGGCAGTCTAGCTCATCCATTGCTCGTTTGAATGGGGAAGTACGCGCATGTGCACGCGCTCTCCCATCACTTCCGCAGCCCGGTTCCAAAGCATTCAAGGCCCAGTAGTGGGCTGCGGCACACGGTTGGGGACTCCATGGCTACAAAAATATTTCATAGCCATGATACTTAATTGGGGAAGGGGTTTAAATTGAACCTGTAATACCAGGTAATACTAAGTCAGAGATGACTTCAAGACCAACATGTCAACTCTGAAACTGACCTAGATAAAGCCATTTTTCCTGCCTCATAGTTGCCACAAACTTTGAAAGGGGGAAGGGAGGGGGGAAAGCAGATAGACCGGCTACCAGTCAAAACAAAAAGTTTTCTTGTGGGAACCAAGGTCATCCCAACAGATGGCAGAGGAGTGACCAAGCAGCCTCCCAGCTACCTTCATTGGACAATGTGATCGGTGACACCTGGGGAGGGAATATTTGCTCTTTTCATTAGGAGAAAAACTGCAGGAACCTTTAGAGTTGGTTTTCACTAGCTGTGTCAATATGATGTGTCCAATAAACATGTTCTTTGAGAAATCTACTTGCCTCTGAGTTCTGCTCTTGGTGGATGCCTTACTAGGAACCCTGCACACCATGCACCGTACCATGTGTCTGTCAGTGCAGAAAGACAGGAGGAAGAAGCCACAAATTTAAATCTCAAGACTATAAAAGTTATTTGCATCTTCTCACTGGCAGGGGTCAATCAACTCTTCTGTTTGACTTCATCTTTGTCTACTGAAAAAAAAATCTGTCAATCTTCTGCCAAGTCAAACTGAAAAGCTGACAAAGTATTAAGTGTCAGGAGATCTGTGATTCATTGGCAAGCATTGGATTGGTATAGTAGGTTATCCTGAACAATATAAGGACATATGAATAATATTGGATTTTAAAAAAACCAAAGCACTGATTTTTGAGGTATCCTTTGTTCTTGGTTTTTTCTTTTTTAAATTTTCCTGGATTCTTTTTGAAAAAGTAAGACTCTTTAGAATTATAGATAGGCTATCATAGAATAGGCTATCATAGAATAGTAAAGCAATGGTTTCTCCAATAAGTTAGTATCATTTCAAGCATAACTGATACTGAATAACTGTCTCATTATAATTACTTTCACACCTTAGTGCCTTTCATATTGTATTACTTATGGGTTTAATTTTCATATCACCTCAGTCAGTGCACACCTTTCCAATTATATCAGTGGAATTGTGCTCTTTGTCCTGTGCTGCAAGATGCTACATAATAATTAAAAGCAATCATTTATAGGAAATAATATAGCAAATTATTTCTCAGATAAGGCTTAGCAAGTTTCTATTATTCTCAAATATGCAGGAATTAAACCCTGCCATATCCTCTTGAAATATGGCATAGTATAACAAGTTTTTCAAAAATCACAGCACCAAAGACCATACCATAGAAAGAAGAGACGAAATATAAATAGCCTGGAGTCCTATTAATCTACTTGGCTTCAGCTCACATTATCTCTTAAGTGGTCTGCAGATGCCTCCTGTGGCTGCTGTCAGTAAGGGAGTTAGAAAGAATTCCAGTCTGCTTTTTCCTACCTGGAAATTGTTATTCAGTAGTAAATTGCTACTGCTGCTTCCTTTGACTTAAAAGAGAAAATAAGAGAGCGGCGGTCTCATATACTTCAGTACCATCAGGGAGAATAAAGAATAGCGAAATCTACTTTTGAAAACAAAACTTGAATAAATTACTTTGCCATGGGGTGTAGGCTCAGCACAAAGCAGCATTCGATTTTGCCCCGTTTATTCAAATTGCTATTGCTGAAGCAGACTAAGGAGAACAGCAGTAAACTGGGTTTTTCTGTCTCAAACATAGCCAATTGCACTGCATGGCATTGCCACGCTTTTCTCCCTCCTCCCCTCTTTGCCTGAGCCAAGGAGAAAGTAAAAATGTGTGTTCGAGATTGTTTTTTGGACTCAGTTGATACACATCTGTGTCTGCGGCTGGGTTATGACTTAAAGTAATCCATGGAAGTTGCAGAGGAAAACAGAGAAAATTACATGTCATCAGCTTTTCTGACAACACAATCACTTGGCTGGTGATTCCTCCCAAAATTTCAGTGTAGTAGTTGAGAATCATTCACATGCTTGGGCCATAGGATTAAAAGTCCCGCCTCATCCTCAGAAACAGCTCTTTTCAAAAATTACGGGAGTTTTGCTTATAGAGCAAGGGTGTCAAACTCAAGGCCCACGAGCCGGATCCAGCCCACGGGGTGCTTAAATCTGGCCCGCGGGAACCTGGAAACAGCGAAGGTCCAGCCCGTGGTGCCTTTGCCAGCAAAAATGGAGCTCGCGAGGGCCACAGGCTTGCAGAGTTGCAGAAAGCCGTCGCAGCCGAAGACAGAGCTTAGGAGCCCGTTTTGCTTGCAGAGTGCTCAGGCCACCACAGGCACCCTTGACATGAGTGACAATGAACTTGCCACCCCCACCCTGGCCACCCCCACCCCACCCCCTCGAGGTCAAACACAATTTATTTATTTATTTATTTATTTGGTAGCTTTTCTATGCCGCCCTACTTCCTTAGGACTCAGGGCGGCGTACAACATTTTATACAAAAACTCCAAACAAATTATTAAAAGCACTTAAAAACAGTTAAATATATATATATATATATATATATATATATATATACACACACACACCATACATACATGGGGGAGACATCAGATATAAAATCGTCTCAACTCACCCCCACCTGCAGGAAGAGCCATGTCTTAATGGCTTTTCGGAAGGCCAGCAAGGTGGGGATGATTTGGATCTCTGGGGGAAGTTGGTTCCAGAGAGCAGGGGCCCCTACAGAGAAGGCCCTCCCCCTAGACCCCGCCAGTCGGCACTGTTCGGCTGACGGGACCTGGAGTAGACCCACTCTGTGGGACCTAACTGGTCGGAGGGAGGAATGCGACAGAATGCGGTCCCGGAGATAGCCTGGTCCTAAGCCATGTAGGGCTTTAAAGATGATGATCAGCACCTTGAATTGTACCCGGAGACCAATGGGCAGCCAATGCAGCTGGCAGAGTATAGGTGTTACGTGGGTGTACCTTGAAACACCCACCACAGCACGCGCAGCTGCATTTTGCACCAGTTGAAGTCTCCGAATACTCTTCAGGGGCAGCCCCATGTAGAGCGCATTGCAGTAGTCCAGTCGGGAGGTGACAAGGGCGTGAGTGACCGTGAGTAGAGCCTCCTTCTCCAAGTATGGTCGCAATTGGTGCACCAGGCGAACCTGTGCAAAAGCCCCCCTAGCCACAGCTGTAAGATGTTGATCTAATTTTAGCTGTGGATCTAGGAGGACTCCCAAATTGCGAACCCGTTCTGAGGGAGTTAATTTTTCTCCCTCAAGAACCAAGGAGGGACAGTTGTCATGGTCCTTAGGAGGCAATATCCAGAGCCACTCAGTCTTGTCGGGGTTGAGTCTAAGTCTGTTCCTCCCCATCCAGATCCTAACATCGTCCAGGCACTGGCACATCACATCAACCGCCTCCCTGAATTTAGACAGGGTGGTGATGTACAGCTGGGTGTCATCAGCGTACTGTTGGAAACTCACCCCATGTCTACGGATGATCTCCCCCAGCGGTTTCATGTAAATGTTAAACAGGATGGGTGAGAGGACCAAACCCTGAGGCACCCCACAGGTCAGGGGCCTAGGAGACGACCTCTGCCCACCTGCTAACACCGACTGCATCCTGTCAGCGAGATAAGAGGAGAACCACCGCAGAACGGTGCCTTCCACTCCCAACAACCATGATGCAGCCCTCAATGAAATTGAGTTTGGCACCTCTGCTGTCGAATCTAATTCTAGAAAAATACCATGGTACTGAAAGCCACTGAGAAGTCAAAGAGAATTAAGAGGATTGCATTCTCTGCTCCTGAACTAAATATGCATTTTTCTCATTTCATTTTAATGTATGTATTAAATTTATATGCCACCCATCTCAGGTGACTCTTCCTCTTCCAGTACATTTTTCATATTGTAATAATTGGATACTAACCTCTAAGGTTAAACAACTCCCCCTCTCCCCTGAAAATAAATGTTCTCCGGCACACTTCAATAACCAGGATGGGCAGAATGTTCATAGGCTCAGGCTGCACAACCTAACAAAATCTGTAACAGAAATTTGTAGCATTGTAGTTGCTTTCATCTCTGATTCTGTTAGAAATGTGAAGTTCAAAGCGCTACTGTGCAACACTGCAATTTTAAATGTAAAATGTACTACAGATTGGTCTCAATGGGTCTTCAAGGGCTTGCTTTATTTTGCATTAATTGTCAGCATTGGGTGATTTTTCAAACTCTGGAGAAAATGACGCACAAAGATTTCACTTTGGGAATGAAATACATGTAGTTTGAAATGTGCTACATTGTTCCAGGTTTTCTGCAAAATCCCAGATTTTTACACATTTCTTTCCTAGGGTGTTCAAATTATTCCATGGATCTTTCTATACAGTCTTAATCAAAGAAATGTAGTTGGGGGAGATGTTTAAAATATGCTTTCCCAGTTATTTTTTTTTCTGAGTAGTACTTCCTTCTTTAAATATTTTAAGAATACAAACTGTGTCGTTCCTCTAATAATTACTCAGCTAATCAGTTGATACCATGAGCATGAGCTGATGCAGATGCTATTAATCAACAACTTCAGGTTAATATGAGCATGTTTTTCCCTTGCGCTGAATACACTTTGCTTTCTAAGGGAAACGATATCACACAAGCCGCAATTCACCAGTCATAAACTCCCGTGTGCCTATTGTGATTTTTCCTTTTGCAAAAGATCACATGGGTGGGATTCTGAGACCTGTGGCAAATTTCCCATTGCACAAGATTCCCTTACAAAGTTGATGTAAATCAGAATGAGGTATGCATTTCTCTGAACTCCTTGGTTCACTGAATGGTGAATCCTCTTTCCTTCTGCTGTCAGTAGCGTTAGCTGATGCACGAGATGACGTCCCCAATGTTTGAGGTAAATTGTATTAGACTGCATGTTTAAGGCATAGGAAATTCTCCTGGAGACTTCTAAGCTCCATAGCAGCAATGATGTTCACATGCAGTCTATGTCTCCTAAAAGGATAGGAGATAAAATGCCTTGAAAAACCAGATAGTTTTTCTTTGATAGCTTAAACCAGGAGCAGGAAGTTTTTATTTCTTTGAAGACCGTACTTTCCCAGTGAAAATCCTTAGGGTGGAATGGGGATTTATTTTTTAGCAAGCATAGTATGCCACCAACCACTAAGGTTTCTCCACTGAGAATTTAAAAAAAAACCTACCATTAAAACAAAGGTTATAACAATTGTTAAAATAAAAATGGAAACAAATACAGTTAATTATAATGAGCAATTGATCCAGAAAAAAACCATCTTCAAATTAAGGGCCATTTTAAAAGCTGATAAGGATGTATCAGCAAAAGAGGAAAAAAGCTACTTATTAAGAGAAAAAAAGAAAACGCAGGTTGAGGTCACCCTCCTAGCAGCTTGAGGATAGGCTGAGGACAATATATGTTCTTGCCCTCTTGAAGTAGTCCATGGCCTATCCTCACTTGGGAAGCCTCCTCAGATGATCTCTGTAAATGGGAGGTTCACATAGAAAGAAACATGTGTTCAAATAGCCTGCACTTAAGGCAGGGGTATCAAACTTGTGGCCCACGGGCCAAATGCGTAAGGTGACCAGACGTCCCGATTTTGGCGGGACAGACCCGCTTTTTAATGATTTGTCCCGCGTCCCGCCCGTCCTCTAAAAAGTCCCGATTTTTTGAAAGAATGCACGACTAGGGCATTCTTTCCAAAAATCGGCCTGAAAGGGTGGCATGCGAGATTGGGGGGAGTTAAACTTTCGGCGGGCACGGCTTTGCAAGGGCTCTTCGCGGTCTACAAGCCGCCGGCATGCACTGGAGGGCGGTGAAGGACACGGTGGAGAGGCGCCTGATGCAGCCCCGCCCTCTCGAAACGGCCGGCGTCGCGGTGGGCGGGGCGGCCCGAGCGAAGGAGTCGCATCCAAGATGGCCCTCGGGCCGGCGCTGGCTCAGCCGGCCGGGGCCGCCGCCGCAGCCTTCCCGCCGCCGGGGCAGCCGGGACTGGGGGCCCAGCCGCAGGGGCAGCAGCAGCAGCAGCAGCAGCAGCAGCAGGCGTCTCAGCTCGGGCCGGCCGTGGGCGGCGTTGGCGGCGGGCGTGCGTCACCGGCTCTTCCGCCAGCTTCCAGCCGCCGCCGGAGGAGTCAACGCGGGACGCCCGCCCGCCGCCAACGCCGCCCACGGCCGGCCCGAGCTGAGAGGCCTGCTGCTGCTGCTGCTGCTGCTGCCCCTGCGGCTGGGCCCAACCTGGCCGTCCTCGAGTGCCTGCAGGACGTGCGCGAGGTCAGCGGGCGGCGCGGGACCCCCGGGCGGGTGGGGGGAGGGAGGAGGAGAGCCAAGAGACGCTGGGGGCTGCTCCCCTTCCCAAGCCACTGCCGGCTCCCGAAGGGGAGGCGGGAGGCGAGGAAAGGTCTCCTGCCTCCCCCCCCACCTGGACGCCGACATTAGCCGTCTTTTGCCCTCTGCGCATGCGCAGCGTTCTGCGCATGCGCAGAGGGCAAAACTCAAATGGCGGCGTCCAGGCAGCCCCGCCCCCCGTCGGTGTCCCGCTTTAAAAAAAAAATCTGGTCACTTTACAAATGCGTCACACTCTGGCCATACCCACGCCCGGTTTAGTGAAGGGGAAAAAAGTCGAGATATGTCACGTGACGACATGAATTTGACACCCCTGACTTAAGTCATGTTGTGCTGGTGCTGGACTGAGGCATAAGCTAAACAGGCTACATCTTAGGGCAGTGATGAAGAACCTTTTTCAGCTCAGGTGCCAAAAGGGTGTGCGTGCGCACAATAGCGTGCATGCGAGTGCCCACACCCATAATGCAATACATTCCCCCCGCATGCGTACAACCCCCCCCCATGCTGCCCCCCGCACATGCACACAGGCCTCACTGAAGCCTCCAGATTTCGGGTAGGCCCATTGGGCTGTTTTTCGCTCTCCCCAGGGTTCAGGAAAGCCTCCTGAAGCCTGGGGATGGCAAAAAATGACCCAACTGGCCAATCAGAAGTTCAGAAACTAAACGGAAATGGAGCTGCCCTACTACTTACCTTCAGATAGTTGCAACCAGGCCTTGCACACCTCGGCCCATTTCTTCTGCAGCTGGCAAAGCTTTCCTGAAGGCCTCTGTAGATGATAACAGAGCTCCGGATCGATCCGGAGCTCTGTTATCAGCTGCAGAGGCCTTTCCTAAAGGCCTTTCCTGAAGGCCTCTCTAGCCGATAACAGAGCTCCGGATCGATCTGGAGCTCTGTTATCAGCTGCAAAGGCCTTCGGGCAAGCATTGCTGGCTGCAGAAGAAATGGGCTGAGGTGTGGGAGGCCTGGCTGCAACTGTCCAAAGCCGAAGAAGTTCCTGAAGACCTCTCACAGAGAAAAGGAGGCTGAGGGTGACACACACAAGTGAACTTCCGATTGGCCCGTTGGCCATTTTCGCCATCCCCAGGCTTCAGAAGGCTTTTCTGAAGCCTGGGGAGAGCGAAAACGGCTGAAAAGAAGGCCAAAAATCAGGAGCTGACATAGGGCAACACCTCGCATGCCCTCAGATATGGCTCTGCGTGCCACCCATGGCATGCGTGCCATAGGTTCGCCATCACTGTCTTAGGGCCTCACAAACTTACAGGGCCTCACAACATTTGAGCATATTTGTTTTCTGATTTTGCAAATCAGTTAATTTACTGATTACTGTTCCTGATTACTTATTGTATAAATATTCATGTGCTTTAAAATTATTTTTAAAATTATATTTAAGCATTGTTTCCAGGATGTACTTATGAGAAAGTTGAATATTTACTAATCCGCAAATGCATTCATTTGAAAATAATTTGTATTATTCACTTTAAATAACCTGCATTAAATAATTTAAAGACACGCACACATTCAATTTTTTGGTGGTGACCCAATGTCCTATTTTGGAGTGTAGACCTTCTGGGGTAGCTTCTGGGGTAGCTTTTTAACAACAAACTTCCAAGCTTCACCTGAAGTTTCTAGACTACAAAGACAGTCCCCACATAAGTGTATCTTCATTGTCACATTTGTAATTTATTGCCAGGTTTGCCTTCCACTAGACTGGAAGCAGATTATGCAAGAACAAGTTTTTCAGAACTCTGATTTGTAATATTTATTACAAAGAGGGTTACGATTACGACCCAATAATTCCCACAAGTATTCTACTTTCAAATTAAAAATGTATGTGTATATTTATTTATATATGTGTGTGTATATAATTATATATATATGGCTGTGATGCTTTCTCTCCCATATTTGGTTACACCAGGATAACATGACAGAAAAACATATATAACCCTTTCCTGGTGAAAGAGCTGATTGGGAACAGAGCCTATGGCCTAGTGGTTAAGTTGTTGCCTTACAAGGCAGCCGGCCCGGGTTCAAATCCCAGTAAGTGGTATGGCTATCTGACGAGAGCAAAATAAGCTCGAAATAGATCTATAATAGTCTCCCATTATTTTCATTTATCAGCAAAAAAAATCCTATATATATATATATAGATAGATAGATATAGAGATAGATAGATAGATATAGATATAGATATATATAATTATAATTATATACACACACATATATAAATAAATATATACACACAGGCATATTTACAGATAAAGAAGTGATAGCCATCACGATCTTTGGAACGTTTAAAATTTTATTTAAAACTACTTAACAATTTTAATAGTAGTTTTAAATAAAATTTTAAACGTTCCAAAGATCGTGATGGCTATCGCTTCTCTATCTATCTATCTATCTATCTATCTATCTATCTATCTATCTATCTATCTATCTATCTATCTATCTATCTATCTATCTATCTATCTATCTATCTATCTATCTCTATCTCTATCTATATATCTATATATCTATATATCTATATATATCTATATCTATATCTATATCTATATCTCTATCTATCTATCTATCTATCTATCTATCTATCTATCTATCTATCTATCTATCTATCTATCTATCTATGTTTTTCTGTCGTGTTATCCTGGTGTACCCAAATATGGGAGAGAAAGCATCACAGCTTCCATTTTTGCCTTTCAGCCCCTCACTGGGACCGTCCAGGCAGTTTTTTACATAGCCAAAAATTAAGTTTAGGTGGCAAGATTCTGGGTTTCCTCTCACTTTTTCAATCTGAAGTGGAAGACACTTGTCCGTTGTGAAAACAGGGTACAGAATACAGAATGACAGAGTTGGAAGGGACCTTGGAGGTCTTCTAGTCCAACCCCCTGCTCAGGCAGGAAACCCTATACCCGTGATGGCGAACCTATGGCACGGGTGCCACAGGTGGCACGCGGAGCCATATCTGCTGGCACGCGAGCTGTTGCCCTAGCTCAGGTCCAGCGTGCATGTGGGCACCCGCCAGCTGATTTTTGGCTCTCACGGAGGCTCTGAGAGGGCGTTTTTGGCCTCCAGAGGGCCTCCAGGGTGGCAGGGGAGAGCGTTTTTGGCCTCCCCAAGCTCCAAGAAAGCCTCTGGAGCCTGGGGAGGGCAAAAAATGGGCCTACCGGATCCACCGGAAGTCAGGAAATGGGGGAGCAGGGGTGCGGGGGGGAGCATTGAATATGGGTGTGGGCACGCGCACGCGTGCGATAGCGCGTGTGTGCACTATTTTGGCACCCGAGGACAAAAAGGTTCGCCATCACTGCCCTATACCATTTCAGACAAATGGTTATCCAATCTCTTCTTTAAAACTTCCAGTATTGGAGCATTTACAACTTCGGGAGGCAAGTTGTTCCACTGATTATTATGTTTTTTCATTCTTTGATACCAATATCTGTGAACATAACCTGAGAATTGGACTGAAAATGTAAATATCTATGGAGATCCTCAGTCCTCCAGGTCATGGTTGTCTCAAAGGTGCTTTTTTCAAGAGGCAACTGGACTTTCTGGTTTTTCTTTGAAGACGTTTCTCTTCTCATCCAAGAAGCTTCTTCAGCTCTCACTGGTCATTTGCATTCTTTTCTGTGCTGTCTGATGAACACCCTTCGAATGGAGTATGAAAAGATTTCCAGAAAAATTACAGACTACAGGAACCATTTGCACTTCAGTTTGAGATGCAGACAGCACAGAAAAGAATGCAAATGACCAGCAAGGGGTATAAATCCTTCCATTCCCCACCATCCAGTCAAAGCTGAAGAAGCTTCTTGGATGAGAAGCGAAATGCCTTCAAAGAAAAACCAGAAAGTCCCATTGCCTCTTGAAAAAGCATCTTTGGGATGACTGAAAGCGTAGATAGTCCTGGACTTAGAACTGGTCATTTGAAGATCATTCAAAGACCTCTCCTGAGTTACTTATGACCCATTTCAGAGTCATGACTGCACACTCGCTCACAGTTACACGATCACATTTTGGGTTCTTGCCAACTGACTCAGTGATTAGTAACATTTTTTGCCAGTTTCTTGCGTTTACATCCAGTCTCCAACAAAAAATCTCCATTGGGAAAATCTATTCACATAACGACTGCCATGCTTACTAATAACTATTGTAAAAAAATGGTTGCAATGTTGTATGCAGTACCTGCTGCCTTACAACCATAACAACCTGTGAGTGTAATTCCAGGCTCAGTTATGATTATAAGTCAAGAACTACTTGAATTTGCCTGTTCTCAGTTGGCATAAAGATGTTTGAAATATCTTTGCTCATATTTGCTGAGGTTTGAAAGTTATATAAGACCTGTTCATGTGCAAATACAGTAATATATAATTATTATGAAAGCACTGCTGGTACAATACATACCATTTTTCAGAGAAGGGAAAACTGAGCCGTTCAGATCTCTCCTTTTCTGTAGTTTGGGTTAAAAGGGTCTGTAAAACAATAAGTTTGTGTTTACACACATGCCCAGTCATATCCAATAATAAATGTTCTTTTCTCTGGGTTTTATTATGCTATTTTTGTACATAGAAGATAAGCAGATAAATGTTTTAGGGGAAAGTGGGTAGTTTTATACACAGAGGGTTACTTCACTTTGGGGTTTTTTTTCCCAGTAGCATTTAATCCCTTTTCTCAAACTTTATTTAAGTACAGCAAATTGTTCAGAGAGCTGAGTAAGAGCTAAAAAACTAACAAATTTTGACTCAGGAGGAAATTAATTCCTAACAGAGGAACATAAATCTTTCTTTAATTAAGCCTTTGAAGTTGCTCCCCCCCCCACCTTTTTTTGGTGCAAATATTTATGATCTCTTTTTCAAAGGCCTCATACCTTAGTAGTCTTATTCCACCATGTGCATTTTGTTTTAAACAAGCATTTAATAACATTGGTAATCATTTATAATGCTGGCTTACAGGAACATAAAACCATGCCTCATTGTTCTTCTCGTGGGCTTCAGAGGACATCTAAGGAGAGTTCATACATGCAATGATGTCAAGAGGAACTGATTCCAGGTTAATGGTCATTACAAGTATGTCAAGTTTCATATCACTTCGTGCAGATTTTACAGTAGTTTATATTTGTAGCTTAGCATTAAGACCAGCCTTCCTTATTTAATGTTCTCCAGAAGTCTTGAAACTATAATCTCAGAATTTTTAACTAGAATACAATACAGAGAATGGTATGGGAGAAGTGGATCTGTTTGTTGTGATGGTGGTGGTTGTTGTTGTTCATTAGTCTTTCAGCACAAGTGAAATAACCCATGTGTTTAAAGCCCAGAAATTGCATAAATAAAAGCCAAGGAATTTAATCAAGGTATAGTATCCTGCATCTGATTGGTTTTGTTGAAATCCAGTGTCAAACGCTGGGAAATTCAGGCAGTTCAAATGAGTATAAAGATTTATTGCAAGCTTAAGTTCTCTACAAGAATCTGAACTACAGGTGAGTCCTCGACTTACGACCCCAATTGAGCCCAACATTTCTGTTGTTAAGTGAGACATTTGTTAAGTGAATTTTGCCCCATTTTACGACCTTTCTTGCCATGGTTGTTAAGTGAATCACTGATATTGTTAAGTTAGAAACAAGGGTTGTTAAGTGAATCTGGCTTCCCCATTGACTTTGCTTGTCAGAAGGTCACAGAAAGTGATCACATGACCCCAGGATACTGCAACTGTCATAAATATGAACCAGTTGCCAAGCATGCAAATTTGGATCACATGACCACGGTGGATGCTGCAGCGGTCATACATTTGAAAAACGGCCATAAGTCACTTTTTTCAATCTTTTTTTAACTTCAAATGGTCACTAAATGAACTGTTGTAAGTCGAGTGTACTAACAATCAAAGGAAATTAGCTGTAGTTAAGAAGGAATTCAAGATGGGTTGGACTTAGATCTCTTGTGGGCATGCAGGGATTCATGACTGATGACATGTTTGACCCTTCCCTCATGCTCAGCCTGGTCATCTCCTACACATAGTTTTGGACACTTAAGAGGAAAGAAACTGGGGCCAATATGGAGTATGGGCTTCATTAGAAAGCAGTGAGGAATTTGCTACTGTGCTTTGTTCTGAGAAATTATTCTGTTGATGAAAAAAAAGTTAATAATAGATGTTGTTATTGGGACCGATAAAGAAGCAGCTGGGGAAATGAGAATTGTCTGAGCATCTCAGAAGCATTAGGTTGCTTTTTTTGCATTTAATTTTTATTTAGAAACTTGGCTATATTCCATTAAAAACAAACAACAAGGTTACAGTTAAAAACAAACTAGAATAAAATTTCATAAAAAAATAAAATGTTAGAAATCTTTAAAAACGTATAATTTCCATGAGCCTAACAAAAAGCCTAAGTGAACAAGGGTGCCTTAAGTTGTGCCAAAGCCAATGATTGAAAATGAAGATAACTATGGTGGCTCGATTGTGACTTTTAGGACACACTCAATGGAAGCGAACGTTGGATTTCGAAGAAGCAGGCTAGCAACAGCATTGATGCTTTTGGATTGTAATGTTGGAGAGTGGAACAGAACAGAACAGAACCTTGGAGGTCTTCTAGTTCAACTACCTGCTTAAGCAGGAAACCCTATACCAGTGATGGCGAACCTATGGCAAGCGTGCCACAGGTGGCACACGGAGCCATATCTGCCGGCACGCAAGCTGTTGCCTAGCTCAGCTCCAACACACATGTACGTGCCAGCCAGCTGATTTTTGGCTCACATGGAGGCTCTGGGACGGCGTTTTTGGCTTCTGGGGGGCCTCTGGGGGGGATGGGTGAGGGCGTTTTTGCCCTCCCCAGGCTCCAAGGAAGCCTCTGGAGCATGGGGAGGGCTCACCAGAAGTTGGGAAATGGGCCATTTCCGGCCTCCAGAGGGCCTCTGGGGGGCGGGAGAGGCCGTTTTTGTCCTCCCCAGGCTTTGAATTATTGGTATGGGCACTCGCGCATGCGTGATAGTGCACGTGCATGTACTTTCGGCACCCGAGGGAAAAAAGGTTCGCCATCACTGCCCTATACCATTTCAGACAAATGCTTGTCCAATCTCTTCTTTAAAATGTCCAGTGTTGGAGCATCTACAACTTCTGGAGGCAAGTTGTTCAACTGTCAGGAAATTTCTTCTTAGCTCTAGGTTGCTTCTCTTCTTGATTATTTATTTTATTATTTATTAGTGAGACTTATATACCACCTCATAGTGCAAGCACTCTCTAAGCGGTTTACACCAGTAAGCAATGTATATTTATATTGCCCCCAACAATCTGGGTCCCCATTTTACCTACCTCGAAAGGATGTAAGGCTGAGTCAACCTTGAGCCGGTGAGATTTGAACAGCTGAACTGCTGATCACAGTCAGCTAAAGTAGCCTGCAGTACTGCACTCTAACTGCTGCACCACCTCGCCTCATTTCCACCCCTTGCTTTTTGTCCTGGCCTCAGGTGCTTTGGAGAATAGCTTGACTCCCTCTTCTTCGTGGCAGCCCCTCAGATATTGGAACACTACTATCATGTCACCCTTAGATCTTCTTTTCATTAAACTAGACATATTGAATCCCTGCAACTGTAAGTTTTATCCTACAGTCCCCTGATCATCTTTGTTGCTCTTCTCTGTACTCCTTCTAGAGCAATGGTTCCCAACCTGGGGGTCGGGACCCCTTTGGGGGTCGAATGACCATTTCCCAGGGGTCGCCCTGACATCCTCAGCTCCCCCCTCCCCACTGCCACAAGCCTGGCCATATCGACTCAACTCACCCGAGCCCTCTGATTGGTCGGGAGAGGTGCCATTCAGTGAGAGGCATTTGTGACGCCTGGCGGCCGAGCGTTGACGGCATCAGCTAAGGGGCCAGCTTTGCTTTGAATTCTGGGAGTTGAAGTTAAAAGTTGCTGAGATTGAGAAATATTGCTTTACACTTGTTGGTTATCAAGTCTAAATACAGAAGTAGACTTGTTGTAGAAGATGATATTCCTTGTGCTCTTGCAAAGAGTGGCCCGAGAATTTCTGATCTGGCATAATTACATATTGTTTTTGTGATTAATCGCTATGCTTTAATTATGTTCAATTTGTAACAATGAAAATACATCCTGCATATTAGATATTTGCATTACGATTCATAACAGTAGCAAAATTACAGTTATGAAGTAGCAACGAAAATAATTTTATGGTTGGGGGTCACCACAACATGAGGAACTATATTAAGGGGTCGCAGCATTAGAAAGGTTGGGAACCACTGTTCTAGAGTCTCAACATCTTTTTTACACCTTGGCGACCAAAACTGGATGCAGTATTCTAAGTGTGGCCTTACCAAGGCATTATAAAGAGGTATTAACACTTCACGTGATCTTGATTCTATCTCTCTGTTAATGTAGCCTACAACTGTGTTGGGTTTTTTGGCAACTACAGCACAAGAAGACCAGCGGTGGGTTGCTCCCAGTTTGGCCCGGTTTGGCGAACCGGTGGTGGCAGGAGGCTCTGCCCACTCACCCGGAACACACGGTCCACCCACCCGGGGTGCTTCTGCACATGCGCAGAAGCGTCACACGTGCGCATGAGCGTGCTCGCACGAGGGAACCGATAGCGACGGGATTTACAACCCACTACTGAAGAAGACTCCTGAGAATAAAATAGATAGCCAAGAAAACAAACAAAAGGATCATATAAGAAATAAATCCAAAGTTCTCACGCAAGAAACAAATCACCAGGCTTCACATTATGTAAAGGTCTAGCTCTCTTGGGAGAAGACGCTGCGAAAGGTAGAAGGAAAGAAAAGGAGGAGACCCCCTAACCCTAACCAGCAGGAAAGTAGATGGAATCAATTACAGGACAATGGGTACACTGTTGGAAGACCTGAAGAACCAGTTGGGGAGAAAAATCTATCTGTGGGGTTGCTAAAATCAATACCCACTTGATGGCACATGATCAATCAATCAAATTCATGGACACTTATGTTGTAAATTGACAAAGCACATATAAGTCCTAATTTAACTATAAAGGTCTTTATACATCATGATACTTTGTGACATGACAAGATCTTCAACTTTGCTTGATAGGAAACTGGTGGCTGCTACAAGAACTTTCAGAATTTCTATGTGCCCAGTAGATTGTCTTATTCAGCAACCTAGGTCCAGTATTTTGCAGTAGTTAGACAGAGAGTCCTCGACTTACAACAGTTCATTTAGTGACCGTTCAAAGTTACAACGGCACTGAGAAAAGTGACCGATGACTGTTTTTCACAGTTACAACCTTTGCAGCATCCCCTTGGTCACGTGATCAAAATTCAGATGCTTGGTAACTGACTCATTCCTAGGACCATTGCAGCGTCTCAAGGTCATGTGATCACTTTTTGCAACCTTCTGACAAGCAAAGTTAATGGGGAAGCCAGATTCACTTAATGACCAGGTTACTAACTTATCAACTGCAGTGATTCCCTTAACAATTGTGGCAAGAAAGGTCATAAAATGGGGCATAATTCACTTAATAAATGCATCACTTAACAACAGAAATTTTGGGCTCAGTTGTAAGTCGACGACTAGGTGTACTTTGTGGAATAATCAGATCTCATGTCAAGTGCATTGAAAAAAGGGTAAGGGTAAAGATAAAGATTTTCCCTGTCCAGTCATGCCTGATTCTAGGGGCCAGTGCTCACCTCCGTTTCTTAGCCAAGGAAGCCAGCGCTGTCCAAAGATGCTTCTGTAGTCATGTGGCCAACATTATACTCATTTAAAAAATATGTTACAAATAGGGTATAATTTATGTTATTATGCTAAATCAATCAACAAACAAAAATACAAATACCACAACAGCATTAAAGGATTAACATAACATCAAAATGATAAGTATATACATTGTACACATATACCGTATTTTTCAGAGTATAAGACGCACCGAAGTATAAGACGCACCTTAGTTTTGGAGGAGGAAAACAAGGAAAAAAGGCCTCTGCCTCCCAGCAATTTGCCCAACAACCAACAGCAAACAGCACAGATGATATACACTGTTTACTGTGTATTTCTGTGCATGTGTGCTTGACCCATAGAAATAGCAAAGAATTGGACAAATGTACATTATGGCAGTATATTAATCCCAGAAAGTTTTCTTAAATGTAATCACACGAACTCCTCCCAATTATTTAAATAGATCTACTCCAAACATGACTAAGTCAGGGTTTAATTCAGCTGCCTTATTTTAATACTAATACTTAATACTAAAACAGGACATTTCAGATTATACTTTTACAGATCTTTAAAATTGATGTGGCTTTCTGGAAGTATTCTCTGCTATTTAAAAGAAGATACAATAGCACTGGGCCTCTTCAGAGCAAGCATTTATTTTAAAAAGCTTCTTCATTTTGTTAAGTTGTCTAGAACAATAATAAAGCAGTCTTTAAAAAATAAGTCTTATAATTTGAACACTCTACAAACATTTAACAAAATAACATATTAACAGAATCTGCCTCTACCTAGGATAGAACTCACAACCTCCTGACTGTGAGGCAAGAGCTCTACCTCTAGGCTACAGCAGCTGTAGCTTATTTTCTTGCAATTTCAGCAGTGTAACATTGCCAGCAGTTTATCTCCCAGCATTTTGTCTCATTACAGCCACGGTAGTTAGTTTCATTTTACCACGTAGCTTGCAAGCCTGTCAGCTGTAGGTCGGGAGGCAAGTAATCTCTTAGTGTGCTAATAAGGCTTCTGTTTCTGTTCTGTTTGCTGCAAAGAGGTAAATTGTTGGCAGCCAGAGGCCAAAGGGTGGGGGTGGCTGGGTGGGGCTACATTCGGTATATAAGACGCACCCAGATTTTCACCCTCTTTTTGAGGGTAAAAAGGTGCTTCTTATACTTCGAAAAATACGGTATATGCATATGCATTATGAACATACATATACATTGAAAGAAAAATGATAAAGAGAAGAACTCCAAAAATTCTACATTGTTCAAGTTCTTCTTTACAAAATGTCAAATGTAAATATTGTACATATATCATGAGGACCAAACTGTTGGGGGCAATATGCTGACTCTGTAAACCGCTTAGAGACGGCTGTAAAGCACTGTAAAGCGGTATATAAGTCTAAGTGCTATTGCTATTGCTCTCAACAATCCATTGCTGTAAATCAGGAATAAATTTTGCCTGCCACAATAATTCTTCTTATCAATTCCCATGCCCCCAAATTCCACAGTATGTTTAGTCGTTTTCCAAATCCTTAGAGTTTAGCCAAGAACATATGCATCGGTAAAATGCAACGGTTGATCCAGAGTCATGTTAACAAGCCTACAGATATCAGCCCAAATTCAACAATAATAAGAGAAGACTGAACCATGGCTGGTTTAATGTTCCAGCTCCTGATTTATATCTCCAGCAGCGGGATGATCATAACCAACTTTTATTAAAGATTCTAAGTATACCTAAAACAAAATGGTTGTTGTTTTAACCTCATCTTAAGATCATAAGAAATTGATTTGATGTTGTTAAATGTAACCCGCCATTGATTTACCATGACAGGCTATTTAAACTCATTATTCCACGGTCAGATAAATCATATCAATTTCATCAGCTTTTTTTTTTCCAAATTCCTAATAAGAATGGTTACTGGCAAAGGAACATCAGATAATTCTTTGAGAATTTTTCACCAGTGTTGAGCTTCAGAAGCAAGAATCACATCTGGGTCAAATAAACTAAATAAGGGATTCCAAATACTTGGAAGCTAGTCTAGAGCCATCCCAATCTGATTCCCTTATTAGAGCGTCTCGCCTGTGAAGTTTCCTCATTTAGCCTGCTTAGCATTTTCACCGGTCTTAAACTCCACCCGAGGACAAGTCAGGAAAAGAGTTTTGATTCTCCTTTCTTGCAGATCAGGAAAAAAAATTCACCTCTGAAAAAAATGGAATCTTCCTCAGCCCTGGGAAAAGAAAACGCCTTCACTTGGATAGATCTGCATTGATCAGAAAGGATATTGTGGCTTATTGGCCGCCGGCCCCGCCAGCAGCCGAATCAGATGAGGAGGAGAAGGTGTGGGAATCAGGGTCAGCATCAAGGCAACCTCACAGCTCCGAGGGGGAAGAGGGAATGGAGCTGTCAGAGAGACAGACAGAGGCGGATCCTTGGCCGGCCATCAGACCTCAGACGGAGAGTCAACAGCCCCCAGGTGGAGGTGGCTGATGAGGAAGAGGAGGAACAGCTGGGTCCAGTGCCTGATGCATGGATGCACAAAAGGCAGAGGAGAAGAGAGCAGTGGAAATCTGTGGACTGATCCTTGGGATGGAAGAACCACCACTGCTAGTGAAGCCTCACCCTGGCTCTGGGATTAAAGGCAGGGGGCTGAGATGAATACATGTGGCAGACAACTAATTCATCTTCCAGCCGGACAGACTTGTTAGCCTGCGGTGAGAGAGAAACTTTTTGCCAGAGCTGCTGGCGCTCCTAATAAAGGAATCATTGATTTAACTTCAGAGGGTTTGTTGTGTTTGGGGAGCTGGGTCAGAACAAAGAACAAAGGGATTTGGGTTGAGAGGGATGTATGTAACATGACGACATCCACACAAACATATAGGGAGCCACGCCAGTAGTGGTGGTAGCTTGACAATCTTTCTCCACCCTTGTGCTAAATGGTACATCAAATGGCTGATGGCTACGTTTGTCTCACAGTTTCATTCATGCAAATTACCTTTTTGACTTATCCTACCCAAGCCATCCATGGCTGTAGATCAGAAAGAGTCCTCGCCACAGAAATTAATGTATCATTCTGAATAACGCCTTTTCAATAGGACAGCCTTGTCATGTGATCTTTACATGATGGGAAATTGGGGTGGGGGGAAAGGTCAATACAAAGTACAACAAGCGTAGGAATGTGCATGACACAGGTTGTCATGATTTCCTGTGGGTTTAGAAAATAGCTAAACTCTTGGGAGATTAAACTGATCTCAGTTTGAGGGAAAACTCTGTTGACGAAATTTTGAACAGTTGTCATTGTCTACAGGTAGTCCTCAACTTATAACCAAAGTGACGCAGTGGTTAAGTGAGTTTTGCCCCATTTTACGACTTTTCTTGCCACGGTTGTTAAGTAAATCACTGCAGTTGTTAAGTTAGTAGCTTGATTGTTAAATGAATCTTCCCCATTGGCTTGTCAGAAGGTCGCAAAAGGTGATCTTATGACCCTGGGACACTGAAACCGTCATAAACGTGAGTCAGTTGACAAGCATCTGAATTTTGATCACATGACCATGGGGATGCTGCAATGGTCGTAAGTGTGAAAAACGGTCCTAAGTCATTTTTTTCAGGGCCGTAAACAAACAGTTGTAAGTCAAGTCACTACCTGTATTTGCATTGTTTGGCCTAATTTGTGATGTCAATAAGGCGCATATGCTATCTCCTTACCAATTTGAAGTTGATCCGCCCTGAGTCCCACGGGATTGGGCAGCCTATAAGAACGTTTATTAAATTAAATTATTAAATTTTAAAACCTGGCATAGGCTTCACATATTATTCCCATTTCCTTCCTGTTCAATCCCCGCCCCCCCAAAAAAAAGAATATCCAGAATGAAGCCAATTCAGACTTTGGTTCCAAATCTGCTGAGTTGATTTCAGTAACTCAGCCAACTTCAGGGAAAGAGAAAACCTGTTTATACAAGTGGTCTACTTCTATTGCCAAAATAAGTGGGAGCCCCAGACTCATTTATGCATACTCAACACACCACAGCTCCACTTCCATTTTTTTTAAAAAAAATCACATTTTATGTGACTATACTAGCCACCTTGGATGAGATTGTCGTTTGTGTGTGAATAATTTTACCTTTCCTAGCTGCTCCCAGAATATGGGTAAAAAGCATTTCAAAAATATATAAATTCTTCATGTTCACCTAGTAGCAATAATTCTTTTCTACCTTTCTAAGCGCCCTTAGTTCAAGTGGCTGGCAAATCATCTGGACTTTCGTTTTATTTTATTTTTTGGCATCTCAGTTCTCTTCAGCACTAACCAGAAAGGTCAAAGAACTGGGTTTCTGGCCACTGAAATACAAAATACCATGAAAGCATCAGGCCATACTTGCAAAACGCAGCTAGTTTTATTAAATGAAGAGGAACCAAGGTCCTAATACCCAATCCTATCCTAAATGCTTTCTAATAAATTCTGTTGCCAAGAAACAGTAACCAAGCTACTGTCTCTAGGTTTGAGCTTCTGTGTACGCTGACCCATCCAAAACAAGGGAAAGTGTAGTGCAATTCCTATGCCCAACGAAGTAGAGAGACTGTTCCGGTATCGCAATGCCCAAGGCACAAATTGTCTGTTTCAATTCTAAGGGTAAAGTGATGAAGAATAGCTTGAGAATCAATTGGCTGTTTCTATTTATTCTATTTCTATATCATATAGACATGATAGCAGTGTTCCAATGTCTCAGGGGTTGCCACAAAGAAGAGGGAGTCAAACTATTCTCCAAAGCACCTGAGGGCAAGACAAGAAGCAATGGGTGGAAACTAATCAAGGAGAGAAGCAACTTAGAACTAAGGAGAAATTTCGTGACAGTTAGAACAATTAATCAGTGGAACAGCTTGCCTCCAGAAGTTGTGAATGCTCCAACACTGGAAGTTTTTAAGATGATGTTGGATAACCATTTATCTGAAGTGGTGTAGGGGGTTGGACTAGAAGACCTCCAAGGCCCCTTCCAACTCTGTTATTCTATTCTATTCTATTCTATTCTATTCTATTCTATTCTATTCTATTCTATTCTATTCTATTCTATTCTATTCTATTTACTCCTCAGTTGGTTTTGATTATGTTGGCAGATCAGTCCAACCAGATTGAGGCACAGTTATTAACCTCATTCCCCCTTTTTCTTGACCTCCGTTGACGGTATTTGTTTTCTCCATGCATAAATATATTAACATTTGGTAATCTAATATATAAAATGGCAGCAATATCTGTCTAAATAAATTGCAGAAATAAGAACCAGGTTCCCTGCATTAGTGAGAGAGTAGAAAGAAGGAACAGAATGATGAAAAGGGTGAATTATTTTGTGTGGGGATACATTCAGGAGTTCTATGTACAGTTGTTTGGAGCTCAAAGGAGTCATATTAGATTTTCTAGCTCAGGATGTTTCAAGTGCATCGCTGTAAAATAGATTAGATTCCTATAAAGAAATTGTCCCACATAAGAGAATCATCTCCAGCCTGCATGCTAACCACCACCACCCCCGCAAAGGGGAAGGGACTAAAGGTGAAGATGGAAAGTATCAAACGAAGACCCTCACCCAAGAGTTTTATTTCTATAATCTGCAAATGCCTGGAAGAAATTCCTGCCTCAAGGGCAATGATTTTTTGCTTGACTTTGAGAAAGAAACATATCCTTCATTCCTCATTTTCTTGGCCTCCAGTAGGATTGGTGCCTTCTGGACTAGGGGCGACATGATAGCAGTGTTCTGATATTTGAGAGGCTCCTACAAAGACGAGGGGGTCATCCTCTTTTCCAAAGCACCAGAAGGCAAGGCAAGAAACAATGGTTGGAAACTAACCAGGGAGAGAAGTAACCTAGAACTAAGGGGAAATTTCCTAATGGTGAGCGTAAGCAACCAATGGAACAGTTTGCCTTCAGAAGTTGTGGGTGCTGCATCACTGGAGGCTTTCAAAAAGAGACTGAGCAACCATTTGTCTGAAATAATATAGAGCAGTGACGGCTAACCTTTTACGTCACCGCGTGCCGACCTGCATGCTGGAAATGGCACGCAAAACCATCCCACCTGGACCACGTGGCCTCCCTGGCCTTCGTGTGCACGGAACGCCAAAACCCAGAAGAGTAGTGTTCCGGCGCACATGCACACGCTGGCACCCGAACTTCCAATTTCCGGTGCATGCGCACAACAGAAACCCAGAAGTTTGGGTGCCGGTGCGTGCATGCGCGACGGAACTCTGCTCTTCTGGGTTTCTGTGCTCCTTCATGTGCCAAGGCCAGCTGACCGGCGCATGTGTGTGCACAGGAATGCGGAAGAGGAGCCAGGGAGGCCGTGCATCCCGCGCGGGATGGCTCTGCATGCCACTTCCGGCACGGGTTCCATAGGTTTGCCAACACGGGTGTAGAGTCTCCTACTCTAGCAGAGGGCTGGACTAAAAGACCTCCAAGGTACCTTCCAACTCTATTGTTCTATGTTCATCTATACAAGTAATATAAACATAAAGACTCCCTCATGATGATTTCAAATCCTGATGACTTCATTGACTCCCCATATAGTTTTCTTGTTAGTAGTGTTTAAGTGACTCACTAGTAATACCTTCTGTGATGGTTTTTTGATCTCACAGTCTAGCTTATAGTTCTGGAACATCCGTATATTTTGTAGAAGCAACTAAGTTAACTAGGTGCTACCACTTGCTATGTAGGAAGAGGCAAATATGGTTATTTCTCCCATTTATCCAGATCTGTTGGTGTTGGGAAGGATGTATAGGAACTCTTTGCAGAAGAAAAGTCAAATCATTAGCAAATAGAGTTAGATTAAGGACAGGGAGAGGTAGGCATGAAATAGAGAATGTAAACCTTGTTCTGATAGTCTTTTTTATTTCTAGTTAACATAACAGCAGTGTGCAGCAGCAGCCAAAAAGGCCAACGCAGTCCTGAGCTGCATAAATAGAGGGATACAATCAAGGACCAGAGAGGTACTAGTACCACTCTATAAAGCCTTGGTCAGACCACACCTAGAGTACTGCATCCAGTTTTGGTCACCACACTACAAAAAAGACATTGAAACTCTAGAGAAAGTGCAGAAGAGAGCAACCAGGATGATAAAGGGTCTGGAAAATAAAACATACAAAGAGTGGTTGCAGGAACTGAGCTTGGCCAGTCTGGTGAAGAGAAGGACCAGGGGTGACATGATAGCAGTGTTCCAAAACTTCAGAGGATGCCACAGAGAGGAGGGGGGGTCAGGCTGTTCTCTATGGCACCAGAAAGCCAAACAAGGAATAATGGATGGAAGCTGACCAAGGAGAGATTCAACCTGGAAGTGAGGAGAAACTTTCTGACAGTGAGAGCGATCAACCAGTGGAACAGCTTGCCAGCAGAGGTTGTGAGAGCCCCAACACTTGCGACCTTCAAGGGGAGACTGGACTGCCATCTGTCTCAAATGGTGTAGGAACTCCTGCTTGAGCAGGGGGTTGGACTAGATGACCTACAAGGTCCCTTCCAACTCTAATAATAAATCTAAATCTAAACATATGATAGGAAAATAATTAGAACAACCCAGTTAGTTCACTCCTGAATTCCTTTATGTTCCTAAGCTGGGGAAACACATAGGTTCTTGTAAAATCAGAATTTTGCACTGCAGCAAGAACTTAAGTACTTAAAATCCCCCAAACCAGATTCCCTTATTAAGGGCTGTAGGTAGTCCTCCCTTAACAACAGTAAGTGGGACCAGCAACTCCATTGCTAAACAAAGTGGCCATAAACCGCAGTATCAAAGCCTGTACTGACTTATGATGGCCATTTGTGACATCTACAGTTGTGGCAATTGTGGTAGTTGCAGCAGTTTCAATTGTGATAGTTAAATGAGGCATGTGCAAGTTGTTAATTACAATGTTATGTGATCACCATTTGTGACCTCTGCTCTCTTCCCATTGACTTTGCTTGTCAGAAGCCAGCAATAAAGGAAACAAATGGAATTCATGACTACAGGATGCTGTGACCATTGTAATTGCAAATTGCCAGTTGCCAAGCACTCAAATTGTAATCATGCCACCATAAGATGCAATAGTGCAACTTTGAGAAAGGTTATAAGTTTCATTCAGTGCCATCATAACTTCAAACAGTCACCGAATGAATGGTTAACACCAAATGGTTGTTAACCAAGAAATATCTGTATAGGGTTTTGTCTCCCTCAAGGGTTGATAGAAGACAAATTGCAAACATCCCAGTGGTAAATAATTCAGCTAGCTTTTATTCTCACCGGAACAGGTTTCACGGTGCTCAAAATTCGGAGAGTTCATATATGGTACTCTCATCCATTCCAATCAGATTTCATAATGATTGGCTAGATCCATGATGGCGAACCTATCTCTGTGGGCACGCGAGCCGTTGCCCTAGGTCACCTCCACTGCGCATGCGTGTGCCGGTCAGCTGACTTTTGGCTGGCCCCGCCCATACCACCCCTCCCCTCCCAGAAGTCTCCACACGGCCTGTTTTGGATGCCAGGTAAGTACAAGGCTCGCACGGAGGCTCTGGGAGGGCGAAAAACAGGCCTCCTGGAAGTCCAGAAATGGGCTGTTTTCGGCCTCCGGAGGGTCTCCGGAGGGCCAAGGGAGGCCGTTTTCGCCATCCTGGAGGCTCCAGGAAAGCCTCCGGAGCCTGGGGAGGGCAAAAAACGGGCCATTTCCTGTCTCTGGAGTCTTCAGGGAGGCCTGCTAGGCCCAAAACAGGGGCACGGGGGGGGGTCGTGCGCGCATGTGTGGGGGGCAGCATGGGGTGGTCACACGTACATGCGCAGGGGGCAGGGCAGTGCAGGGTGGGGCAACGTGGGGTGGCACACACGTGCATCCATGGGGGCACAGGGAGCATTGCATTATGGATGTGGGCACACTCGTGAGCGCTATTGTGCACACGAGTGCACTTTCGGCACCCGAGGAAAAAAAGGTTAGCCATCACTGGGCTATATCATCACTAATGACAAATGAAAGGATTGAAATTTACCTTGTAGTCTTAAAGTGGTTTTTTTTAATAAAATGATGTACTGTTGGTATTTGTCACCAGAGAGATTGTCTAGAATGTATAAAGGTACTTTGAATTTATGCTGGAAATGTGAACCAAAGTGAGATGACATTTTATTATGTATGGTTGATGTGTAAAAAAGCCCCTCCCCCTAAATGTTTGGATACAGATACTGTATATACACTAATTCAGAAAGTTTTAAAAGATTAATATACCATTGGAACCAGCGACTTTTCTGTGGAGATTAATGGATAATCAACTAGGAAAAAATTGTTGATTTTATATATGATAATTGCGACGAGATTACTGTATGCTCAAAAGTGGAAAAGTTCAATCCTACCCACAATAGAGGAATGATTAGTGAAGATGATGGAACTTAACTGAGATGGCTAAATTAACTTCCTTGATTAGAGAAAAGACAGTATCTACATATATGACTGACTAGAAACCCCTTATAGACATTTTACATGAAACAGAAAAAAAATACACCAATAACCTGTGGTTTTTATGATTAGGGAAAAAACTAAATAATAGGGAAAAAATGAGGTGGTTTTTATAACCATTGAGTAAGAGATAACTTTATAATCATACTTACATTTGTTGAAAGGGAATTGGAAGTGCTTCTATCTCTTTTTATCTTTTCTTTCTGGTAATATTTTCTTTTTCTGCATTTTCATTATTCTTTATTTTCTTTATTCTTTATTATTTTCTGTTAGTTTTTATCCTTTCTTTAAACCCTTTAGCAAATTTGATATTAATAAAACCAACCATAAATGACTTCATTGACTTAAATCTCATATAAATTATTCTTGAATGCTTCGATGATCCTTAGTGCTGTGGACACTAATCTAATAATTTCTATTTTTGCTTGACAAGCTAACTCCCTTTAAATTAGGTTAAAAGGAATAGAATGCTTTCCTGACTATCAGATCACCAGCCTAATCAGGCAAACTGTGAAGCTACTTTTAATTGGATATTTAATAGAGTTGGCTAAAATTGTGGTCTAATCCTAGAGTGCTCTCACTTCCATAGATAAAGCACCAAGTGGTGCACCCCTCGTGACACCGTTATTAGAAATCCTGCAACCTAAGTGACATTGAAAGCATGCTATTTGTAATATTTAATACAATTCAATAAAACAGCAAGGAATTCAAAGCTGTTGGATTTTCTGTAAGTCTCTCATGAATTCATCGAAAGCCATTTTGCTTGCACTCCTACCTGAAGTGGGCTTCCGCCCTTGAGACCATCTTCACAGTTTTTTAATTCTCTCCAACCTAACAGAATATTGGAAAGAAGTTATATAAAGGTACTCTAAAGTCTGTCCATCTCTCTGTCTGACAATAAGAGAACACTAAAAGCAAAGCAGAACTGGACCAAATTTCATGTGGAAAGACAAAAGGAAGATGAAGTTCAAACAATGGGCCAGAAATATAGAGAAAAAAGAAAAATCTCCAGATTCTCCCCCCCCCCAAATAAATTCTCTAATGCAGGGGTGTCAAACTCGATTTCATTGAGGACCGGATCAGGGTTGTGTTCGACCTCAGGGGGCCAAGGTGGGCATGGCCAGGGTGGGCGTGACCAGATTGACATCACTCGTGTTGGGGGGCGCCCGTGGTGGCTTGAGTGCTCTGCCAGCGAAAATGGACTCCCGAGCTCCGTTTTTGGCTGGTACAGCCTCCTACAACCCTCTGCCAGCGAAAATGGAGCTCGGGAGGGCGCGCGCACACGGCCCTCCCGAACTCTGTTTTCATTGGCAGAGGCACAGCTGGCTGGTCCTTCACTGTTTCCAGGGCGGCCCCGTGGGCCAAATCTAAGCACCCAGATCACTGCCTTCCCTACTGGATATATTAGAGAAGGGGTGTCAAACTCAAGGCCCGTGGGCCAGATTCGGCCCCCGGGCCTTGAGTTTGACACCCCTGCTCTAATGTATCCAATGGGGAAGGCAGTTGGGCAGTGGATCAGAATGTTGCAGGTCCTCCTAACTTAAAGTGACCAGATATATTTTTTTTAAGCGGGACATTTTTTTAAAGGGGGGGGCGGGGCCGCCTGGACGTCGCCATTTGAGTTTTGCGCATGCGCAGAACGCTGCGCATGCGCAGAGGGAAAAAGTCAAGAGCTGAGTACGGGGCACGGGGCGGGGCAGGCAGGAAGGGGCGCCGGGCTGCAGGCCGGCAGCGGCGGAGGGTCGCTTGAACTCGCTTCCTGCCGCGGACCGCGTTCACGCGCGGCGGCGGCGACAGCAGCAAGCCGGGAGCGCTCGCCCGGAATTGGAGTCAGCGAGCAGCCGAGCATCGGGGCTCTTCCCCCGCCTTCTCCATCCTCCAGGGTTGCCACTGCGGGGGTTCCGTCTCTCCGGTGGTGCCTGCGTTGGAAGGGAAGGGGGGGGGAAGGCGGCCTGCGGGGCTTGGCACGGCTGGGAGTTGCGAGGCGGCGTAGCAACCGGGCTGTTCCTCCGGGTATGCTAAAGTGCTCGAGTTTTTTCTCTCTCACACACACATGCACAACCTTCCAACGACCGGGAAGTCGTGCTGGGAGATCGAGTCCGACCCGGTCGTTGGAAGGTTGTGCATGTGTGTGAGAGAGAGAAAAAACTCGAGCACTTTAGCACACTCGGAGGAACAGCCCGGTTGCTACGCCGCCTCGCAACTCCCAGCCGTGCCAAGCCCCGCAGGCTGCCTTTCCCCCCCTTCCCTTCCAACGCAGGCACCACCGGAGAGACGGAACCCCCGCAGTGGCGACCCTGGAGGATGGAGAAGGCAGGGGAAGAGCCCCGATGCCCAGCTGCTCGCTGACTCCAATTCCGGGCGAGCGCTCCTGGCTTGCTACTGTCGCCGCCGCTGCTCACCCTTCAACAGCCAATCAGCGTGGGGCGCCGACAGCAGCGACGTCATCTCTCCGCGCCCGCCTTGCAGAGAGAAAGGTATGGGTGGGTGTTTTAAGGTGACCAGACGTCCCGATTTTGAGAGGGCCTGCTGCTGCTGCTGCTGCTGCCCCTGCGGCTGGGCCCAACCTGGCCGTCCTCGAGTGCCTGCAGGCCGATTTTTTGAAAGAATGCCCTAGTCGTGCATTCTTTCAAAAAATCGGGACTTTTTAGAGGGCGGGCGGGACGCGGGACAAATGATGAAAAAGCGGGTCTGTCCGCCAAAATCGGGACGTCTGGTCACCTTATCCTAACTAGGCCATCCCTATCCTTCCTTGTCATCTGACCCACACCTGACCTATAAAGGGTTGGAAAGGGTTCCCGAAACCATAATTTGCATGCATTTCCTATTTTCTTCTGAATTATGGCTGCCAGAGCACTCTTTCATTGAGGTCTGTCCATATCTCCTTTTTTTTTTTTGTACATGATCCTTTTTAGCATAGCAGTCTCTACTCCGCTTCTGATGGTGTTGACCTGACATTTAAATGGATTCATAGCTTAGCCTGAATATCGTATCCATCAAAGGTTTCTGATCAAACTGAAATACAGGGTGAGCTGCTATAGGATTCCATCCTGAACTTGTAGAATTCAATATTTTTATTGAGGTGGATGGAGAGGTAGAGGGATATGCTTATCAAATATACAAGTGGCACGAAAACAGGGTTAACAGAGAACAGAAATAAATCCATTAAACAAAATGAGCTGAAAATATCAGGATGCAATTTAAATGAGACAAATGCAAAATTATTGGGGAAACATAAATCTAATACACAGGTATGGAATGGCAGATATCTGGGTTGGGAGTACATCTGGAACAATCTGAATATGGGTCAGCAGTGTAAAAAATACAAATGCAGCATTAGACTAAAACGCAAGAAATAGCAGCTTTATGCTGTGCTGCTCAGAACTCACCTTCAATATTGTATCTACTATAGTTCTGGGCACCACCCTTTATTTAGAACAGGCATGTCCAATCCACGACCCTTGGGCCACATGTGGCCCTGCACAACTCGTAATGCGGCCCCTCAAGATTGTAAGCTTTGAACATTACTATGTGATTTATACACATTAACTATACCTTATATTTTATATCCAGTCAAAGACAATTCCTCTTCACTCAATGCAGCCTAGGCAAGCCAAAAGGTTAGACACCTATGCTTTAGAAGATGTGGAACAGAGGTGGGTTTCAGCAGGTTCTGACCAGTTCTGGAGAACCGGTAGGGGAAATTTTGAGTAGTTCAGAGAACTGGTAAATACCACCTCTGACTGGCCCCAACTCCATCTATTCTCTGCCTCCCGAGTCCCAGCTGATCGGAAGGAAATGGGGATTTTTCAGTAACCTTCCCCTGGAGTGGGGTGGGAATGGAGATTTTACAGTATCCTTCACCTGCCATGCCCACCAAGCTACGCCCACCAAGCCACACCATGCCCCCAAGCCACGCCCACATAACCGGCAGTAAAAAAAATTGAAACCCACCACTGATGTGGAATACATTGAGATAAGAGCAGTGAAGAGGCTCAAGAAACTAAAAACTATTATGAGGCCTTAAAGGAACCCGGAAAGCTTAGCCTTGAGGGGAAATAAAACCTTGAGAGAAAAAACGACTAAGGACAGATATTGTAGCCCTTTTCAAATGGTTGAAATCATATCACACAGAAGAATAGCATGACCTGCTGCTCCTTGTGTTTCCAAAGCCCAGGATAAAGGATGATTTTAAATCACAAATGCAGATTCTCGTTGTATATAGGAGAGAAAAACATCCTGACAATAAGTGTAATTCAAGAGAAGAACCAATTATCCAGTGAGATGGTGCTGCTGCTTCTCCTTCATTGGATATATTCAAATGGAGGCTAGACAGCCATCTTTTGGGGAATGATTTAAGGCAGATTTTTGCACTGAGCAAGGGGTTACAACCAGTGACCCTAAATGGCTTTTTCCAGTTCTATGATTCTGTGATCAAAGTTTTCTCCTTGCAGCTTTGTATGCTCGAATGAACCTGCTGCCTTACACGCTGTAGACCCCCTGGGTCCCACCCACTGTAGCATGTTAGACAGCTTCATTTCAGTCTTCTTTTCAACTCGAGGCTCTTTCACATGGAGCTTCGGTGATGCTCCCAGACTGATACCTTGTTCCTTAGATCCCATGCTATCAGATAACAGATAACAGATCAACAGCATTGGAAGGGATCTTGCAGGTCATCTAGTCCAACCCCCTGCCCAAGCAGGAGACTCTTACATCTGCCTCTACCTAGGATTGAACTCACAACCTCCTGATTATCAATATTGAGCAGCTCAGGTGCTTTTCCTTCCGCTCACCTGTAATGTAACTCTAATGGCATCTGCTGGAGCTTCAGTGTCTGGTTTCCCATTGATTAAAAAAAAACACCCTCCTACTCCTTTCCTCCCCTTCATTTATTCCGCAACTGCTAAGCTGCTACATCGCCTGAGCATCGTGCACTGAGCTTTGTTAGGTAGTTTTTGGGGAGTGACAAAAAGATCTGCCTGTGATGCTTAAGGGATTCCATACTTGAGAAAGTATATGAACTTTGGACCAGCAACTTATTATATATTATAATAAGATATGTTAGGGCTGGGGACGAAAATGATACCAAAGTTATGAAATGATGGTTTTAAGCACGTATTATCAAAGCTTTTCAGTTTCTTAAAGGCCCCGTTCTATGTTTTAGAACCTCCAATTCTGAAGAAACCCAGGCTCTGGACTTAAGATGATGGATGTTTTGTAACCCTATCCTAGGGCATTATGATAAGGAAGACTTCCTTGACTCAGGAAATGGGTATGGAATGATGGGAATTGCAGTCAAACACATTCAAGGGCTACAGATGGGGATATATCACTACTGCAGAGTCTTAAACCAAGCACAACCATGCACACACTTGGAAATTTTCCTTCTTGTCTTTTTCTCCTAAGTTCCTTAGCCTCTTGCCCTCAATTTTTCTTTCTGTTGCCTAACTGGGCCATTTTTTTTAACCTCTGAAACTCAGAGGAATCTTATAGTGTTTAGCTTTGCAAGCCTTGTCTTCATCAAGGATTTTCTTGTCTCTTTATTTAGGAGATCGCAAAGGTGCTTTTTCAACAGGCAACTGGACTTGGTTTCTCCTTGAAGATGTTTCGCTTCTCATCCAGGAAGCTTCTCCAGTTCTGACTGAATGGTGGAGGATAGAAGGATTTATATTCCTTGCAGTCACCAGGTCGTTAGCGCTCTTTCTGAGAGTTGTTGAGACCACTTGGAGATTTATCTGTGCCCTCAGAGTCACCTGAGTAGTGAAAATGGGTGTGGAATTGGAATTGCTGAAAGGACTGCGTTCAGAGAAGGCTAGTGACCAGATGGAATATAAATCCTTCCATGTTCCATCATTCAGTCAGAACTGAAGAAGCTTCTTGGATGAAAGCAAAAAGCCTTCAAGGAAAAATAAAGTCCAGTTGCCTTTTGAAAAAAGCACCTTTTGGACAACCATGACCTGGATGACTGAGAATCTCCATAGATATTTGTGAGATCCCATGCCTGTCTTTTAATTTTCTCTCAAAATAGTTAGGAATACTCTGCTTTTTACTAAAGTGCTGAGATTCTAATCAATCCATTTTTTCCATAGGACAAAATAGAGCTTCTGTGTGTCAGTGGCCTATATCCTACAGTTCATTCCCCCATTTTGTTAAAGTACAGGGTAAAGTCTTCCATGGAGAAACCATGCTCCTGCAATGATCATTAAATAGCGGCGGGGGGGGGGGATTCTTTAGCTGCCTATTTGGTCCCAAAGTGCTTGGTTGATAAGAATAAGTGCCACTTGCAGTCCTGGTTTTCAGATTCACAATTGCCTCTGTAGATTAAGATTCAATTTGCACCCCTAAAGAGTAATTGAAATCTTATCTCTTATAGCATCCTGATTTGAGAATCTGATGTCACACTTTTACTTTATAGAATAAATCCAATTTAGGAAACGCTGAACATGTGTCAGCAAACGTTTTAGAAAATTCTGACAATAGTTGAGATAGGATTGTTCCCTGTTTCATAGGGTCTCGGCCTGTCCCCAATGATTCTCCACAATTGACATTGTGTATCATGTCTTGCATAACTGAGCTCCAAAAAAAAAAAAAAAAACCCACACATGAACAATATAAATTAATGTGGCAGACAATTGAAAATGGCAGGATTGGAAACAAATGTCCTAAAGGCTCTAAATTTTATTCTGTTGCTAGGTGCTTAAAATGACTCTTATGGCTGGTTGCAGCGAACCAAGAACATATAGCAAATCTTATTTCATCACGTTTATTTTAGATTTTAAAACACAAAACAAAAAGGGGTTGCTGCATTTTTAACATTCTGCACTCTTACAACCCCATTTCCCCTAGAATTGTTGTTTCCCCCAAATCTCTCATTTTACTCAAGCTCTTCTTTCTTAAAATGGTATAGTTTTAAGGCAGTGTGGCAGGCACGGTTTGGGGCTTGCGCTACAGCTTCAGCGTGAGGGTACCGACACTGATTTCATAACCTTTCCAAAGCTAATCTAATTAATGCTGACTGGAGGATCCGACTGTCGGGTGATTTTGCAGATGCCCCGGTGTGATGGATCCAGTGCCTTGTTTTTGTAGCTGGATTTCAGCCAGCATTATCAGAACCTTGGCAAATGAGAGATGGGATTGTGAACTGCTGGACCAACATCCAAGACCTGGACTGGTTTCGCTCTTATGGATTTCACATAAAACTAAGTGTTTTTAAATGACAACTCTAATGCCTATTTGATCTGTCTGGGTGGCAGTTGCTTACAATCCTGTTTTCTCTCCTTTTTTAAAAAAAAATTCCTCCTTTACTCTGGACAATGAGTACTTTTTTTTTTCTTTCCTACTCGCTTGCTGGGCGAGTTGTGAAAGACAGAGAGTGAGAGAGAAGCAAGAGGATAATAGCATATAGCATCATATAGCCGGGGCTTCCTTAACAACACAAATAAGACTCTTTGATAGCAGGTCTCGGCTACAGTGCTAGGGGGGCACCAACTGTTCAAGAATCCAGTAGTGTTTATTTGGATATTGTCTTGTGTTGCTGCAAAGCATTTTTTCTTTCTTTCTTTTTCCTTGCTTTGTGTTTTGGAAAAGCTTTCACGCTGGCAGGCTTCAACTCCAGCAATTGCTCATAGCCAATATGTATGTATGTTTGTTTTTAATTAGTCACTCATTGTGGGGAAGAGATCCGGAGTCTCTCTGTCCAGAAGCTTAATCACACTAGAGAAATCAATGTGATCTTACTGAATGAACACCGTGGACCGTTAATTTACTTCTCTTCAGCTTCGTAATATAAAACACTGGTGAGTGATCTTTTATTCCTTCTCATGCATGTCTTCTCGTTTACAGCAAGCAAAGCTGAGGGAAACATGTGGAGGGAGGGGGGCAGAGAGAAACCTGGCAAATTGATGGACCTTATAGTAGTATTATATAATGTCCTTCTACCTGTTGTGCATGTATCTTCCAGAGTACCTTGTTTAAACCACCACTGATACTCTGTGCTTTCCTGAGTTGCATAGGCTTGGCACATACCCCTGTGGATTGATGCACGCACCAAATTTAGGAAATTCCCTCTCCAGGCTGAGTTAGAAAACTGTGTAGAAATTACTTGGCACGAGAGAGACAGACTACTTTGCTGATGGTTAGCGTTCAGGTTATACCTATCTGAATATACTGGCGTACGATACATCTATGTATTATAAGAAACCTGCCCTTACTTCTTCCAAAGGATGTCTGATCGGCATGATGTTTCCAGTCTATATTTTGTGCTGTGGATCATGAGAGTTGATTTGTGCTTAATTGTAGCGATGATTAGAAATGCAGCATGCAGAGAGGGTTGCCTCCTCCTGCCCCCACTTCAACAGCGTAAGGTTTCTGCAACAGTTAAGCTACTGAAATATTTACTACAGTTATCATTCCTTTATTGCCATAATGTTTAATTTTTCCACGGAAGGGACAGGCACCAAAAGAGTGGTGGCTAAATGCAATTAGCATATCAGCAACTGAGATGCAGGTTTCCCCCCTGCTGCGTTCCACAGATGTCCCGGCTATCTGACAGTTTCCCCAGCTCTGATTACAGCATCGAATAGCCTGGAACACAAGCACAAGGAATCGTTTGGGATGGTGCCTACCATTCAGATTGCCAGTTCTCACCTGGGACCCTACTCCTGATAGAGCTGATGTCTCCAGTGATGAAAGCCCTCCAGTGCATTGACTCATTGCTCCATCTAGCGTTGACTGTGGCTAGCTTGTGCAATGAAGTCGTGCCAGTTTTTCTTTCCACCAAGCAGTGATATCAGTGAAGCAGGGTATGTTGCAGAACGAGGTGCTCAGGACCCCACTGTATCTGCTGTACCCCGTGAACCTCCTCGGTGTTCCCCGTAACCAAAAAGCAGTACGAAGAGAGGAAATCGTGCATGTGCTCATGCAGCTAGCAAGCCTGAGAAACGGGAGAAAAATAAAGCATCCCAATTCTTGCTGGTTGAAATTGTGAGGGGAAAAAAAGGATTAAGGTGTTCTTAGGAACACAAGTGAGGGAAATGTGAGTGAAGGTTGGGAAGCAATTGATGGAAAGGAGTTAGGGGAACAAGTAATCCTCTACAAAATATATCTCAACATTGGGTTGAGATACATTTCATTCTAGGGTTGAAGAGTTTTGACTACCATAGCTACACCCAGCTGAAAAAAGGAAGCATGGATTCCATACTAGACATATGAGTTCCATCACCCATCACTAGACATATGAGTTCCATCACTGCTATAAAATCCATTGGTTGGATTTTATAGCAGTGATTAGAAAGCATGATTGGCTTCCTCAATTAATGAATGTTGCACATAGTCTAAACCACTATGGAATCATTAGATTTTAGAACTACATTAGGTTTCACATGTCTTTGGAAATTCTCAATCATCCAGGTCATCGTTGTCTCAAAAGTGCTTTTCCAAAAGGCAACCGGACTTTCTTGGGGTTTTTTTCCCCTTGAAAACATTTCGCTTCTCATCCAGATGATTGCAAAGAATATAAATCCTTTCTTTCCCCACCATTCAATCAGAACTGAAGAAGCTTCTTGGATGAGAAGCGAAAGGTTTTCAAGGCGGGGAGGAACTCAAGGAAGTCCAGTTGCCTTTTGGAAAAAGCACTTTTGGAATTAGGTTTTACAAAGACTACTGTTACACAGTTGTGTGTTAAGTGGGTGCTAAATAAATCAGATAAATACATCCATATCCTCATGCATACCATAGTGTTCACTATGTAATGGATCATCTGTTACTAAAATAGGTTACCATAAAACCTGGAGGAGCTAGATAGGCACAGCTGAGGGCATAGAGATAGAGAGGATGACAAAATTTCCTTCTTTGACGTTCTTTAGCAATAACAATAGCAATAGCACTTAGACTTATATACCGCTTCATAGTGCTTTGCAGCCCTTTTTAAGTGGTTTACAGAGTCAGCATATTGCCCCCAACAATCTGGGTCCTCATTTTACCAACCTCGGAAGGATGGAAGGCTGAGTCAACCTTGAGCCAGTCAGAATCAAACTCCTGGCAGTGAGCAGAGTTAGCCTGCAATACTGCATTCTAACCACTGCACCACCACGACTTTAAGCTAACTTACACTAGGGTCCAAGCCTGTACCTGTTTAACTGGTAAAATATTATTTTTTTAAAAAAGTCCTACCAGTTCAAAGGAGTTGCAGAAGATGTTGATGTGCTAAATATTATTTATTTATAGAAATATATGTGCCATTTTTATTTCAAGTGTTGAGATCCAATGAGCTTCATAATAACCTTGCAGCTTCCCAGTATAGACTTGCGGCTGCTGATTTTCCAAGAAGCAAACTATTGGGGAGAGGACAATTCTTACAAATCAGATGTTATTCTTTCTGGGCAAACCCTACATGACTACACCACAAAGGCAAGGAAAATCTCTGTCCTATTGAATAGAATAGAATAGAATAGAATAGAATAGAATAGAATAGAATAGAATAGAATAGAATAGAATAGAATTCTTTATTGGCCAAGTGTGATTGGACACACAAAGAATTTGTCTTTGGTGCATATGCTCTCAGTGTACATAAAAGAAAAGATACATTTGTCAAGAATCATGAGGTACAACACTTAATGATTGTCATAGGGTTCAAATAAGCAATCAGGAAACAATCAATATTAATATAAATCATAAGGATATAAGCAACATGTTACAGTCATACAGTCATAAGTGGGAAGAGATGGGTGATAGGAACGATGAGAAGACTAATAGTAATAGTAATTCAGCCTTAGTGAATAGTTTGACAGTGGTGAGGGAATTACTTGTTTAGCAGAGTGATGGCGTTCAGGGGAAAACTGTTCTTGTGTCTAGTTGTCTTGGTGTGCAGTGCTCTATAGTGTCGTTTTGAGGGTAGGAGTTGAAACAATTTATGTCCAGGATGCCAGAGGTCAGTAAATATTTTCATGGCCCTCTTTTTGACTCATGCAATATACAGGTCCTCAATGGAAGGCAGGTTGGCATTAATTGTTTTTTCTGCAGTACTGATTATCCTCTGAAGTCTGTGTCTGTCTTGTTGGGTTGCAGAACCAAATCTGACAGTTATAAAGGTGCAGATGACAGACTCAATAATTCCTCTGTAGAACTGTATCAGCAGCTCCTTGGGCAGTTTGAGCTTTCTGAGTTGGCGCAGAAAGAACATTCTTTGTTGTGCTTTTTTGATGACGTTTTTGATGTTAGGTGACCTTTTTTAGGTCTTGAGATATGATAGAACCTAGACATTTGAAGGTCTCTACTGTTGATACTGTGTTGTCTAGTATCGTAAGAGGTGGTATGTGTTGCTCTATGTGAATGTCCATGTTTGGAACAGCTTCTATCCAGGAGGTTCATCTAACTCTGAATGACTCTCATCCTTTAGAAAATCTCTTTTTTGGGACAACAGTAGCAAATATCTAGTGAACTCAGCTCTTTGTATATACCGGTAATAAGGGCAACCCATATAATAAACCTCAGCCAATATACAAAGATAAGATGGAGAGAGAGAGAGAGAGAGGGAGAGGGAGAGGGAGAGGGAGAGGGAGAGGGAGAGAGAGCCAAATGGTTTCACAGTCCTCCATAATATTCTAATGCTTCTTTCTTTTTGTTCTTTTCTTCTACTTTCCTTTGGCTTTCTCTTTGATTTTCCCCCCTCTGATTGTCATATTCATAGCTTTCTACTTTTATTCTTTAAAAATAAAAAGGTAGCACATCCTCTGAGATCTTGGCAAATATTCCTGTTTTACAGTCATAGAATAGAATAGAATAGAATAGAATAGAATAGAATAGAATAGAATAGAATAGAATAGAATAGAATAGAATAGAATAGAATAGAATAACAGAGTTGGAAGGGACCGTGGAGGTCTTCTAGTCCAACCCCCTGCTTAGGCAGGAAACACTACACCACTTCAGACAAATGGTTATCCAACATCTTCTTAAAAACTTCCAGTGTTGGAGCATTTACAACTTCTGGAGGCAAGTTGTTCCACTGATTAATTGTTCTAACTGTCAGGAAATTTCTCCTTAGTTCTAAGTTGCTTCTCTCCTTGATTAGTTTCCACCCATTGCTTATTGTCCTGCCCTCAGGTGCTTCTGCATGCTAAGGATTCCAGGCTGATTTGCCTCTTAGGTCCTTGGGAAAGACTCTCTCCCTCTTGCGACTCTGCACCAGATTCCATCACATAAACCCACATAGCCTCTAGGCACCAGGACAGAGCCTCAAGAGCTTTATTTGGCTGTACTGGAATCGAAAGATAGACTTGGGTTTGATTAGCATACTGACAATACCAAAGCCCAGATTGGTAGATAGGCTCACCCAGCATTTTCATGTAGATGTTGAAAAGGAGGGGAGACAGAATAGAATCCTGCAGCACCCAGGCAGGAGTGGTGAGGAAGCAATCTCTCCCCCCCCCCCACACACACACATTGCCACTTACTTGAGAAAGGAAGAGAACCTTTGTAAAATGGTGCCCCCAATTCCTAACCCACAGTCTCCTTTAAAAAATGCCGTGGTCGACACTATCAAAAACCACTGAGAGATAAAGGAGCACAAAATGGATGCACCACCGCCATCTCCATTCTGCCATAGGTGATTGGCAAGCATGAATAAAGCTGTCTCGGTACTAAAGTCCAACCTGAAAAGTGCTTGAAATGAGGATAATCTGTTTCCTCTGGGGTTCTCATCAACTGCAGACCAACCACCTTCTCAACAACCTTCCCCCAAAAGAGAAGGCTGGAGACTGTCAATAGTTACTGAAGACCATTGGGCCCAAGGGTGGCCTCTTGAGGAGGGGGGACACCACAGCCTCTTTCAACGCTGGGGCACCATCCCCTCTGTCAGAGAGGTTAGCACTTCAGCATAGACCCAATTATAGGTGATGACCTCCCTGGCCACTTCATGACCCAGAAGAGACCCTGGATCCGGTAAACAGGGGGCCAAGCTGACAGCAAAATGAGCCCTTTCCACTTCCTCAGGAGTCACCAGCTCAAACCCATTCCAGAAAATGGGAGCTCTGCCATTGGGCAACAGCCCTTCTTCTAGTCAGTTCGGGATGAGGAATGCCTGTAAGTTGCCGTACTCTACATATAATTAGAATTAAATAGAGCTGAAAGAATGACATTCAAGGTAAATAACTTTACAACTTTCAAACCTCTGAAAGCACTCCCCTTAGGAATTCATTGACACAGTTGTTAATTCCACATAATGTATGCACTCTAAGTTTCCTTTGCAGGGTGACTGGCTCCAGATGCTCAAAATCATAAAACAGGCTTTCTGTGTTTTTGCAAGAATGTAAACACCGAAGAAAATGCATCTGTTTTCTTTTTTTTCAGTTAGTCTGTTTCCCACTTACCTGTGTGGACATGTTGAAGACTTCTGGGTCTTATCAAGCTTGAGCCTAAGATTAAACCCCCCCCCCCCAAAAAAATAAGTTCCCTGTCCACACACAGCTCACCTTTTAAGTAGCATTGGAAGTTTTCTTCAGAACGTATTGTACCTTCATGTGATTTCCATATGTTTTTATGTGATTCAGTAAATAAGTTGTGGGCTAAGAGTCTGATTCCATGATCTGAGGCAACTATCTAGAAAAATACCATTTCTTTGGCAATCTACGGGCAGGTTGCATAAATGCGCTTTTCTAATAAAATATTTTTACATAATGTAACCACAGGGAGCACATTAATCAAAATGGCGCTCTGGATGCTACAATTTTTTTCATAATGGATCTCTCCAAGGATGTATGTCTTACACATCATATTTTTTTAAAACATCAGATCCCCAGTTAGTTGTAATATAATTAGAGGTGAGAGAAATGATAATTTATTTCTCCTCATCAGATTGTATTAGTGAAGTAAATGAACTTTGATGACTGCCTATGACTTGAACCCAGACTGAGCTACCTAAGAAGATAACGATTCCTCATATTCAGGAGATACCCTAAGCATACAATAGAATATGTGTGAATGCTAAGAGAATGACAAATTGCTTTATAGAAATCAATGACCGTCTAGAGCAGAGGTCTGCAACCTGTGGCTCCGGAGCTGCATGCGGCTCTTTGGGCCCTCTGCTGTGGCTCCCTGTCGGGTGATCCCATCACTGACTGGCCCTGCCCCTCGCCCTCCCCTCCCAGTCACTCCTTGCCTAGCCTGAGAAGGGGCATGGAAAAGCGACTGGGGCTGATTCTCCGGCGCCTCATTCTTGCTGGAGCTTCTTCCAGCCCTTGTTGGTGCTGGGCATGCCTCAGTTGCTTGGGGAGATGCGCAACCTGCTCTCTGCCCTGAGACGCTGGCCCGACCCAACTGTGACTGACGCCGGCCTCGCTATGGTGAGAGCTGGCGGGGTGTGAATGGGATCTGGGAGGAGGAGACGACAGAAAGGGGGACGGGCAAGGCAATGGCCAGAGCCTTAGTGCAGGAGTGAAGAGGCCCTATATTTGCCTTCAGGCCACATTTAGCTCAAGGCAGCCCTCGCCTCCCGCCACTTTGGGCTCGGAGCTGTAAGCCACATCCTGTTGCTAGGGGTGAGTGGGACAGGGTCGTATTGTGGCTCCATGTTGTAATGGGCTCCAGGAGGAGGAGGGGACACCATCTCTCCCAATGCGAAGCGCGCTAAAGTTCACTATGCTGTGCAAGGCACTGCGAGAGTGCCGCATGGCCTGCTCGACGCCTCATATCAGAATCGGGGGGGGAAGAGACATACAGAGAGAGAAAGACACACACAGAGAGAGAAACAGAGACAAAGAGGAGGGAGAGACATAGACAGAGAGAGAGATACAGAGAGTGGCGGGAGACGGGGAGAGAGAGATAGACAGAGAGAGATACAGAGAGAGGGGGGAGATAGAGAGGGAGAGAGGGGGAGAGGGGGAGAGAGATACACACTCACACACACAGATACAGAGGTGGGGAGGTGGGGAGAGAGACAGAGAGATACACAGAGAGATAGAGAGGGAGGGGGGAGAGAGGGAGGGGGAAAGAAAGGGGGAGAGAGAGGAGGGAGAGAGGGAGAGGAAGGGTCAAAGGGTTTTGTGGTTCCCGGTGTTTTTTAACAACCAGTTGTCTGCCCTAATGACCAGCTGGGTAGACGTGGCTAGGGGGTCATGTGAATGGATGGGAGTGAGTGAGTGACATCGAGTTGGCCACGCCCACCCAGGTTTTGTGGCTCCCAATGTTTTCTTTTCTGTGGGAAATGGGTCCAAATGGCTCTTTGAATGTTTAAGGTTGCAGACCCCTGGTCTAGAGTATTGGTAGCAGATGCCTCTAAGAAAGAAAGTGTGTGGGGACAACTGTTGAAAACAGTTGCCCACAAAAAAATTGGAAGGTAGAAAAAGAAAAGTAACTGAATCTATTACCTCAAAGTTCATAGAATTGTTAAATGTAAGGAATAGAAGGTATTTGGGAGACCATCAAGGCCGGTGGTTCTCAACCTGTGATCCATGGACCCCTGGGGGAGCTGCAATGTCATCCCAGAGGATCCACAAAGGCTTGAAGAAATGTTATGATTTAAATATTGAGTTAAGTCTTGGGGGTCCGTGGTCGCAAAAGGTATTCAAAGGAAGTCCATGGTGAAGAAAAGGCTGAGAACCACTGATCTAAGCCACCCCCTGCTTAGGGCAAGACAGTATGGGGTTCCCTAGAAAAGGATCAGTTTTGAGTTAAACATCTGTTTTGCAATTTACCTTGGTTGCTAGTTAAAAACAAAAAGGAAATTAATTATTTGCCTATCCCAAAGCTATTGCTAAAACTGGAAACCAACCCGGTCAGACTGCTAGACCTGCCAGAAGCACGCTCAGGCTAGAGAACTGAATGCTTCATAATCTAGCCTAGAGCAATAATGCAGATGGGCTCTTCTACCATATGGAGCAGGAGTGGGTTCTAACTTACATCGCTGCTGGTTCACTTCCTCCCATGTTGTGTGGGCGCACCGCGTGGGCACGCCGTGTGGGTGCGCGCACGCTTTGCGCGTGCGTGCATGCGCAGTGTTGAAAAATCTGAAAAAATCCCCCCCCCAAAAAAATCCAAAAGCAAGATGGCGACCACATGCACAGTGCTGGAAACTTGGCTTCTGCGCATGCTCAGAAGAAAAAAAAATTCAAAAAAATTCAAAAAAAATTAAAAAAAAAAGATGGCAGTGCCCACGGACCAGCACCGACCGAACCAGTTCCATAACATCATCGTGACGTCACCAGCGGGTCGCTACCGGTTTGGGTGAACCGGTCCAAACCGGGAGGAACTCATTTCTGATATTGAGCCTACTTCCAGGTATATATATAACATCAAGAAGGTTTTCTGTTCTGATTGGTTCCCACTCTGCCTCATAACATGAGGCAGAGTGGGAACCAAAGAGCCAAGGTGGCGCAGCAGTTAGAGTGCAGTACTGCAGGCTATTTTAGCTGACTGTGATCAGCAGTTCAGCTGTTCAAATCTCACCAGCTCAAGGTTGACTCAGCCTTCCAACCTTCCGAGGTAGGTAAAATGAGGACCCAGATTGTTGGGGGCAATATAAATATACATTGCTTACTGGTGTAAACCGCTTAGAGAGTGCTTGCACTGTGAGGCGGTATATAAGTCTCACTAATAAATAAATAAATAAATAAATAAATAAATAAATAAATAAATAAATAAATAAATAAATAAATAAATAAATAAATAAATAAATAAATAAATTGCCAATATCATAATCTTGGATCCAACATCCAGGCTAGTTTCAAAATCACTCTAGTTCTGGAATCTGTACACATCCCGGTGCCCTGTCTTCATTTCAGTAAGCCTGACAAAACATTTCCACTCTTTTAGCTCTCTCATTCTAAATCTCACTTTCCCTCAATTTTCCTTCCATCAAAGGTACTCAGCCAGCTTTCGCTCACTTGAAACAGACACTCTCACAGAGATCCCCAAAGTCACCTTAAAAATAAAAATAGGAAACGGCAGCAAACCAGGCTTCTTCTGACGTACGTTCATTTGCTTAGGGGGGGGAAATTACGAAGGCAAGATGAGGTGGCAGCATAATAAGAAGCTAGAGGGGTTAGTGAGAAGCACTAACCTTTTAGTAAAGGATGAGTTTTATAACTGAATAGGGCTACTTTATGGCATGTTACGGAATGTCCGTAACATGCCATCTCCAAAAGGAACCCTGCTTTAGAACTACATAGTATAGCAGAGGAAAGCCGGATAAATTTTTTTTGAGGGGTGGATTAATAATACCCTTATCTACTGCTGAAGTTAATGAGGGCTGAATACAACAAGGTTCCATTCTAAGCTTCAAGATAGAAATCAATATTATGAAAATTAATATCTATTTTCAAACATGGAATGATAAGGATTTCTATAGTCTGTCTATCCATCTATCCATCCATCAATCCTCTCTCTCTCTCTCTCTCTCTCTCTCTCTCTCTCTCTCTCTCTCTCTCTCTCTCTCTCTCTCTCTCTCTCTCTCTCTCTCTCTCTCTCTCTCTCTCTCTCTCTCTCTCTCTCTCTCTCTCTCTCTCTGGTTCGCTTTTTCTCGGGCCGCATGGCCACACCATGTGGGCGCGTGCACATGCACAGTGCCAAAAATTCATGAAAAATCCCCCCCCCAAAAGCCAAAAACAAGATGGTGGCTCATGCGCAGTGCTGGAAACTCGGCTTCTGCGCATGCACAGAAGAAAAAAATCAGCAAAAAATCCCCCCCAATTTCTTTCCCCCCCAAAAAAAATCCCCAAAAAAGATGGCGGCGTCCATGGACCGGCACCAACCAAACCAGCTCCATGACGTCACCAGCAGTTTGCTACCAGTTCTATAGAACCGGTGCGAACCAGGAGGAACCCACCTCTGGTCGGTCAGTCTGTCTGTCTGTCTGTCTGTCTGTCTGTCTGTCTGTCTATCTATCTATATCTATCTACTATCTATATTTATCTATATGTCTGTCTGTCTGTCTGTCTGTCCGTCCGTCCGTCCTTTCATCCATCCATCCATCCATCCATCCATCCATCCATCCATCCATCCATCCATCCATCCATCTATCTAGACTTTTGTCTATCTGTCTATCTATCTATCTATCTATCTATCTATCTATCTATCTATCTATCTATCTATCTATCTATCTATCTATCTATCCTTTTGTCTGTCTGTCTGTCTGTCTGTCTGTCTGTCTGTCTGTCTGTCTGTCTGTCTGTCTGTCTGTCTGTCTATCTATCTATCTATCTATCTATCTATCTATCTATCTATCTATCTATCTATCTATCTATCTATCTATCTATCTATCTATCTATCTACCAACTATCTATCTATATCTATATCTATATCTATCTATCTATCTATCTATCTATCTATCTATCTATCTATCTATCTATCTATCTATCTATCTATCTATCTATCTATCTATCTATACCATCTATCTATCTACCATCTATCTATCTATCTATCTATCTATCTATCTATCTATCTATCTATCTATCTATCTATCTATCTATCTATCTATCTATCTATCTATCTATCTATCTATCTATCTATCTATCTATCTATCTATCCCTTTGTCTATCTATCCCTTTGTCTATCTATATCATCTATCTATCTATCTATCTATCTATCTATCTATCTATCTATCTATCTATCTATCTATCTATCTATCTATCTATCTATCTATCATCTATCTCTATCAATCTATCTACCTATCTACCTGCCTACTTACCTACCTTTTTAATTTATTTAATAAATTAAATAAATAAATCTCACACAAAGTATACATCTGTCTCTATCTCATGAAGAAAAGACCGGACAGCTCTTTTAAAGCCAAGAGATAATTCCAGTATTCAGAGGCATAACCAAGAGATCTACCTCTGCTTCTCCTATGTTTTAAGTTGCTATACCTTAAAAAGTCAAGATAAACTTCCACCTACCTTTTTATTCTCACTCCTCCCATCTTTTTCATGTGCCGGGAAGCACTTCTCAGGTTTCTTTTCTATTTATAGAAACTGTCACTTGAGTTTAATGAAGCACGTTCTTCAATGAGCATACCAATTATTAGCTTGTCTCCTGGCATATGTTAGCCATTTAGAGAATTCATCTGTTTACAATAGCCTTGGAAGCGTGCAAGGCTATTTGTGATTTAAGCCAATTTAGGTTTCAGACATCCGCCACCACCACTTTTAACAGGTAGAAAGTTGAGAGTGGTACCAAACCTTGTGCCTCTGCTGAATTGTTTGACCAATTAGTGAGAAGGGTTCAGTGTGAAGAAAAATAGAAATACTTCTGATGCCTGGTTATCAAAGCAAGGCTGGGACTTCATTATGGACTGGATCAAAGGAAGGAATGACATTACTCTAAGCAAGCAGTTCATCCTACACATCCCATGGTTGAATTTCTGAAGTAAGTTACACAAAAAACACTCACTTTCCAATTATAAAGTGAGCATTGAAATCTGGGTGATTCTTAACGTATCGATTATACAGTACATCAAATGGGTGGATAGTACAGCGCAGTGCTTTCTTCAGAGAGATAGAGAACCACAGAGATGAGTTTGGAAAAACTGTAACAGCAGTTTTATATGATTTAAGTCCAGATCAGGAAGAATATGGGATGAAATTCAAATTAGCTGTGCCTTAGCGCTCTGGAACATAAGAGGGAAGGAAGGAAGGGAAAATGATATCAGGATTTCAAGATTTTATTACTACAGTCTATATTAATAAAGCAAAGGTGTAGTAGTACTTGTGGAGTCTCTTTCTTGACCTGGTCCCCTTTGAAGAACTGGCCAGAAGTGTGCGCAGGTAACAACCAGATTGTTGCTACACAGGGGAGCTAGAGTTTCTATGGTTGTTTCCTTAATATCAACTCCTTATTTTGTGAGTCCCACCACTATCGCTCCTGCTATCATTTTATTAGACTGCCCTCAAGCTCTCAACTTTACAAAAGTGTCCCTACTGCCCCGGAAATATTGCCTGTCTCTAGAGCGAAAGACAAATTTGTTCCTTATGTGTAAGCAATGAGAAAATATGTGTGTTTATTTTAAATGTTGAAAAACTTGGTTTTCTTTTTCTGCAAAAATCATTTATGGTGGATTGCTCCTACCTTTTCAAAGAAGCACAATCAGATCAAAGCCAAAGGAAAACTAGAAGGGACAGGCAGTGTCGAGAATAGAAAGAAGCAGGGCACCCTTTGACAGGGTCATGAAAGAAACATTGAAAAAGTCCTAATGTGAGGCTGGCCAATTGCTCCCTCTAGCCTGATATTACTTTACTGTGACTGATAGCTGCTGAATTGGGTATTTGACCAAAGTTTTCCCTCTCAGTTGCTTGATTCTTTCAAATGGAAGGACCAAGTTTCTTAGGTCCGACAAGTATACAGTACATCCCATTGCTCTGAGCTACAGAGTTCCTGAGATGTTCTGAGAAATCATAGTTTACTTGGTCACTGGCATGTTGTTCCTTTTCCCTTTTTTGCAAAATTTCCTGAAACAACAGAACCAGTGATTTTATTTATTTATTTAAGGTGGCGACAGTTGCTTGGGTTCCACCCATGGAGGAAAGGATCCCATCTGAAGTATAATTCAGCATATGAAGTGAAGGGATGAGTATGGTTTAGTCAAGGCCCCCAATATAAACCAGTTAAAACAGAGTGCCAAAAATGCTTCTGATTTCTCTGCCCACTCTCAAGATTGGGCTAATAAAGAAAAAATAGTGGAAAATGAAATTACAGTGACAGAGAAAGCAAAAATATGATTATGGAATAGGATGGTGCTCAGATAAACACTATACTCCAGGGTTTTAAAAAGGCTCCAATCAGCATTAAAAAGAACAAGTGCATCAATCAAGATGAGGAATTTCAAAATTATTTCCATTCCAGAGAAATTGAACAAAAGTAATTTGATTTGGGACTGGGAAGGCAGGCTGAAAACAGGCCCAATATTCACCACAAGCATAGTTTCTTCTTTTGTTTGCAAAAATGACTGTTTTCATGTAGAAACTTAGATGTCTAAGATTCTAATATAGGTTATTTCCAATGAACTCACTTGTCAGGTTCAAGAGTGTCCTTGTTCTTACAGCAAAGTTGTCCTGCCTCTTTTGTAGGAAGTGCCCTGTGAAAAATGACCCAGCAAATGCAGAGCTTACAACTTTCCCAGAGCAAAAAGAATAACCCTCCATCTTCTCCCAATGCCGCCAAGCGTCTCTACCGGAATCTCTCCGAGAAGCTGAAGGGAAGCCACTCATCCTTTGATGAAGTGTATTTCAGAGCCCGAACAGATCGTCTCAGTCTCCGGAAGTCTTCAGTGGTAAGTCTTTGGTATCTCCTGCATTCATCCATTCACACAATTTAATGCCATATCTGTTCACGGTTCATTCCAGTAGTTCTTACAACTCTCTCCCCAGGGGATGCCAACTTCCTCCATCAAATTTTTGGCCATGTAATTCTTTCAGTATTACATCAGGGAAATGTTGGAGACATAAGTGAGGATGATTACATACCTTTCTAGTAAAAATATGAGGGAAGATTATATTGTTAAGGCGTAATGTCATTTACATAACTATTGTATAATACAGCTTCTATGGGTGAGATACCATTGTCAGATTGGTAGAATAGCCAATATAACTGTGTGTGTGTGTCAGGGGTGGGTTCCTGCCAGTACGCTCTTACCTGTTGGTCGCCACAGAACCGAAGAAGCCAGTGGCGTTCGCGGCACGGGGCTTCCCCCTCCCGCTTTCCCCTGCCCATCTGGACACCGCCATTTGCATTCTTTTGCCCTCTGCACAAGCAGAACGCTTTGCGCATGCGCAGAGGGCAAAAGAACGCAAATGGCAGCATCTAGGCGGGCGGGGGAATAGGTAAGAATTCCTATTCGGTTCTGCGGTGACCAACAGGTAAGAGCGTACCGGCAGGAACCCACTCCTGGTGTGTGTGTGTGTGTGTGTGTGTGTGTGTGTGTGTGTGTGTGTGTGTGTGTGTGTACCTTGGAATAACAGAATAACAGAGTTGGACGGGACCTTAGAGGTCTTCTAGTCCAACCCCCTGCTCAAGCAGGAGACCCTATACCAATGCAGACAAATGATTTAGAAACTCTTCTTAAAAACCTTCAGTGTTAGAGCACCCATAACCTCTGGAGTAGGAGTTAGTATTGTCTTCTGGTGATTGTCTAGAGAAGACCCTGAAGTTTTCTTGATTATATTTTTGGTAGTAGTTACGGTAATTCAGAAGTTAGGCTGGCCCGAAGTCACCCAGTTGGCTTCAAGCCTAAAGTGGGACGTAATCTAACTGCTTGTATTTGATGTCTTTAGCTACTACAAACTAACTCTCCATATATACTATGTATCAGGAATGTATAGGCAAGTTTTCCATAGTGGGAATGGTGCATTTTTACTTTAAAAAAAAATATCCACCAAGGGCAGAAAGGGACGTGGCAATGGTATTACTGGGTGATTTTTTTAAAATTTATGGATAAGGATGTTTTAATTAAGATAGATGCATTAAGCCTGGCAGAAGTTTACCATGTGCACTTCTTTTCCTATTTTATTAAAAGCAACTAACCCATCAAAATATATACCACTGAATTTCTTTGGCATAATCTAATAGACTCTGTCTTTATTGGTCTGGGATCATAAATAAAGAAATGGATTCTGCTAGCCTCAAAACTGGTCACAGGTTACCTGCTTTTCTTACACATGCTTGGCCCAGTTCAGAAAACCCCAAGCAATCCAATAGAGCAAACATTACCTGTTCCCCCAAGTCCATATGCCAACGTATAGGAGTAAAGACAGCCCCCTGCCTCCAAATATGAATTACAATAATTCATGCAGTGATGAAGATACACCCAGCACAGTTCCCATCTCACAGCAGTTTCAATGCACAAATGCTTATACCACACTGGTTACTTTGCATCAGCCACAGGAGCATTGCCAGCAGTCTAGCTGCAAGGTCAAATCCAGAGGCATCCTTTTAGGCAAAGTTTTGAACTCACCTCTCTCTCACACACAAATAACCATTTTGGAACTCTTCACAATGAGGAATGGAAGGAGATTCCCAATGTCAGTGTCCATCTTTTCCCTAGGCAGGACACTAGCAGAGACTACTTATGGCCCTCTTGAGAAAAAGCTTCAAAGTCACCCCAAGAGATTCTGAATTGATTTTGGGGTGTGTGTGTGTAAAGAAGGGATCAATCACTACAATAACAGACTTGAATGCAGGACATTATGGGGCCATTGTCCCTGGCCTGCCACATCCATTCTATTTAAATCACATTGTTTGCATTACTTTGCCATACATTATATCACATGGCTTCTGCCTAATGCTATAACTCCTTAGCCAATAATGTATAGGGTTTCTTTATTTATGCCTCATGCTATAATGCCATTTCTTAATGTTACGGCTCTTCTGAGTGACCGTGACTCTGAGGCACCCCACTCCCCCTTATTATACAGCCTTTCTCTCAAACACAGCTCTTTGTGGAAGCAGCCATAATTAGCTGTTTCAGTTTCAAGTAGTGCTTCTATCCCACCCATCACAATAAATCTTGGTGTGTGTATGATCTATAATGCTTAATTCATAATTTGGATAATTGAATGTAGAATAACAGAGCTGGAAGGGACTTTGGAGGTCAACTGCATGTTGTCAGAGACTGTTACCTCCTGAGCATTTGTTGGCCGGTTGAGTTAATTCTGCTGCAGATATGCTCCTCCCCTGTGGTCTCTAGGCACTGCTCTTTGGGATCCTTTTGTCTTGGGTTGCAAAGGGAAAAAGATCTTGGTTTTCACAAAGGCACCTTGTCTGACCTTTGCAAAATGCTATTCAGGCAAAACAGGTCTTGCAGTCTTCTGAAAATTCAGGGTGATTGGTTATTAAACAGATATTCAGTGGTCTTTTACTGGAATGTTTCCTTATAAACTATTGGAATAACTGCACAAAGAGTCACTTTTTCAAGGCAGTATTATATTCTAATGCATTTCAGTTGAGATACTATCTTGGAACGTGAGAAAAAACTGACTCAATGGGAGTAAAGATATTTCAACCTATTCTGCCATGCATAGAAGGGTGATTACGTCACCCTAAGCTGAAGACCACATTAGGGATAGATTATCCTGGGAAAAAATAATCACATCAATCAATTGTATACATTGTTCATTTTGTAATCAAAAATTCCAGCTCAATCATGAACATATTAGACGCAATTAAAAGATATATGTAGACATACACATATTTGATTTTATACACTATTTGCTTACAGAACATTACTCATATATCAGTTTTCTAAGAATCTGAAGGAAGTAAACCCACTGATTGCGCTGAATTTTAGTCAGATCCACAAAATATTATCTCAGCAGCTTCTGTTAATCAATTACATGGATAAAACCGTGTCCTTATTAAAGGTGATAGCAAAGCTGTGGGACAATGAAAGAATCCTTAAATGAAGATCAGAAATGGGATGACGTGTGGGACCACATCAATCCAACATTCCTCAACCTCTGTGCTATCTGTTCCAACCTGAATATCTTGACAAAGATCTGAAAAATCCCTTGGCTCAATGTTCCCGGGAGATTCTTGTGCAACCAGGAACCCAGATGGAATCAGTTGTGTAGTAGATGGACACAGAAATGGCAGCAGGGTCTGTTCGAGAAGATCTTCCAACAGTAGCATCTGATGCTCTTGAAACCCAGAGTCTGAGTGGCCCAGGAAGCAGGAGGGATTGGATGCAACTCTTACTCATGTTGTTGTAGCTACTCAAGCAGCCTTATCATAAGACAAAGGATGCATCCAACTTACATTGTCTAACATTGATTGGGGCCATTATGGACAGTATTACATGAGAAATTCAACACCTATCATGCAGCAGCATTTATAGTTTAAAGTTTAAACTGTCATGTGGTAGTAATGCGAAATGTTTTTCTCCCGCTCTGTTACTGCAAAGGAAATGACTCCATTTAATTCTTCCCCATTTTTATCAAAATCCCCCTTTTCCCTTGTGATAGGAAAATTCCAAGTTATATTGAAAACTGCACTCCAAGAACATATTTCTATCATTTCCAATTAATGCCACCTACTTTTGGTAAGAACTTCACTTTTAAAAACAGAGTGACATACACAATATACACATATGGCTTATAATGGTTTATAAGACAAACCAGTCAATGTTCACATTAATTTGAACGCAGCCAAAGTTAATTAAAAGAGAGCATGGTACTGTCTAATTTCAGTATAATAGTGCAGACAAATGTTTTCTGGCTAAGTGCCCATTTCTTTTGCGATGAATTTATAGGCTTTGGCGACATTCTGTGACTGTTCTGAATCCTGACAATAAAATTAATCCTAAAACTTATCATAAAAGGGATTCATGGGGAAAGCATATGATTGCCTTATTTATTTATATGTTTGTTTAATATCCTGCCTCCGTTATTTTTACAAATAACTCAGGGCAGCAAACACCCCCAACGCACCTTTTTCCTCCTATTTTCCCCACAACAACAACCCTGTGAGGTGGATTGGGCTGAGGGAGAGTGACTGGCCCCAAGTCACCCAGCCGGCTTTCATATCTAAGGCAGGACTTGAACTCGCTGTCTCCCACTTTTTAGCTTAGTGCCTTAACCACTAGACCAAGCTGGCTCTCTTTTTAGAAAATTAACTTCTTTGGATCCATTCACGCACGTTGTAGATAGTGATAAAATTGTTTGGTACCACATAAGATGGCAGGTGAGGGACTCACATGAAGGAGGAGGCTAGATTAGAATTCTCTGTGGTGTGTAGTTGGTGCTGGCTTTGAAGTGAGAGGGGGGAAGAGGGTTTATTGGATTGCTCATCTGCAGCTTCTAACTAGGTCAGTTCCGCTTTTATCTGCCTTGTTTCAAGTGGAGGGCTTTCCCCCCTCCCCTTAAATAGTTGCTTTTGTGTCAGTTAATTTCTCCAGAGATACACATTCTGTGAACTTCACAAGCACATCCAACAGGAAGGCTCAATTGTGGCTCTTCGTCAAAATTCTCCAGGCAGCTCTTCAGAGCATTGTGGGAAAGCATATAAATTTGTGGAATAATTTCTTTCTGCCACAAGAACATCTCATGCGGTACAGTTCTCACCACAGAATAAAGACGAACCATTTCCTTTCCATCCAGGAAAAGCCATTCGATATAAGTAATGGCTTTTGGCCACTCCCAGTCTAACCCACATTGGGCATAAAACAAGGGAAAGCCCCTGCAGGGAGAAAAGTCTTTGTGTTCCCCTCTCCTTTAACGAACCAACCCCAGTTCCCAAAGGGAAAAGTTGCTGTGGGGATACAGGGTCTTAAATACAACATGAAACAAGCTTTCTCTTTTTGCAATGGGAATTTTCTTTATCTTTCTCTCTCTCTTCCACCCCTTCGCTCTCCCTGCCTTTTCCAGAGGTTACCCCAATACTCAGGATCCAGTGTTGTAAATGGGAAAAGGCCTGTGTGGAAGGTGTGGCAGTGGTGAGTTGCTACTAGTTCACCCCGGATCGGGCAAACTGGTAGCAGCTGCGGTGGGAGGCTCTGCCCACCCACCCGAATGTCATCAAAAATGCTCTGTACATGCGCAGAAGGTTCTGCGCATGCACAGAAGCATTGCGTGTGTGCGCTCCTGTTCCCGAACCGGTAGCAAAGGTAAGTAAAATCCACTACTGAGCTGTGCGGTTGCTGGGTTCTGTGTCCAGGGGTGTTTCTCCACTTCTCCTTGCCAGAAGCATTTTGCTCTTTGTATGTTTGTAAAAGCTCAGTGTCGTCTCTAGACGAGATGGGTGACACACAAATTTGAATGAATTAATGAAGACAGAAAGCCCAGACATTTATTCTTTGGGCTGAGTAAAGGGACAGTCACAGTTCTGAGAAAAAGGGATCTCAGAAAATAGTGCCTCCAGAACTTATACACTCACAAAAAAGAGCAGGGGTGGGCAATTAATTTTCCCAAGGGACCACATGAGAAACCGGGACTGTTTTGAAGGGCTGAACCAACAATTCTGTGAAGGTGCCTAAGCATATCAGTTCTAACTTACCTCGCCGCCGGTTCGCTTCCTCCCATGTTGCGTGGCTGCATGCACATTGCGCGCTGCATGGCCATGCTGCACGCAGGCACAGTGCCAAAAACATGGTTTCTACGCATGCACAGAAGCAAAAACCAGCAAAAAATAGCAAAAAAGAAAAATCCCAAAAAAAGATGGTGGTGTTCACAGACCGGCACTGACAGAACCAGCTCCGTGACATCACCACCGGTTTACTACCAGTTCTATAGAACCAGTGTGAACCGAGAGGAACCCACCTCTGAAGCATACGTGCACGCACATATGTAAATTAGAAGTAATGTAGACATTATTTAGAATAGAATAAGCTGGAAGGGATCTTGGAGGTCTTCTAATCCAGCCCCCTGCTCAAGCAGGAGAACCTGTACCAATTTAGATAAGTGACTGTCTAGACTCTTCTTAAAAACATCCAGTGATGGCGTGCCCACAATTTCTGAAGGCAAAGCTGTTCCACTGGTAAATTATCCTCACTGTTAGGAAGTTTCTCCTTAATTCCAGGTTGCTTCTCTCTTTGATTAGTTTCCAACCAATGTTTCTTGTCTTTCCCTCTGGTGCTTTGGAGAATAATTTGACCCCCTCGTCTTTTAAAAAAAAGTAATAAAAAGTTTATTAAAAAGTAATAGCAGACACCTTCAAAATAAAAGCAATCCACGTGGGCTGAACAGGAATAGCCAAAGGGCCAGATGTAGCCCGGAGACTGGAAAACACCCAAATCTGATAAAGAGCATGCTAGAGATTGATTATTTATGATAACTTACTCCTGATTACAATTTCTAGTGAACTTCTAATGAAAATCACTGAGGTAAAGATTCAGGTTATAAGGGGGTAAAGAAGCAGACAATGCCAAGGAAGGTAGACCTAGGATTAAACTATTCATTTCCGGATGTCATATAAATTTTTCAGTATCTGGGATCCCATCTCCAAGGCAATGGTGACATCAGTGGTGAGGTGCGAGCAAGGGTGAATACATCCTGGATGCATTGGCGAGAACTCACTGGTGTGTGACAGACGAATGCCAACCCATCTTAAATCTAAGGTTTACAAGACAACCATCCGCCCCGTTGGACTGTATGGCACTGAATGCTGGGCAGCAACAACAAGGACCGAAAGCTATCTCCATGCCATGGAAATGCGAATGCTCTGTTGGATATTGGGCATCTCCTTTCTTGACCACACCACAAATGACACCATTCGACAATCTTTTGGTGTGGCACCAATTATAGAAAAGATGAGGGAGCGCTAACTCCGCTGGTATGGACATGTCCAGAGAGCAGAACTTTCCACTATGGCCAGGACTGCCTACCAACTAGAAGTCAATGGCCGGCGACCTCTGCCAAAACAGAGATGGCAAGACACCATCAAAGTGTCTTTGCGGGCCACGGGCCTGCGTCTCCAGGGCACAGGCCCACGGCTTGCATATCAACAAAGATATGCAAGCCACGGGCCTGCACCCTGGAGATGCAGCTGATCGTGCAAAGTGGCACTCAATGATCTGAAAAGTGGACCCTGCACCTACGGGAATACGCTAGGAGGAGGAGGAGGAGGAGGAGGAGGAGGAGGAGGAGGAGGAGGAGGAGGAGGAGGAGGAGGAGGAGGAGGAGGAGGAGAAGGAGGAGGAGGAGGAGGAGAAGAAGAAGAAGAAGAAGAAGAAGAAGAAGAAGAAGAAGAAGAAGAGGAAGAGGAAGAGGAAGAAGAAGAAGAAGAAGAAGAAGAAGAAGAAGAAGAAGAAGAAGAAGAAGAAGAAGAAGAAGAAGAAGAAGAAGAAGAAGAAGAAGAAGAAGAAGAAGAAGAAGAAGAAGAAACAAATGCGGGCGTGTCTCTGTACTCTGTATGCAACAAGACTTTTTTTTACAGATCCTTACCATGAATATGGATAGATGTTCTTTCCTAATTGAATGCTGCCAGGTGGAGAAGTGCATTTGGGATTCTGTATTATGGTTTAATTTCTCTGGACAAATGGGAAAAATATAAATGTGAGGATTTCTTGGAAGGCACAATGTAAATGTGCCTATTTATACTAAGTGAAATTTTTTTAAAAAGAAACTATTTGCCATGAAACAAAAAAAATGTCTCTAGCAGGTGCCCTTTTATACTCTGCATTTAAGGCATTGTTACCTTAAATACAGAGTATTCACTTCCTCCAGATTCTTAGAAAACTGATATATGAGTAACATTCTTTATAAGACATCACGTTTTGATCTGCTGCTACCCACTGTTTTTTTTAGAGATAAAGAACTGTCAAAACAGAGGCCCTTGAAACTCCCATCATCTGGATAACAGATGAGAAGATATGCTGGTCTCTTGATCCAACTTGCAGGGCTCCCCGGTTCTAAGGATAGACACACTGACAAGATCCACAGTTTTGGACTATGGGGATGCTGCAATGGTCAGGATTTTCGGAGTGGGTCATACTGTGTGTCCCTTTGTTCAGCACTCTTGTAATTTCAGTCACTGAACAAATGTTCTTAAGTCAAGGACCACCTGTAACAGAAAATCATCATCTCCTGGCTCCAGTTCCTGGAACCTCACAGAAATAAGGGACCACCAGTAAGTTCTTGTAGTACATATGCATCAGACAAGCCAATTCTGGTTGGGGAAGGCAATCCTGTAAGTATCTCTGCTCCAAGCCATATAGGGCTTTAGAGGTCAAAATCTGCACCTGAGCACCTGCTTACCCAGGTGAATGAGCACCTGAGACCTGCTTACCCACGGGTGGGTTCCACTAACCTCCCCTACCAGTTCGCATCGCGATGGAAGTGCATATTTTGCACCCTCATCACGTCACACAAAACACCAGGAAATGACCCTCTGCACATGCGCAGAAGCCTTTGCACATGTGCAGAGGGTTTTTTTTTGCAAGCCGCGGTGGCCAGAGGACCGGTTCGGGAGCGTGGACCGCCAGTCATCGCTGCCGGTTTGGCGAGCGGTGGTAAATTTCCGCTACCGGTTCTAAAGAACCGGTCCAAACCAGCAGCAACCCACCACTGTGCTTACCATGTATGATGCCACTTAGCACATGGGCTGCAGCATTTTGACTGAGATGTCTTTAAAGGCAGGAGAATAGTGCCACTGTTCCTAATTATGTAGCAACAACATATGCCCAGAAACAAGCAGGCATCTCACAATATCATCGTAACCTTTTTCAGACCTCCCAACATGCTCAGTTGGATCTTGCATAATATAGCTCCTGCTATATTTTTTTAATGAGAAAAATGCTACAGGCTAATTATCCCAAAGGGATACCGAAAAGGGAATTTTGTAGGACCCGCCAAGTCACCACTGCTGAGCAGTGTTGCTGAGGTAGATGCCTTTGTAAGCAAAAATCTTATGGGTGATAATATGGTTCTATACATGCTTCTTTCAAGAGCAATTGCAAGAAGGTACATTGATTTGCTTTCTGTGGTTGTTCTTTTCCATCTGAGCAAGCTGCCTTTTAAAAGGAGGTGTAATGATTTCTTTTTTCTGGGCTTAAATACCAAGCTATGTGGTACAGCTATGTGACATTGGACTGTGTCAATCCTTCCTTCTTCACATGTAGTCGTGTTCTGGATGATCTGGAAATATCAGGTCACAGGGACGATTGGTGTGACATAAAGGATTTGATGGGTGATGACATCTATGGATCACTGATACGGCACTTACTTCCGCATAGTGAGATTTCCTGGAAATGGCATATCAGGAAATGTATGTTTTCATTCATTGTTGGAGTGTGAAATTCTGTTGCAGTGGATCTGTCCAAGGAGATACTGTATATGGACTTAATTCTCATAAAGAAGTATCAGATAATGATTGGGCATTTCTGGACCTGACTTCCTTTCTCGGCTGCCACAATCTGAATCTCAGTACTAAATTCTCTTCCCCTGAAATCTATTCCAAAATTATTCTACACCAACTTTCCCATTCGAGTAGTCTTTCAGATAAAGTGTTTTTTCCCGGTGAGACCGGTCTATCAGGACAACTATGGGACAGAGCATACTGCTTCCGCTTTCACCTTTCAGCCCCAATCCAGGAGCCTTTTCAGGCAGTCGCTTTTGCAGCAAACTATGTTTGTGTTGAATTTATGTTTTATCGACAAAGAAATAACGGGAAACTAGTATAGATCTATTTCAAGCTATTTAGCTCTCGTCAGCTAGCCCTACCCTTCTGGGATTCAAACCCAGGCTACTTGCATATTGGGTAGATGTATTAACTTCTAAGCCACTGGCTCTCCTTGCTTTGTTGGCTATACCAGGGGAGAGATTAAGTGTTTTTTCCAGTGAGACCGGTCTATCAGGGCAACCTGGTCTACCCAATTAGGGGTCAGTCTTTCAGATGTATAGGGACCACAATGTCCCAAGGGCAATATGACTTGAAATTCAGAACTGGAGACCTACCACAGCTGAAAGATGCCAGGCTGAAAAAGGCTGTTCAAGATGGGACAAATTATTACATTAGTATCACACCAACACAACACTAATTCCACCCCTTTTGTATATTTCTAAATCATGCACTAGAGATGGAGCTTAAGATGCAACCCAGTTTTTGCCAGTCTTGGGATCTTGCAGATGCCTCTGAGTTTTTCATTCCTTGAAAATTAATATTAAGAATCTGAAAGAATACAGTGAATTTCATTAATATAAATGGTGATCGTTTGTAAAGATTATTAAGTGCAAACAGAAATACATATTATTTCCACAGCAAGGAAGATAAAGCAGTAATGGTTAAATTCAGAGGTGGGATTCAGCAGGTTCTGACCAATTCTGAAGACCCGGTAGTGGAAATTTTGAGTAGTTCAGAGAACCGGTAAATACCATCTCTGACTGGCCCCGGCCCCATCTATTCTCTGCCTCCCGAGTCCCAGCTAATCTGGAAGAAATGGGGATTTTGCAGTAACCTTCCCCTGGACTGGGGAAGGAATGAAGATTTTACAGTATCCTTCCCCTGGAGTGGGGTGGGAATGGCGTTTTTACAGTATCCTTCCCCTGCCACGCCCACCAAGCCATGCCCACCAAGCCACACCACACCCACAGAACCAGTAGTAAAAAAAATTGAATCCCACCACTGGTTAATTGATTGTTCTATTCAAAGAGGAGAATATATTTATGTTTTTTATTTAGATATCATTTCTGGATTTTGTGCTTGTGATGAAAAAAGATGAAACGTTGACTTTGGTTTTGCCGATTAGATATGTAGATTTGTTGTGAAAGAAATGGCTAGTTATATACTAATGTGTAAAAGTAAAAAGTTGAGGTTGTAATGTTGTTATCTTGCACTGTGCTAAAAAGAGTCAGGAGTCAATACCTTTTTCTTTCTTCCCTTGTACCTCATATTTTCTTTCCCCCTTTCTTTTTCCTTCCCTTAATTTCCTATTTTTATTTTTATTTTATACATTGATAAAACAATAAAAGTTAGAAAAAGAAAATTATTACTTCATCATTATTAATAACTATTTGATATTAAAAATATTTTTTATTATTATTATTAAAAACCATTCATTCCATTCAGTCATTCAAGGCTGCTTCACACATTATAGCAAATCATAAAATGATTTCCTTGATTTAGCTTAAGTGAAACCAGTCATTACAATGTTGTAAAACATATCTAAAAGAATGCTGTTGGTGTGTGATTCCTTTTGCTTATTAAGGACATTAATACAAGGGTCCCAAAACTGTTGGGATATGGTGATAGATTAGATAGATGATAGATAGATAGATAGATAGATAGATAGATAGATAGATAGATAGATAGATAGATAGATAGATAGATAGATAGATAGATAGATAGATAGATAGATAGATGAAAGAGGGAGGGAGGGAGGAGTAGGTAAGTAGAGAGGTAAGTAGGTGGAGGTGGAGGTGAAGAGAGAGAGGGGGAGGGAATGAATAAAATTAATTGTGATTTATTTAAGCTGTTATTTAGTCTAGCCCTGTTCCTCAGAATTAACTATTACTGACAGGGGTAAATAAATTATGCATATTTTCATTCATTTGAAATACTTATTTACAGCGATTTTTGTTATTTTTCAGAAACTAATCCAAATTAAAATCTCATTAATATGTAAAAAGTATGATACATGGTGCAAATTGACAGGCAATAATTCAGAATTCACCAACCGGAACATAGTAACTAAACTCCTGTAGCTTTTGAAAATCACTTGAAAATAAAGGTGGTCATTTGAAAGCACTTTGAAGGGAGGTATTCAGGGCGGGCTTTGAAGAGCCCTCGGTGAAATGGGCTGATTTCCATGTTGGTGGTCCTCTGGTGTTCACTTCCAATGAATGCTGCCCTAGGCATTATAGGAACCTTATAAATGTCACCCTCTCACAGTTGAGATGCAATTGACGAAACATATAGCACTGTCAGATTCACTCTCTGTAATAAACTATGGCTCTACTGTAATTGGCACTTACTGTGGCTTTAGAAAATGATGGGAAGGGGAGGGAAAGTGAGTGAGTGAGAGAGAGAGAGAGAGAGAGAGAGAGAGAGAGAGAGAGAGAGAGAGAGAGAGAGAGAGAGAGAGAGAGAGAGAGAGAGAGAGAGAGAGGTATCCATTTCAATCAATCTCAAGTTTCAGAACAGAATTGTGAACAAGACCCGAGACAACAATTGTCTCAATATTGCCCATGGATAAAGCTGGATTTATTCTTACATCCTCCACCCCGCCCCAACATCCATCAGAAAAAGAGATTCAGCATCTTGTTTTGACACATTTCAAGATCAACCCTACACAAAATATCTAGTTGTCTACTGTGGGAAGAAATATCCATCTGGTTCAGTTCCAAGCAGGGAGGAAGGCACTGGAAATAAAATGGAGGCTGGAGGATGATTGGAAAGAGGGTCCATTTATTGATGAAGCAGAACCACATGGGTTCTGGGCAGCTGACTACATGGAGTTGAGGGGGGGTTATACCTTCTCTTGGGCTTTGCCCTTGAGCTTCCTGTTCCTGTGCAAGAACACATATTCTATTGGCTGTTCTCAGACTCTCATGGGGCTATGTAGGGGTTATGTAGGGGTCATAGCTGGTTCTATAGGCAAAGTACAAATCCTAGGTGTTTGTCTGAGCTAAGTTTTGTTGAAGTTTGGACTGCTCTGAGGGTGATGCAATAATTCCTCTTGGGGCTTAATGGCTTTTTCCTGTGTTGGATCTTGGGTGATGGCTGCGTCTAATCCTACCATTCTGCCTTTGTTTCAAAATATCCTGTCTTGAATAGATTACCAAATCTGCATTTCTAAAAATGGCCTTAGCATCTGCTGGGGCTATTAAGAAAGTCTTGGAGGCTGCTTTCTGTCTCCAAGAGCATGTTTCTCCATTTCTCCTTTAGGGAAATATACCGTAATATTCTGCCTTTTCAATATTCCCCCAAATATTTCATTCTTCTAGGAGGGGAGTGGGTGCTAACTTTCTACAATAGTTACTGAAATGTGCATAAATCAGGTTTTGCACAATGTTTTAAGTGTGTAACATTTTTAAAAATTGTAAATTTTTAAAATCCATAAGGCACACCCAGTTATTTCACCAACAGAATTTCCAGTGCTGCGAAGCCATGTTCGAAGCTGTGGAGCAACAGGACCTGGATGCTGTCCAGGTTCTTCTCTACCAATACACACCCGAGGAGCTGGATCTCAACACACCTAATAGTGAGGGATTAACAGCTCTGGACATCGCCATCCTGACGAATAATGTGCCCATTGCCAAGATCCTCATGAAAGTTGGTGCAAAGGAGAGCCCACACTGTAAGTATTGCGGAATATTGTACAAACAAAGCTGTACCATACTAAAAAGGTCAAATAAATCAAAGGGAAACTGGCACCCAATTCTTTAAAGCCACTTGTTTTTTTTTGCCTGTATGTGATCAATCAGCAAAAAGAAGAATCATATTCCTATCTGGATCATGGATTGCTGGTAGATATACCATAGTTGCCTACTCAAAGGCTAAAGTGTTCAACCCAAACAATTATTATTAAATGTACTTCCCCAGGATTTCTATATGCCCATCTCATTCATTCTATTTTGAAGGGGTCAAGATTCTTCTCTTTAATTCTGTATTTTGCAACCATTTTCAGTCATGATTCTATTATTGACTTTTTTTTAATTGAACTGTGTTTACAACTATTGTAACTTTAAATAGTGTAAATGAACGGCTATAAGTCAAGGACTTCTTGCATGCCCCATCATTGTATTCTAACATGCTTTTTTTTGCTTTCAAATCCAAAAGCCTTGTATAACTTCACAAGCTGTATAATAATTGAGCATGATGCATACATGCCATAGTGGTGTATAAATCATGGCAAACAGAGTTAAAAGCAACCGTTGCCTAATACAATTTATAGAGCTGGCCGGTGGAATTTTGTTTTGAGCAGATATGAATGGAATACAGTGCTAGTCATAAAATACCTTTTCCCCAGTTCTGTAAGAAGCAAGTATACAGATCCTGTTGTTGTGGTTGCAGCCAGCTGTTGGGCTGACAGGAGGCCAGAATGGAACAAGGCAATAATAAACATTGAAATCATTCATTCATTCCAATGTGACTAGTAAACAAAGACCCCCATGGATATGCCTGGAAAGTTTTGATTTCATTTAAATATCAAGCTTAATACTCTCTTTTTTTTTGTCCCCCTGGACATCTTAAGAACATTCATTCAAATCAAAATTTGAATCTGGGATGAATGATTTGAAAGAAGTGGTGCTGTGAGATGCTGTAAAGCAGCATTTCCCTACATATTTCAGCTATTTAAAATGCTTAACCTGTAAAATTTTAATTCACACTGCTCTTTTCTGTCACACCTCTTCAGACAAAGTATCTTCATGTACGTACCTGACTGGAGAAAGGATTTAATGAACTACATTATTTTAACCCACAACTGCAGTAAAAAAAAGAAAAAAACCAGTTGCAAATCAGTTGCATTCTTGAATCGTAGTTCTGAATAGTATCACAGGCCAGATTCTCATATAGCATATGATTGTACCAAAATGTGTTGCTGGCAAAATGTTGATGGATACACAAGTTCTTATATTAATGTGTAAGTTTCACTCTCATACTAATGATGAATAAATCATAGAGATATAGAAACATTGCAAAGATGGGTTTTGAAATACTGCATTGGAAAAAAAAAAGATAATACATAAAAATTCAACGATTAGGCCAAAATCCTTTCCAGCAGAATTTTGCTTGGGTGTGATACACTAATTACCGTATTTTTCGGAGTATAAGACGTACCTTTCCCCCCCTAAAAGAGGGTGAAAATCTGGGTGCGTCTTATACACCGAATGTAGCCCCACCCCGCCTCTGAAACGGACCTTTGCAAGGCTAAAACAACCTCTGAAAACGAGCTTTGCAGGGCTGAAAAAGCAGCCTCTGAAACGGACCTTTGCAAGGCTAATATACCTGTTGCAGGCTGTTTGCTAAGGATGCTAGCCAGATGGATGCCGGTAGGCAGAATTTTTTTTTCTTATTTTCCTCCCCAAAAACTAAGGTGCGTCTAATACTCCGGTGCATCTTATACTCCGAAAAATACGGTAAGTGAGGCAGCTATTAAGTGAGATGTGTGTCTCAGTTTAATCATGCAGTTGTTAAGCGAATCTGGCTTCCCCCATTGGCTTTGCTTGTCGGATGCCAGCTGGGAAGGTCACAAATGTTGATCACATGATCTTGAGACAGTACAACTTTCACAAATACACACCAGTTGCCAAGTGTCCAAATTCTGATCACATGACCATGGGGAAATGCTGCAACAGTTGTGAGTGTCACTTTTTAGTCGCTTTTTTCAGTGTTGTAACTTGGAATAGTCACCAAACAAATGGTTGTAAGTTGAGGAATATCTGTATGTGAATCTCTACCTACCTACCTACCTACCTACCTACCTACCTACCGTATGTGTCTGTATGTATGGGTACATGTTTATATGGGTGCATGTGTGTGTATATGTGTATATACATATATGGTAGGTGTGGGTATGGGTGTGGTTGTATCAGGGGTGGATTCCTCCCGGTTTGGACCAGATCGCCCGAACCGTTAGCGACCCGCTGGTGATGCAACGATGGCATCACGGATCCAGTTCGGTCGGTGCTGGTCCGTGGCCGCCGCCATCTTTTTTGGGGAATTTTTGGTGAATATTTCCATGTTTGGATGGCTTCTCCTCTTCCACGGCTTGAAAAAGAGCCCTCCCGCCCGCCCCCGGGTTAATACTGACCTTTATTTCTTCGCCCGAAGCACAGCTGATCAGTTCCTCAGCTGTGTTTCGGGCTGAATCCTGCTACTGAGCATGCGCGGAAGTGAAATTGCACAAGGGTACACACGCGCATGAAATGTCGTGATGCGAACTGGTGGCGAAGGTAAGTGGAACCCACCCCTGGGGTGTATATATGTGTGTATTTGTATATCTCAGAATATACACTTTTATACAAATAAAAGTGTTGTTTTATTTTATTTATTTTATTTATCAAATTTTTACAACAGCCCATCTCCCATCAATTCAGAGACAGGGAATCTGGGCCCCTCTAAACCAAACTAGAACTCCCCACCTTGCTTCCAACTGGCCCTGCTGGCTCAGAGCTGTCCGGGGTTCAGTCATATCAGAAGGAGCGCCCCATTGATTCCCCACTACCAGATTCTGAGATGAGAATTCATCGGTCTCTAGAACAGAAAACAGTCCCCAGTAAGTTCAACCGACCATGGGATGCATTTATTTTCAATAGCAACAAGCCCCCCAAAAACCAAGCAATGACCATTGTAAATAAGCAGATAACCTAGAGCCAAGAGAAGGTTTGAGGCTCACGGGACCCTAGAGGAGATACCTGAGCTCTGGCTGGAAGATAAGAACCAGACGGCCATCCTTTGAACTTGCCTGTGGTGCTGCACAGACCGCTCTTGATTGACCCTTGTCCCAAAAAAATACCTGAGAAACATCTCACCTGCTTGATGACCCCATCCGTTGTCTCCATTCAGGGAACTGTCCCACTCTGTTTTTTACCCCTTGTCTGTGTGCTTGCAAGGAGAGAGCAAGTAATTTGTAGAGTCAGTCAATCATCGTTTAAACCGTGACTCAAATTCTGACATCATATGTAGAACATAGAACATAGAATAATAGAGTTGGAAGGGACTTTGGAGGTCTTCTAGTCTGGCCCCCTGCTCAAGCAGGATACCCTGCCTACTCTATTTCAAATAAATGGTGGCCCAGCCTCTTTTTTTGAAAGCCTCCAGTGATGGAGCATCCACAACTTCTGAAGGCAAGCTCTTCCATTGGTTGATTGTGCTCACCATTAAGAAACTTGGGGCTAAGAAAACTATGGATTTTGCTTGCATCTCTGCAAGTCACATAATGACACTGTGTCTTCAGGAGCTCGAATTTAGCAAACTCTGCTGTTAATTTAAAGTTAGTTAAATTAATAACATTTAGTATGGATCTGCCAGTCTCCATGCTCCAGGAAATCGTATCTTGAGGCTACATTTCCTGGCAGTGTGCAGCAGCAGCCAAAAAGGCCAACCCAATTATGAGCTGCATAAATAGAGGGATACAATCAAGGACCAGAGAGGTACTAGTACCACTCTATAAAGCCTTGGTCAGACCACACCTAGAGTACTGCATCCAGTTTTGGTCACCACACTACAAAAAAGACATTGAAACCCTAGAGAAAGTGCAGAAGAGAGCAACAAGGATGATAAAGGGTCTGGAAAATAAAACATACAAAGAGCGGTTGCAGGAACTGAGCTTGGCCAGTCTGGCGAAGAGAAGGACCAGGGGTGACATGATAGCAGTGTTCCAATACTTGAGGGGATGCCACAGAGAGGAGGGGAGCAGGCCGTTCTCTATAGCACCAGAAAGCCAAACAAGGAATAATGGATGGAAGCTGACCAAGGAGAGATTCAACCTGGAAGTGAGGAGAAACTTTCTGATGGTGAGAACGATCAACCAGTGGAACAGCTTTCCAGCGGAGGTTGTGAGAGCCCCAACACTTGCGACCTTCAAGAGGAGACTGGACTGCCATCTGTCTCAAATGGTGTAGGAACTCCTGCTTGAGCAGGGGGTTGGACTAGATGACCTACAAGGTCCCTTCCAACTCTAATAATAAATCTAAATCTATGCCTGTACATTCTCTGTTTTCACCAAGTCTGTAGAATTGGTGCACTTTTATGGCTGTGTCGTGTCCACAACACTTATATTATCATTTAAACTAGCCTCCTTTAACTTTCCAGAGTGATTTTCCCCCCTCTCTCCCTCTCCTTGGTTACTGTAGCTGTTCAGTGAAAAGAGTTGTGTCATTTAATATTTATTTGTTTATTTTTCTGTCATGGTTCGTGACTGGAGGAGAGAGAGAAAAGAATCAGGGGTGACAGGGATTAAAGCACGTGATTGACGGCTAAAGTAACATTCATTAGGCATGACAAATCTGCAGGAAAACACAGCCTTGAGTGTTCTAAGCAGCAGTTTAAAAAAAAAACGACTGAACTGATTTTTCATTGACCGTCTGTAAATAAATGCAGACTGATGGCATGGAGTGGCAATCGTAAATGAGTACTCATTTCCTGCCTATAATGCAAACATGCCTGGGAGCGCAGGCTAGGCACCTATAGCCACTTCATTTCCATGGCTAAATAATGCACTGTGATGATCACCATTTGTGTTTGCTATCTCCATCCATTGGAAACCTGAAGAGGAGAATTTTATAAATGGATCCCTGCTGAAAGTGGAGTCCTTCTTCCAAAGCTGATGGCTAAGATGGGATGCATATAGCCCTGCATCAGCTCTTCAAATTAGTCTCCACTAGATCAAGGGTCCCCAACTTGTGGGCTGTGGCCCACTAATGGCCCATGAGGGGATTGCAACAGAACTGCAGAAACGGCCAGTGAGCACACATGCGCACGTGCGGCAGCCTCCTGCAGCCCTCTGCCAGTGAAAATGATGGAAAACGGAGCCTGGGAGGGCTGCACACGGTCCTCCCGAGCTGCGTTTTTGCTGGCAGAGGCAAAACAGTCCTTCACTGTTTCCAGGGTGGCCCCATGGGCCAGATCAAAGCACCCCATGGGCCAGATTCGGCCCACGGGCCTTAAGTTTGACACCCCTGCCCTGTCATATATGATTTCATATACATACTCTTCTGTCCTCAAAGCTGATTAACTTCTACATTTCCCTTTGAAAACTTAACCCAGTTCTTCTTCCTAGCAGTTGTCAGCGTGGAAGGCAGATCCGTCCATCTGAGCAACTTAGTCCAAGAAACTCAGCAACGGGTGAATGACCTGTCTGCACAAGTCATGAGTGAAAGTCTCGGCGCAGACAGCTCTGAGAAGGAGAAGCAGCTGAAAGCCTGGGAGTGGAGATACCGGCTTTACAAACGCATGAAGTCCAGCTTTGAACATTCCAGTAAGAGCCAAGGGAGAAATGCCTGGATGAGTGAAATGGGTGGAACAGAAATGATTCATAAAACAGATTGTGTTTCCAGGGATTCCTCCTCAGTGTTTCAGCTGAGCAACTAACCTGCTTGACAAATGGGTTACAGGTAGAACAGCAACCTGCCTGTTCCTAAACTAAGACAAGTGCGGGATTAAAAAGGAATTATTCAGTCGTCTATTCATAGAGATGGACATTTATCATAAAGAAGGTTGGCAACTATTAGACCTTCCTAAGGAAGCTGCTTGAAACAGTAGAAGGACATCTTGCGTTGCGATATATAATAAAATATATTTCATATCCAGTGCAGTCATGTTCAGGACTTGCAATGTTGATGTCAGAAAATATGAAATCTTTTAACAAATAGTCTGTGTTTTACGTGCAGGAAAGTTTTAACTGCTAAGCCAGTCTGACACATTCATAAACCTGCATTAAAACAGTTTCTTATATTTATTTTTAAAATTTATAGAATAAATGATATCTAAACATATAGTACAATAGGTGTCTAAATAAATTCTAAATACGAATAAAAATTCATTAGTGCTTCCGTTATTCTGTCCCCTTGGCAAAGCCTGTGTGGCTGAGGAAATGTGATATTCTAAATGACGATATTCTAAATCTTGTACTGTGCTTACATATACGTACATGCCATTAGAAATACTTATACTATATTCTCCCAAATAGACGAAGAGAACAAGAGAAACCAATGGTGTCAAACAGTCTCATTAGCATAGATGCCTTGTTTTCATTATAAACACAAGCAACTTCAGTAGAAAGCTCACCCTTGTTGCATGGCTTCGAGTCGACTCATTTCTTCAATGACCCAGGGCAGTGTTTGAAAAGTATTTGTTCCGCATGACGTGCAGTGTTTTTCCTCTGTTCGCAGGAGCCCCTGAGGCACCAACCAACATCTGCCTTATGGTAACAAGCAGCACATCACTCACTGTCACTTTCCAAGAGCCTCATAGCATCAATTCAGCAGTGGTGACAAAATACAAAGGTAATCGATTTGTATCAATTTCATGAGCTTTCATGAATGTGTGTTAAACGAAATAGGGGCTTTATATCTCTGTTGTAGTTGAAAGTAATTCCCCAATCTGACTTGGATTAGGCATGAACTATATTTGACTTGTTTTAGTAAACGGAAGACAATCTGACACCTTAAAGCCACATGTGTCTCAAACTAACTAACTAACTTACTTACTTCCTCCCTCCCTCCCTCTTCTGTATCTCTCTTCAGTGACAGCATGTTTAAGCCCTAACATGATTTTGATAGTAATTAAGAAAAGCTAGAAAAGACATAGAACCTTCCCTGCCCAAACCTAGGAAAGGGAGGGGAGGGAGGAGAGGAGAGGAGGGGGGAGGAGGTCATAGCTGTCAGTTTCTGAACGAAACTTAAATGTATTATCAGTCACATATACCCCAGGTAGAACATCTCGATATGATATTGAAATGAAGAATTGAGACACTCACCCCTCAGTTGTTTTTTTGTAACACTGAATGCTAGTCCTTTCTATCAATAGGTACAACTCACAATGGTTTACTTCCCATCACCATTTAGGATTTTGACTAAGTACAGATGGTCTTCATTTTAACAGATTAACAGAGTTGGAAGGGACCTTGCAGGCCATCTAGTCCAACCCCCTGCCCAAGCAGGAGACCCTACATCTGCCTCTACCTAGGATCGAACTCACAACCTGCTGATTGTGAGGCAAGAGCTCCACCTCTAGGCCACCGCAGAGGAACCATTTTGCTCCTGCCATAATTCCCTTTATTCTTCACAAGTCCTTAAAGATTGGCTTCCATTAATTCACCTGTCGATTGATACTATCCCAGATGAGAAAACATGAAAGAAAGCTGAAAGTGGGGCCCATTCCTTAATGAAAGGGACAAGGTGTTATTATGGGGAAAAGAAGGAGGAGGTGTTGCTATCTGTACATTGCTCTGAATTCCTGGATGAAAGGCAGGAGATAAGCTAATAAATAAAGAAGAGCAGGAATATTTGTTTCAGTGGTAACTAAGAATTATCACAAGAGCCCCATAGTTACTTATCTGCTACTTCCTGGTGGTGTTTGGGGTTACCAGCCCATTTCACTAAAATCTAGAATTTTCAGTTTCTAGAGCCATATACAGTTGTAACCACAAGAGAGCTCTGGCCTAAAACTGGAATTTGTTGCATTGTGTGTGATTGCATGTACAAATTAACTTACCCCAGTCTAGTGCCTTTTAAATATGTTGGATGGCTCCCCTGCCATTATCTCTCAGTTTCTATTGGCCATAGTGATTGAGAATGGTGGAATCTGGAATCTCTCTATGCAGTATTTGAGGCACTAGCTTGGATGTAGCTGTCACAAATCTTTCTCAAGCGGTTATTTTATTTTATGTGTTTTTGCTCAAGCTTAGGAATAAATCATACCCATATTTACAGCAAGTGTAGAGATTGCAAACCTCTCCTTTCTTGGGAAGACGCGCTCAGGAAACAGTCCGACAGAGAAGGAATCCATCTCTCAACTGTTGCTTTCCGTAGGAATTTTTCTTACAGAAAACTAGTAGACCTTGAAGTAATCCAACCTCAGAATAGCTCTTTGAAGTGTTCTAAGCCTGAAACGAAATATATACGCTCCAAGGTCTTTGTTTTGAGGTCAGACCAAAATAAGATGTTTTGCTTCAAGCTCGGGATTGGGATGTTTGCTTTATAAATTTTCAGCAGCAACAAGGGCTAATCCAATCCCTGGTCCTTTTTGGTTTAAATTGGATGATGTAACATGTGAAATCTTGAGAGGAAGGCAACAAAGAAGCCGATGGTGAAGCAGAAAGAGAAGGCTGCATCCAACAGCAAGACATTGCTGCTATTTTTCTTTAAAGGGCAACTTAATGCTCACCTGGGAAACACTATCTGGAATGCAGGTAGTGAAAGGGATACAGGTGTCTATGAAAACAACTGTTTTCTTAATTTTTGTAATGCTACTGAGATTTCAAAAATGCAAAGACTACCAATATAGGGTTGGTTTAGTTGCATACTTTTGTGTCCTATTGATGTTGAGCTTCCAGATGAGTTTAAAAATCCAAAGAAGCTGCCTTGTGTCAGGGTTCCAAGTAATAAACCCATAGCAAGCAAGACTCCGAGGCAGGTAGATTCCTCCAAAAATACTGTTATTGGAATTATCATATTGGCACATATCTGGTGAAAACCGACTCTGAATTCTCCCGCGGTTTTCACCTAATTAAACGTATAAGTTTTTCTACTTCCTCAAAACAGTCAGTCCCATGGTCCAATCACAGTGCAGGCTGGCAGCTGGGTGGCATCACTCCGCCTTCCTTCGATCAGGTGTGAAAATGTCCTTGGTTCCCAAGAGAAAATATGTTGTTTTGGCTACATATACCAAATCTACATCAAATCCCCCCTCAGCTCCAGTGTGGCAACACTGAAGCGGTCAAAATGACTTCAGTCAGGTCAGCTTCAGGGTTGACACCTTGTTCACGTACTGTGCATGCCCTGTGTCCATGCTCTTGGGTCTTGTAGTTTCAGTATTAATGTCATTCGTGTAATTCAGAAACCCCATAGCCATCGGTTGCTTTTACTGAGGTTGTGCCTGGCAGATGGATGGCAAAAAGGGAGCATGCTAAAACTGTAGCTTAATCTTGTTAAATAGGTGGAGCGGCAGTGCCTGCAGAAGAATTGGCTAAGAGGATTTCAAAAAGAAAAGAAAACATTAAGAAAATGTCATTGGAATAGCATGATGTACAATTTTCTGCCTTTCTGGCTGTGTTTGTTTATCTTCAGGCAGTAATGGTACCACTGCATTGGAAAGTTAAAACAATTATCTGTTTTATCTTGTCAAGGTGTTGGCAGTCTCAGGATCCGCGTAGAGAGAAGGGAGAAGTATCTGATAATAGATTTTAAATTAAAGTCAGGGATTTTCTAGGGGCAGAGCTGTGCCTGTGAGGATTTGTTTTCATTTTTTTAAAGTGTTTTTTCCAATTACTATATTCTGCAAGTTGACTGGCTGCTGGCAGTATATATCATAAAACATGGAATGTAGAATCATAGGGCTGGAAGGGACCTCGGAGATCTTCTAGTCCTACCCCCTGATCAAGGCAGCAGAGTTTAAATCATCATGGTCAAATGGTTGTCCAGTCCATTCTTAAAAATCTCCAGTGATGGCGCACTCACAACTTAGGGAGCCTTGCTGATTAATCCACTGATTAATTGTTCTCACTCTCAGGAAATTTCTCCTTAGTTCTAAGTTGAATCTCTAACAAGCTTCTGCCCGTTGCTTTTTTGTTCTGTCCCCTGATGTTAGGGAGAATAAATCAATCTCCTCTTCTCTGTGACAGCCCCTCAAGCACTGGAAAACAGCTATCATGTCACTCACAATCCTTCTTTCCAACAGGCTAGAATATCTAACTCCCTTAATCATTCATCATATGATTTAGCTTTCAGACTCCTGGTTATCTTTGTTGCTCTTTTCTGCAGGCATTCTAGGGTCTCAGCATCTTTTTTTTTTTGAACCACCATGACTTGAACTGGATGTCGTATTCCAAGTGTAGCTTCACTAGTGCAGTATGAAGTGGTACTATCACTTCTTGTGATCTTGATGGCATCCCTCTATTGATGCAGCCTAGGATTACATTGGCTGTTTTGGCAGCTGCAGCACACTGATGTCTCATAAGTGATGGTCCACTAGGACACCTATATCCCTCTCACAGTTACTACTGTTCAGCCAGGTACCAGCCTATTCTAAACCTATACATTTGGCTTTTCCTGCCTAAGTGAAGACCTTACTTAGCTTACCACTGAACTGCATCTTAATGGATTGAGCCCAGTACTCAAATGTGTCAAGATTCTTCTGAATCGTGAGTCTATATTCTAAAGTCTTACCTATTCCTCCCCCCCAACTTGGTGTTGTCTGCAAATTTGATGAGTTCCCCTTCTATCCCATTTAGACTATTTATGAAGATGTTGTATCTAATGTTTTATGATGAATGTATTTTTACAATGATTTTGATAATGATCTATCACTATTGTTGTATGTACACCGAGAGCTTATGCACCGGAGACAAATTCCTTGTGTGTCTAATCACACTTGGCCAATAAAAAATTCTAATTCTAATTCTAATGTTGAAGAGTACTGGGCCCAAGACAGAACTTTGAGATACCCCACTGCATGCATCCCTCATTCAGATATAGTTCTGTCGAGGACTACATGCTGGGTGGTTGGTCAGCCAACTGCAAATCTCTCTGGTGATGGTACTGTCTATTCTGCATCATTCTTTCTTATCAAGAAGTAGGCTATGATTTTACTTTGTCAAACCAGGGGTGAAATCCAGCAGGTTCTGACAGGTTCTGGAAAACCAGTAGCAGAAATTTTGAGTAGTTGAGAGAACTGGTAGCAGAAATTTTGAGTTCAGAGAACCGGTAAATACCATCTCTGACTGGCCCCAGAGTGGAATGGAAATGGAGATTTTGCAATATCCTTCCCCTGCCACACCCACCAAGCCACACCATGCCCACCAAGCCACGCCCACAGAACCAGTAGTAAAAAAAATTGGATTTCACCACTGTGTCAAACACCTTACTGAAGTCCACGTATACTACAGTATGTCCACAACATCTCTTTGATCTACTAATTTAGTCCCTTTATCAAAGTCGGCAATATGATTTGTCTGCCATGATATGTTTTTAACAAACCCTTGCTGATGTCTAGTAAAAAGCTTGTTCATTTCTAGGTGCTCACAAATCTGCTGTTTGGTTATCTTTTCCAGGATTTTCCCAGGTATTGATGTCAAGCTGATTGGCTTATAATTTCCTGGATCTATTTTTCCCCCTTTTTGTAGATTAGAACCACTTCAGCTCTTTTCCAGCCTTTCCTGTGCTACAGGAACTTTAGCATTCAGTGGCTCCAAGATTACTTCTGCCAGCTCCTTCAGAACCCTGGGATGTACCATATTTTTCGGAGTATAAGACACACCTTTTTCCTCCCTAAAAGAGGTTGAAAATTTGGGTGCGTCTTATACTCGGAATGTAGCTTTTTCGAAGCTTTTTTTCCCCAGCCCTAACGAGGTGCTAACGATCTTACCAGCTTGCAGCATTTTTTATTCCTACTCCCTCGAAGTAGTTTTTTCCAGCCCTAAGTCTTTGCAGGCTTGTTTTCATTCCTACTCCCTCTGAAAATGGTTTTTTCAGCCCTAACCAGGGGATAAAATAATGTGCTGAAGCTGAACAGACTAAGGACGCTAGCCAGATGAATACCTGGTAGGTAGATTTTTCCCCCCTGTTTTTTTCCCCTATTTTCCTCCCCCAAAACTAAGGTGCGTCTTATACTCCGAAAAATAAGGTAAATCATCCAGTTCATGTGATTTGTATGTGATTTGAGGGTGGATAGGTATTCTCTTACTAATTCCTTACTAAGTCCTATTTTGACTTGTATACCTGTTTATCTCCCTCAGTGCTGTTTTTGATAGCAATAGCAATAGCATTCAGACTTATATACCGCTTCATAGTGCTTTACAGCCCTCTCTAAGTGGTTTACAGAGTCCGCATATTGCCCCCAACTATCTGGGTCCTCATTTTACCCACCTCGGAAGGATGGAAGACTGAATCAACCTTGAGTCTGGTGGGATTGGAACTGCCAAATTGCAGGCAGGCAGCAGAAGTAGCCTGCAGTACTGCACTCTAACCACTGCACCACCTCAGCTCTTATAGGTTGGGCTATTTCTTCCTTTTGCATAAAAACAGATCCAAAGAAAGAATTAAGCAATTCTGCTTTCTCCCTGCCGCCTGTCTCCTTCTTGCCATATGCTCCCATTAGTGGACTTATCATTTCCTTCACTTTCTTACTTGTTCCTTACATATTGAAAAAAAACTCTTTTTAAATAATTTTTAGCATTAGTTGCCAGTCTTAGTTCATTCTGGGCCTTAGCTTTCCTGACTTCCTCCTTGCAGATTCAGGCTACTTACTGGTATTCTGTTTTAGTTATGTACCCTTCTTTCCAGGTGTTTTTTTTCCACATTTCACCTTTTTGTCCCTCAGTTTATCAGAAAGCTCTGTGTGCAACCCTACCAGTCTCATAGAGTGTCTTTTGTTTTTCTTTATCTGTGGTATTGTTTTTGCTTGGGCCTTCATTTTTCATCTCATTTTTTAGGGTTCTACAAGCAGGAATGCACTCAGTTTGTTGAAATCAGCTCTCTTAAAGTCTAAAACAATAGTCTGACTTGGTTCACTTACCTGTGGTTGCATTATGGTGAATTCAAGTATGACATGGTTAATCTCTGCCAAAGTTCCTATAACTTCTATTCCCTCAACCATTTCATCCCTATTAGTGAGAATTAAGTCCAGTATAGCTGTCCCTCTAGTTCCCTCCTCTACCTTTTATAAGACAAAATTGTCAGCTAGGCACATCAAGAACCTGTTTGATCTCCCACACACTGTAGAGTTTTTTTCATGCCACCTATTCGCTTAGCCATGGAGTGAAAGAAAAATTAGCAAAATGTTTGTTTGAAGTTCCAGTGTTCCCTGTGGCTATCAAATCAATTCGTGTTTTGTTCCATCAGAGTATAGTCAACTCAAAACATTTCCCTAGAAACTCGAAACAAAACATCATTTTCTACTTGAAAAATTGTGTGCACAGCCCTGGTTTCCTTTCCCAGCTGATTTTACATAAACCAATGTTGAGAACATGAATGTTCTTTACAAATCCAAGTCAAGGAAAATTAAGGGCTTATAACAGCATGTGGGAAATTGAGAGAAATCGACTTTTAGAACATTTATTTTTATTTTATTTTTTATAGTTTTGTCTGTTTCTAGAATCTACTTCGAGTACTTTATTCACAGTATTAAATATATAGTTCTGGTGTGACTTAAAATAAATAAGTACATAAATGGTTTAATAGGAAAAAAGTTTTGAAATTCTCCTCTATCCATCTGCTTTGAACAGTTTTAGGTACTGTACTTAGCAATGGAGAATAATCAGGGTTTTGTTATAATGTTTTACTGCAAGGGAATGTGACTTTTAGACATTTAGACATTTAGAAAGTCTAAAACAATGCAATTATATTAATGTGCCCTAGTTCAAATATACATGAATTAATTAAGTATTTTAAAACCACATGGAATTGCTATTACATTTCAATTTTAAAAGCAATTTGTCTGGAATGTCCTTGTCTTCTTATTAGATATGAAAATGGTTTTTCTGAAATTTTAGGAGAGTCAGCTTTGCAAACATACATATGATGGCCCTTTTCAGTCATGTGTGTATATTTAGAAAATAGGATAATAATATTTTGGGCATTCTCTAAGCCAGTGGTTCTCAATCTTTTTGAATCTGTTGGAAGAAATGTCCATCTGGGTTCAGTTCCAAGTGGGGAGAAAGACACTTGAAACATGGAGGCTGATTGGAAGGATGGTTTAATGGTGCACAGGACCATATTTATTTATTTATTTATTTATTTATTTATTTATTTATTTATTTATTTATTTATTTATTTATTTATTTATTTATTTATTTGTTTATTTGTGAGATTTATATAACGCCTCACAGTGCAAGCACTCTATAAGCGGTTTACACCAGTAAGCAATGTATATTTATATTGCCCCCAACAATCTGGGTCCTCATTTTACCTACCTCAGAAGGATGGAAGGCTGAGTCAACCTTGAGCTGGTGAGATTTGAACCGCTGACCTGCGGATCAGTGTCAGCTAATGTGGCCTGCAGTACCTGCCTCTAACCGCTGCGCCACCTCGACTCAAGTGGTTTGAGGTCCTGGGCAATCAAGCATAAGAGAGAGGGGGGGGAGGGAGGGAGGGAGGGAGGGAGGGGGAGAGAGAGAGAGAGAGAGAGACCCTCTCTTGGGCATCGCCTTGGAGTTTCCTGTTCCTGTATAAAGGCAGGTATCCTGATTGGTTGTCAGACTCCCATGGGGCCATGCAAGGGTAACTTTGTAGGTTGTCTTGAGTCCCAGGCTTGGTTGAATCTTGCTGGGTGATGATGTAATGAAGCTAATCCTATCATGTCCTGAGGGTGAAGGTCTTAATCCCATCACCCTGGAGCTGAAGTGGGGGGCAGGGAGCTGCTTTGTCTTTAAAAACATGTTTCTCCTTTTCTCATCCATGAAAACATAATATTCTTCCCTTTTAATATTTCCTAAAATATTTCATTCTTCTAGAAGTGGGGTGGGTGCTAACTTTCTACAAATCCATGGCACAAGGTTGAATATAGCATTGCTTTGAGGCACACCAGAAAATTAATCATATATAAGAACGTTTAAACATGTAAGGAATGGTTCAAGGGGAAGTTATATTTTTTTAAAAAAAATATATGAACACTACTGATTATAGAGGTTATACAGAATAATCATTAAACAGGAACCATGGTGGCACATAAACAGGAGCCATGGTGGTTAGAATGCAGTATTGCAGACTAATTGAGCTCACTGCCAGGAGTTCGATCCTCACTGGCTCAAAGTTGACTCAGCCTTCCATCCAGTTTAGTAAAATGAGGACCCAGATTGTTGGCGGCCATATGCTGACTATATAAACTGCTTAGAGTGGGCTGTAAAGCACTGTGAACCAGTACATAAGCCTAAACGCTATTGCTATTACTGTAAACAAAAAATGAAAAAAAAATAGCATGCACACAAAATCTTGTGCCACCCTAGTAATAAGCCAAGCCATGGCTACGTGTCATGGCACACCAGTTGAGAACTACTACTCTAAGGCATGCTTGTGTTTGCACAATTTATTTTTTTTAATTTATTTTATTTTGGAGTTCTTCTATGCCGCCCTACTCCCTAAGGACTCATATATCTTAAAACCTAAATAAAACCAAGTATCTTATTTAAATTCACTGAGAGTGGTAGTATCTATTTTTTCCCCCAGGTATGGCCTCTAGGTCATGCTGATTAAGGAAATCTGAGATTTAACTCATTCAGAGGATGGCAGGCTAGGGAAGGCTCTTCTAAGCTGCCCAAAAGAAAGACACGCAAAGGCCACAATTTAGGGTGTCTGGTTACCACCTTTAAAGCCAAAACAACCTGATCATGACTCTTCTTCACCTCCTCCCATTCATGCAATCCAGCTGACTGGCATGATTCTGCTGATTTTATAGGCTGGAGGTGAACTGCTAGAGAAGAGCTACCATAAGGGCTGGATTGCAGAATTAATCTGTCATGCCTTTGTTTTCAGATGACTCCCTCTGATCCACCTCCAATGCAGAAGCTTTCATCACATGAATGGCTATGTAATTTGTGAAATCTGCTAGCGATCACTTTGTAGTAATGTTTAGTTCAAAAGTGGTATGCAAGTAGTATGCTATTTGTTTAGTGACCATGCAAAGTTACAACTGGAAAAAAGTGACGTATGGCCGTTTTTCCCACTGTTGCAGCATTCCCATTTTCATGTGTTCAAAATCTGGATGCCCGGCAACTGGCTCATATTTATAATGGTTGCGGTATCCCAAGGTCATGTGATTCTGTCTAGCAAAATCAATTGGGAAGCCAGATTCACTTAATAACCATGTTATTAACTGAACACCTTTAGTGATTCACACAACTATGGCAAGAAAGGTTGTAAAAAACTCACTTAACAACTGTCTTGCTTAGCAACAGAAATGTTGGGCTCAATTGTGGTCATGAATCGAAAACTACCTGTACTGTATATTCATTTATAAAAGATTATTTATTGTCATATACACATCCCCACAAGTCCCATTAAGTGTAGACATATACATATTTCGGATAACTAAAAATAAAATATGCATCTATGAAGCAACCGTACATACAAGCCAGAGTGTAGTAGACAAATATTCATATAAAATATATACATTATAATAATTACTGAGATTTTTTTAAACCAATGTACCGAACACTTGATAGAATGTAGCATCCTAATATTGAATGGATTTAGACTGATTTGCCCATTCCTTGTATTATCCTATTTATTCAGATAGATAATGCCATAAAAGAGTAGCCTGATTCTGAGTAAAATTGCTCCCTTGTGCCATTACTTAATAATCATTGATATTAAAAGGCTTATATTGGGGTTTATGCTTGCTTTTCCCACCCTGACCTCTTTCTCTAGTCTCGGAGGCTTCTGGTTTTCATTCTTCACCTCAAAGTCAGTGCTTTGTCAGGGAAAGTAAGATTTCACGGCTTAAAAGGCCCCATGCTGAGGAGAGAATTTCTTTGATCCCCAAGCATCATCTTCAGTAGCTGTGTTTTAACAAGTATATAAGGATTTTGTTGGCAGAAAAAAATAGCAGGAATACTCAGTGTATTCCTATCAAGAAAGACCTCCATTTTGGAGCATGTCCTTTGAAGTACCTCTGAAAAAGCTTTAAAAATGTTTCATTGCATGGGAAGTTTATACCTGCATTGTTATTTGGCGGAGAAGGGGATTTGGTGAGGAAAATATTTTTACTTTGCAGAGAAGGATAGACAGAAGAGATTTAAGTGTAAAGGTGCAGACAGTTTTCTAAAACCTATAGCCATGGAAATCTTAGGCAAAATACTGTAGTTGCTAGGTTGGTTTCTGTGGGTCTGTTTATCCAGCTTCTCTATGTGTGAACTAACATTAGTATTACACAGTAAGTTATAAGTGCTTCAGATACATTGTCACTTTGATATATGCCTCTTTCATCTTGAAATGGAGAAAGATGCTGCATTTCCAAGAGAAATAGGCCAATTTTTTCTTTGCCCAGGAAATAAGTCTCTCAGAAGAGGAAAAAGATTAAATGCTTTACGCCATTGTTGCCCAAACTTTGGGCTTCCTAAGCTACATTGGGTAAAGAGGAATTGTGCGGGACACATATAAAATATATAGTATACCGTATTTTTCAGAGTATAAGACGCACCTTTTTCCTCCCTAAAAGAGGCTGAAAATTTGGATGCGTCTTATACTCCGAATGTAGCTTTTTCGAAGCTTTTTTTTTCAGCCCTAACGAGGTGCTAACGATCTTACCGGATTTATTTATTTATTTATTTATTTATTTATTTATTTATTTATTTATTTATTTATTTATTTATTTATTTATTTATTTATTTATCATTCTTACAGGCCACCCAACTCCCGTGGGACTCAGGGCAACATAATGAAAGAACAATTTATAAAAAACGATAATAACAGTTAAAAAAATTACAAAAATTAAAACAAATCATCATTCATACATGGGGGATTGATCTCAATTTCACCCCGCCTGCAGGAAGAGCCATGTTTTAACGGCTTTATGGAAGGCCAGTAGGGTGGGGGTAGTCCGGATCTCTAGGGGAAGTTGGTTCCAGAGAACCGGCGCTCCCACAGAGAAGGCTCTCCCCTGCGGTCCCGCCAACCGACATTGCTTGGTTGATGGGACCTGGAGGAGACCAACTCTGTGGGACCTAACCGGTCGTAGGGAGGCATGTGGCAGGATGCGGTCCCGCAGGTAACCTGGCCCTGAGCCATGTAGGGCTTTAAAGGTTAAAACCAACAACTTAAATTGCGTCCGGAGACTAATGGGCAGCCAATGCAGCTGGCTGAGAATAGGTCTTTGAACACCCACTACAGCTCACGCAGCTGCATTTTGCACCAGTTGCAGTCTCCAGAAAGGCTTGCAGCATTTTTTATTCCTACTCCCTCTGAAATATTTTTTTTCAGCCCTAAGTCTTTGCAGGCTTGTTTTCATTCCTACTCCCTCTGAAAAAGGTTTTTCAGCCCTAACGAGGTGCTAACAATCTTACCCAGCTTGCAGCATTTTTTTATTCCTACTCCCTGGAAGTAGGTTTTTACCAGCCCTAAGTCTTTGCAGGCTTGTTTTCATTGCTACTCCCTTCGAAGAATATTTTTTTAAGCCCTAACCAGGGGATAAAATAATGTGCTGAAGCTGAACAGACTAAGGATACTAGCCAGATGAATACCTGCTAGGTAGATTTCCCCCCCCCCCTATTTTCCTCCCCCAAAACTAAGGTGCGTCTTATACTCCGGTGTATCTTATACTCCGAAAAAATACGGTAGTTAATGTATATGAATAACAGGAGGGCACGATGGCTCAGCTTGTGAAAGATGCTGAGCTTGTCAGCTGGAGCTGACAGGCTGGGTTTGAGACCTAACCGCAATGCAACGGGGCGAGCTCCCGTTCCTGCCACAGCTCGTGCGCACCTAGCAATTCAAAAGTATAACTCAAACCCAGTTTAGTCTCAATATTTCCATATTCTCCAATACTTATTAGGCTTATCCAGATTTACAATTGAAATGATTCTGGAATCTTCACTTGGTTAGTATCTCATCATCATAATGCACAGTGCAGAGAGAGAGAGAGAGAGAGGGAGGGAGGGAGGGAGGGAGAGAGAGAGAGAGAGAGACTGACTGACTGACTGACTGACTGACTGTGTAATGGTACTGGATGAGTATGTATCTTGTAGCTGGGAAATGCAAGTGGAACATACAATTTTGGCATACATACATTCTGGGAGACCAACAGAGTTCTTTCATTAAAAGAGCTCTTATTCAAAAATTTTCTTTAAATGATGCAGTTCTTCTCCCCAATCTAATTCTTAAAATTAGATTTGAAGCCTGGAGAAGATATAAACTTATGAATTGTTTTTTTCCCCCCAAATGGGATGGTGGGTGAAATTGTACAGAACTTTTTGTCTTAACCTATTAAACCTCACTGGTTGCATCACTAGGGCCATGTCTTTTTTTAAACTTCAGCCTATGTTTCTTGCACTGTGACATAGTGAGGTGATAAGTCAAGCCAAGATCCACACTTGGTGCTTATTTTCTGTTGGCAAATAAGCTAGAGTTAGCTAAGAGAATGGAATTCCTCCCAAAAGCTTTTCTCCAGAAAATGTTCAATGAGTTGGCAAAGCATAGGATTTTTATACTGCTGACAAGATTCATACTGCACAGATCAACATGGCAGAACAAACCAGAGACTAACCAGAGTGTGCCAGAGAGGTATGTATGTATATATATATATATATATATATATATATATATATATATATATATATATATATATATATATATATATATATATATATATATATATATATATATATATATACATACATACATACATACATACATACATACATACATACATACATACACACACACACACACACATATATATATATATATATATATATATATATATATATATATATATACATACATACATACATACATACATACATACATACATACATACATACACACACACATATATATATATATATATATATATATATATATATATATATATATATATATATATATATATATATATATATATATATATATATATATATATATAAAGACCTTATTATTTTCTTTCTGGACTTAGCATTATAGTTCATTGTCATCCTCAAGAATCTACTAGGCCATGCTTTATTATTAGTCCACAAGTTGTTCAATTGACATGCATGACAATGGCTTTCCAATTAGTTAGCACTATATATTTTGCTTCTTGTATATTTTGATGATATCTTTTACAAATATATGGCCTGAGAATGGTTTCCTACCCATCCATCTTTCTTTGAGTCATCCTATATAATTTTTAATGTGTGAGAACGAGGGAATTTTCAATGTATTCGCAGCAGTTGTATTGGTTATTGAAATTAACTTAAATCTCAAATCAGTGCATTTTTTTTTTGCTTTGCTTCCACCTGTCTGGACCCTTGGCAGATGGCCACTCATAGAGAGCTGCCCTTATTTTCAGTTTTGCTGCTATTCACATTTAGAGGTAGTTCCTGATTACTGATTTCTCTGTTTGTGCATTCACAACAGTCATAGGGTCTGCAGTTGAATGATTGCCACTTGTGAGCTTCACAGCCAGCTTCCAACAAGCAAAGTCAGTATAGATGCTGTAAATTGTTAGTTGTGGTGTTAAGTTAATTGTTAACTTAAGTTAATTGTAAGTGTATGATGTTACACTTAACGACCACAGGTGATTTGCTTAATGACCACAGTGGAACAGATATTGTAAGTCTGATGTCATCACATGATATTCCACTGAATGATCACTTCACTAAGTGAGGGAGTGTCCAGTCCCAATTGTAGTTGCTAAGTGAGTGCATTCTATACATTTTATTCAGTTTCACTTATAACTATAACATTTTTAAAAATAAAAATGTAGCAAGCCACCATATTGAGAATTAGGCTGTATTTCTTTATAGGCTATTTATCATTTACCTTGACTTGCAATGTTTTTTTTCCTGTTGTATGCTATCTGGAAGTGCATTGGATTGAATCTTTGTACATGCAAAGCTATTTTCCCCAGTTCAGCTATATCCACTCTCCCTTCAGAGCCCTGTTTGGGGGGAAGTGAGATTGTGCATGTTAGCCCATCTCTTGATATTCCCCTCAAGAGGAATATCAAGCTATCAATTACCTCTCCATCTCCATCTCCATTTATCTGTCTATGTCTGTCTATGTCTGTCTGTTTGTCTGTCTGCTGTTTCCCCAAAATAAGACCTATCCTGAAAATAAGCCTAGCATGTTTTTATGTGTCTGCCTAATATAAGCCCTACACACACACACACACACACACACACACCCAAATAAACCCTATTTAATAGCCTGTGAAGCCAGCCGGCCGCCCATTCCATCTAGTTGCTCACGGTGCTGCAGCCACGAGGCGAGGCAGGGTGGTGGAGCTGGCCCATGCGCCCTGCACTGGCTTACCTCAAGGCTCCCGCTGTCAGTCCATCCAGGCCCCAACACCTGCCTCGCAGCGGCAACACCAGCAACCATGTGTAGCAGGAGCCCCCGTGGCCACTGGGCCATTTCTTTTGCTTGCTCGTGGCCGTAACAGAGTAGGAGGCCAAGTAGCATGGTGGAGCTGCCGCTGCAAGGCGAAACAGGTGTCAAGGCGTGGGTGACCTGGATGCGGGGGCGCTGAGGTAAGCCAGTGCAAGGCATGTGTAGCAGCTCCACCCCCCGCCTCGCACTGACACGCCATGTGGCCTCCTGCCCCGCTCACAAGCGAGCAGAAGTGGGCCTCCTGTACATGGGGAAAAAAACAAGACCCCCCCTACAAAATAAGCCCTAGTGCTTATTTTGGAGCCCAAAAGAAAATAAGAAAATAAGACTCAGGGAAACACGTGTATCTATCATCTATCTACCTATCATCCGTCTGTCTGTCTGTCTGTCTGTCTGTCTGTCTGTCTGTCTGTCTGTCTGTCTGTCTATCTATCTATCTATCTATCTATCTATCTATCTATCTATCTATCTATCTATCTATCTATCTATCTATCTATCTATCTATCTATTTATCTAATTGTCAATTATATTTAGAGCCCACTGCATTTGTACACAGAAAATGTCACCATCAGTCAATGTAAACAATTCAAACCTTGATAGAGCCAGATAAGTCTTGGCTTTCATGTAGGGTTTAATGCCATTTATTCCCTGTTGTGTTCTTTCTCAGAAAGTGAAACAGGGAAAGAACACAACAAGAAACAAATGGCCTTAAACCTTAACATCTGCCCCCATCAATCTGACTTTGCTATTATGGCTAGGGGTGAAAGGAGACATAATCTTAATATATTTGAAGAGCATCAGAATGGAGAAGGCCTCTTTAAGATTATATCTTCATCAAAACTCCTGTACTGTGCTCTACCTCTCAATCAAGGCCATTGGCATAGATAGACTTAAGACAGAAGCTCAACACTGAAATAAAGTGTAATAAATGGCTAATCTAAACACACATATCCCAGCAACAAGATCTCTAGAGCGTAATGATGGGGGGGATGAGGGCAGCCATCGACTTTTTTGGATTATTAATAAGAGGCTCTGTGTATGAACAATAAATCTGAGTCCTATTTTAGCTAGAGAACTAAACAATGTGTCTTATGAAACACTACAAAGGCATAAAACATGATCAGTCACTGCTCCTGACAAATGTGTGTGTTTTCAGATGTGGAGAAAAGTTCAGCTTTTCTCTAGTGCGTACGGTGACAGATGGATAAGTCCCCAATTGGGAAACTAATACCTTTGCAACATGGTATATGGCAGTGATGGCGAACCTTTTTTTTGCTTGGGTGCCAAAAGGGCGCACAAGCACAATGGCGCAATGGCGCGTGCCCATACCCATAATGCAATGGCCTCCCCTCATGCATGCGCACCCAACTGCCCCCCTGCACTGCCCCTGCATTTCTGAACTTCCAGTTGGCCTGTTGGGCTGTTTTTCACCATCTACAGGCTCCGGAGGCTTTCCTGAAGCCTGGGGAGGGCGAAAAACAGCCCAACGGGTGAAAACGGCCTCCCCCCCACCCTCCAGAAGGCCGAAAATCAACTGGCCAGCGCGCACATGCGCGCTGGAGTTGACATAGGGCAAAGCCTCGCGTGCCCTCAGATATAGCTCCGCGTGCCACTTGTGGCACCCGTGCCATAGGTTCGCCATCACTGGTATATGGAGTTTCAGGAGAGGTGTATCTTGAATCTCTGAAATTCAAAGTACACTTTAATACTTAGCATTCCCACTGATTTTCCTGTGTAGCAACCCTGTGAGATAGGCTGGTCTAAGTGAGCATGGCTAGTCCAAAGTCACTCAGTACTGTAAGTGTCTATTTTATTTATTTATTTGTTTGTTTTGTCAAGTACATGTATTGGTGATATACATAGATATACATATACATAGATATAACATTGTTTAACATTGTTTATATACATAAGATGGGTACTAATAAAAGGGAACATTAGGACAGGGATGGTAGGCACACTGGTGCGCTTATGCACGCCCCTTACTGACCTCTTAGGAATTGGGTGAGGTCAACAGTGGACAGTCTAAGGCAGGGGTCGGGAACCTTTTTGACTAAGAGAGCCATGAAAGCAAAAAATTTGGAAATTTATTTCAGTGAGAGCCATATAATATATTTTAAAAGTGAATTCAACTAAATGTCAGTATAATAAGCCTCTGAATTTATTCTTTTAAATAATGTTGTTATAACACTCACCATACGGGGCACGGGGCGGGGCACGCAGGACGGGGTGCCGGGTTGCAGGCCGGCAGCGGCGGAGGGTCGCTTGAACTCGCTTCCCGCCGCGGACCGCGTTCACGCGTGGCGGCGGCAGCAAGCCGGGAGCGCTTGCCTGGAATTGGAATCAGCGAGCAGCTGGGCATCGGGGCTCTTCCCCCGCCTTCTCCATCCTCCAGGGTCGCCACTGCGGGGGTTCCGTCTCTCCGGTGGTGCCTGCGTTGGAAGGGAAGGGGGGGAAAGAAAGGCAGCCTGCGGGGCTTGGCACGGCTGGGAGTTGCGAGGCGGCGTAGCAACCGGGCTGTTCCTCCGGGTGTGCTAAAGTGCTCGAGTTTTTTCTCTCTCACACACACATGCACAACCTTCCAATGACCGGGTCGGACTGGATCTCCCAGCACGACTTCCCAGTCGTTGGAAGGTTGTGCATGTGTGTGTGAGAGAGAAAAAACTCGAGCACTTTAGCATACCCGGAGGAACAGCCCGGTTGCTACGCCGCCTCGCAACTCCCAGCCGTGCCAAGCCCCGCAGGCTGCCTTTCTTCCCCCCCCTTCCCTTCCAACGCAGGCACCACCGGAGAGACGGAACCCCCGCAGTGGCGACCCTGGAGGATGGAGAAGGCGGGGGAAGAGCCCCGATGCCCAGCTGCTCGCTGATTCCAATTCCAGGCGAGCGCTCCCGGCTTGCTGCTGTCGCCGCCGCCGCTCACCCTTCAACAGCCAATCAGCGTGGGGCGCCGACAGCAGCGACGTCATCTCTCTGCGCCCGCCTTGCAGAGAGAAAGGCATGGGTGGGTGTTTTAAGGTGACAAATGATTAAAAAGCGGGTCTGTCCCGCCAAAATCGGGACGTCTGGTCACCTTAATTAAAACAAGTGAGAATATTTTGTTTTATCTGCGAGCCATATGCAATCATCAAAAGAGCCACATCTGGCTCGCGAGCCATAGGTTCCCGACCCCTGGTCTAAGGGTAAAGTTTTGGGGGTTTGGTGACGAAACCACAGAGTCAGGTAGTGAGTTCCAGGTATTAACCACTCTGTTGCTAAAGTCGTATTTTCCACAGTCAAGTTTGGAGAGATTCACTTTGAGTTTGTATCTATTGTGTGCTCGTATATTGTTGTGTTTGAAGCTGAAGTAGTCGTTGACAGGAAGGATGTTGTAGCAGATAATTTTATGAGCTACGCTTAGGTCATGCCGAAGGCGACGTAGTTCTAAGCTTTCTAAGCCCAGGATTTCAAGTCTGGTTGCGTAGGGTATTCTGTTGCGAGTATGATTGAGCGTGGACTAACTCTTCAATCTCCCTGCGGCCTGCGCCTAAGATAATACTTTAATATGGCACCAGAATGGCCTTTAATCGGAGACTATCCCTGTTTCTTTTGTAGGAGTCTGGAAGTCTTAATTAAACCAATTTCTTCTTAAAATGTAATGAGCAACATGTGAAATTAAAAAAATAGACTAGAATTAGACAAACTGTGACCCATTGGGTCATTGTTTCAGACATATCAAATTCCTCAGTGCCTTCAATAATAGCAGAGCTTCTAATATACTTGAAAAGTTCTTAAAAATTCAGGATACATTCAGAGATGAATCTGCCTTGAAAATGGGTCTAGGACAACTTGTTGTGACCAACTCGCTGTGGATGGCTGGGGTGAGATAACAGTGGCAAGTTGTCCCTTTCCATTGAAAATAGCCCATGTTGAACTGTGTAGCACAGTCAACCATCAGCACAGGATGTGTTTTATGACATTTTGTATACTGTCATGCTATTTTATGATAATGTTTATATCATAGCATGTTTTATCAAACTTGCTGAATTTTAATTTCACGGAAATCATGGGTTTGGACATTGGATGCATTCTGTAAGTTTTGAAGTACTTGATTCAAAAACTATTGCCCTATGATGCTCTGTTTTGCCCATTTAAAGATTACTGGAACTAGAGGAATAGAATAGAATAGAATAGAATAGAATAGAATAGAATAGAATAGAATAGAATAGAATGGAATGGAATGGAATGGAATGGAATGGAATGGAATGGAATGGAATGGAATGGAATGGAGTGGAGTGGAGTGGAGTGGAGTGGGACGGAATACCATGAAGAAGAAAGCAAGGCAGATATTCATCCATCTAGACCAAGAGTTTGGAATGCTCTTAGTTTCAATTCATGTGCATTCATATAATAAATGTATTGTAAATTACTGTATAATTTCCAACAGATATAACTTAACTCTTTCCAAGCTTATCTGTACTTACTCAATGTGGCTATACACAGATAGGCAAGAAATGAATAGATGTCCACATATAATACAATTCACACATTTCATCATAAACAATCTTTTAAAAGTGCAATATAAGAAAGCAGAACTGATAGAAGTGTTTATTCTTTGCCTAGCTTAACAGAGGTGGGATTCAAAAAAAATTACTACAGGTTCTGTGGGCGTGGCTTGGTGGACGTGGCAGGGGAAGGATACTGTAAAATCTCCATTCCCACCCCACTCCAGGGGAAGGTTACTGCAAAATCCCCATTTCCTCCCGATCAGCTGGGACTCGGGAGGCAGAGAATAGATGTGGGCAGGCCGCAGGACCAGTCAGAGGTGATATTTACTGGTTCTCTGAACTACTCAAAATTTCCACTACCGGTTCTCCGAACTACTCAAAATTTCCGCTACTGGTTCTTCAGAACTGGTCAGAACCTGCTGAAACCCACCTCTAGCTACCTATCTTTGTTACCTGTTCTTGCTATATCTGGGATTCTAGAGGTATCAAATTTGTTTTTATTTGGATATAGGACGGCTATTCTTATGGGCAAAATTAAAAATTAGAATTAATTCACAGAGCATTTTTGAGGAGCTTCTATAACGACAGCTACTTTTTAATAATGCTTTCTGAGGTCTGCTTACAATATATAAATTCCCCCCATGAGATAATGTAATTTTAAAAAGTCATGGCAGAATGAAAAAAATCACAAACTAATATTTAAGAATAAGCTACAATGTGCAATAATCAGTTTTGATCATCCCAGTTATTCTTTGCATTCTTTGACCGTTGCTTTGCTCCTTATGACAGTATTTGTGTGAATTATCCCATCAGATACGCAGGACAAAATGCCGTGTGGACTAGAGCTGTATAAACAGAGGGTTTCCTCTGACTTTTTATTTTAGCACCAGATTGTCATTCAGTTGTTATTATGAAAAAAACTCATGAATTTATCATGAATGAAGTTGAATATATATACATGTCCCAGGATAATGTTGCAGGATCCAATCTGGGTCGGTCACTGGGACCACAGGTTTTGTCTTCTGAGCTTTTGGACTCATGCTGGAGCCCATCCTCAGGGAACTTCTTCCTAGCAGAGTATGTGCTGTTCTATGTGTAGAATTTATATGGTGCCTGTTGTATGTGGCTTTTTAGATGTTTTTATTTTTTATTTATTTATTATTAGAGTTGGAAGGGACCTTGTAGGTCATCTAGTCCAACCCCCTGCTCAAGCAGGAGTTCCTACACCATTTGAGACAGGTGGCAGTCCAGTCTCTCCTTGAAGGTCGCAAGTGTTGGGGCTCTCACAACCTCTGCTGGCAAGCTGTTCCACTGGTTGATCGCTCTCACCGTCAGAAAGTTTCTCCTCACTTCCAGGTTGAATCTCTCCTTGGTCAGCTTCCATCCGTTATTCCTTGTTTGGCTTTCCGGTGCCATAGAGAACAGCCTGACCCCCTCCTCTCTGTGGCATCCCCTCAAGTATTAGAACACTGCTATCATGTCACCCCTGGTCCTTCTCTTCGCTAGACTGGCCAAGCTCAGTTCCTGCAACTGCTCTTTGTATGTTTTATTTTCCAGACCCTTTATCATCCTGGTTGCTCTCTTCTGCACTTTCTCTAGAGTTTCAATGTCTTTTTTGTAGTGTGGTGACCAAAACTGGATGCAGTACTCTAGGTGTGGTCTGACCAAGGCTTTATAGAGTGGTACTAGTACCTCTCTGGTCCTTGATTGTATCCCTCTATTTATGCAGCTCAGGACTGCGTTGGCCTTTTTGGCTGCTGCTGCACACTGCTGGCTCATATTTAATTGGCTGTCTACCAGGACTCCGAGATTCCCCTTGCAATCGCTGCTATTGAGTGTGGTTTCGCCCAGTTTGTATGTGTATTTTTGATTCTTCTTACCTAGGTGCAGAATTTTACTTTTCTCCGTGTTAAATTTCATTTTATTGGTTTGGGCCCAGTGTTTGAGTCTATCGAGGTCCCTCTAGATTTTGAGTCTGTCCTCTGGGATGTTTGCTACTCCCACCAGAGGACAGACTCAAAATCCAGATGTTGATCAGGATGTGTTGATGGTTGGTTTTTAAGTTGTTAACTGTAATTTGTTTGTGCTGCGCAGCCCTTACCTTCTAAATACTTGATAGGCTGATGCTAAATCAGCACTCCTGTTGATTTACGAGGGGCGTGTTTCCCAGGCTTCAATCACTTCCCTGGCTGTTTTTGTCCCTGCTCATCCAAAAATCTTAGTAGCTGCAACATTGAATGTGTATGAATTTATGAATGGTGAATTTATCTCTGTTCTGAAGCTGTTTGTGTGATAAAAGTCACTGTCCAGGAGCCCTGTTCTTTATCTGACTAATGAAATGTTCAGTAGCCACGAAGAACTGATTTTCAAGACAGCTGGAGGTGGTTGGAAGAAGAATGTTGCTGCTTTAGTATGAGCAAAATCAAGCTCTAAATAAACCATAGTGATTTTCTTTTCTGCTTCTGATAAGCAAGAGAAGCCGGCATAGTGAGGTCATCCCTTTGAAGAGGACCACCTATCGATCATAAAAGAAGATATAGTTTTCATAAGAGATAATTAATATAGCTTAAAAAGAAATACTGTATATCTGACAGACAATCTTATCGGAAACTCTAATCCCAAGAAAGTTTTGTGGGAAAAAATATATTGAGCATGCTACAGATAGGCAAAAGATTTTCTTTATTTTAAATGCATTATTTTTGGTTTTATCTTTCCTTTTCAAAATTCATCAGCCCATTCCTTTTAAAATCACACTTGAAAGAGGCTTCTTTTGATATTCTTAGCTTGTAATGGATATTCTCTTGAACCACTGTATTAATATTACTTTAATTCAAGCCCATTGATATTGGTCCATTGTTGTTTTCTATGAAATTTGACTTAAGGTGGATTCTGAAATGCATAGGGCCGTGATGGCGAACCTATGGCACATGTGCCACAGGTGGCATGCAGAGCCATATCTGAGGGCACACGAGGCGTTGCCCTATGCCAGCTGATTTTTGGCCTTCCGGAGGGCGGGGGAGGCCATTTTCACCCACCCCAGGCTTCAGGAAAGCCTCCGGAACCTGTGGATGGCGAAAAATGGCCCAACGGGCCTACCGGAAGTTTGGAAATGAACTTCCGGTAGGCCCGGTAGGCCCATTTTTTGCCATCCACAGAGTCCGGAGGCTTCAGTGAGGCCTGCGCACATGTGCGGGGTGGAAGCATGGGGGGTTGCGCGCACATGCGTGGGGGGAGGGCATTGCATGGGTGTGGGCACACAAGGACACACTATCGTGCGCACACATGCCCTTTTGGCACTCGAGCAAAAAAAGGTTCGCCATCACTGGCATAGGGCATGCCACAGTTGTTCTTTAAGATTATAATAGCAAACATTTTAAAAATTATAACATTTTATATTATTTTACTTCCCTTTTTTCTCCTCTCTCCTTTGATTTCTAATCACTTCGCCCAAATTTACTAAAATATATCTAATCCTGGTTCTTGATTTTTCTCGATGTATTGTTTCCTTTCCTTTCTATCAGTTACCTACACTGCACATTTCTATCATGTGCAATGAAATACAAAAAATTGTCTTGTAGGCTTCCCCCCTCCTCTTCCCAGTACAGGTCTTCTGACAAGACGGCACATTCCTTTTGTTTGACATTAAACAACTAGGATGGTCTTCTCCGATTTATGCTGGCACTGTAATGGAACCTGTCTGTTTTGGCAGTTTGTATATCCAGCTTTGCTTTTAGGTGATTTAATGCAGCAAATGTTATAAAGCCCAGAAAAATTGTGGTTTACAATGGAAAATGTGAAAGGCCATTAAATATAATGACACTTACTGGCATGTTATAATGAATGGCAGCTATGCATAGGAAACAGAGAACCCCTACAAGATGTTTGATTAACAGCCTTTCATAGTGCTGGCTGGAGATAGTGATGTGGCTCTTAGTAAAGTCACTGATACTCATGTTGTTAAAGCCTTGGGGAATGCAAAGTTAAGAGAGAAAAGCTAACATTTATTGAACTTGGATGTATTACTTCTCATAGTAGGTTTGAAGAGGGCCAATATTTGGAAGAGGGACTTAGCGCTAAAGACCCATAGGAAGCAGGGGTGGGTTCCACTTACCTTTGCCACCGGTTCGCATCACGACATTTTGCACGCGCTCGCTCTGCGTCGTGCAATTCTGTTTCCGTGCATGCTCAGTAGCTATAATCAGCCCGAAACACAGAGCCCGAAGCACGGAGCTGATCAGCTGTGCTTCGGGCGAAGGAATAAAGGTAAGTATAAACCTGGGGCGGGCAGGAGGGTTCTTTTTCAAGCAGCAGCAGAGGAAAAAAACTTCAAAACAGTAAAAGTTTCGGAAAAAAATCCCAAAAAAAGATGGCGGTGCCCACGGACCAGCACCAACCGAACCGGATCCATGATGCCATCGTGATGTCACCAGAGGGTCGCTACCAGTTCGGGCGACCCAGTCGGAACCGGGAGGAACCCACCCCTGATAGGAAGCATAATATAAAACAATTAATCAGTGGAAGTTGTGGGTGCTCCAACACTGGAGATTTTAAAGAAGAGATTAGACAATAATTTGTCTGAAATGGTATAGTGTTTCCTGCTTGAACAGGAGGTTGGAGAAGAAGACCTCCAACGTCCTTCCAACTCCTCCAACTTCCAATTGCTCTTGGCCAGGATACAAGAGAAGGTAGAACTTACTTTACATGAAGGATCTCTCATAGAAGAGGCCTTCTCAGTGGCAATTATGGGATTCCTTTCCCATTCGTGTTTACATTTAACTTGTGTTTTTTCTTTAGACGTGGTACCAGATTTGGGCAGTAGAAATTACTAGATGATGGCAGAGAAAACTTTAACCCTTTGCTGATATCTAGTGGTTATCTGAATTTTTGCAGCCCAAATCTGATAACCTTACATTAGGTATCAAGCAAACATTTTCCAGTCTTTAAATGTTTTGGATTCTACTTCCATCTTTTCCCCACCTCCCAGTATTGCTAGCTGAAACGGTAACTATAATTATAAGAACTGAACTTCAACAAAAATAACCTATTCTCTTAATTTTATCTGTTCAGTATTGGTTTAATAATTTTATCTGTCAGCTGCAGTTTGTATTCCTGTTTTTATTTGCTAGGCTTACAGTATAATCTCATACTTATCTTAAATATAAACCCCACTGAGTGCAACTAGGCTTGTGCCCAGGCCATCGGATATTGCATAAGATTGTGTAATTTTTAAAATTAAAAATAGTAAAATGACTTAAGAAAATTGAAGTGCTTTAGCATTTACAGACTTCCTCTTGAAGCAACCCAAGCCAATCTGATCTTCCCCTTTTTGGTTTGTTTTCTAGTGGAATGGAGCTGTTCCGAAGACTTTTCTCCTTTGGTCGGAGAAATCATAATGGAAAACCTTCAGTCTTTGAGATGCACTATTACCGGCCTCACAATGGTAAATGAAAAGTTGTTAATTCAGATTGGCCTCCCCCCCTCAAATGCTAGGAGAAATCTCTGCTGGAGAGAAGCAGCTGAGTGCCATTTCTCTGGCAAGTCATTAAACACATTCTGTTTGGCATCCAGCATCCCCAAATCACCAAAGAGTAGGAAAGCGGCATCGCTTTTTGTGTGAGTTGCTATATTACTGAGGAGAGATCAGAAAAGACTGGATTGAAAGCCGGCCATGCCATGGATCAGGGGCTAATCTTAGGGCAGATCAAAGGCTTTGGGAGATTCAATCCTGACTCCATGTCTGATGGCTAAAATAACAATTCTGTCTGCACTGCTTCACTGGGGAAACAAAAGTCACTGGATGCACTAACTTGAAAGGGGAGAAGTATGTTTTTATAAAGATTAAAAGTGGGTGGAAGATGGGCGATCCGATGATCTCCTGACAGACAATCTGGTGAGAGTGAACACATTTACCTCCGCGTTGGTCCTTCCTAAGCAGCTGAATGTGGATTTGGTTGGTAGTAAAAGAAAGCAGATAGAACAGCATCAATATCGGCAGCAGAAATGAATTTATCAAAAAATAAATCAAGTACATTCTCTGTTTACAAAATGGCTAAATAAACACATGTTTATCATCTCCAAGCCTATAATGTTTACAATACTTCCAATCAGCATTACATTTAATTTACAACGGGTTTAAACTATGGCAAATGCCAGGGAGTCAGAATCAGGACAGGAACATTAATGATTTTAAAAATGCTTACAAACTAAGAACTTAGATTGCATTGCTGCTGCCTGTACTGAATTTTATTTTGACGTTAATAATCCAAGTTCGAATAAGATGTTCTCAAACATTGAGCTTGTGCCATGTTAGGCTTCCATTTATGCTTTGTGGCCAATATTTAATAGAGTAATTCATTAGGACCATTTCTAAGAGATTCATGTGAACTCGAGAGCACAGATAAACCCCCATGTAGCCTCCATGGCTCTCAGAGAGAGTGCTAACAACCAGATGACTGCAAAGAAATATGATCCTTCCATTCCCCACCATCACCACCATCCAGTCAGAACTGATGAAGCTCCTTGGGTGAGAAGCAAAACGTCTTCTTCCTCTGGAAAAAAAACATAGTCCAGTTACCTTTTGAAAAAAGTACATTTGAGACAGCCATGAACTGGAATTTGTTTGTTTGTTTGTTTGTTTGTTTGTTTGTTTGTTTGTTTGTTTGTTTGTTTGTTTTGTAAGATTTATATACCGCCTCACAGTGCAAGCACTCTCTAAGTGGTTTACACCAGTAAGCAATGTATATTTATATTGCCCCCAACAATCTGGGTCCTCATTTTACCTACCTCGGAAGGATGGAAGGCTGAGTCAACCTTGAGCCAGTGAGATTTGAATCGCTGACCTGCGGATCACAGTCAGCTAAAGTGACTTGCAGTACTGCCTCTAACCGCTGCGCCACCTCGGCTCTCAATGGCTGAGAATCTCCATAGACATTCTGAGAGAAAACTTTTCAGCTTCAAATCAACAGTTGGGCAGCTGTAGTACTGTCCTCCTCAAGTAGTCCTCTTCAGATTATTTAGTAACCCAGTCAAATCATTGAGCTTTTTCCTTAGGCCTTAGAGATAACATGAACTTTTGTGAGAGAACTGTGGTGAAGCAGTATCAAAGATGAGTGTTAAATCTTTGAGGGTTCGTTTATATCTCCAAAGTGAGATGCATTGGCAGCTGAGCTTTCAAAACACCCCTTTTGGTTCCAGTTCTCTGATGGCCTCTTTCTGGCATGCAGACATACCAGAGAATCTCATCATATCCTGGTGCCGATTAGGGACAGACAAGAGGAAAATCTAGTTAAAACAAAGTTTGGCAGGTGTTCATCATTCCCTCTAAGAAATGACTATTTTTCTTTTGAAAATCTACAAGGTGGTTAGGGATCTAGGCCTTTATTTTTCTTTTAGCAGCAGAAACACCCCATCTTGTCATAGCAGTCTGGAGTTTTTCACAGAGGCTGCTTCTCCTTTGCAGGACTCCGTGGACTGACTTTTTGTTGTTGTTGTTGTTGTTGTTAAAAGAAAGCACAAAGCCCCAGCCATTCTGTACATTTTCAAAAGTAAGTCCAATAATTTCCCTGTCTGTAAATGGACCTTGCATGGGGTTCAGAGGTGGGTTCCTACCGGTTTGGACCGGTTCTATAGAACCGTTAGTAACTTGGCGGCCTGGGTCACTGGAACCGGCAGAGACCCAGGCCTGCCACGCCTCCAATCCAGTTCTCTCGGCGGCGGCATAGGCCATCTTGTTTTTTGCTTCTGCGCATGCGCAGAAGCTTTTTTAGTACTGTGCATGCACGCATGCGCGCCTGCACAGCGCATCCCTGAGCGAACCGGCAGTAGCAGAATCCGGAACCCACTCCTGGATGGGTTGATTCATTCATTTAAAACAGCTGGAATATGACATCACTCCTGCATAAACAAGAGATTGGATTTACATCCCTGGTTTGGATATGAGCCTTGGGGATTTATGATGCTACCCTATAAATAAGAAAAAAAAATGCCATTCCCTAATTGTCTTCTTGGCTTAGATTTTAAAATATCAATCAGGAGAAATTTCAAGATTTACTTCTACATTTCTCAATTTCCAAAATATTTTCCCTCTTCAGCTGATCTACTGATGTTCCCAATGCCCAGCAGTTAAGTATTTAAACAAAGAAAGAACAGTTGATGAGAGAGGTTGTTTTGGGGATGAAAGAAATTTTGACAGGGATAAAGGGCAGGGTGAGTAAATTTCAATTTTTTTCTAGACTGACTAGAAAAAAAAAGAGAGATTTGTGATTGGGGAGGGTACACTACAAATCACTACCAAACTTGTACATTTTAAATGGAATAAGAATGGAAGTAAATGCTAATAATTGCTTTGTTATTTTTTTTAATATGAGGTTTTTCATTTTGCACTTCCCCAGAATTATTACTCCCTACTGAAAAACTTAAAGTTAAAAATTATGTGTTATGTATCATAAATCCCAAAATGCAAACATTGAGGACAGGGGCACCCAAAAATAAGTATACTTAAGGGAAATTTATATATAGTATATTAGGGAAAAGTAATTGTAAATGTGTGTGCTTGTATAAGGAAAAATATATATTCAAAAATCTGTGAAAATACAAACTTTTTTTGTTGAGTTTGTAAGATAATTAAAAAAATATAGAAATAAACTTGTGAAAGAGAAGGTGCAAAATTGAACAACATTAAACTTGAGGTGCGTAATTTTAGGGATAGGTGAATGTTCTGGCCCAAAGTAGATTATACGAAATGCATTTTGCATCTAATGTGTCCCAAGATGAGAAGCTAATACTTAACAGAATCAGAGCAAACAGAGGTGAGATTTTAATCTTTTCTTTTGCTCCTGTGGTTTACAGGCTAAACTCTCTTTCAAAATTGTATTTGCCTTAGAAAATGCTCACAGATTATTTTCCCCCAAAGCCAGTACTGTACTATTCTCCTCATTTTCCTCAGTAACACAGCAGAGGAGGAAAAGGTTAAATGTCTCCTCCAAAGCTACTTAGAACTCATGTATTTTTGAATTGCTCTGGTAAAAGGCAAAGGAGGCTGAGGCCAGTAAGAGCAGAGAGAAAAAGAAAGCATTCTCTCAAGTCTTTTCTCAGGTTTTTATTCTTGCATGATCCTCCTCCTCCTCCTCCTCTTTTCTTCTCTTTCTTCTTTTCCTCACATTGTCTTCGGCCTCATTTGCCACCGTGCTAGGTAATCCAGTGGTGGGTTGCTACCAGTTCACCCCGGATCAAGTGAACCGGTAGCGGCGGTGGCAGGAGACTCCGCCCACCCACTCGGACATCTCCGCACATGCGCAGAAGCTTCTGCTCATGCGCAGAAGCGCCCCGTGCCCCCGCGCGCTCCCAATAGTGAACTGGTAGCGATGGAATTTGAAACCCACTACTGAGGTAATCCCAATTGGAGTGGAGATCTGCTCGAGTAGTTGATGTCAAGGCACTAATGTCTGACATGAATTTGTCCTAAATAACAACAATAAGATGCCTCAAATGCTATTTGTTCTGTTGAATAATATGAGCTGAAGCTCTGGCCAAATTGGCACATCCCAATATAAATAGCTTCGGGGGGGGAATGTGTTTTAAGCACTACATTTACCTTTGCCACTGCATAATGATGTGACTTCGGAAAATGTACCTTGGCCATGTATATAAACTTGAAGTTTTGTCTTTTATTTTTCATTTACAGGGCCAAAGGTATTATGTCCAAGTGTACGCCCATAACATGAAAGGCTGGGGACAGCCTCAGACTTCCTCACCTTGCTGTGCTTCTCCTTCTAGTAGGTTAAGAGTTTTCGGTGTTGATGTTACACTTATATGACCAGTGTTTGTTCTGTGTGTGTGCATGTGTGTGTTTCTTTTTCTCTTTCTCTCCCTTTCTCACTCACTCATTCACTCACTCACTCTCTAGCTCGTTAAAAAAACCACCTTGTAAAAAATTAGTAAAATGATGCTATTAGCAAGAAACAAAATGTTTAAAAATAGCTACATCTCTACAGGGTTAAATGTCTGATTAAATGCTTTTAGTTCTCTCTCTCTCTCTCTCTCTCTCTCTCTCTCTCTCTCTCTCTCTCTCTCTCTCTCTCTCTCTCTCTCTCTCTCTCTCTCTCTCTCTCCTCTCCTCTCCCCCCCCCAATTAAGGCAAGAAGTTAGACAGAGAAGCAAGAGGGAAGAGAAATGAATGAATATACATGTCTGGCAGTTGAGTCATAGCAACTGGACTTCTTTTCTTCTTTGAAACGTTTGAAACGTTTCACTACTTATTCAAGTAATCAGTTGCCATGACTCAACTTCCAGGCAACTCTATCTAGATGGCTGAGAACTTTCATCAACAAATGTATGCAATTTTAAACCAATTCAGAACTTTCAATTAATATCCCCAGTTCTTCAGAAACTGGTGATCGTATTTGGTAGTTGAGAGAAACAAAACATAATATTGGTATCAGACGATTGTTCTCATTCCGTTATGGCCCATGCAAAAGGTGATGCAAAGGGATTGCAAGACAGAGGTGAAGGATTGTTTTCGCTCTGTTGCTTTGGGACAGTTTTGACAGCAAACTTGATATCGTGACAAAGTGAACTGAAGAGGTGGAGTTTGAATCTGATCCTACAATACACAGAAAAATACATGCACTGGTGACTCTTACGTATTACCAATCCATTCTTTAAACAGTAATTAGGTTCCAATTGTCATTTGAAGAAAAAAAAATCAGAATATTAAAAATAATGCCTGGAGATGTATTTTTGTGCGGTATGTCTTTCCTTCCTGACATGCTGCTGTTCATAAATCATGATTCTGATTGTGCCCATGCTGACTTTCTTTGTTCCCACCATCTTTTAATCAGGCATTAGAATAATTTCTTATGCCTGAAAGTCTAATAAATTGTAGTTGGGAACTATTGATACATGATCACTGAGAACAGTTTATTTTTGTCATAGATATTCTCTCCGGCATTGCTGCTCATTGCTCATTGCTTTCCGGTTCGTCTGCAACTACCTTAGTTCAGGACTCTCAAGAGTAGAATCCTGAAGTGGTTTCTCTCCACTTATCATATTGTTTTTCTGGTTTCACATGGTTGGTAGATCATAGTGTATTCTTCACGTGTATCTTTTCTCAAAGGAAGTCCTGCTTTAGTTTATTTCTCGGTGCCCCATGTGGCATCCAGTAATTCCAGCGTCCCCACCAACTCTTTCTGGCAGTTCAAGACTGTTTTGTTTTTTTGTTATTTCGTTGGTTTTTGCTCAGTTGACAAGAAAGTCACATTGCACAAAGAAGAGCAATAGAAGGAGAGAAAATTATGGGTGTGATACACCTTATTGCTGAGATAAAAGATGTAAACATCTTGCAAATTTTCAGAAGGATAGCAAGCATGATTCTTAGACTTTGGAAAGGATGGTTTGTTTTCCCTTCATCTCTTTCTTAGTTTCTTGGATTCTTTTTTTTTTTTTTGTCAATTTGCATAAAATACAATGCACATACAAAATTGCAGAAAGACAGATGCGGAGGCTAAAGAACTACACACACACTGACATAGACACACATAGAGAGAGTTGAAGGTTTGTTGTTATTGTTTAGCTGCCACCAGAATTATGCAAAAATGGTAACACAGAGAATCTGGTAGCTAAGATGAAAGGACCTGAACGTTTTCTTGTATTTTATAAACAAACATTTAATACTCTAACTGTCCAGTTTTTAGAGATGCCAGCAAAATAGAAAGTCAACAACATCTGCTGAACTCTAGCATAGATCATCATTCAGCAACTCTCATCCCAAAGCTTTGTGATGGGAAAGTCAGCCTAAAATATAACTATTTCTAGATTACCAGCCTTTCTGAAAATCCAGTTTTCTGATTCTACAGTAAAATGGCTATTTTGATTTGTGAAGATTTGAGGATGCCATAGAAATGGGCATCTTTACTTATATTTGCAGAGAATCAATGTACCAGTCAGGGTTCATTGACCAAAAATAAATAACCCCTTGCTTATCCCTGAAACAACTAACTAATTTACTCAGCTAACCTCTTGCTTATCATTGAAACACAAATCCTTTGTCTTTTGTTTTTATTTATTTTATTTATTTATTTAAATAGATTTGTATGCCGCCCAACTCCCGGGGGACTCTGGGCGGCTAACACCATGTCAAATCCATTTATAAGTATAAAATCATATAACAATTAAAAAACTACAAAAGTTAAAAAAACATCTAGCATTCATAACCAGGGGGGAGACCCATATGTAGTCTGATTGGTCTCACTTTCACCCCGCCTGCCGGAAGAGCCAGGTTTTTATTGCTTTACGGAAGGCCAGCAGGGTGGGGATAGTCCTGATCTCTGGAGGGAGTTGGTTCCAAAGGGAGGGAGCTCCCACAGATAAGGCTCTTCCCCTCGGCCCCGCCAACCGGCATTGCTTGGTCGATGGGACCTGGAGGAGACCAACTCTGTGGGCCCTAATCGGTCGTAGGGAGGTATGCGGCAGGATGCGGTCCCAAAGGACCTGGGTTTTTTTCTGGGTTTAGAGTCCTTTCCCCTGTTCTGATATTCACTGACCACACTGGAATGCTGAGAGCTGGGAGGTGGGACAAGGCAGGCAAGCATTGTCTAACATAAGCATAAACCACTTTATATTACTCATGTAATATAAAGCAATGACATGCTGTGTTTCAACAGGGGTATTCACTACTTAATCTCAAAAGGAGTAGGATAATCTGGGATGTACTGTAATCACAAAGCTGACAATTAACATCTGACACTTTTTATAGAAATATTGTAACATTGATATCTCTATAAATCTTTTTTAAAAACAACTAACATACCTTAAGAAAGATTCAGTTTCTGATTTTCTCCGCTTCAGGGGAAGTTTGCTTTCATTCAGACATCTTACAGATCAATGTGATTCAGACAGAGTTTGACCCTGTTAGTCCTGATGAGATGGACGTAATCCCTGCAGTGGTGATTCTGACTACCTGTATCTTAGTACATTCCCGCCCACCCTCACTGGCTAAGGCATGTAGTTGGGTCAATCGGGTCAATGTTTGCTTGTAAGTGGAAGTGCATCAGTCTGCTCTGGAGAGGAAGTTGTCTGTCATCTCCTCAAGAGACCATCACTTGACTCAACGGAACTGGACAATTTCTCTCCAGTCTCCAAACTTCCCTTTTTAAGGAAGTCGTTGAGAAGGTGATCTGCTTGCACATCCAAAAGGCCCTGGATTATCTGGACTCTTTCCAGTCAGGATCCAGACTGATTATAGCTTTGATTATGCTTGTTTCTAATTTCACCTAGGCTCAGAATGGGACTCCTTGACCTCCCATTGGCTTTTAACATCATCAGTCATGGTGTCTTTCTGAATCCCAACCCAGGAGACTGGGAATGGGAGGACTGATGTTGCAATGGTTTCAGTTTCTTTTTTTCGTAGCTAGTTCCAGCTGATGTCAGGTTAAGATCTAACAATACATCTCTTCTCAGTTCCCATTTGAAATGATTACTGAAAACCAGGGTATTCCATGGGTAAATTACATGGCAAACAGAATAGATGGCTGCTGTGGGATCTGATGGACTTCAGAGACAAAGTTTGTTAAAATTGCAGAAGGTGTTCTTTTTTTACTGAGACTTTAACAAAAAAAATACTTTAAAAAAGTAAAATAAGGAAATAATGTGCTAGACAGCAGGTAGCAAGCTTTGATACACATACCAAGTTCTAAATTCTAAGACTTAAGAGTCAATCTAACTGCATGCCAATACAGACTTCAGAGTGCAGCTAGAGAGGGAAGAGGTTGATGAAGATGCTACACTCCTTCTGTATGGTGTTGTACTTCATGTGTAAACCCATAGCATTTAGGCTTAAGGGAGTTGATTACTGTAAAAGCTCTTGTTATACAGATGGTTCTCGTTTACTGACCATTTGTTCAGTGACCATTATAATGGCACTGAATGAGTGATAGCTACAACCAGACCTTGTACATATGACCATTACAGCATATCCATGGTCATGTGATTGCAGTTTGCAACTTTCCCTGCTGGCTTCCCACAAGCAAAGTCAAGCAGGGGAAGTCAGCAGGAAGTTGGAAGTCACAGTCATGTGAGGTCCTCACATAAAGACCCATACGGTCCTTGTTAAAGCTGCTGTAAGGGCCTTTGCACAAGTTTGCCTTATGCTCCTATTGCTCCCATGTTTGGATTGAGAGGCCCTACTCATGGTGGTTCATGCCTTACTTCCCTCACAATTGGTTTACTCTAATGGGCCATACATACAGACCATGAACAGCCTCTGGAAGTTGCAACTGATCCAGAATGCATGGCATGGGCAGTTTGTGGCATTGCATAATACTTTGGCATAAAACCTATGCTGTGTGTGTTGCAATGGCTTCCTGCAAGCATCTAGACGCAATACAGAGTGTTTGTTATCACCAATAAATCTGGTAGGCCATCACTAATAAATAGCACAGAGAGCCAAATTATTTGTGAAGCCAATGTGTTGATTGTCTCCTCTTATGCCACCAACAATGGCAGGGTTGTCATCTTCAGGTCCATTACATCACTCAGTGTCATTTTCTATAACCCAAGAGTTGTGCCCTATGGCATCCCCCCAGTAATCCAGATGGCCCTAATGCTGTTGGCTTTATGCAAAGCATTCTGGCTATTCCCCCAGGTTTTGGGGTCAACCTCCTGACCCCAAAGATTGGAAGAACAGCTAGATTGAATGAGCCCTATTGGTTAATTTGTTTAGTTGTGATCTCAGAATTAGAAGTAGAATTATTTATAGACGTCATACATATGCTATGTTACTTGGTTTGGGGTATTATCTTTAATATTATGCTGCTCATTTGGGTTTTAACCAGCAGTGAAATATATTTACCTTCCCTACCGGTTCGGAAGCACGTGCTTTGTGTGCGCACACGCGCCACTGCCATGTGCGCTTTTTCACCCTCTGCGCATGCGCAGAAGGCTTTGTGTATGCGCAGAGGGAGGAAAAAAAGAAAATGGCGACGTCCAGGCAGGCTGGAGGAACCACGGGTGGCCGCCGCTACCAGTACGCCCGAACCGGGCCAAACCGGTAGCATTTCACCCCTGGTTTTAACCCTGTATTTCCTGGCTTGACGGAAGCTATAAATTTCTTAGTTAAATAAACAAGCAAGCTCAGGCTTCAGAGGAATCAAAATGTGCTGCAGTTAATAACTGTATAAGCTTTTCTAGGCTGGAAAAATTACATTATTGGAATAAAGTGCATGATGTGTTAACCACAGTTGGCAGGGTAAATGCCATTCAAGTGGGTGTAGAGAAAAATGTTAATATCGAGATCAAGAGGCAGTGATTTTTTTTGTAATAAAGATTTTAAGCATGCAATATAATATATGAAAACCACACGTATTCACAGAGCAGTGTTGATGAGAAAACAAATATCTTGACACTGCTATGTTAATTAATGAGTGACAAACACTTAACCTTATTACACTTCACTTGATCTGCTAATATATACAAATTCTCTAATGATTTTATATCCTCTGATAAATGTTCTGATGCAAATAAAATGAATGTTCTGATACAGAGGCACAAATCAGCCAAATAAAACCTTATTAACTCAGGCCAACTCAAAGAAAACGGGTCTACTTGGTTTGTAAATTATTGCTTGTACGAGTTGTATTTCAATTGTGAAAGGTTTTATTTGGCCTTAGTTGTTGGTGTGCATGTGGCTATTATATTACAGAAAGGTGATTACACTGAATGTATCTGGCCTGTTAGATGAACCGTTTTGGAACTGGAGCTTGGAAATAGTTGTGTTTGGCAAAGGGTGATGGATTCTGCTCTCAAATTCATACACTAATGTTGGGGAATCCTTTTTATAACAGAGCTGATTTTGGCTTAAAACTGTAATCTAAATTTAGAAATCTCCATACATGTAAGACTTCCATAATAATCTTGGTTTCAGGAATTTTTGTAGAATTAAATGTAGAGCATTCATACCTAACTCTAATACTGTATTGATCCCCAAGCCCATCAAAAGGCCACTCGAAACCCAAATCTGTGAGGGAAAGTAACTGAGCTGTGTGGAATCACTAATTTACTATGAGAACTCCATAACATTCCCACAGCCTGGTATTCTCCAGATCTTTGGGGCCATAACTCCTAGTTACACTGCAAACTGGCTGGGAATTCTGTCAGTTGTATCTATATCAGAGGTGGGTTCCTGCCTCTGATTGCTGGTGCGGTTAATAGCTGTTGTTCGGCGCAGAGCCGAAGACGCTGCTGCCGTTCGCGGAGCGGGAGCTTTCCCCGGGCGCTTTCCCCGCCCGCATGGATGCCGCCAATTGAGTTCTTTTGCCCTCTGCGCATGCACAAAGCGTTCCACATGCGCAGAGGGCAAAAGAATGCAATTGGCGGCATCCATGCGGGCGGGGAAAGCGCCCGGGGAAAGCTCCTGCTCCGCGAACGGCAGCAGCGTCTTCGGCTCTGCGCCGAACAACAGCTATTAACTGCACCGGCAGGATCCCACCTCTGATCTATATACTATTAAAATTCTTGTTATACCTTTAATTGGTTGAAATGGTGCATCGTAGGGCAATGATTTTTCAATCAAGTACCTCAAATGGGGAGAATGCTTCCAAAATCTAGGAGCCTTGACTCCCAAGAGAATTAAATTTGGGAAAGTTGTGACTGCTTCAATGCTACTGGCTGCTGCTGAGCTTTTGCTGTGGTCACATGATCTTCATTTTCAAAATCCCAGTTTCCCAAGGAGTCTCACAATCCCTCCCTCCCTCCCTCCATCCCTCATCCCAAAACAACCATTCACCTGCGTACTGGAAAGAGAGGGAGGGAGGGAGGGAGGGAGGGAGGAAGGAAGGAAGGAAGGAAGGAAGGAAGGAAGGAAGGAAGGAAGGAAGGAAGGAAGGAAGGAAGGAAGGAAGGAAGGAAGGAAGGTCCACATACTCTTCTTGGCTTAAGCCACCACTCCCTTTGAGTTCCCCCAATCTGTGATAGCCCCTGCACTTTCCCTGACTTACGTGACACCTTTCATCATGTGAAACAGAATTGAATGCCTTTTTATTTCATACAAAAATAAATACTTGAGGAAAATGTATAAGCCAACATAAATATGAACCAAAATGTAATGTAATTTAAAAATTCTCAGGGCACTGCTGAAGTGAACAGAATGGAGCTAGTGACATAGCCTAACATAATAGCAATAGCACTTAGATTTATATACCGCTTCACTGTGCTTTATAGCCCCCTCTAAGCAATTTACAGTGTCAGCATATTGTCCCCAACAATCTGGGTCCTCATTTTGCTGACTTCGGAAGGATGGAGGCTGGGTCAACCTTCTGAGTCAATCTCAATAAGCTGAGTGGTCCATCTCTTCCTTCAACAGTTGTAGTTCTTTACAATTTAGTATTTTCCTATCACAAATATAAGAATCTACATATTATGGGGGGGGAATGTGAAACTGCATATAGCAGTGAAAATAATATTCATTAATTACAGGAACATGAACAAGTGTACATAGATTAAACAGCTATGCATAAAAAGAAACAAAATAGACCCATTTCCATGCATTCCTTAAACCAAACTTTCACCAAACGTATATACAAAATCACACCTAAGTTTGGAAAAGTAAGAAAAATCAAAATTTACAGAATCATTCCTCTGTAGCTGTAGCTTCCTGAAGAAATGAGAAAGGTATTGGTTTCCCAGTACTACAAGGGAAAAAGAACAATTATTATGTTTATTTCATCGAGTTCAAAATGGTCAAATTCATTACTGTATGCTTACAACAAAGATGCAATTTGAAGCCAGATATGTTTTACATTGAACGCCCAATTGTCAAATTTATGTCATCTTGGTTAGTAATTTTGATGGTAATTCAAAAGTCCAGACTGAGTTTACACATCAAGCTAACAGGACCTCTGCTACAGTATTTAGTATCTGGGAACTGGCAAACTTAGGAGGAGCTTCATATGTAACAATGGAAAAGAAAAAGTGAAAGCAAGATTAATCTGTGGAATCAATAATGTGATTCTGGAACAATGGATATAGCCTCATTTAGATTGGATGCTCTGTTGCCTAATACATGTTTCCCGACTTGCTTCTTTCCAGATCTGTTAGTACTGCGAATTTCAAAATTCCCTCGGCATTTTAATGGATGCTAGCAATGAGGAATTGGTGTTGGGTTCGCTCAATTTACAGAGCCAAATTGAGCAAGGACATTCAATTTAAGGCCAAGGATCACTTGCAACCTTCCCAGCCCTTGGAAAAGTTGACAACGATATTTAATTTTTAATGTGGCAAAAGGGCTGAAATATTAAAGAAATGGAGAATAAATATATCAAGTCAAATTCATTTTAGATTTAATGAAATCAATTTTAGTTGGGTCTACTTCAGAAGTCCCCAAACTTTTCAACTCATTGATCCTTTCATGAAGTTTCAGATTGTTCATTGACCCCCAAACATTTATTATATAATTAATAATTAAATTAATACTACTTTAACTAATAGTACTATGAATAATAACAACAACACTGACCCTTTGGATAGTCCCAATAACCTTGGGGGTCAGTGTTGACTACTTTGGCGGATTCTAGTCTAGTGTGACATATGATGATGCTCAACAGGCCACTTGGAGCTCAAGTATAGGCATGCCTCAGAGATATTGTGGGTATGATTCCAGACCACCAAAATTTATTTGTTTGTTTGCTTATTATTACGATTAAATTTGCTGCCCATCTTGCTGCAAGGCAATCCTGCAGCAAATATCATACAATATGAGTCACGCGAATTGTTTAGTTTCCCAGTGCATATAAAAATTATGCTTACAACATGGTACTCTATTAAATGTGCAATAGCATTATAGCTAAAAACAATGTACATATCTTAATTAAAAAATACTCTATTGCTAAAAAAAAATGTTAATTATCATCTGAGCCTGCAGCGAGTTGTAATCGTTTTGCCTGTGGAGAATCTTGTAAAAATTGTAATATCTGCAAAGCAACACAAAACCAAATGCAATAAAGAAAGGTATACGTGTATATGCCTGTACATACTTTGTTCTGAAGAGGAGCATTTTGAGGGAATCCAGATGACTGGACCACTTATAATTTCAACAACAGATTGCAGTCCCCCACTCACATGGTATTTATAGGCCGTTTCCCAGTTTCTCCATAAATATTATCTCAGTGACAAGCCTATAAAAGATTGTCCTTTTTAGTATTTTGTATGTTTCTTAATGAAATTAACTATGTCACTTTTTCACTGGGAGTTCGATACTTAACATTCCCTTCGGCCAATTCATCTTTTAAACCATCTTGAGAAATCATTTTATTTTATTTATTTATTTTGTCAACACATGTACAAGATAACAGGTATGATATAAACATAAACAAAAGCAAAATATGTATAGGTAAATTTAGACAATAGGACAGAAGGACAGGGACGGTAGGCACGATGGTGCGCTTATGCATGCCCCATTCTGGCTAAGATTGGGATAAATTCTTCTAAATTAGGAGCTTGGCCTCCTGAACTGTTGATTGGCCAGAAAAGGCCCAGCAGCAGCATAGTGATGTCATCAAAAAGGGAAGGGTGGGAAAAAAATTGAGTCTATATTACATCTGTTTGAGGTTGGGCTACTAGGGCAAGAGTATGAGAATGGAAGTGTTTCTTGCACAGACTTCTGCTCTTTCTCCCACTCCTACAAGCTCCCTCAAACATCAAAATGAAATAGAAATTGCACTACTAAAACGGGTCATTTTCTCACTGCATTCCAACAGTATAATCTCAATGTGATTCAGAGGCCACCAATGAGATGGGATGGCCTGTAACTCACAGGCAATTGATTGCTCACCTCTTGACACAGAGGTTGTTCCAAAGCAGGGGTGACATTCAAATTTTTCCCCTACCGGTTCTGTAGGCTTGGTGGGCGTGGCTTGGTGGGGGTGGCTTGGTGGGGGTCATGTGACTGAGTGGGCGTGGACAACTTGACATCACCCATGGCAGGGTGGGGTGGCACCACCCCACCAAGCCACGCCCAAAGAACCGACAGAAAAGTTCGGCCAAGTCATCTAGCATTCTTCTCGCCTCCTTCTCATGTTTGCTCTGCGTGTATGAGCCCGAGAAGGAGTGAGTGGGAGAGGCGGGGTGGGGCGTGGCCAGTCAGTGGTGCAACTTACCGGTTCTCCGAACTGTGCATAATCGCTGCCACCGGTTCTATAGAACCTATCCGAACCTGCTGAATTTCACCCCTGGTCCAAAGTCACTCTGAAAGTAACATACATCAGATGGGCTTTATCCTTGTCAGCTTATTTTTGTCTTCTGACCATGGCAGAGAAAGAGAGGTTTATCTAAAGTGACTCACTTCCTTCACAACTGGGGAATTTCTCCGTTCTCAGTTCATGCTAAAGGGATGCCCCCCAAATATAATTCCAAAAACCCCTCTTCTTTAGAGAGAGAAGGAAATTTCTTTCAGCTTAGCAAGGGATAAAAAAGCAAGCTGGATCGGTAGCTATTTGCATTTTACACCCAGGTTCTGATCAAGGACAGACATTAAAATCAGGCACACTGGGCCCTGAGCTCATGTTGTCTCGGACGCCAGCAGGCACGGGATCAGGGCCACCGCTCTTCCTTTTGCTCGACTTTCATTCTCTTTGTTTCTTTTGTTCACCAGACTGGAAAGACTGCGATGGCAGAGAGCCTAAGCACCGGGGACAGATTGAAGCCCTGGAACGTTTGTTGCAGCAGGTTAGAGCGTCTCGTCCGAGCTACAGTTGCCGAGGTAAGAGTAAAATATCCATCGTGCAGGGTACCAGGCAAGGCCTCCGTGGCGCCTGTAATTTTAGCAGCCTCCTATCTGGGTTATACCTTCCCATTCATCGGGAAAGGAGAGATATTAATATTGGCCCATCTGGAATCACTTTAGCAGACTATCTCGCTCTGGCTTCTCCAAATTGGCAACATAACGTACATTTGAAAAAAAGCTTCCAACAAAGTATTATCCTCCCTCCTTCTCTCTCTCTCTCTCTCTCTCTCTCTCTCTCTCTCTCTCTCTCTCTCTCTCTCTCTCTCTCTCTCTCTCTCTCTCTCACTCCCTCTCTCTCTCTCTCTCTCTCTCTCTCTCTCTCTCTCTCTCTCTCTCTCTCTCTCTCCCATCCCTCCCTCCCTCCCTCCTTCTCTCCCTCCCCCTCCCCCTCCCCCTCCCCCTCTCTCCCCCTCCCTCCCTCCTAAATGAAAACCATTTAAAGTGTTCAAAGCCTTGCTTGCTGGTTTGCAAGAATGGATAACAGAAAATGTTGGAAATGATGCTTTCCTTTAGCCATCTCCTGGACAAATGACAAAATCGCTGCAATTGAGTAAAATCAGTGGTTTTACCAAACTCCTACCATCTGTAAGAAAAAGGCAGCCCAACTGGATCACATAAAAATGGCTTTCTCTTGTTGCTGCATATTCCAAGCCGCCTCCTCACAATAATGGGAAGAAGCTTCCGAAGTCATGACTTTAATTTCAATCAGCCCTTCTGATGAGTGTGACATTCATGCTGAATGTTCTTCGGAATCCATAAGCACCAAAGTTCATAATCTACACTAGGGTTTCTCAACCCTGATGTAGATTAAGATGTGTGGACTTCAACTCCCAGAATTCTGCAGGCTACCTGGGGAATTCTGGGAGTTCAATCCACACATCTTAGAGTTGCCAAAGTTTGAAACAGTGGCCTACACCAGGGGTCAGCAACCTTAAACACTCAAAGAGCCATTTGGACCCGTTTCCCACAGAAAAGAAAACACTGGGAGCCACAAAACCCTTCCCGTGTCTGACTATTTCCTGAGCGGCCAAAGAACTAGCATATGTAGTTGAATTAAATGTTCTGTTTTCTCTTGAAACTTTTCTTTTCTTGGATTTATCCATGGTTGGCCTACCAGGGGTGGAAAAGCTCAATAAATCGCATGCCAGTGGGTATCACACATTGGTGGTTGTGACACATATTTTGAGCGACAGGGAGCCGCAGCAGAGGGATGGAAGAGCCACATGCGGCTCCAGAGCCGCAGGTTGCTGACCCCTGGCCTACACACACAACCTAGCAGGAATTAGTGGGATACAAATATTTCATGGGACTTCTATGATAGGCAGTGGTGGGTTCCTACAGGTGCGGTCCACTCTATAGCACCGGTAGCGGCCAGCTGGTGATGTCACAGTACCGGTGCGGTCGGTTGCCGGTGCCTGGGCACCACCATTAAAAAATTTTTTTTTTAATTTTAATTTTAAATTTTCTTCTGCGCATGCCCAGAAGCCGAGCTTCCGGCACTGCACATGCGCTGCCTTCCTACCCCACAGTGAGTCCAAGCAGGGGAGGATGGCTGAGGGAGTGCATGAGACACTGAAAGAACGGGTGGCAGGAGCTATCTCCATTCCCCTCCCTTCACGAACACGCGGTGATGATCCTAGGTATTTTTTCACGTTCAAGGCTTCTCAAGCTGCTGAGGGGAGGGGGAACGGGCGGCAGGAGCCTAGGATCATCGAATGGGGAGAAGCATTCAGGCTGGATCGAGCCTCCTAGAAGAACCACTGCCACGGTCTTGCTGCTCCCGCTGCAGGGGGCTGCGTTGCGGGAGGGCAATGCCCCCCCACTTCTCCGGCCACTGCCAAGCTCCCGAGGCCCACGCCCACCCAGTCACATGGCAGGTAAGCCACACCCACAAAATAAGCCACACCCACAGAGTGGTAGTAAAAAAATTAGGAACCCGCCCCTGATGATAGGGTTGTGCAGTTCCTCAAAAATCCGAGTCATTCAAACACCTACATTGCTAGGACAATTTTCAGGAAAGGAATAGAAAGGGACTATGCTATCTTTTACAAAAATGTATGAGATGGGAAAGGAACGCCTTCCACGTTGGTTGAAACTTTTCAAAGTTTAACCTGTTTATAGCATCAGTAGGCCTTTTGCAAAAAAGTTTCTTCACTTATTTATTTATTTATTTATTTATTTATTTATTTATTTATTTATTTATTTATTTATTTATTTATTTATTTAGTGCTCTTATATGCCGCCCTACTCCCTGGGGACTCAGGGCAGCGTACAACAACTTCTGGAGCAGTTCCTCAATCTGACCATGTGACCCCACAGAAGTGCTGCTGTATGTCATGGGCTTTAAAAGCTTAAATAAAGCTTCGTCCCTCTTGCAGTCCCTTCACAATTTTTGGTGAGGGAAATCTCAATCACGTGACTATGGAGATACTATTGGCGGTCGTAAATGTAAGGTCATAAAAACACCTTTTCAGCACTGTCATCAGTTTCAATACAAGACAAGAAGTAACACATGGAAAGTTATCAAAGAGAGAACCAACCTAGAACTAAGGAAAAATTTCCTGACAGTGAAAACAATTAATCAGTGGAACAGCTTGCTTTCAAAAGTTGTGAGTGCTCTGGAGGTGCCTAAGAAGGGATTGGACATCCATACGTTAGAATGGTATAGAGTCTTCTGCTTGAGCAGGGGTTGGACTAGAAGACCTCCAAGGTCCCTTCCAACACTGTGCTTTCTAAATAGCACAGTTGCTAACTGAGTTAGCACAGTTGCTTTTCCCCGGTTTAGCAAAGGGGAAAAAGGTCCCGATATGTCACATGATGTCGCCATGACAACATGAGCTTGACACCCCTGCTCTAGAGAATCAGCACAATGCAGCTTGTCAAAATGATTTCATTCTAATTTAATTTAATGGATTTCTATGCCGCCCACTCCCTGGGAACTCTGGGCGGCTCACAACATGTTAGATTCCATTACAAAATAAAATGCAATAATTAAAATATATAACAATATCAATACAATAATTAAAAAATACAAAAAATACAAAAGTTAAAAAGAGTATCTCATTTACATCATGGGGGGGAGACCCTTATTTAATCTAGTTGGTCTCACTTTCACCCTGCCTGCCGGAAGAGCCAAGTTTTTATTGCTTTCCGGAAGGCCAGCAGGGTGGGGATGGTCCTGATCTCCGGGGGAAGTTGGTTCCACAGGGAGGGAACTCCCACAGAGAAGGCCCTGCCCCTCGGCCCCGCCAGCCGACATTGTTTGGTCGACGGGACCTGGAGGAGGCCGGCTCTGTGGGCCCTAACCGGTCGTAGGGAGGTATGCGGCAGGATGCGGTCCCGAAGGTAACCTGGCCCTGAGCCATGTAGGGCTTTAAAGGTAACGACCAACACCTTAAATTGGATCCGGAGACTAATGGGCAGCCAATGCAGCTGGCGGATAATCAGTGTTACGTGGGTGCATCTGGGTACACCCACCACAGCTCGCGCAGCTGCATCTTGCACCAATTGCAGTCACCGGACACTCTTCAAGGTAGCCCCATGTAGAGCGCATTGCAGTAATCCAGCCGTGAGGTGATAAGGGCATGAGTGACTGTGAGAAGTGCCTCCTTCTCCAAGTAGGGTCGCAATTGGTGCACAAGACGTACTTGTGCAAAGGTCCCCCTAGCCACAGCTGAAAGATGTTGTTCCAATTTTAGCTGTGGGTCTAGGAGGACACCCAAATTGCGAACCCGTTCTGAGGGAGCTAATTTCTCCCCCCCAAGAATGAAGGAGGGACAATTGGTCGAGTCCTTAGAGGGCAATATCCACAGCCACTCAGTCTTGTCAGGGTTAAGTTTTAGCCGGTTCTTCCCCATCCAGACCCTAACATCGGCCAGGCAGCGGCCCATTACGTCTATGGCTTCCCCGAATTGAGACGGGGTGGAGATGTACAACTGGGTATCATCAGCATATTGCTGATACCTCACCCCGTGTCGTCGGATGATCTCACCCAGTGGCTTCATGTAGGTGTTAAACAGGATGGGCGAGAGGGCCGAGCCCTGCGTCACCCCACATAGTTGGGGCCTAGGGCTCGACCTCTGCCCCCCTGTCAACACCGACTGCGTCCTGTCAGAGAGGAAGGAGGAGAACCACTGCAAAACAGTGCCGCCCACCCCCACCTCTCTGAGACGACGCAGAAGGATACCATGGTCAATGGTATCGAAGGCCGCTGAGAGGTCAAGTAGCACCAGGATAGAGGAATGACCCCTATCCCGGGCTCACCAGAGATCATCCATCAGGGTGACCAAAGCCGTTTCCATACTGTAGCCGCGCCTGAAACCCGATTGAAAGGGATCCAGAAAATCAGTGTCATCCAACAGTCGTAGGAGCTGGAGCGCCACCACTTTCTCAACAACCTTCCCCGCGAAGGGAAGGTTGGAGACTGGACGGAAGTTCTTTAAATCCGCCGGGTTCAGGGAAGGCTTCTTGAGGAGGGGTCTCACCACCGCAGCTTTTAAGGGCTGCGGGACGGACCCCTCTCTCAAAGGAGCGTTGACCAACGCCTGGAGCCAGCCGCGTGAAACCTCCCTGGTGGCCGAAACCAGCCAGGAAGGGCACGGGTCCAATAAACAAGTGGCGGAGCTCATAGCTCCTATGGCCTTGTCCACATCCTCAGGAGTCACCGGTTCAAACCTATCCCATATAACCGGACTGAGACCTGCCCCAGTCATCTCGGCCTGTACTGCGCAATCGGAGTCCAGGTCTGTCCGAATCTGAGTGATGTCAGCCCTTCGGGGTAGACCAGATCAAGAAACATTGGAAGAATTGAATTATACCTTAGTAAGATAGGATGCAGGAACAGAATTTTGCAAGCCTCCTTCTGCTTTTCCCCCTCCCTTTTAAATCCCAATAAAATCAGAAAAAAAGAGCTTGCTGGAGCCTCTTCCAAATACTATCTGTGGGGACAACTGTGCTACCTTTCTGTTCCATCTGTTGTGTTCAAATAGGCTTCACCCATTTCTCTACCTAATCAATGGTCTGATCAATTGAATGGGTTGTTTGTTTTTAATCTTTTTAAATTTGTTTACTATTTTTTATCTTCTGGTCTTTTAGAGTTGTTCTTGTATTTGTTGTACGCCGCCCTGAGTCCTCAGGGACTAGGGTGGCATATAAGAACCCTAAATAAAATAAATAAACAGTTTTGTAGATGCTGCCTCCTAGAGCTTATTTGAATTATTACTGATTGAAAACTGAGCAATCTCAACATGAATTGTCCCTCTGCACCATCATAATCTGCAGGTGAATCGAAATTCTTGCAGTTTATTGACGCACTATAAGGACCAAATAAATTCCTAGATTTAAGGTCACAGGGTAAAAACTTGATTCTTTTGTATGCTGCTATGCAACAGTTCTGACTATCAAAAGTCTGATGTTCCCATTTTTGTAACTATGGTAACATCCATGCGAGAAGAACATGCCTTTTGAAAAGGACTGGCGACATTGCCTGGATAAGTGGGTTCTTACCATCATCATCCCGTCATCAATTAACAAAATTATTTTTGCTGTCGTAAGAGAAAAGTGCAATATAAATTGACTAAACGTTAAATAATAATAATGAGAAAATGGTCTGGATAATGCATTTGGAATGTGGAACAGTACAGATAATCCTTGCTTATGGACCAGTTGAGTTATAACTGTTCAAAGTTACGATGGTCACAGAATGGGTGCTATCAGGGGTGGGTTCCTACCGGTGCGGTCCAGTGCTGGCGCTCCAGTAGCAGCCCGCTGAGGACGCAATTTAGGCGTGACGGCTCCAGTCCGTCTTTCCCAGTCCGTGCGCGCAGCCATCTTTTTTCGGCTTGAAATGTCCTTCTGCGCCTGCGCGGAAGTAGAATTGGCGCTTTTTTCCTGGTTTGGATGGCTTCTCAGCTGTGTTTCTGCTTCAAATTTCCTTCTGCACATGCGCAAAAATAGAATCACACGGTGGGTGCGAATACCGGTACGCAAAACATCGCGATGCGCACTGGTAGCGAAAGGTAAGTGGAACCCGCCCATGGGTGCTATAGATCCATAAAACATGGGCCATCATAAATGGTTGTGTTCTCCCCTATAGGCACGTGGCCATGTGTTGGGCAGTTTAGCTTTACAACTTATCACTGATTTCTGTGGTCATCTGTCTGTGATTCACGATGTCATTTTGCTGATTTCCAGCATTTTCTGCCAATTTCCAGTAAAAGACTCATTCTGGTAGAAAGAAGTTGTCTGAGGATGGGCTCCAGCATGAATCCAAAAGCTTGGAAGACTAAACCTCTGGTTTCAGTGACCGACCCAGATTGGATCCTGAAAAAAAACAAAATCATTTTGCTTAATGATTGCTTCCTTCACTTAATGGCCACATTGTTCATTTAATGGTCATCATTTTAAAAAATCCAGAAATTTACTTCCGATTTTGTGGGTGCCTTGACTTACAACTGTAATTCCAGGGTTAAGTTGAGGATTACCTGTAGCTCCTATAGGTGGATATACTAAGGTGACCAGATTTTATTTTTTGTAAAGCGGGACACCATTGACAGGGGGGTTCTAGGGGAGCAAGATGGGAGGGGTCCATCTCTCTTATCCTGCAGCTTTGTGCACCACCCCCCAAACATCCCCCTTCATCGCAGCCCTTACCGCTGCCATGGCTGGGGCTCGCCTCTGCTGCGTCTGGCCCAGAAAGGGACAGCGGCAGGAGAAGGAAGAAAGCAAACCGCGGCTGTGGTGCTCCGGGAGGGCGGGTGGTGAGGGTTCTTCACAGCCGCATGCTGCCTCCGTTGCAGAAGCCGCCGCCAGCCAGCCAGACAGCAGCCCTCTGTGTGGGGAGACGGCCAGGCCTGCGCTTGGAAGAGGCTGCCACTCTCGCTGCCCACTTTCTTCCTTCTCCCACCGCGAAACAAAAGTGAACTGCAGCAGCGCTGCTTTGGGAGGGCAGGCGGACGTCTGCAGCCAGGCAGGGAGGGAGAGCAGCGAGAGCGGCGGCCCCTTCCAAGTGCAGGCCTGGCCCTATACCCGCCCGGGGGGGCTGCCGCTCACCCGGCCACCAGCGGCTTCCACGCCGCACTTGTAGTCGTGTGCCGGCCAGATTAACAGGTGTGCTGGGCACGCCTTGCCCGCCGCCTCCGTGTGCTGCGTTTGGCAGGGGCCGCTGCCCCTCTCACTTCCCTCCCTCCCTGCCTGGCAGGAGGAGGCAGGCAAGGCAGGAGGCAGAGGGGTGTGCAGGGCTCGGCTCGGCCACTGAGCATGTGGGGCGCCCACCCCAGCTCTCGGGCTGCTTCACACTGCCGCTCAAGGGAAGCGAGGCGCTTTGCGCAAATTCAAATTCAAAAAGCGGGACTTTTTTGAAACGCCATAGGACGCGGGACAAATTATTAAAAAGCGGGACTGTCCCGCCAAAAGCGAAACATCTGGTCACTTTATATACTGTATGTGGGATAATATAGACACAGACACAGAATATGTCTGACATAGACACAGAATATTAACGATGGCAACTGGGACTACTGGAAATGTCATCATTAAGCGATGCGGTGATATGTCATTGCACTTTACAATCAATTTGCTTAAGGATGGCAGTCCCGGTCCCAATTGCAGTTGAAACCTGAGATCTACTATGTATAGTTTTTCCTTCCACAAGCAGAGGTGCTGTAACCATGAGATGCCACTTGAAAAGGGTAATGCATGAATTGCCTAAAGGAAACTTCAAAGATCTTGTAGTATATGGCAAACTATTTTTTAAAAGTCACTTAACCCTTTCCTTCTCAGAGTAGAATAAGTGTTCCACACAGAAATGGAAATCTTACACCAGCTTCTTTAGAAGTAGAGAGTGGGGCTCCCTGTGTGCCTTAATATCTGTGGGATGACCAAAGATGGGAGCAGCCCTACCAGCCCCCCCCCCCAAAGGAGCCCTCCAGGCTAATTTTTAATAGGACAAAAGGAGGGCATTAAATACATGGAAAAAATATAATACACTCAGATTTCATTTAGTTTCAAATCAAATTTAGTTTTAATCCTGGCCTTATTTGCTTCCTTGTCTTGGCTCCTCCAATTGTGTGTGTGTGTGTGTGTGTGTGTGTGTGTGTGTGTGTGTGTGTGTGTGTGTGTGAGAGAGAGAGAGAGAGAGAGAGAGAGAGAGAGAGAGAGAGAGAGAGAGAGAGAGAGACAGACAGACAGACAGACAGACAGACAGACAGACAGACAGACAGATAGACAGATAGACAGACAGACAGACAGCAGACAGACAGAGAGAGAGACAGAGAGACAGAGAGACAGAGAGACAGAGAGAGACAGACACAGAGACACAGAGACACAGAGACAGATACACACGCGCACACACAGAGAGAGAGAGAGAGAGAGAGAGAGAAAGAAAGAAAGAAAGAAAGAAAGAAAGAAAGAAAGAAAGAAAGAAAGAAAGAAAGAAAGAAAGAAAGAGAAAGAAAGAAAGAGAGACAGAGAGGGAGAAAGAGAGACAGAGAAAGAGAGGGGGGGAGAGGGAGAGAGAGAGAGATCTTCTATACACAATTCAAAGATACATCTCTGCTCAAATAATACAGATTTGTAGCTGGAGAAGATATGTAGGAGAAAACTGACAAACAAAAAGAGGTGCTTCATTTAGAGACTTCCAATTTCTTACGCATCCCTCCCTCTTCCTGTCAGACTCTATAGTGATTTTCAAACCAAGCTGTAGAAGAGAAAAAAAAACATTTTAAAATAACCTCAGCGTATTTGCAAGAGAGAATTGGTTGATGACAGAAGGCTTAAACACCTCTCTCTCCAGTCACTTTTCTTCAGCAAACGGCCTTTCATCTCCTGCCTTAAAATAACTTAGATACAAACTGTGTAGTTCTTTGTCAGTTCTTATGAGCAGGCTTATTTAATTTTAGTAAAATGTATTAAATAAAATGTAAATGTATTTAAAATAAATAAATAGATGGGGAGGTGAAAGGATGGACAGACAGAGCTGAAAAAGATTTTTTTTTCTTATATAGTTCTGCAGTTAGTGATGGTAGACCTTTCACTATAGCTTTCTAAACATTGTTTGTCCTCTGGGGGAAAATAGTGCTGCATATATGAATTGTAGTTTTTACAATCTAAATTACAGACAAGGAGGAATCAGAAATCACTAATAGAGAACGACGCCTCTTCGCCAACCTATAACTTCTAGATACAGACAGAAACTCAAAATAATAAATCAGATATAAAGACAACCTGCTGAGATATTGATTTAAAAAACTAATTTTGGGGAGAAAAAAAACTCTTAACTATATTGGGACATCCGCATTTTCAGAAGTGCTTGTAAATACAGATAGTCTTTGACTTACAATCATAATTGAGCCCAAAATTTCTGTTACTAAGTGAGACATTTGTTGTTTTGTCCCATTTTATGACCTTTCTTGCCACCAGTTGTTAAGTGAATCACTGCAGTTATTAAATTAGTAACCTGGTTGTTAAGTGAATCTGGTTTCCCCATTGACTTTGCTTGTTCAGAAGGTCGCAAAGAAAAGGAGATCACGTGACCCTGGAATACTGCAACTGTCATAAATGTGAGTCAGTTGCCTGAATTTTGATCACATGACCATGGGGATGCTGCAATGATCCTAAGTGTGAAAAATGGTCATGTCACTTTTTTCAGAACTGTTGTAACTTCTAACAGTCACTAAGCAAACTGTTGTAAGTCAAGTCAACACCTGTAGTTCAGGTGTTCCTTTTGAACTTGCTCTGCATATATTAGTATCCTTAGACAGAGTCTTTTCCCCCCTAAATTTAATCTGGCACATATACACACACAGAAAACAACCTATAGATGATTGCAAGCAGCAAAGTCATCCATTTGTCTTCAGAACTAAGATAAATGCATTTCACAACTGCAGGTTGCTTGACATTTCTTGGGGATCTAAAACCTTGGTTGTTGTTTTTTTAAAATTTCCCTTCTTCTACTTTTACGATTAACTTCAAATTATTTTTTTAATAGTTAAATGGATCAATGTAACAAGCTAAGGAAAGTGGGAAATGTAATGTTTTCCTTATCCAGTGAAATGCTGAACAGCTAATTCCAAAGTCAGTCCATAAAAATATTTGAATTGCAGTGTGAGCAGTGGAACCAGCTCTTCTTATATATTCGGCAAAAGGCCGAATAATTGGCACATCTAATTGGCACAAATGGGCCTATTCTCCTGACTTTCTCTGGCAGGATAGCCCCAGATCCTATTCAATATGCATCATCACTTTTAATTGTCCTTTTGAATGCTGACTTGCCAATAATGTGTAGAATATCAATAAGTTTGTTACCTGTAAAGTACAGTTGTACCTTGGTACTCAACAGTTTTGAACCTCATTGAATTTGGTACTGAACGCATTTTGACGTGAAAGTTTTGTCTCAATACTCATCGTTTGTTTGGTACTCAACGCACAACTAGAACTTGTCAGTACCGTCTGCCTTGTAACTCACTATATTATTCCTTATGGGAAAAATTTGTTTGGTACTCATCGTTTTTGGTACTCATCACACCTCCCGGAACCAATTAATGATGAGTACCGAGGTACCAGTGTATGAACAGCGTTCATTGTAAAGCAGAATGCTGTATTCAAACCTAGAAGCAGGTTTGGTTTTCAATAACCCACCCCCATGCTTGCATGAGCAACAACGCACATGCGCACATGACCCTGCACATGCGCATGTGACCCACCCACCCCTGCATGCGCCCTGCCCCCCATGCATGTGCATGTGCTCCCCCATGCTCCCCCACCTCCCTGCACATGCATGTGCATCTTCCACTTGCACCCCCCCCACATGCACGGTAGAGACCCAAAACCAGCTGGTCAGCGGGAGGTTGCGCTCATGCGTGGTGGAGCTAAGCTGTGGCGACGGCTCACGTGCCCGCAGAGAGGGCTCTGCATTCCACCTGTGGCACACGTGCAATAGGTTCGCCATCGCAGGCCTAGACATTCAAGTCCCTGCAGTTTTCTTGGAAAGATTTCAGAAATGCTTTGCTATTGTCTGCTTCTTCAGGCTGAGAGAGACTGATGAGTCCAAGATCACCCAGCTGGCTTCATGCCTAAGGTGAAACTAGAATTCATGCTCTTCTGGTTTCTCTCCTCAACCACTACACAAACTGGTCTTTACATAAATTCATAAGCAATGCATTGAAGTCTCTCAGTTTCTAGGCTGGTGCATTAACCGCTGTACCAAACTGGCTGTTTTGATTTTTATGGATTGTTAGAAACGTTTTTTAAAATAGTAAAGAAATGAAATTGCATATTAATAAAAAGTCTATTTGTTGTGATTTGCATTTTCCAAATAATGCAATGAAGCATGAATACTTGGGAATGTCTTCAGATAGCCCTACACTGGACCAGGGTTTCTAAATAAGGTTTGTTTGTTTTTTATTTTCTTTTTCAGTGGTTTTGTGCTGGACCACTGGACCACTTTTATGATCATGTTTTTCAGAGTTTCCCATGCTTCTTGAGACGTTTTCCCTTTTAGGGTTTTCATCCATGGCATATTTCCTAGGCTCTCTCTGTGTTTGTTAAAAACAGCTCTTTTAAAGTTAAAGACACTGGTTGGATGATGTTCTATTACTTGTGTTTGCTTTATATTGAATTCCAATATGACGTGGTCACTCTCCCCCAAAGTTCCAGCAACTTCAACTCTCTCTATCACTTTTTCTTTCCTAATTAGTAAGAATTAGGCCCAGTATAGCTTTTTCTCTAGTTCCCTCCTCCTCTACCTTTTGGATGGCAAAGTTGTCAGCTAGGTTGGTTAGGAATCTGTTCAATCTCCCACTTGCTGCAGAGTTTGTCTCCCAGTTGATAGTAGCGTGGTTAAAGTCTCCCATTATTACTGTGGTGTGTTTGCTACATACATTTGTTAATTGATTAGCAAAAGATTGGTTTATTTCTTCTGCTTGGTTGGATGGCCTTTAGTATAATCCTATAGCAATGTAATTATTTTCTCCTAAACACTAATAAAGTTAAGTGCATGCCAGGGGTGGGTTCCACTTACCTTTCCTACCGGTTAGCATCACGTCGGAAGTGTGTGTCACGTCAGGGAAATGACCCTCTGCACATGCGCAGAAGCCTTTGCGCATGCCCAGAGGGTTCTTTGCCAGCTGCTTTCGAGAAGCGGTGAACGGAGGATCGGTTCGGGGGAGAGTGGCCAGCCGGCCATCGCTGCCGGTTCAGCGAGCGGGGGCAAATTTCCGCCACCAGTTCGGGCGAACCGATCCAAACCGGCAGCAACCTACCACTGGTGCATGCCATCTACTTTTGTAGGTGTGCTGCAATTGTGTTTGATCTTCTGTAGATTTGGTATCAATGAAAGATACATCAAACCCACAGTGCAGGCAAATAATAACTTCCTCTTTATCCACTAGAAATCCTTCCTAATTTCTCCTCTCCTCATCCACTATTTCAGTTATATTTGCTTTTATTTAGTGACATAATGAAGATTTGTTTTAATGTCACCTGCCAAAAAGTTTAACTACTCAGTATAGAACAGATTTAATGCCTTGTGTCTTTCCATAAAAATTTAAATGCTGGCTGGTATCCCATCATCATTTTTTACTGTTGGAGGACAACTGTTTAAGATGATACTGTTGTATGACTATATATAATCATCAACATCAGAAAGACTATGCTTCTCAATTAACCTTTTTGCATTTACACCTAATCACAATGCTGTATAAACATGTCTTGGCAACATCTTTCTTCCGCTATGTCCTTACAGATTTGCTTTTATCTCATTGCCTGCCTTTGAGTGAGAGCATTGAGTCAATGTACCAGGCAGTTGCATGAGATGTATACATTTCTTTGCTCACTCATCATCCATCAAGTTGGAGAAAACCTATTTTCAAAAGCACAAGAAAGCAAGACAAGAAACAATGGATAGAAACTAATTAAAGAGAGAAGCAACCAAGAACTAAAGAGAGATTTCCTAACAGTGAGAACAATTAACCAGTTAAATGGCTTGCCTTCAAAAGTTGTGGGTGCTCCATCACTGGAGGATTTTAAGAAGAGAATGGACAAATTGTATAGGGCCGTGATGGCGAACCTATGGCACCCGTGCCACAAGTGGCACGTGAAACCATATCTGCCTGCACACGAACCGTTGCCCTAGCTTAGCTCCAGTGTGCATGTGCATGCCAGCCAGCTGATTTTTGGCTTGTGCGGAGGCTCTGGGAGGGCGTTTTAGGTCTCCGGAGGGCCTCAGGGGGAGTGGGGAAGGGCATTTTCGCCCTCCCCAGGCTCCAAGGAAGCCTCTGGAGCCTGGGGAGGGTGAAAAACGGGCCTATCTGAAGTCAGGAAACAGGGGAGCTGAGGGGTCATGCGCGGAGCAGCGTGGGGGGTCACACATGCATACACAGGGGTGTGTGGCACATGGCAGTGCGCGCACACTTTCGGCACCTGGGGAAAAAAAGGTTCGCCATCACTGGTATAGGGTCTCCTCCTTGAGCAGGGGGTTGGACTAGAAAGCCTCCAAGGTCCCTTTCAACTCTGTTATTCTGAAATGGGATGGCTAAGAACAGAAGCAATCAAGGCAAGATAGGCAATGGGAATGGCAAACTGCATGTTGGTATGGTTTCCTGCCAACTCTAGGGTGGTGAGAGTGTGCTTCACAGTAGCAGTGGGAAAAGGTCTCATATCTATACAAAGGTTCATTTGCCAGAAAATGCTGTTGAACTCAAGTTTTATTAGTAGGCTTTGCACTGATCAACAGACAGAACCATGTTACCCAGAAGTTACAGAATGTCCATAAAACTCCTAGACCTTGGTTTAAAAATGGATTGATATTAATAGGATTGTAGCATTCTTGCATGAAATCTCATATGAGAAAATCTCACACATGATTATCGGCCAGGGGTGATTGCTGAAATCTAATGAGATTTAAGAATTTAAACTTATTTTGTTTGATCTAGCAAGGCTCTTTTTATTTTCTTATGTTAAGTATTTGCAGAAAGTTTTTCCGTTTTATGGCTTTATAGCTCACTCACCTTATCATTTATTGATGCTACTTTGTTTTTGGATACAGCTTTGCTGTCATACAATTAGTATCACACTATGTTATTTATTAGCTAATTAAATGGTAGGCTTTTCAATGTTTCTTCCTGTGGATCTCAAATTATTTTTTAATCCCACCCGAGTATTTCTGGCCCCTGTTTATTCAAGATTATAAAAACAAAGCCTATCATCAGGGTGGGAATAGCTGTGACAGTGCTAGTGTTTTGGTTCTTAGTAATGGCCATTAAGGTCCTCATGGAGTGAAGCCAAATCATTTGATTAACCAAGTGGTGTACTTCCCTCTGAAAATGCACCCTGCGTTACAGCAAAAAAAAAATCCCACTCTGCAATTATATCAATAGAATAAATATTGATATAATTGCATCATAGGTTTTTCCGTAATACATTATAAAGAGGGAGGGAGGGAGGGAGGGAGGGAGGGAGGAAGGAAGGAAGGAAGGAAGGAAGGAAGGAAGGAAGGAAGGAAGGAAGGAAGGAAGGAAGGAAGGAAGGAAGGAAGGAATATACCAGGGGTGGGCAAACTATGGCTCTTTGAGGATCTGTGGACTTCAACTCCCAGAATTCCTGAGCCAGCCCTGCATGCATGGCTGGCTCAGGAATTCTGGGAGTTGAAGTCCACAGGTCCTCAAAGAGCCATAGTTTGCTCACCCCTGATATATACTGTACATATGAATTTTTATTATAATAGTAAAATCTAATAGCAATAGCACTTAGACTTATATACTGCTTCACAGTGCTTTGCAGCCCTCTCTAAGTGGTTTACAAAGTCAGCATATTGCCCCCAACAATCTGAGTCCTCATTTTACCGACCTTGGAAGGATGGAATACAAAATAAACTTTAAAAAAGAAGAATATAAAGTAGTAGAAAAATGCAAGAAAAAAAGACAGGAAAGAGAAAAGTAGAGATACTACATTTGTAGGGACAATAAAGAGAAAAGAAATATAGAAATAAATTACTTCCAACCTGCATCACAACAGGTATAAAGAAATTTAGGGACTCTTCACTCCCTCCAATGTTACAAACATTTATCTCTTCCTCCCATATCCCTTGTGTATCTCTTGTGTATAAATAAATCCATAAAGCATCATCTTCTCAGTCCTGGTGCAGATAGGAAGTCTATAAAGGGTTGCCAGATGTAAGAATTTATCGTTTTTTAACCTTGATCAAATAAAGCAACTGTATATTCCTTCATTTTACTTCTAACAATCATCATTTTACAGACACCTCACATCCTGGACACAAACTGCTTCAACTCCTACCCTCAAAATGACGCTATAGAGCACTGCACACCAGAACAACTAGACACAAGAACAGTTTTTTCCTAAACACCATCACTCTGCTAAACAAATAATTCCCTTAACTATTTACTAAGTCTGCACTACTATTAATCTTCTCATCATTTCCATCACCCATCTCCTCCCACAAACGACTGTATGACTGTAACTTTGTTGCTTGTATCCTCACAATTTATATTGACTGGTTCCTAATATTATTTGATTGCTTATTTGTACCCAGACTATCATTAAGTGTTGTACCTTATGAATCTTGACCAACTTATCTTTTCTTTTATGTACACTGAGAGCATATGCATCAAGACAAATTGTCCAATCACACTTGGCCAATAAAATTCTATTCTATTCTATTCTATTCTATTCTATTCTATTCTATTCTATTCTATTCTATTCTATTCAAATATTGTTGTATGATCTGATTTTTCTTCATTTTTCTTTATCCCATTATACAAAGTTCTATAAGACTTGAACAGCTCTTTTGTATCCAGTAGGAAAAAATTATCAGCGTCACTCTCTTGGTTTGTCATTTGTATTTCCTTTCTAAAGTTTAAGGCCTCAGCCAGTTTCTTTGGTAGATCCATAAAACATTCTTTTCTAATTCATTCTCATGGTCTTCAGTTGTAAATATACTTTTGATGCCATCTCTATCTTGTCAGCTAATTTTTTTCTACATGTGACATTTCTTCAATAATTCCTCTGGACATAGTCTATTCAGAGATGCAGATATCATTACTAACATTGTTGATATTGCTGCTACTATTTTCTGATTCCATCCTTCAAAAGTCTCATTCAGTAGTTTCATTCTTAGAATGTTTTACAACATTTTGCAGATTTAGGTAAATCTTTACCTAAAAACTTCAGTCCCCTCCAGTTTTTATTTATTTACTTTTTATTTTATTAAATTTATATGCCGCCCAACTCCCAAAGGACTCTATATATTTTGAAATATAAAATTTCTTATCTTTGTTTTTTCTTATAAATACCAAAACAGAATCTGTGAAAATCTTATTTAGGTTTTTGTTCTTTATTTCAGACCCTTTAACTTTTTTTTAGCTTAAGGATTATTATTTTTTCCATTCAGGATTGAAGGCAGACTCACCTGGCATTTTCAGGCTTGACAGTCCAAAGATCTTTGAAATAGTTAATAAGCAATTTCTGGAAAAGATTAAAAAGTGAGTTTTGAAACTTTCTGTCTGTTAAAATTCTCTTCCATGGTTGCAAGCAAAATCACTGATCCCGTCACTTCCCAGTGCTAAAACCCATGGAAAACCCCTGTCTTGCAGTTTCCTCTTGAGAACCAACTGTCCGGAGAACATGTGGGCAATCTCCCATTTTCTCCTTATCTGGAGAGGTTCCAAGGAACTGGAAGCTTCCTCATAAATCTTTCCTCAATGTCCTGAAGTTAATTGACTCAACCGGTCACTTGTCTCCCAGGTGAAAATAAGCATGAAAAAACCTGCCAGGATACCAAATTTTATTATAATCACCTTCCGCAAAATAGAAAATAATAATACATGTTTTGATTGTTCAGATTTTGAGCAAATAGATCTGCATTTAAACCGAGGAGCAGCTTTGGCACCACTTTAGAGCTTGATATAGTCCAGATCCAGAATTCTACAGAATCTTCTTCAGCTGCATCTTTCTCTTGTCGCCTGGAGTCAGGAGGGGAATTGGGAGCCAGATTGCAGTGACGAAAGTAAGCCTAGCAGCCATCTCAAATTTAATCAGAATATTTGCGCAGACGTTATTTTGTCAGTCGAAACAGCTGTTGGAGTAAATAAAGAAGAAGAAGAACTAATTGTCTCTAGTTATTTTTTTCTTAACAAAGGAGAGTGGGAACAAGCCAGAACTGCAGGAATACAGGGGATTCTAGTCTTTTAAACTGTGGTTAATCATGAAAGATTTCTGGTAGAATGAAACTGCTATAAATTCCCAATGTTTTTGAATTTGGCATGAACAACTTTAGAGGAAAAAGTGCTCTGATCTCCCCAAGCCTATCCATGTCCTCTATCTCCCATGAGTTTAAAAGATTCCTGCACCACATTGCATGTTTTTTTTTCTATAAATATTATTAAAAGTTTAACAGGGAACATAACATTAGCACAAACTAATACAGAACAAAGAAAAACAAAGAAAAAGAGAAAGAATCGGGGGGGGGGGGACTAAAACACAGAAAGAAAAGATAAAAAGGAATAGAAAGAAGAAGAAGAAAGCTTCCGATTGCCTTTGCAGCAAATATGATTAGAATATTATCTTATTCTATAGTTACCAAAAAAAACCTTCCTTTTTTTCTATTATCTTTTTTTTATATAATCATCAAACCCCACAAATTCTAAATGTATTCTTTTCTGCTTCATGCAAAAAGTCTATAAGGGGTTTCCAGTCAGCCATAAATGCAGATATTGCACCATATTTCAGACTGCTTTTTCAGTAGGCAAACGTTTTACAGAACGTGTTTTCTGGGAATCCTAAACTGTAGCCTGAATATCTTTATATTTTTATTTCTACTCAATAACAGTTAAGCAATGGCAGGCTCGCTTTTATTAAAGCTGTAGTGTAGATGTTTGTAGTCAGCGGCGGGTTGCTGCCTTACCGTTGCCGGTGCGCTGCGCGCGCATCTCCATGCTTCGGGTGCGCACATGCTCTCTTTGGGGGGCGCACGCTCATTGCGCACACGCGCCCCCTCGCACGATTTTGCTTCTGCGCATGCGCAGAAGCAAAATCGGCCAAAAATTCACAGGAAAAAATGGTGACGCGCGCGATGGACCGGCAGAGAGGGCTCCGGAGCGGTTGTGCAATCCGCCGCTCCCTACCGGAGCTGCGCACCGGGCAGCTCCGGCAGGAACCCACCTCTGTTTGTAGTGAGAAAACATAAATTATGGTGGGATTTACTCCCATTATTTTCTTCAACCAAAATCTCCCCTCAAAGCTATGTTGAGGAAAATTGTCCTCTTTCTGGATTACCCTTTGTGCTTGCTTTCCTTCTTTTCTTTATTACCGTATAAAGCCATACTTTAGAATTTAAAAAACCATTAGGAATATACAGGTAGTCCTGAACTTACAACAGTTCATTTGCAATAGTGGCAAATATCTGTAGCTCAGGTGTAAGGATGAGAGTGAAGTTTCATTCTCTGAGCTAGTGAGTTAGTTTCCAAACATTTCGTTACCAGGCTAGGTAACTTCTTCAGCAGAAAATTACAGGATGCCAGTGTTCTTCTGTTTATAAGGGCTTCGTGTGATCAGTGGGTCTTGTGATGGGTCAGGTGTGGGTGTGTCAAGTGAAGGTCTTGTGATGGGTCTTGTGAGGGATCAGGTTTAGTTTAGTTTAGTTTAGTTTAGTTTAGTTTAGTTTAGTTTAGTTTAGTTTAGTTTAGTTTAGTTTAGTTTAGTTTAGTTTAGTTTAGTTTAGTTTATTGTCATTGCACCCTGTACAACAAAATTAAATGCCATCTTCAGTGTACATTATAATTATAAAAATAAAACACAAACACACATCCTTCACATTCTATACAATTGAATTGAAAACCCGACATTGCATTAATATTGCACTAATACAGTAGAATTCAATATAGTTACTGCCCTGGGATAGAAGCTGTTTTTCAGCCTATTTGTCCTTGTTTTTATTATCCTGTACCATCTGCCAGATGGTAATAGTCCAAAAAAAAAGGGTGCCCAGGATGAGATGGATCTTTAAGAATGTTTTGAACTTTCTTAAGGCAGTGGGAGCTATAAAGCTCTTCCAAAGCGGGGAGAGGGCATCCAATGATCCTCTGGGCAATGACATTAACCCTCTGGAGTGCTGTCCTATCTGCCACTGTGCAATTGGCAAACCATAGACAGGTGCAGCAAGTTAAAATACTCTCTATGGTGCAGCAGTAGAAGGTCATCATCAGGTGTGAGTCATCAGTGAGAGTCTTGTGATGGGGAGGTTACATCAGATGAGGGTCATTGGGAGGTGAAGTGCTGGTTGGGGGGAAGCTTGCATGGGTTGGTTGAGGGTCAGTGCTGTCTCTGGTTGGCTGTGTGGTTGATTTGGATTCTCAGGGGTTTGTAGGCTGGTTGTAGGTCAATGTGTCTGTTGATGGAACTGCTTGTGGAGTGCCAGGCTTCGATGAACTCACATGGGTGGTAGCATGGCCGATGGTTTTTGTGTTGCTCCAATCGAACTGGTGCTGTTTGGTGTCGGCATGCTTAGAGATTAAAAAGTTGGGATCGTGGTGTTTGACTGCCAGCCGGTGTTTGTGGATCATGGTTTTTAATTGACATGATGTGTGTCCCACGTAGAATTACAACAGTTCATTTAGTGACCGTTCAAAATTACAACAGCACTGAAAAAAGTGAGTTAAGAGCATTTTTCACACTTACGACCGTTGCAGCATCCCCACGGTCATGTGATCAAAATTCAGATGTTTGGCAACTGACTCATATTTATGACGATTGCAGTGTCTCAGGGTCATGAGATCACCTTCTGACAAGCAAAATCAGTTGGGAAGCCAGATTCACTTAACAACCATGTCATGAACTTAACAACTGTGGTTCACTTAACAACTGTGGCATGAAAGGTTGTAAAATGGAGCAAAATTCACTTAAATGTCTTGCTTAGCAACAGAAATTTTGGGCTCAATTGTGGTCATAACATGAGGACTACCTGCACATAAATGTATAACTTAATCTTTGCCACTATCACCTCAATTTCCTTTACTTTCTCTTGTTTTCTTTCCTTAAACATTCCAGATAATGTTAAATTGCAGAATGCCGGTCGCAAGCAGTCTGTCTCCAGAAGCCTAAAGCATCTCTTCCATTCTTCAAACAAGTTTGTGAAGACTTTGAAAAGGTTTGTTTGGTTTAATAGAATCACAGTTTTATATTTGAAGCTGCCAGAAGTCTCTCTCTTACATAATTTGCATTCTGTACTCTGAAATTGTTTAGTATTTTGGAAAACACTACAAGCTGAGACGGTAACCACAGCAGGATTTGGGAAAATGTGCTAAGATATATAAGGATCTTTACTCAAATTTCAGCTTTCATTTCTATTGCAGTTCATGTCTCTTCAGTATAAAATCTCTTCGCTGGAAAGACAGTAGTTAATTCAATACAGTACAATTCTCCCCCAAAACAAAGGGTAAAGAAGAGAAAACCCCATGCACACAGACTTATATCCTGGCTAATACCCAGCTTCTGACCTTATCAATTTAAGATTGCCAATTCTAGCTAAAACCACTCTTGGAGATTCCTCTCCCATTCAATTAATATATGCATGCAACACTTGTAAATATGCATGTGTTATGGATGGTTGGATATGCATATCTGCCAAAAACAGATTCCAAAATATGGCCAGGCCAGGAGAAGTTGATGATGCTTTACAATGTTCCCCAAAAGTGATATGTGTACATCCGCACATTTTTTTGCTCTTGGATCTAGATTTCTGCACAGCCTTAATAAGTCCCTGTAAAGGAAAAGAAATGAAAGAGTGAACTGGATTCAGAGGAGATCAAAGGAATAGAGTAGGATAGGGTAGGGATGGAAAGGAAGAAGGAAAAGGGAAGGGAGAAGGGAAGGGAGAGGAGAGGAGGAGAGGGGAAGGAGAGGAGGGGAGGAGAGAGGAAAGGAAAGGAAAGGAAAGGAAAGGAAAGGAAAGGAAAGGAAAGGAAAGGAAAGGAAAGGAAAGGAAAGGAAAGGAAAGGAAAGAAGGAAAGGGAAAGGAAAGGAAAGGAAAGGAAAGGGAAAGGGAAAGGGAGGGGAAGGAAAGGAAAGGAAAGAAGGAAAGGGAAAGGAAAGGAAAGGGAAGGGAAGAAGGAAAGGGAAAGGGAGGGAAAGGAAAGGAAAGGGAAGGGAAGAAGGAAAGGGAAAGGGAAAGGGAGGGAAAGGAAAGGAAAGGAAAGGAAAGAAGGAAAGGGAAAGGAAAGGAAAGGAAAGGAAAGGGAAAGGGAGGGAAAGGAAAGGAAAGGAAAGAAGGAGATCAAAGGAATAGAGTAGGATAGGGTAGGGATGGAAAGGAAGAAGGAAAAGGGAAGTGAGAAGGGAAGGGAGAGGAGGAGAGGGGAAGGAGAGGAGGGGAGGAGAGAGGAAAGGAAAGGAAAGGAAAGGAAAGGAAAGGAAAGGAAAGGAAAGGAAAGGAAAGGAAAGGAAAGGAAAGGAAAGAAGGAAAGGGAAAGGAAAGGGAAGGGAAGAAGGAAAGGGAAAGGGAGGGAAAGGAAAGGAAAGGAAAGGAAAGGAAAGAAGGAAAGGGAAAGAAAAGGAAAGGAAAGGGAAAGGGAGGGAAAGGAAAGGAAAGGAAAGAAGGAGATCAAAGGAATAGAGTAGGATAGGGTAGGGATGGAAAGGAAGAAGGAAAAGGGAAGTGAGAAGGGAAGGGAGAGGAGGAGAGGGGAAGGAGAGGAGGGGAGGAGAGAGGAAAGGAAAGGAAAGGAAAGGAAAGGAAAGGAAAGGAAAGGAAAGGAAAGGAAAGGAAAGGAAAGGAAAGGAAAGGAAAGGAAAGGAAAATCTGAGTGTGACAAAAAGGATAAAATCTAGCAACCAAGCAGCCCCTTCTAAACAGCAGCCGATCTTCAGAGCAATCTTCAAAAGCATTCATGCTTTCTGGTGACTCTGTTCACTTGCCCGATCCTTTGTTTCAACAGCTTCTTTATCCTTACGAGCAACATAAGACCCTCTAATTTCACAGGTAATAATGTGTCTCCTTGATAAATTCAGGGAGCTTTTAAGTCAGGCTAAAACCGCACGCATGAAAAGATAAAGATAACCTTGGGTCAAGCTTAACACTTGGTGGCAACCAGGACACATCCATGCTGTTTTCTCGGTAACGGTATGAGAGTGGTTTGCCACGGCCTCCTTCCAGGGTGCTTTTTAAACTTCCCAATCCAAGCAACCGCCCTGATAATCTCCCATCCAAGTACTAAGTAGGCCCACCCTGCTAAGCTTCTGAGCTCCGACAAAGCCAGCAACCCGCTAAGACCAATCAAAGGCATGCTTACCAGGAATATGTACCTTTGAATACCACCTGTATAGGATTTGTACTGCATGTGCCATCTAGAAAGAAAGAAAGAAAAATGCAGGCTATCTCTGCTATCTAATTTCTCACTGTAAAGCCAATTTGTCCCTATTTTATACCATTTGGGCTAGTAGTTATTTAGATGGTAGACAATTACAGTAATCTTCCTCAACTGATGTCTTCCAGAGATGTTGTGTGTCAGCTCCCATGCTGGCTGGGAGGTTTATAGGAATTATTCTAGTATTTGGAGAGCCCCGGATTAGGCAAGACTGACTTAACCCTTTACCCTCTAATAAGGGATGAATTGTCTGTCAGGGGAGTGGAACAGTTGGAGCCATCTCTCCACTCCTTTCTGCCCCCTTTCCCGCCCTCCTGTGTGGACATGGGATGGATTGAAAACTACAGAAAAGGCAGAGAAAGGAGTTTCTAGTGAAGCCGATTTTTCTCTAGAATATTGTCCTAGTCTCAGAAGTGAGGAGAGTTAATTCTCTGTCCCGTGAACAAGTTGACGACGTGAAAGCGAAGCTTGTTAAATGGATCACTTGTATGAATTAGGGAGTTTTCATAATATATCTGACTCTCAGTAGAACATCAGTGGAACAACTTGCCTCCAGAAGTTGTGGATGCTCCAACACTGGAAGTTTTTAAGAAGAGATTGGATAACCATTTGTCTGATGTGGTGTAGGGTTTCCTGCCTAAGCAGGGGGTTGGACTAGAAGACCTCCAAGGTCCCTTCCAACTCTGTTATTCTGTTATTTCTCTCCCTCCACCAATCAATTAGGTCATTGTTTTTCAACCTTGGCATCTTTAAGATGAGTGGACTTGAATTCTCAGAATTGAAGTCCATGCATCTTAAAGTTTTGTTGTTGTTAGTTGCGAAGTCATGTCCGACCCATCGCAACCCAATAGACAACGTTCCTCTAGGTCTTCCTGTCCTCTACCATCCCCAGGAGTCCATTAAAGCTCACACCGACTGCTTCACTGACTCCATCCAGCCACCTCATTCTCTGCTGTCCTCTTCTTTTGCCCTCAATCGTTCCCAGCATTAGGCTCTTCTCCAGTGAGTCCTTCCTTCTCATTAGGTGCCCAAAGTATTTGAGTTTCATCTTCAGGATCTGGCCTTCTAAAGAAGGTTGAAAAACACTGGATTAGATCTATTACATAAACATAACCACTGGCACACATTGTGTGCACGCAGATTACTGGTTTTATGAAGTCAGATCCAAATTTGCTTTAAACATACATTAGTAAACCTTTTTAAATAACTCTTGAGTTAGCAAATCTGAAGCTGAGATTTTGGACTGTCCCCTGTCCCAAGGTAACTTACTTAATCTTCTGAATCTCAAACCTTTGGTCCTGTACAATATCTTCTTTCATCGCTGGCAGTGTTCTTTTCGTCCTCTTTGTATTTTGTATTTCTTTCCAAAGAGAGGTATTCTGGTAATCATTCAATTAAGCAAATCTGCTGATTAATCTATATAACCGGTTATAAATATAAATATTTTAAAGGATTGGATTTTGTGTAAGCAATGAATACAACAGTGCTGGACCAAAGGATGGTCCTTATTACACAGGACAAAATCCAGACTAACCCTATCGATTCATGGGGTTGCAATGCTGGATCATCCTGCTATAAATAGCAATACTGTAGTACCATTTAGAGTTTTTACATTGATGTTCCAGGTAAACCACAGAAGAGCATCAATAGGAGTCTTAAATATTAAATTCCACAATGGAAAAATCAGAAATGTGAGACAAGTATTCCTCAAAAACACCATAAGACGTCTTAAGTGTGGTATTGGACACACTGAATCAAAGTAGTTCAACAATAAGGCCTTACAGACTGGACAGCACCTAGGATGAATTGAGATTGTATACTCCAAACTACTGTATATCCTAGAATCTTCTGCAATGCAGAAGTTTCTATATTAGAACCCTGCAGCCTCCATTTCCATTAGATAAATACATTTATGGAAAGTGCCACCTGGAAGCAGGAGTTTTAAAAAAAATAAGAATTCAAAAGAGAGAGTTATAATAAAAGAAAATTTTACCCAGCAGGTCTGTTTAGCTCAACTTTCATTTATTTCAAAACAAAAAAAAATTCAACAAATGAATGGCTTTTATCAGTTCAGTTTTTCCATTATTTCCCAATTATTTGCAACCCTGTATTTTTTTTTTTCCCCTGAGAGCGCTGGACTTGATTTTAAGTTGCCAGTTCCTATAGTCACTGTATTCTTTTCCCGTAACAACTTGTTTGGACATCCTTCTGAGTTCTGCATTTTTGAGCCGAGGTGGCACAGTGGTTAGAGTGCAGCACTGCAGCTGACTGCTAGTTCAGCAGTCCGGCTGTTGAAATCTCAAGGTTGACTCAGCCTTCCATCCTTCTGAGGTGCGTAAAATGAGGACCCAGATTGTTGGGGGCAATATGCTGAACTCTGTAAACCGCTTAGAGAGGGCTGTAAAGCACTATGAAGCGGTATATAAGTCTAAGTGCTATTGCTATTTTGACAGCAGTCAGGTTTTCAAAGACAATCTGGAGCAACATGCAAGATTTTCTGGAAAAACAAAATTATGGGTGCTAGAAAGGAACTGGAGATTTATTACTGTTGCCATTGTGATAAAAAAAATAAAGTTAAAAGTAGAAAAAGACAGGTATTCAAATTAATGCAAGTAATGATAATCAATGCAATAATTGACTCATATTTCATTAAAAATATTTTAAAACAATAACAATAATTTTAAATTTAAGGGAATATTTTATTTAAGAAAATGACTACCATAAGAAGATAACTTGTTGGTTTTTTTCACATTTCACTAATAAAAAGTAAACTCTCCAAGTCAAATTTAACTTCTGGTAATTTTATAAGTACATCCATATACTATAGTTTTCTTGGCAACAAAACCAGTGGTTTGCTGTTGTTGTTTTCAACTTCCCAAATTAGTCTACAACAGTTTTTCTTAAACTTGGCAACTTGAAGGTGTGTGGACTTCGACTCCCAGCATTCCCCAGCCAGCTCAGGAATTGAAGTCCATATCTCTTCAAGTTGCTGAGGTTGAGAAACAATGGTCTACACAGGGGTCTCCAACCTTGGTAACTTTAAGACTTGTGGACCAACTCCCAGAGTTCCTCAGCCAGCTTTGCTGGCTGAGGAACTCTGGGAGTTGAAGTCCACAAGTCTTAAAGTTGCCAAGGTTGGAGACCCCTGGTTACAGATTTGGGATTCTTAAACGTCTCCCATCCAAATACTACCCAGGCTTTACCCTTTCAAGTCCAAACAAGGCTATTTAGCTCTCAGAATCTGATGCACCATGTTGGTTTGTCAATTTTCAAATCCAAATATTGTGCTACTACTTGTCCAAACATAATTCAGATGAAAATGACATGGTGAGTAGCTTTGCCCATGCATTTGTGGAGTTATTCTGCAGATTTGTTACTGTTTAACATTATCACATTTCTGGGAAATTCCCCTTCTTGGGAGCAATGAGTTGAATTCTATTGTTTCAATCAAGTGCTAGGCCAGTTTAGAGGATCATAAAGGCTTCTTGCTTTGTAGAACGCAAATCACTGTCTTTTTGGGAATAGACACCTAATTGTTCTCTTCTTTTGTTCTTCTCATTTATTTTAATGCAGAGGGCTTTATTTAGCTGTGATATTTTATTACAAAGACAACATGTTAGTAACCAATGAAGATCACATACCAATAGTGGAAATTGATGATTCTCATGCCAGTTCTATTATGCAAGATTTTCTCTGGTTCACAAAGGTAAGCCATTTTCTTCCTTGGTTGAACTCCTCCAGGTAGGAGGGTATTTCTGGGCTGATCCCCGTCCTCTGTTTTTCTTTATAAACAAACAGTCTTTCTTAGCCACATCCATGCCTGCGTTGTTTGAGGACACACTGTTGTGAGCCCTGCTGGATGTAGGGCAGAATCTGTGACCCCTCCAGGGGCTGGACTCCAGTTCCAATCAGCCCCAACAATCATGACCAATAGTCATGTAGGAGGACCACATGTTGAACAATCACTTAGATCTGGATGGCCAAAGTCAATTTTCCATGGTTGCATTTTAAGATGAAATTGGGTAGCCAACTAAACCGAGTACTTTGTAAATCTAGAGGCCAAAGACTAATGGAGGATCAGAAGGCTTATATGGTATATGGCTACAGAACACAGTAAATGTCACGTTCATAAAATCTGAATGTGTTACAATTGTATAGAAAGCATGCATAAGGTTGACTCAGCCTTCCACCCTTCTGAGGTTGGTAAAATGAGGACCCAGATTGTTGGGGGCCATATGCTTTATTTATTTTATTTTATTTATTTATTTATTTGTCAAACATGTACAGGATAGTAGTTGTTTGTATAAACATAACATAAGTAAAAAAGTACCGATAAAAGAGGACAATAGGACAGTAGGACAGGGACGGTAGGCACAGTGGTGCGCTTAAGCATGCCCCTTACAGACCTCTTAGAAATGGGGAGAGATCTACTGTAGACAGTCTAAGGTTAAAGTTTTGGGGGCTTAGAGAGGGCTGTAAAGCATTGTGAAATAGTATATACTATAAGTCTAAGTGCTAGTGCTATGCAATAACATCCACTTTATAGAGCAAAGAAAACATGCAGACAAAGTGGAAGGATTGAATCTTGCCCCCTATCCAGAACATATCTCTTTGCAGTCCTGCATTCCAGGCACTTTCCTCTCATTGAAGATTTATTTCCTTTTCTTTCCGTGCAATCAAAGGGATTCTTTAAACTGGTGAATTTAGTAGTGATGTTGCATCTCATTTAAGGGTGTGGAAGGGGGAGGAAAGCTACCGTGTAAAAGAGGAGAATTTGGGGGTTCTGTGCTGAGTACAAGAGGGAGCCCTTAAACTACTGAGGATAGTTGCAAGGGCAACTGTTACATCTGTCTAACAGGAAAGGGTGCATGCTGCAAACCTTGTTTCCAATTGAAGGGTAAAATAAAAGCGGGTCGGAAGCAAACCCATCCTCCGTTGGTGTTATAGCTAAGATATTTCCACATGGGCTTCATAATGTATCGGTAATAGACTCTTGTTTGTATCAACACTACTTTTCTATAACTATTTCTAGAAATTAGTATTAGTATTAAAATGTATAGGCTGCCTGGCTCCCAATGACTACAGGCAGTTCACAAGTAAGAACATTTGTTAAAAAAATACAACAAGAGACAAAATAATAAAGATGACAAGAACCAGACAGGAACAAAAAAAAACCAAAAACCAACCCACACAATCCAAGGGGGATTCACTCACCTTTGCCAAAGGCTTGGGCAAAAAGCCGAGACTTCAAGTTTCTTAGAAACACTAGCAGGGTGAGGGCCACTCAGATTTTGGGAGGACCTCATTCAAGAGGTCAGGTGATGCTGCAGAGAAGGTGGGCTTCAGGTGACAGATGGCATTGTTTAATTGAAGGAATCCAGGGTGTACCAACCCTGCAAGATTAAATTGGCCAGGAAGTGACTATGGGAAATACACGTCCCTCGGTAATCAGGTCCCAGGCCATGAGCACTTTATAGGTAATAACAACCAGTTCCCCTTGGAAGAAAAGGGGCAACTAATGCAACTCGCAAAACATTGTGGATGAGTTGAAGCTTCTGGGTAGTGTTCAAGGGCAGCCCCATGAACAGTCTGTTGCAGTAGTCAGGCCATGAGGAGGTGACCAGGGCATGAATGACTCTTTGAAGAGCTTTCTGACCTAGGAAAAAGTGCAACTGACATGTCAGATGAAGCTATTGAAAGCCCTTCCTGCCCTACTCATTGAACAGTAGCAGTGAGTCCAGAGAGACCCCCCCCAAATTGTGTTCTACTCTTGAAGGGGGTGCAACCCCATCCACGGTCAGAGATGGAATATTCCCAAATCCGGGGTATGGGGGGATAGAAAATGGGAAATACAGAGACTGGACAATAATTATAAAAAGCTGTTGGATTAAAGAACAGCCTGTGGAGGAGGGGTAGGAGAAGGACCAACCCTTCTGTCAAAGAGACCAACACCATAGCATAGGTCCAACTGCAGAATGTGTCCTTGGCCACTTTTATGACCCAGATCCAATAAACAGGTAGTTGTGCTTCTAGCAGAGAGGATCCTAGCTACTTCCTCAGGAATCATTGGCTCAGACCCATTCCGGATCATACCCAATGTTGTTTATTTCTTGTCCCCACAAACCTGTTTTAATTGATCCAGGATTTAAATAAATCCAGGGAAGTCCCTTTCTTCCCATTAATTTGTAAGGGTACAAAATGGATTTCTTAAACTACTAATGCCGATAAGTATTGGCACTGGAATTAACTGAAGTCAAATTGGAAGGGAAGATCCTTAAGAATGCTCAGGATGTTTAATACAAGTCAGAGGAGGCAGATGCAAAAGTACATCCTCCTCTCTCCCCATATTGCCTTTGAGCCCAGACTGATCATTTTCATAGAATGGCACCCAGGTGTATTAAGGGAGATAAATGGTGTGTATGCCGATTAGATGCAACGCAACTCTGCTCATTTAATAACTTCTTGTCAACACACTGCCGCCCACAGAATCATGGCATGAACAGCAGCTACTTTTTGGGAAGATAATATTTGTTCGTTCATTCATTTTTCCTGCCTTTTTCTCTCACCCCCTCCCAAACCTCTTGCCCCCTGCCAATTGTGCTCTGTATTTTGCAGCTGTCTTGTATGTGGGATGAGATCAGATGGCTGAGGCAGAACATGTCTGTCTCTATGTCCTCCTCCACAGCGCTCCAAGCCAGGCAGAAAATGCTGTCTGCAGCAGCCCAGTTACAGGTGAGTGGTAGCGCCTGCTTTCCGTGGCATATCTTGGCAAGGGTAGGGTCTCCAAGGGAATCAGCTGCCAGCTGCCCCCTGCTTTAGCACTTCCTTCTGGCATGGCCCCAAGGGGAGAATTATATGCTGTGAGGCAGGACGGTCTGAGAGCCCAGCCAGAGCTAACAGGCCATCAATAAACTTGCAAAATAGGAAGAAGTCAGAGAGAGCAGAATTAAATGTGACACGGTAAATAAATAGTCTGCCCAGGAGGATAATCTGGAAAAGCAAATAGCCTGCTCAGTCACATAGCTGGTGGAGACGCTTGATTATTCTGTTGGCAGCATTCAAGGCAGCAAATCCAGGCCAGCATCAAACAAAAAAGCATCCTAGATAATTAATTAGGTGACAAGATAATGATCCCTGGGGCACCTGCTCATTTTTTTCCCCCTTTGAAGGGCCACTTCTGGTGGAATTTCAGACAAAATATCTTCTCTACCCCGATATGCCGAAATATTTTTATTTTATTTTATTTTATTTATTGATTTTGTCAAGCGTGTATATGAGCCGAGGTGGCGCAGCGATTAGAGGCAGGTACTGCAGGCCACTTTAGCTGACACTGATCCGCAGGTCAGCGGTTCAAATCTCACCGGCTCATGGTTGACTCAGCCTTCCATCCTTCCGAGGTAGGTAAAATGAGGACCCAGATTGTTGGGGGCAATGTAAATATACATTGTTTACTGGTGTAAACCGCTTAGAGAGTGCTTGCACTGTAAGGCGGTATATAAATCTCACAAAATAAATAAATAAATAAATATGATTACAGACAAAGTATAAACAAAGTATAAACATTGTTGTGAATATATAAGAAGTACAAGCATGGTTATGAGTACTTGATATTTTGCAAGTATTTAAGTACAAGTACAAGTACTTGATATTTTACAAGCCGCCCAGAGTCTCTGTGGAGTGGGCGGCATACAAATGCAACTAATAAATAAATAAATAATAAATAATAAATACAAATACATGAGTACATTAGGACAGGGACGATAGGCACGCTGGTGCGCTTATGCATGCCCCTTACAGACCTCTTAGGAATGGGGTGAGGTCAACGGTAGACAGTCTAAGGTTAAAGTTTTGGGGGTTTGGAGAAGAAACTACAGAGTCAGGTAATGTATTCCAGGCATTGACCACTCTGTTGCTGAAGTCGAATTTTTTGCAATCAAGTTTGGAGCGGTTTACATTAAATTTGTATCTATTGTGAACTCGTGTATTGTTCTCTATGTATTTTCATGTGTTATCTTCTCTACCTACTTTGACAAAACTCAGAGAGTTGAGTCTTAAGGATCTTTGTGGAAATCCACCATTAATAATTACAACAGCCTTCTCCAACGTGTGGTTCTCCATATTTTTTTGAAATTGCAACCCGTGAAGTTGCTCATCAGGTAAAAGGAAATTTAGAAATTGCAGCTTGAATTTCAACTTACTTGAGGGTGACCATTGGGAGAGGCTGTGTTCACCAAACTCAGAAAACCTTACTCTGGTACATCCTAAGTATTTTGAGGATAGGTGAGTGGGAGTAAAAATGCTTCTTGTATTTGATAGTGGTCATTTACAAGTAATACACAGGAAACAGAGTGGTTGCACCCCTAATCTCAGTCTGAGACAGATCAGGCAAGGGTTCATAACTGGCTGACCAAATTTAAAAAAATGGCTGTATTATGAAATTAATTAAACCTGAAATGAGCAACAATAAGCCAAAAAATGTCATTTCTTTTTTTCTTATAACACAAACAAACCCACTTCCAGATCAGACTTGCTCATTGGTATAAACAGTGAGCATGCTTTATTAATATGCTTTAATATGCTTTATTAATATGTAGTTGGCATATTTCCTCATTAGTTTTGCTCATCACTTCCTGATCTGTCTACTCCAAGGAGCTACACTGGTGATACTTTGATTACTTATTCCTGCATGGATCTGATCATTTTTCTTGCCTCCTCTAGTAGCTGACAAAGATGTGGAGCAGTGACAGTAGGCAGGAAGTACACACTGGGTTTGATCATGTTGTCCAGAAGCAGAATAATGTAGTAGTACAGGTAGTCCTCAACTTACAATCATTCATTTAGTGCAGGGGTCAGCAACTCCGGAGCCGCATGTGGCTCTTTTATTCCTCTGCTGCGGCTCCCTCCTTTCATCCCTCTGCTGCGGAGAGAAGCGGCCAGGGCTGATTCTCCAGCACTTCAGCTCTTGCTGGGTCTCATGGGTGCTTCTTCCGGCCCTTGTTGGTGCTGGGCGCACCTCGGTCACTCGGGGAGGCACGCAACCAGCTCTCCACCCCGAGATACTGGCCCAACCCTGCCACGGCGTGGATGGGGGGTTATGTGACTGGGTGGGAGTGAGTGACATGGACCGGTTGTTAAATTATTGGCTCCTGGTGTTTTCTGTGGAAAACAGGCCCAAATGGCTCTTTGAGTGTTTAAGGCTGCAGACCCATGGTTTAGTGACTGTTTAAAGTTACAACAGCACTGAAAAAAGCAACTTATGATAATTTTTCACGCAACCTTTTGCACCATCCTCATGGTCACGTGATCAAAATTCGGACACTTGGCAACTTGGCATGTATTTATGATGGCTGCAGTGTCCTGAGGTCATGCGATCACCTTTTGTGACTGTTGAGTTCCGATACTGAAGAATCAGGAGACCAGATGCAGTGACAACAGCTCTTTATTAAGTACAGTGAAACTCCAGCTAAAGCCCAGCCATCGGCTACTGTTTAAATAGGGAGCTTTGGCTGGAAGGAACCAATCAGCTTTGAATGTTCTCCCGCTCAAAGGAGCGGATCTGGTTGGAAACATTCTGCTAGTATGCAAATCCTAAGATATAACAGTGACCTTCTGACAAGCAAAGTCAATGGGGAAGCCAGATTCACTTAACAAATATTACTAACTTAACAACTGCAGTGATTCACTTAATAACTGAGGCAAGAAAGGTATTAAAATGGGGCAAAACTCACTTAAGTCTTGCTCAGCAATGGAAATTTTGGGCACAGTTGTGGTCTTAAGTCGAGAACTACCTGTATATGAACGATATAGTATATATCATTTTAGTAATGATTCAATTTTTTCTCCCAGTGCCTAATCCTTAATGCTAAGGGGTGTTTGCAGATTCATACCGATACGTGCCTCCTAACCTGCCAGGCAGATTCGAAAGCTAAATGCCGCATCCCAAATATACTCTCCAATTTTGTGTGTGTGAAAAATAACACACACTAGAAACCTGGTTCCAAATTTCACATGCTTCTCGCTAACATAGATGGACGTGTCTAGCTGCAATAACAGGTCAGACTTACAAGCCTTCTGTTCTTTGCAGTCCAGCCCTCCTGGGCAGAGAGAAAGAGAGAGAGAGAGAGCGTGCTAATCAAGTTCTTGCAATCTCCGAATGATTAAAATAAATAAATAAAAATAAAATTAAGTCTATCTGACTCTAAGCAAATCTGTATACAGGCAGCAAAAGAGCAGAGGGCCCATAAGGATACAGAACGCCTACTGTGTGCCTTGGACGGGGATGCCTAAAGCTAAAATAGCTACTTAAAGCCACTTCTAAATGGCAGCCAGTGTGCCTGTCTGTTCTGAGTGCTTTGGTTATAAACAATCTTAATAATGCTGCTCAGAGGTAAATAGTGTCTGCTAAGTGCAGATAGAGTCAGCTCAGGGTGGCTTTATCTATCAAATGAGAATGTCATTAAGGTTAATGTATAGCCCCTCTGCTTTCATAATGAACAATGTGCCACATTGTCAATTCAGTTTTGCCTTTTAAATCACTCCTCCTGCCCCCCCATTACTTGCATACTGTAGACCTTTTGAAAGCTTCCAGAGTCATGGGCATATTTGAAAAGCTAGGGATTTTTCTTTGAGACATCTGGGCATCTCTTCAGGAGGCAAACACTGGTCCTCAGCCCTAGGTGAGTTACCAAAGAATACGAAAAAAAGCTAAACTAGATCTAATCGTCTAGAAAGTCTTGATCCCAGTGCTGGGAGTTGGCCTGAATGTTCTTTCAAGAGTTGGCCTGAATGTTCTGTCATGAAATTGTCCTGCACAAACCTCCATGAGATGCAACGATCGTATTGTATAAAGATGCTGAGATAATCCTAAATATGGTCATTGTTGCTGCAATATATATATATACAGTATATCTGTATCCAATGTTTATATCAAAACAAGCAAACATAAATTATATAAGTCCCAGATGGACTGCAATGGGTATCTCAAAGAACAGTCAGAAAGTGCACCAATTTTCCTTCCAAGGTTATTCTGTCTCATTGGTGTTGATCATCATCTTTAAAGCCCTACATGGCTTAGGACCAGGTTACCTCCGGGACCGCATTCTGCCTCATACTTCCCTCCGACCGGTCAGGTCCCACAGAGTGGGTCTCCTCCAGGTCCCGTCAGCCAAACAATGTTGGCTGGCGGGCCCTAGGGGGAGGGCCTTCTCTGTGGGGGGGGGCGTGCTCTGGAACCAACTTCCCCCAAAGATCCGAATTATCCCCACCCTGCTGGCCTTCTGGAAAGCCGTCAAGACATGGCTCTTCCTGCAGGCAGGGGTTTGACACTAGTTTTTACCCTGAGATCTCCCCCAGTATGTATGTTTTTGAACATTTTTTAACTTTTTTAATGTTTTAAAATTGTCTTTAAATAAATGTTTATTGTTTAGTGTTCTTTTAAAATGTTGTACGCCGCCCTGAGTCCTTAGGGAGTAGGGCGGCATAGAAGAACCTAATAATAAATAAATAAATAAATAAATAGCCTTTTATTAAGTTTTCATCATTCTGTTGCAATGCTGCTGAGCTCTGCAGGAATGAGTTTTGACCTAGAAATTATACATAGTTGTTTTCTGAAATACAGATCTAGAGAGAGAGAGAGAGAGAGAGAGAGAGAGAGAGAGAGAGAGAGAGAGAGAGAGAGAGAGAGAGAGAGAGAGAGAGAGAGAGAGAGAGAGAGAGAGAGAGAGAGAGAGAGAGAGATCTGCAGATAAACAGCTCCATCAGTGCTTGTTATCTCAAGTCCAGCATTGTCAATGTGTTGAGTTGTGGAAATAACGACAGGAGACAGACTTCAAGGAACACTTCTTTACTGGGCAACTTCTCTGTACCACCAGCAACTTGCAGTCTGACAGCTAGCCCTTTTATAGGGAGCTGTCAGATGCATCAACCAATAGCATTTGAGCATTCTCCCGTTCAAACGCTGGACCTGGGTGGAACCATGTAGACAGTTTAATACATAACACCCCACCCCTCCTCGATGGAGCAATCCATGCAGCATACGTAGTCCCGCAGGTAGGCGGGGCGTTTGGGAACCCTCCCTGACCGCAGCTCAGTCATTGGCGAGGCAGCAGCCTAAGCGGATAGATTTGCTGATGCTCCGAGGTCTGAGCCTGGGAGCTCCTGGAAGCTTTCGGGCATGGCCTCTTTGGATTTTGGGAGCGGTTCATCATGCGATCGCCACTGGACTCCTGGTGCCTCAAGTAGGTCTTCCGGCTCCATCAGGCTTGAGTTAGCTAGGGAAGGAGTATAAGTATTTTCAGTTTGTGTTTCTTATAAATCGCCCTTTACACACCTTCTAATTGTCAGCCATCGCTCAGCCTAATTAAGTAGAACATTGGGCCTAGAATTTTCTCAACCTCCCTAGGTAGCCATAGGGACCCCTCGGCATAATTTTGTGTGAATACTAGGTCTCCTATGGTGAAGGACCTAGTGGTTTGGTTTGGTTTGCTATTGTCTTTCGGCGTGTAGTTAGGGTGCAGGTAATCTAAGACTGAGCGAAGCCTGCGACCCATGAGTAGTTCGGCCAGGCTGTGGCCTGTGGTTGTGCAAGGGGTAATATGCTGGGACAGTAGAAATTTGTCCACCCTGGCCTACCAATCCCCGGGGCCTAGCCTTCCTAAGGCCTCTTTGGCTGATCTCACAAAACGTTCTACAAGGCCATTCATTGATGGATGGAACGGCGTGTACAGGGCATGGCGGATCCCCAAGTCCACTAGGAACCTCTCAAATTGTGTTGCAGTGGACTGTGGCCCATTATCGGACACCAGGACATCTGGTAGGCCGTGGGTGGCGAATAGGCACCAGAGGACCTTGATTACTGCCTCAGCAGAGGTTGAGCCCATTAAAAAGATCTTGACCCACTTGGAATACATGTCAACCAAAATCATGAAGGCCTGGCCATGAAAGGGGCCAGCAAAGTCAATATGGAAGCATGACCAAGGGGCTTTTGGCTTGTCCCAATCTTGTACTGCGGCCCTTGCGGGAGCTGGCCTGCACTCTTGGCAAGGCCGACACTGTTCTACCCAAGTTTGGATTTCCAAATCCATATTCGGCCACCAGACAGAACTCCTAGTGAGGGCTTTCAACCGGAAAATCCCCGGATGGCCCTCATGCAGAGTCCTAAGTATGCCAGTGTGCAGGCTGGGTGGAATGACCACATGGTCGCCCCATAGGAGGCAGCCTCCTTGCTCTGACAGTTCATGCTGCCTCTGTGCGAAGGGCTTGAATTCAGCTCTGACAGGGTCCTTCGGCCATCCCCTCCACACCCAGTTTAAAACAGTCTTGAGTGAGGGGTCTTTGGCCACGTGCCTAGCCACCTCAGCCGAGGTGATGAGGCCAGAGTCTGCAAGGTCAATGAGGAGGACCAGAGTGTCCAGAGAAATGTCAGTTAGTAAGTCAGGCAACGGGCACCTGCTCAGAGCATCCGCGTTGCCCATGTCCTTTCTGGGCCAGTGCACTAGCCGATAGGAGTAGGCCAACAGAAAAACGGCCCACCTGGCGAAACGAGGGGACAAGGCACCGGGATGGGGGTCCCTCGCAAGCATTCCCAGCAATGGCTTGTGGTCCATTACCAATTCAAAATCCCTCCATGGAATTTCTTGACTTCAGCCACGGCAGCCAATGCCCCCCTGTCCAGCTGGCTATAGTTTCTTTCAGCACTGGACAGGGTCCTCGAGTAGTACGTGATTGGGGCCTCAGTTCAATTTGGGAGTCTGTAGCCAACACTGCCCCAACGCCAAAGGGGGAAGCGTCACTCACTAGGATCAGGGGCAGAGTGATGTTATACTGTATCAGGAAACTGTCAGTTGTCAGAAGTTGTTTGATGGCCTTAAAGGCCTCGGCTTCCCTGGGCCCCCAAACCCATGAGGCATTCTTTGCCAGGAGTCTGTGCAATGGGTCGGCAATAGTAGCCTTTTTCCGCAGAAAGAGGCTATAAAAATTGAGGAGCCCAAGGAAGGCTTGGAGCTCGGTTTGATTCTTTGGGGTGGCGCTTCGTGAATGGCCCTGAGCTTGCTTTCCGTGGGGTGTATGCCATTGCCATCTATTCGGTAGCCCAAAAACTGAACTTCAGACATCCCCAGCAAGCATTTACTGTGCTTGGCCTTAAACCCAGCAGTGTGCAGTTTTGACAGGACCATTCTGACTCAGGAGCGGAGCTGGTCAGGGTCACAGGCTGAGATCAGGATGTCGTCAAAATACGGCACGACCCCGGGAATGTTCTGCAATAGGCGTTCCATTACACTCTGGAACAACCACGGGGCCACGCTAACTCCAAACTGCAGCCTGAGACACTTGAACGTCCTCCTATGAGTCACAATGGTCTGTGCTTCAGGAGTAGCGCCATCCACTGGCAGCTGCTGGTACACCTGCGCCAAGTCAAGTTTTGCAAAAAGGCGGCCAAGGCCTAGGGAATGCAGAAGATGGTGCAAAATCAGCACAGGATAGGCGCATTGCTGCATCGCCTTATTCAGTGTGCATTTGTAATCCGTGCATATCCTAATGGTGCTGTCCCCTTTAACGGGTGTAACTATCGGGGTCTCCCATTTAGCATGGTCGACCAGTTCAAGGATCCCCTGCCAGATCAGTTTGTCAAGCTCCCAGTTAATTTTGGGGTGCAGGGCCATCGGGACTTGCCTGGGCTTTAACTGGATCGGGGCAACCTTGGGATCCAAGCTAAAGGAGATAAGGGTGCCCACATACTTGCCCAGGTCCTGGCTAAAAACATCCTGGAACTCTTTGAACAGGTTGTCGAATGTCGGGTTGGTGATAGAGTTGATGCCGGTCACCCCTAGGCCGAGGGCATAGAAACAATCCAAGCCTAGGAGGCTTGGAAGGTTACCGCCGACCACAGTGAGCTGTAGAGGCCCCTTGAAATGGTTGAACTTGATGAGGAACTGGTCTTGGCCAATGACGGGAATGCGATTTCCCTGGTAGTCGGAAAGTTTGATGTGGTGCTGCTTGAGGCGGCTCTTTTGGAGGCTCGGGAGGGTGAGCTTCAGGGTCTGCCAGGAGACGATGGAGACAGCGGAGCCGGTGTCCACCTCCATGAGGCATGGAGCGCCATCGATGGCCATGGTGATGGTCAGCTTGTTCTTGCAGGGTAGACTGGCCCGGGCGACGTGAATCTGGTTTGTGTTGGGCGGCCCCTGCACTGAGGCTTTTCGGCGCGGATTCCAAGCTTCCCACCGAAAAGGTTTTGACAGGTCGTTGTGTGTGGCATCATGCACATGCGCACGGGTAGCGGGCAAAACGGCATGGCAAACTATTGCCAAATGTCCTTACCGATCGCACCACTTCAAATGGTGTCGCAGAAATGGCACGATGCCCTCAGGTGCTGACCCCCACAGCTAGCGCAGTCAGCTCTTTCATCCTCTTTTCGGATCGGAGTCTCCAATCCGTGTGGCAGACTTCTTCATCACTGCTAGCCGAGTCCTCGTAGGTGCCTTTGTGCACCGAGGCCGGTGGTTTGGCATCAGCTTTAGAAACAGTGAATATGCGAAGCGATTCAGCGGCTTTGTCGGTGTTTCTGCCACCCTGGCTTTGTCCAGAGCGACGGCCAGGGTCAAATTGGTTCTGGCAAGAAGCCGGCGCTGAAGGCGGATGTCTGGCATGCCGCAAATAAGTTGGTCGAGCAAAATGTCATTAAAGTCTCTGAATTCACAGTGACCTGCGGCTTTATGGAGGGCAGCGATATATTGGTTTATCGTCTCGCCCTCCTGCTGCATTCGCTGCCAGAATTCATAACACCGGACGACTTTTGATGGAGTGGGAGCATAGTGGGTTTTCAAGGTCGCTTGCAGGACATGCCACTGTACGGATTGTACCGGGGTTGGGTCTGACAGGGCCTCCGCTGTGTCGAACACATTGTGGCAGTGACTTAAGAAGAGTGCTCTTTTTTGGTTATGTCAGACCCAACAGATCATTAGCTTCCAGGAATCAATCAAACCTCATCATATACGTCTCCCATTTCTCCTTCACCGGGTTGAAAGGCGCTGGCGGGTGGAAGGCAGACATGCTCAGCGAGTTGTCAGTAGCATCTTCCAAAACCCGCCTGGCTGGTTGCAATGCCTAAGGTCCGATCATCTTTGTTCTCCAGCTCCCAAGCCCTCATCACCACTGTTGAGTTGGGAGAATAGCGACAGGAGACAGACTTCAAGGAACACTTCTTTACTAGGCAACATCTCTATACAACCAGCAAATTGCAGTCTGACAGCTACCCCTGTTAGACTCTTCCCAAGTATAGAGTCCTCCAGGTGTGCTAGGACAGGAACTCTCATAATATGTGCCCAGCATGGACATTCTAGGAATTTCCATCATATCTGGAGGTCACCAGGATGGGGAATATTGGTATAAACCAGAGGTCTCCAACCTTGGCAACTTTACGACTTGTGGACTTCAACTTCCAGAATTCCTCAACCAGCATGCACTGGCTGAGGAATTCTGGGAATTGAAGTCCACAAGTCATAAAGTTGCCAAGGTTGGAGACCCCTGGTATAAACCATACATCCATATTCTATCCAGCTGTCCTAACAGAAACTTTCCTACATCCTACTGAGGGGCGCAGAAGGCATTTCAAATTTCAAATAATCACCATGTTGGATTAATTCTCTTTGCTGTGAAGAAAATGCTCAAGTTCCCATCTGCTAGAAGAGATTGAAGCCTATGGATGTGATCCAATTTCATTAAGGCTCCCTGGGAACGTTGTCATTACAAGATTTTATAGTCTTATGGAGACCATTTTATGAAATTCTTCCTTTTGTCAATTGATTAGTAGCAGTAGAGCTATATAGAACTTTTCCATCATTTTCTATTTAATGCCATAGAAAAGAGCCCAACTCAGTGGTAGAAACCCATACTGTCTCACAGAAGGTCCCAGGCTCCGGTTAAAAACATCTTAGATAGGGGAAGCATTAGGAATCTGCCCCAGGCACTGCTGCTACTTATCAGAGCAAGTACCACAACAATACACGAGCACACAACAGATGCAAACTCAAAGTGAACCGCTCCAAACTTGACTGTAGAAAATACGACTTTAGCAACAGAGTGATTAATGCCTGGAACTCACTACCTGACATTGTGGTTTCGTCACCAAACCCCCAAAACTTTACCCTTAGACTGTCCACTGTTGACCTCACCCGATTCCTAAGAGGTCAGTAAGGGGCGTGCATAAGTGCACCAGCGTGCCTACCGTCCCTGTCCTAATGTTCCCTCTTATCAGTACTCATCTTATGTATATAAACAATGTTATATCTATGTAAATTACCAACACGTACTTGACAAAAATAAATAAATAAATAAATAAATAAATAAATAAATAAATAAATAAATAAATAAATAAATAAATAAATAAATAAATAATGCTGAGCTAAATGGAGCAGTGGCTAGATTCAGTACAAGGTAGTACAGTAAAATTATTATTTTACAAGTGCATCTCAGTGCTCCATCCAACATATTCTATTTTGCTAATAAATGCTTAATTCTGTTGATCTAAAGATAGTACAGATATCAATTTGAAATGAACAGAACTGTTGTTGTTGTTGTTATAATTGTGACTCTGAATTGTGATTTACCACCCTGTTGAAACAAGAAAGGCTCAACATTAAACTAATGATCAATTGAAGGGCTTAGCTGGTAACGCTGTTCTTTTTTCTGTGAACAGCTGTTAAAAGCTATTATGCTATTCAATGAAAATGAGTCAATAGTTGTGTGCTTTGTGGTCTTCAACTGTTCCCTCTTCAACCACAGAACCTGTTAGGTACTCACAACCTGGGCCAAGTCTATTATGAACCAATCAAGGACCGTCATGGCAATGTTATCATAGTGACAATCAGAGAAGTGGAGAGCCTCTATTCCTTTTTTAATGGCAAATGGATGCAGATATCTAAGCTACAAAGCCAGAGGAAATCCCTTTCGACACCTGAGGAGCCAACGGCGTTAGACATCTTGCTTATCACAATCCAGGTAACCCTCTTTTTCTCCAAATTTCAAGAAATAAGCAAACATTCCTTCTGATAAGCTTTTGGGGACTCAGTTGCAGCTTGTCAGGCACCGTATGCTTCATATTCAAAGGACATATTTGTTGGCTTGTTTCAATCTGTCCCTTAGTCAGGAGGTGTGAATACTGGAAATCAGTTCAATTAAAAATGCAGGATGAGCTAATCTTTATTTATTTGATTGACTGATTGATTATGGCTTCCCAGTCCAAAAGACTGTCTCCATCCTGCATCCAAACCAAGGTACATGGGGCTACCCTTGAAGAGTATTCGGAGACTTCAACTAGTGCAAAATGCGACTGCGCATGCTGTGGTGGGTGTTTCAAGATACACCCACGTAACACCTATACTCCGCCAGTTGCATTGGCTGCCCATTGGTCTCCGGGTACAATTCAAGGTGTTGATCATCATCTTTAAAGCCCTACATGGCTTAGGACCAGGTTACCTCCAGGACCGCATTCTACCTCATACTTCCCTTCGACCGGCCAGGTCCCACAGAGTGGGTCTCCTCCAGGTCCCGTCAACCAAACAATGTCGGCTGGCGGGGCCTAGGGGGAGGGCCTTCTCTGTGGGGGGGCCTGCTCTCTGGAACCAATACTCCCCAGAGATACGAATTATCCCCACCTTGCTGGCCTTCCAAAAAGCCGTGAAGACATGGCTTTTCCTGCAGGCGGGGTTTTGAGACAACTTCATCTTGGTCTCTCCCATGTATGTTAAATTTTGTATGCTTTTTTTTAAATGCATTTTAAATTGTTTTAAATTACATTGTTTAGTGGTTCTTCAAATGTTGTACGCAGCCCTGAGTCCCCAGGGAGTAGGGCGGCATATAAGAATAATAGATAGATAGATAGATAGATAGATAGATAGATAGATAGATAGATAGATAGATAGATAGATAGATAGATAGATAGATAGATAGATAGATATTCATTGATCTCTCTAAATTTGAAAGCATGAAATGAAATCCTTATGAGAGCCAGCTGGTATCATGATTAGTTGTTGAGTTGAAGTAGGAAATACCAGTCCAAGTCCATCCTCACCAGAGGTGGGTTCCTCCCGGTTCGCACCGGTTCTATAGAACTGCTAGTAAACCAGTGGTGATGTCACAGAGCCGGTTCTGTCGGTGCTGGTCCGTGGACGCCGCCATCTTTTTTTTGGATTTTTTTTTGAAAAAAATTAATTTTTTTTGAATTTTTTGCTGATTTTTGCTTCTGCGCATGCGCAAAATCCGAGTTTTCGGCACTGCGCATGCACCACCATCTTGTTTTTGGCTTTTTTTGCTATGTCTTGCTTGTTTTCGGCACTGTGCATGCACACACACATGCAAAGTGTGCACGCATGCTCGCACAACAGGGCCACATGGCATGCAATGCGCATGCAGCCACGCGCCATGGGAGGAAGCTAACCGGCGGCGAGGTAAGTTAGAACCCACCCCTGATCCTCACCCATGGAAGTTCAATGGGGCCACAGACACTCTCTCTCCAAGCCCAGCCTATTTCACAGGGTCTTATTGGGGAAAATAAGAAGTGGAAGCCTAGTATTTGCTACTAGGAGGAAGAAGGATCTACATCTAATTTACCAATTAAATGACTCAGAAATCTGTTTAAAATATTTATGATATCTTACCGGAAATTAAAAAAAAAGATTTAAAAATACAGCAAAACAGTAATTAAGGCAATAAAATTAAGGTCACTCAAAAGGCAATGAATGTCAGGAAACTAAATAAAACTAGTCCTGCTTTGAAAATTGCCCCATCCACCGGTTTTTGAGGGTACCAGCAACTGGGGAAAGAGATGGTATTTACTTTTCACCTGGGGTGCCAAAATGTGTAGGACATCTTACCCTCAAAAAAATTGACCAATTTTATCAGACTCCGCATAATCTGTTTATAAATACTCCATCTCAAACTCAGGAAGACCCTCAAAGTTTAAAGTCTTTTCAGAAACAAATTGAGGTTGATTTGAGGCTCTTCATTTGTCCGCATTGCTGAGATGTGGCATCTGACCTGAGCAAGGATTGGTGGAGCAGGTTTTAGAACTACTAAAGCCATGATAAGATAGGCAAAGCCTATCCCTACAGGGATGTCAAATTCAATTTCATTGAGAGCCGCATCAGGGCTGTGGTTGATCTCAGGGGGGGGGCTGACTGGGGGGGCGTGGCTGACTGGGTGGGCATGGCCATCTTGACGCCACTCACTAGGTGTGGCTGACTGGGTGGGCATGGCCATCTTGACACCACTCACTGGGCGTGGCTGACTGGGTGAGCATGGCCGTCTTGACGCCACTCACTGGGCATGGCTGATTGGGTGGGCATGGCCATCTTGACGCCACTCCCCAAACTGCTGGCATGTTTACTCTTCGCATTGGGTGTACTGGGCCAAAGCCACCCTGGTCTGATGTTTCTTCTTTACATTGGGTAGACTGGGCCAAAGCGATGCGGCCCGGCCCCTTACATTTTCCAGGACGGCCCCACGGTCCAGATCCGACCACATCGCAGGCCGGATCCATCCCACGGCCCTTGTGTTTGACACCCCTGGCCTAGCACTTGGATGACTACATCCTATTGGGGCCAGAGTTGGATCTGAGGATGTGTGGCCAAAGAAGAAAAGCAGAAAGAAGTGACCTCAAATTAACAGTATATTAAAAACAAAAAATGAGCAGTGATAGGCAGAGAGAAACTTTTTTTTAACTTGCCATCCACACCCCTACTGCCTCCTTGTGGTCAGTCAGTCACAAGGTGCCCCTGGAATTACACCTTTGACACATTGACCAGCAGTTAAGGGATACTGCAATTTTTCTCCTCCACCTGGAAAAAAAATACTAATAATCTTTGAATTTTAGAACCTGAGCAGGGGAGCCTCTGTATCCCTTTTTGCTGAGAAGAGACAAATGTCAGCTTTGGGAAGCACAGCCACTCATTTCGCATACCATTTTTAGCACCAGAAGCTTATTCTGACAGCTGCTGACACCTTTAATTTTCTCCCTCTGCTCCCTACTTTGTCTTTTGAAATCCCTTGGCAAAATCTGCCAAATTCACTTTCAGGTTACATTCTGAAGCAACAAAAATGCTATAATATAATATAAAGAGCCGAGGTGGCGCAGTGGTTAGAGTGGGGTACTGCAGGCCACTTTAGCTGACTGTGATCCACAGGTCAGCGGTTCAAATCTCACCGGCTCAAGGTTGACTCAGCCTTCCATCCTTCCGAGGTGGGTAAAATGAGGACCCAGATTGTTGGGGGCAATGTAAATATACATTGCTTATTGGTGTAAACCGCTTAGAGAGTGCTTGCACTGTGAGGCGGTATATAAATCTCACAAATAATAAATAAATAAATAAATAAATAAATAAATAAATAAATAAATAAATAAATAAATAAATAAATAAATAAATAATCTTTTTCTTGGGGGGGGGGAGGAAGAGTTAGAAAATCATGTGAACTCTCTTTTCTCCAGATCACACGCATTTATCTGTTAATAACATTTTGTTTGTTCGTTTGTTTAATAAATTTATATAGAGCCAGGGTGGCGCAGTGGTTAGAGTGCAGCACTGCAGGCTACTTCAGCTGACTGCTAGCTGCAGTTCAGCTGTTCAAATCTCACCGGCTCAAGGTTGACTCAGCCTTCCATCCTTCTGAGGTCGGTAAAATGAGGACCCAGATTGTTGGGGGCAATATGCTGACTTTGTAAACTGCTTAGAGAGGGCTGTAAAGCACTATGAAGCGGTATATAAGTCTAAGTGCTATTGCTATATAGCTGTCCAGCTGACATGCAATTACTCCATATCTCTTTTCTGCAGCTCCTTGGCCTCAAGAGACCTCTCCATATTCACACCAGATTTTGTTTTAATATGGTTTAATTCACAGGTATGTTGCTGCCGGAGCTGCCCAGAGCACAGCTCCGGTAGGGAGCGGCTGATTGTGCAATTTGCGCACAACCGTTCCGGAGCCCTCTCTGCCGGTCCACCGTGCGCGTCACCATTTTTTTCGTTAAGTTTTGGGCAATTTTGCTTCTGCGCATGCACAGAAGCAAAATCGCGCAAGGGGGCATGCACGCGTAGCGAGCGCACCCACCCCCAAAACTTGGAGATGCGCGCGCAGTGCACCGGCATCGGTAAGACAGCAATCCACCATTGGTTTAATTCCAATTCTGTTTTCCCCCTCGTTTCCCCCCCATTTTAAATGCTTGAACCCATCTCTCAATGATTTATAATAGAGAATATTAGCAAAGAAAGAAAAGATAGGACCTCATCACTATCATGGGTAGAAGCAAACATTATATTAATTCCGAAAGAAAATACTGATTTAACTTTAATTAAAAATTATAGGCCTATCTCGTTGTTGAATACAGATTATAAAATATTTATGTCAATAATAGCTGAAAGACTGAAAAGGGTTTTAGAAGAATTTATACATGTGGATCAAAATGGCTTTTTTTTTGCCAAAAAGACAAATTGGGAACAATATGAGAATAATACTTGATATGTTAGCATATTATGAAATACATAGCGAGACACAAGCGGTACTGATGTTCCTAGATGCCCCAAAAAGCCTTCCATAATGTCAAATAGAATTTTATGTTACAACAATTAAGATATATGAATTTTGGTGATAAATTTTTAAACATGTTCAGGGCAATATATTCAAAACAGGAGGCCACAGTAATAGTGAATGGAGAGGCGACACAAAATTTTAAAATCCAGAAAGGCACAAGACAAGGATGTCCATTGTCCCCATTGTTATTTATATTGACTTTGGAAATATTAACAAGAATAATAAGAAAAGACACACAAATTAAAGGGTTGGAAATTAAAGGAGAACATTATAAACTGCAAGCTTTTGCGGATGATTTAGTTTTTATTCTAGAAGAACCATTGCAATTGGGAGGTACTGGGGGAATACTGAGAAGTACTGAGATTTACTAAATGTAAATAAGAAGAAAAACAAAATGATAGCTAAAACATGACTAACAAACAGAAAGATGATTTGACCAAGAGAATAAATATCCAATTAGCAAAGGTAAAGTATTTAGGGATTTATTTGACAGCAAGGTGCACATCGATCAAGGCGGACAATTATATTAAATTGTTAAATCAGATAAAGGCAGACTTGGAAAGATGAAAAACCATTCAACTCTTTTATGGGTAGAATAGCGAAAATTAAAATGAGTGTTCTGCCAAAACTACTTTTCCTATTCTAAAATGTACCTATAAAATTAGAGAGAAAGTAATTTGACAATCCGAATAAAATTGTGTTGAAATTCATATGGCAGGGGGAAAAGTCAAGAATTAAACTGAAATTACTTCAGGAGGCCAAAGAAAGAGATGGGTTCAGTTTCCCCGATTGGGAATTATATTACCAAGCAGCAGCAACCACCTGGATCAAAGAATGGATAACTCTAAGAAACAAAAGATTATTAATACTAGAAGGCCATGATATTCAAGCAGGATGGCATGCATTCCTCTGGTATGAAAGACATAAGGCACATCAATACTTCCAAAGACATTATATGCAACAGGCTTTATTGGGGATATGGAACAAAATAAAAAAAACAGAACTATAGGGAAATACCGATCTGGCTCTCCACCCTAGAAGCGGTGGTCCAAATCTTATAAACTGGGGGGAAATTGCAACATATAAAGATATATTAGATGAACAGGGGGGATTAAAATCAAGACTGCAATTAAAAGAACAAGGATTGGAATTAGAATGGTGGTCATACTTACAAATTCAGTCAAGTTATATGAAAGATATGAAAATGTGGGGCATCAGCAGAAACTTAATGACATTAGATAAACTTCTATTGGGGACAGAGGAGAAAATGATCAAAGCAATGTATAAATTTTTACTAGAATACAAAATGGAGGAAGAGTGTGTTAAAGAGAAGATGATGGTATGGGAAAAGAACTTTGGGTACAATATTGAATTGGAAAAGTGGGAAAATTGTGGGACAAAAACAGGAAGTTAACTCTGGCCACATCGTACAAAGATAATTTATATAAAATGTTTTACAGGTAGCACCTGCCACCAGCTAGGCTAGCTAAAATGTATAAAAACTTATCACCAAAATGCTGGAAATGTGACCAAACACCGGGCACATACTACCACATGTGGTGAACATGTAGAAGAGCAAAAGAATACTGGTGAAAGATTTGAATGTGGTTGGAAGAAATGATCGGACAGAGATTGCAATTCAAACCAGAATTATTTCTATTAGGAATTATAGAAGAAGATCTAAGTAAAGGTTTAACACAGGGGTGGCCAAACTATGGTTCTTTGAGGACCTGTGGACTTCAACTCCCAGAATTCCTGAGCTAACCATGCATGCATGGCTGGCTCAGGAATTCTGGGAGTTGAAGTCCACAGGTCCTCAAAGAACCATAGTTTGGCCACCCCTGGTTTAACATATTTAATACTGCATATCATAACAGCGGCAAGAATAGTTTATGCCCAACAGTGGAAGAGTGAAAACACACCTAAAGAAAGAGAAATAATAAAGAAAACACTTGATTCTGCAGAATGTGATAGACTGACGCTAGAACTGAAAAATAAAGAAGAGACAGAATACTTTGAGATTTGGAATAGATTTTACCAATAGTTAGATTCAAGGAATAGAAGTCGGAACGAGTAAGGACAAGGATGTATAGATTGAAACAAAAGCAATATATGCAACATAGTATATAAATGTAAGCGTGTATAAGAGGTTAAGTATGTGTATATAATTTGTAAGTAGTAATGTATATTGAATACAGAAGAGACTTGTGTTATACTTCATATGGCAGAGATATCGCCAAGACAGTTTCACCATGTACATTTTTTTCTTCTTTTTAACAATAAAAGTTTTAAATTAAAAAAAAAAGATAGGACCTCATAATCATGGCTTTCAGACTCTGGTAAGTGAGCTAAATGAATTCGACTGTGAGACTGTCAGTAATAGCTTCCTGATGTGGGAGGGAGATTAATCGGTTCTAGATCATCCAAGTATTATTTAAAATGCTTTCATCGCCCATTTAGAACAAGTTAGGATTAGGAATATTTCCAGTTTCCAAATGCAAGGCTAAAAGGAGGTAAGGAGTTCTTTCTGAATACCTTGGCAAATTTTCCTTCTGCTGTTGCAGTTGAACCACTGCTGGAAAACTGTCACTGAATTTATTTAGTCTACAAATGAACATACAAATAGGGAATTGGGGTCATGTATCTGATACCCGCATCCTGAAGCCACTTTCTACACAGTAGCTTCTGCCCACAGCTCCCTCCCTAGGCTCCAATTGAGAGCCAGTTTGGAATAGTGGTTAAGGCATCAGGCTAGAAACCAGGAGACTGTGAGTTCTAGTCCTGTCTTAGGCATAAAAGCAGACTGGGTGACTTTGGACCAGTCACTCTTGCTCAACTCTGGGAAGCAGGCAAAGGCAAATCATTTCAGAAAAACTTTGGCCAAAAAAACCCCAAACCTACAGGGGTTTATCTAGGCAGTCTCCAAGAATTGAACATGATTAAATGGAAGAAGAAAAATGTTCCAATTATAAATTGGAAGGATTACTTCCATGAATTCCAAGTGGGGCCATTAAATGCATACTTTGTTACAAATGCATACTTTGTAACAAAAGACAGGGCCTGTAGCTTTTTTTTCCTTCCTTTTTTTTTGTAATCATGGAGTAAGAGATAACTTTGTAATTGTTCTTGTATTTACTGCAAAGAATCAGAATCAGAAGCTTTGTACTATTTTTTTTATCGTTTCTTTCTGCGCTTTTCTCTCTTTTTTGTTCTCTTTATTTTGTATTAGTTTGTGTTGGTTTATATTTTTCTCTTTAAAACTTTTAATAAAATGTATAGATAAAAGGAACAAAGCATGGGATTTGGAAAACAAAGTAGTATTTCTGATTCTGCTGCTAGTATTACCACAACTACCACTAATAAAATTAATAGTGTGATGAATAATAATAATAATAATAATAATAATAATAATAATAATAATAATAATAATAATAATAATAATAATAATAATAATAATAATAATAATAATAATAATAAAAATGTGACAATACCCATCGAACAACATCTTAGGATGTTGGGAAGGATTTGATAGGTGGATAAAAATGCCAAATGGCTGACTGAGCAACAAACCATAATAATAAATAAATAAAATACAGTATTGCCCACTGCTTGGTGAGCCCTTCCTTTACTTTTTTATATGGAAGGAAATTTTTGAACCTGTTTTTTATTCCTTTTCTCTAACAGGACACACTTTCCTATCACAGAAGGAGCCAACAACGTCTGACTCCGGGCCTTTATTTGGGCTACTTAAAACTCTGTAGTTCCGTAGATCAGATCAAAGTGCTTGTGCTACAAAAGCTGCCCAACATTCTGTGTCATGTTAAAATCCGAGACAATTGCAATGTGTCCAGGTAAGTGGAGAAACATCTCCCAATCATGCTGATTAGAATTTGCCTCTGAGTTGACTTGATCTGGATTCCCGTACTCACTCACTCTGTGAATTTGCTTTCCCATTGGAATGGTGATCTCAGGGAACATTGTTCATCATTATGAATATCAGGGCATATTTATTTATTTTTATTTATTTATTTTATTTATTTGTCAAACATGTACAGCATAGTAGTTGTTCGTATAAACATAGGTAAAAAGTACCGATAATAGAGGACAATAGGACAGTAGGACAGGGACGGTAGGCACAGCGGTGCGCTTATGCATGCCCCTTACAGACCTCTTAGAAATGGGGAGAGGTCTACTGTAGACAGTCTGAGGTTAAAGTTTTGGGGGTTTGGGGAGGAAACCACAGTCAGGTAGTGCATTCCAGGCATTGATCACTCTGTTGCTGAAGTCGTATTTTCTGCAGTCGAGTTTGGAGCGGTTTACATTAAGTTTGAATCTATTATGTGCTCGTGTATTGTTGCGGTTGAAGCTGAAGTAATCATTGACAGGAAGGACTTTTTGATATATGATTTTATGAATTACATTTAGTTCAGATCGGAGACGGCGTAGTTGTAAATGGTCTAATCGCAATATTTCAAGTCTGGTGGAATAAGGTATTTTATTGCGAGCAGAGGAGTGGAGGACTCTTCTAGTGAAATATTTCTGGACTCTCTCGATTGTATTAATTTCTGTTATGCAGTGCGGGTTCCAGGCAGGTGAGCTGTATTCCAGAATTGGTCTAACAAATGTTTTGTATGCTCTGGTTAGCAGTGTAATATTGCCAGAGAAGAAGCTACGCAAGATTAGATTAACAACTCTCAGAGCCTTTTTGGCAATGTTCTTACAGTGGGCTCTAGCACTTAGGTCGTTGGATATGAGTACTCCAAGGTCTTTGACAGAGTGAGGGTCGTCTACAAGTTCGTTTCCTCCAAGTTTGTATTTTTTATTCTGATTCTTTTTGCCAATGTGTAGGACAGAGCATTTGTTGGTTGAGATTTGAAGTTGCCAGTTGTCAAGATTTCATATCATTTCATATCATCATCATCATCCGTCATTTATCTACACAGTTTGCAGCAATGAGCCAGACTAATGCAACCTGATAAGTAAGGAAAGAAATAGCCAACTCCATATCCCAACAATAGGATCCAGGGATACAGTTCCTATTTGCCTTCACCCAAAGCCCTTTCACTGTAATCCAGTTGAATGGGTAATTATCAAAGAAAGGCCACACTTGCAGAGATGCTGGGTTTACTTGTTTTGCCTACCTAAAGCCCACGTAGGTCTTCCAATGGCACCTACAGCTTGACCAAGGCAACATCACAGTGTTGTATCTTAATCTCTGCCCCTTTCAGATGCTAGGCAACATTACGATAAATGTAGAAAATGGGTGGTTTTTGCATCAATCCCCTTGTCCTCCTGCTATAGATCAGCGGTGGGTTGCTCCCGGTTCAGCCCGGTTCTTAGAACCAGTAGAACCGGTGGTGGGAGGCTCCGCCCACCCACCCGGAATGCTTCTGCGCATGCACAGAAGCTTCTGCGTGCGCACGAACCGGTAGTAAAGGGTTTTAGAACCCACTACTGCTGTAGATGCTTTTGTCCAGCACTACACTAAAGTATACATACTCCAACTATCCCCTTGTTTCAGCTTTATGTCTTCAATCTTAAGAAAAGAGGAGAAATAAAAACCCAGGCTAGCTACAGCCAATGAAGAAACTAAATGAGTTAATGAGAAAATTGAGCCCACCCAACCACCCGCCCGCCTGAGACCCCTAGGAATGTGCACTGAAAATTATAGAAATATGGAACAGCCTGCATGTCAAAGAAACTCTTCAGCTTGATATGCACACACAGAATGAAATCAGAAAGTTGGCCCTTTTTTTAACCACAAACAATTGGGCCTGTTACAAGTTTAGAAGGTTTTACTATTTGAGAACAAAAACCCCGACAAAGCCCAAACGTACATTCAGTAAATTCTTCCTTGTGCAATGAACTTTTGTTATATTTCTAATTTTAACTTCACTCCCTATACAGAGAGGAATGGGAATGGATCCAAAGACTTTCTGGCTCAGGATCTATGGAAAATATGGATCATTCTGCAGAGTGTCCAACTCGACTGTTTTTTGAGCTCCAAATGGCAATGAGAGCTCTTCTTAAACAGATCAATCTACCTCTACAACAGGTATTATTTATTTAGTAAATTTATTTGCCGCCTATCTCGCCATGGGGCTATGCAACGTGACTCTCCTCATCCATCTCATTTCAAGTACTTAAACTTACTGGTGGGGAAAATATTGGTAATATTTGCATATTGTATGTATTTGTGCATATGTGCATGTATTTGTGTGCATGTATGCTGGTTAACAACGCTGAACCTGAGCTGATTTGATATCAGATTTGATTTGTGTACATTTTGCTCCCGCTAGGGAAAGATGGAGTTGTATTTTGCTTGCCTCAGGACAGATTAATGAAAGCTGTATTATAATTCATAGCCTTGTTTCCTTTGCAAGCTTTCAAAAATGATGCTTTAAACTACAGTGAGCTCATGGTGAAACCCTGTATAAAACTTAATTTAAGCCAAGATAGTAATCAGTGCCATAAAACAAATGGCCAGCTGTAAGTGGCAATAAAGCTTGCTCTTATATACCTCTGAAAGTGTGTGAAATATGATTTGAGTTGGAGATTGAAATGATCTATATGTGTACATATGAAAGAGCGTTCCTGAGAGCAGGAATTTAACCTAGGCAAGATTAGTGTGGCAAGTTTTATGAGTGTAGCAGAAAAGTGATTTATTTAGAGGGAATAAATGTATTTAGAGGGAATAAATGATATGGATAGGCAATGCCTAACACTTAGCCAATCACATCTCCTGGGAAGAGTGTCCAAGAGCATTTGCACTGGATGGGTGTCCGTGGGAAGAGAGAGGGAAGGAAGTGACCTTAGACTAGCAACCTCTTAAACAAGAAGTGTGTGAACTGAGAAATAGAGTGGGAACACAGGGTAAATCTTTAACTCTCTGTCTGCACCCTGTGGCCAGCAGGTCAAGAAGTGGTGAAGGGTCATTACCACTGCTTTTGCACCTTCAAAGGTTGGGTGAGATGTTGAATGAGCACCAGAATATATTGAAGCAAGTGGATGAGTGCTTCTCGTATGTCCAGGTACCAAGCCTTTGCCCCAGGGTGCATCTCACAATGCTGTGTTAAAACAGAATAATTTGTGGCTATACAACCTAGCTGCCACCAATGCCTCTGCCATGCAATCAGATTCAGCTCACAAGAGCGAAGTGAGCCATCCAAATACAATTGTCTTCAGTCGTGATCTGTTGTTACGCTCTACACAGTTTCTTGAAATGATTATGATGAAGATGGTCCCTTTGGTTAGTCTTCTTTATATTTAATCAGTCCCGTTTTTTTTCACTGTGCTTCTTGGCTTTTTTACTAGAGATTGCAGATCATTTGCCTTTTTAGCCTTCAGTGTAGTGTTATCAGCATAGCACAAGGTATTCCATCCGCTTATACCAATACTATATTCAATTTTATTTCAATCAACAATCCAATATATGGGTATCGTTTTGATTGTTGGAAGGCTGTAAGCCATGAAGAAATCACTGACGCTGGATTGACATAAATTAATCAAGTTGTTCTCCTGCTTCATTTTAGTTTTCTAGGCCATAGAATCCAATTATTATTTTTTTGCTCTTTAATATATTTCCAACTTTGGCACTCCAGTCCAACAACAACATGCACATCTTGCTTACAAGGTCTGTGAGTTTCAGAATGAACTTGTTATTCTGGATCAGTGGTTGGATAATCTGGAGAAACTTGGATAGCACGCTGGCTAGGGAATTGTGGGAGCTGAAGTTCATACATCTTAAAAGTTGCTGCATAAACAGTCCTGAAGTCTTTTTTTTTCCCCCTTAGTGTAAAGCTACTTAGTATAAACTCATTTTATTATGGCTACACAAAAGTGACCAAGGATATAGAGAACTCCAAGCCATAAAAGAGCCGAGGTGGCACAGTGGTTAGAGTGCAGCACTGCAGGCTACTTCAGCTGACTGCTAGTTCAGCAGTTCAGCTGTTCAAATCTCACCGGCTCAAGGTTGACTCAGCCTTCCATCCTTCTGAGGTCGGTAAAATGAGGACCCAGATTGTTGGGGGCAATATGCTGAACCCTGTAAACCGCTTAGAGAGGGCTGTAAAGCACTATGAAGCGGCATATAAGTCTAAGTGCTATTGCTATAATCAAATTCACTACCTTCTCTGTGGTTAGCCTCTCTTTTAAGTAACAAATCTGATCACTACTCCCCCAGCACACAACCATTTAAATTGGAACAATTCATTCATGGAGCATATAGAAGGGGAGGTGGAATCTGGCCTGATTCTAGGCCTTTAAAAAAGTTAAAGATAAACTGATGAATGAAGGAGACTTGCGTTGAATCATTGTAGGCAGCATATCTCAACTTTAAAAGTTAGAATTTCTTACCAGCCAGTATTGGACATCTGCTTCTGAAGTATTTGTACAGCATTCATCCCATTTTGAAATAAGCGGCATTTCTTCTCTTTTCCTAAAAGTGTCCCAGCCTGTAACGGGAGCAATGCTTTAGGGAAGAGTAGGCCAGAGTAGATATAATCCATAATTCAGTTTGGAGTAAAATGAATCCTTAATTAAATATACACTGTCATTTGACTTTCATGTTTTTCTCTAGTGCAGCTTGTTTTTTGTTTTTGTTTTAATTTTCATTTTTTTTGCATTGTCCCAATTTGTGGCAGGTTGATACAAGAGCAAGGGAGCAGACAAAACACCCTCCAGAATTTTACCTAGTTTTTTTAAAAAAAAAAATAAAGTTCTGAATATTTGAACCAAATTGATTTTCATGATTCCATGAAAATCCAAATGAATGATTTCCAAATGAAAATCTTGGAAAGATCATGGAGTGGGTTTTCTAGTTAATAAGTAACATGGATGTTATTTTGGGGGTGAGGCTGGGGTTGTTGTCTGTGTATATGTATGGTTGAACGTGGAACCTTACAGCATGAAACCTTTTCTGAAGGAGGGTTAAGAAAAGCATACCTTGATGTGTGTGTGTGTGTGTGTGTGTGTGTGTGTGTGTGTGTGTGTGTGTGTGTGTGTGTGTGTGTGTTATGTGCGCATGTTTGCACGCCTTCACCCACATCCAAATGCCTATGTTTTATAGACATGCCTATCTGGTAGATGTTGTGAGAGTTTAATGTTTTATATCATTGCGAGGGAGGGGTATTGCTCTAAATGCCATGTTATAACTTTCTCCTCCCCCCTCCCCTCATTTCTTTTCTGTGCGTGTCCTTCTGTAGGCTAAGCTGTTCCGTCTGTATACACAGGAGGTGTTGGAACTGGGTCACAATGTTTCCTTTCTTCTCCTGCTCCCTGCCTCAGACGACGTCTGCACTGCCCCAGGACAGAACAACCCTTACACCCCACACACAGGATTCCTTAACCTCCCTCTTCAGATGTTTGAACTCGGTATACTACCTTGGTTCTCCTAGAAATATTAACCCACTTGCCTTACAATAAAATCACAAGGTTGTATCTGTTTCCCCCATCCAGTCTCTGCCTCCCCCTCCTCAGCGGAAAGTCAATAAATCATGTGATTTCTTGGCAACATCACTTTTTCTCTCTGACTCCAGATAAGAGAGAGGGAGAGAGAGGGAGAGAGGGAGAGAGGGAGGGAGGGGGAAGAGGGAGAGAGAGAGAGAGAGAGAGAGAGAGAGAGAGAGAGAGAGAGAGAGAGAGAGAGAGAGAGAGAGAGAGAGAGAGAGAGAGAGAGAGAGAGAGAGAGAGAGAGAGAGAGAGAGAGAGAGAGAGAGAGAGAGAGAGAGAGAGAGAGAGAGAGACCTGCTAACCGGGTTACGAGGGCTAGTCATCATCCCCGTCCTGAAGAAGTCGGCCAGATATCACGCAACACACAACCCTTGAGTGTAGTAAAGCATGCAGAATCAGGTCATTCTGAAATGGGTTAATCAGCAAAGCAAAGTGGGTCGGTCTGGCTTTGCGGTGATTTTGATGTTCTTCATAATTGCCGCTATTTGCCTACGCAGAATAGTTGGAGCTCAGACAAATACATCCATTATGTATGCATTGGTCATTTTATATAGGAGAGAAAGCATTTCTGTGACAAATGTTGCTAATTAGGAGTCATTCTGGAGGAGAGCAGTGGTTTTTTTGGAGTAATTCCATTTCATTTGTTTGGAAGAACAGCTGCCCTGATTACCAGGGCTGGGGAACAACAGCGGAAATGGGGTGCTTCCTCCCTAAATTCCTCCCTAAATTCCCAGATACAACCAGAAAAGATAAGAAGCTGAACTAAATGGACTTTGATTCCATCCGGTCATTTGTAATTTTGAGAGCATCTGATTAGCACACTCACAAAGTGATTTGCTTATTCACAATCTGCTGGCAAGAGCTGTGGTGGCACCGTGGTTAGAATGCAGTATTGCAGGCTGACTCTGCCAACTGCCAAGAGTTTGATCCTCACCGGTTCAAGGTTGACTCAGCCTTCCAAGGTCGGTAAAATGTGGACCCAGATTGTTGGGGGCAATAGGCTGACTCTGTAAACCTCTTAGAGAGGGCTGTAAAGCACTGTGAAGCGGTATATAAGTCTAAGTGCTATTGCTATTGCTTGTACACATGGCCAGCTACAAAAGGCTCATTAATCAGAAGACAAACTAGTCCTACGGATGTTCTTACCATTATTGTAAGGGGTGATTGTCAACACTATGGTGTTAGATGTCCCTACATTGTATTGCAGTATTCTGTTTAATTCTTAAATTAAATGATGTTTTGGTAAAGGCTTGGAGTTTGGTAGACTGCCGAGAAATAGCCCTGTTGCTCATGGCTCCATGCTGCCCATTCCCACAATAAATTATTACTTGTAGGATTCAAAGCAAATGGTTCCCAGCTGGTATTCCCCAGATGCCTTGGGGCTACTGGTTCCTTTGCCAATAGGGCCAAGCATATTCAACTTGGTATAAAAGGATTAGCTTTGGCCATTGAGGCTTAGGGTTAGACTTTGCACTTCCCTTATTCCTTTTTGTAAAACCCAGCAAGTCCCTAGAGGTGCTGCTAAAGTTTGGCAGCAAAATGCAGAGATTCCTTTTTTCATATTTTTCATGGGGGAAAAGAAGGAAAGTAAGCGTCTCAAGCTCAACTCACCCCTCCAGAGATGCCACCCTCATCCTCAGTAGCCATTTAAGTGCACTCCAAGCTACTGTACAAAAAGGTAAATCCAGAAATCGTGATGTTTCCAGTAGGATTAGAAGCACATTTGATATCCGCTATAGCTCTGCGCAGACAACAGAGGTAGTAAAGCAGTTTGACGTAAACAATAAGAATTGTGGCTGCTCTTCTCATTTGTCTCAATGCAGTAAATTTATAATGCGGGAGTCATAAGCACTCCAGAGAGAATTCTACTAACAGCTCAATTTTACTTTCCAAACAAAAAGTAACTGATCTCATGCCCTCTAGCAGAGGCCATTTTCTGATTTATTGCATTTTCCCCTAGTGCCTATAAAATAGCTGTGATTCACCTCCCAAATATTGGAAACTTCCACTCCCTATTAGTTGGTGGCTACTGGATCTTTAACTGTGAAACCACAGATGACTCTGCTAAAGTTAACATTTGTTACACCAACATTATAGGCCTGGTTTTCAAACCACACCGCAGTAAAGGAGATGCAGCTCTGAAGCTAAAACAGCAGTTGTCGTATTGCTAAAGTGCCACCTGTGTAGGGTAAGCTGTGAGTCTTCCAAGATGCTCAGAGAGTCCTTTAGAAATTAGCTCTGTTGGAAGATGATGGGGAAAAAATCAGTACTGCTTTTTTTAAAAAAAAAATTCAGACACGGCTGAAAAATATGTTGGCATGATCATAAAGGGCTTGGGAAGATCTTAAAATATATATCTAGGTTAAAACAACCTCACGGGTTTTCAAGCAATTAAAAGGAGATTGTGACATTCAATTGCAGGTATGGCTTTGTCAAACCTTTAAAACAATAGAAAACCTGCTGAACCTATTCAAAATTGAGGGAAGTTAAAATTCTATTACGAAGATTGCAGAAATGTTTCAAATATTCAGTGCTGAACAAGTCACCCACTGAATTTGCACCATGACTAGTTGCTAGCACTAGGCTACTACCCATGTTAGGTTAGAGCAGGAGTATCGAACTCAATTTCATTGAGGGCCACATCAGGGTTGTGTTTGACCTCGGGGGGGCAGGGGGGGGCATGGCCAGCTTGACGTCACTCGTGTTGGGAGCGCCTGTGGTGGCCCGAGCATTCTGCCAGTGAAAACGGGCTCCCGAGTTCCGTTTTTGGCTACGACAACTTCCTGCAACCTTCTGCCAGCGAAAACAGAGTTCCGGAGGGCCACCCACGGCTCTCGTGAGCTCCGTTTTCAGCTGCAATGGCCTCCTGCAACTCTCTGCCAGGGAAAATGGAGCTCGCAAGGGCCGCCCGCGGCCCTCCCAAACTCCATTTTCATTGGCAGAGGCACTGTGGGCTGGTCCTTCGTTGTTTCCAGGGCAGCCCCACGGGCCAGATCTAAGCACCCCAACAGCCAGATCTGGCCTTGAGTTTAACACTCCAGGATTAGAGGCAGGACCATAAGAATCTATTGCAGTTTTCCTATTACTGCAACTTTCCTTGTATTTTTGATACTGCTGATTAGAAGTGGGTTGCCAAGATTTTAAGTAGGATTCTTTAATAGTTGTTTCTGGAGATGCCGGACAGTCAGTGTGGGATGTTTTGAGGCAAAATATGGGCTGAGCCTAAAGAAGCAGCATTGATCATAAAAGTTTGTAAGTAGAGTATGATGGTGATCCAGTGAATTAAAAAAAAAAGTCCATCAGAGGCTAACCCTTTGTGTCAATGGAGAGCTTTGTTGAGAAGATGGCTCTGTTAAAAACACATAACACACATTTAGATCAGCTTACATAAACTGCTGTCATGACACTGAGAAGCTTTTTGTAGAAACTTCCCTAGCTGTCCACAGAGCATGATGGCAACACCTGTCTGAAATTTCTTAAAGCAGCCTACTCCTTTCCTTGGATCTGCAGCACCTGTAAAAGACAATGGCATGTTTCTGAGAACGCTGCTTTAATAAGCTGCAGAGCTGCTGCTGACTTTGCGCTCTTGTGTGTACCAAGGACCTTTTTAGAGATTGAATTCAATGTGTGGCAAAAGCCTTTTCCTTATATTATTTGTTTCCGTTGCACGTGAATAAGTGGTTATAGTTTGTGTAAGAACTGATACTATCTGAGAAAGCTTTGATGAAACACACATAATTGCCATAGTTGCCTGTAGTGATTGTCCAGAACAGAAAATGATCAAAGAGTGAGGGGGTGGTCCAGGTTTAGCTCTGTAGTATTTTTTTCTATTGTGGGGACAGAAATAATGCTTGATGGAACTTCTCTAATCAATATATTATCATACCTAAAGACATAGTTGCCACACACTGGCAACATGCTTTTTATAAAGGCAGCATGAACAGAATTGTAAACTTGCAGCCCTTCATTTTTTTGTTATTGCTGTTGTATTTTCTTTTTCAGTTTTATGCAGGGTAGGGGGGAGAAGCACCATGATTAACCAGAATTGAAAATCCATATTCAGAAAGGTATACACAATTAGGTAAGGTGGTTTTTTTAAAAATTGGGCCAGTATCTGTAGATGTAATGAAAGTTTGTGCATTTTCAAATTGCATCGAGCTCTTTATCAGGCAGACCGCAGAGATACTATTGTTCAATAACCCTTCATAACCCTCAATCCATATACTTCATTAACCTGGTGTTCTCCAGATGTACTATCTGGGAATTATGAGAGTTTATTCTAATACACCTGGATGACACCAAAGAGGGAAGAACATTCTATATCATGATCTAAACCAATAGTGCTCAAAAAATGGGGGGACAGTGGTGAAATCCTACCAGTACGCCCCGGTTTGGGCATACCGGTAGCGGCAACCGCTGGTGATTCGGAGAACCGGTAGCGGCGGCAGCGCGAGGCTTCGCCCACCCACCCCGGACGTTGCCATTTTCTTGTTTTTAACCCTCTGCATGCGCAGAGGGTGGAAAAAGTGCACACTTCCGAACCGGCAGGGAAGGTAAGTAGATTTCACCGCTGGGGGAGGAGTCAAAGTTTGAAATTGGTAGCTCTCTCTTGAAAAATGTGGCATATTCCTAAACTCAATCTATAATGCTCTGTTAAATGAAAGCTAGTAGAAGAGGGGTTTGGAATGGCACATCAGGATGTATGTCATTGAGGGGTGGGAGAAGGAAGCTACTACTTTCAAATTCAAAAGAAATATAGTACCACCAAATGTTCAGCTTTTAAAATACAGAGATCAGGGTTTGCCACAGCATCTGTTTCAGAAATATGAAACATTTGGTGAGTAGATTAGTATTAATCTACTTAAATTATTTGTTTTAAAACACTTGAGCCTGGTTTGGAAGGTTCATAGTTCACAGGTAGAGCACATATTTTTAATGCAGAAGGTCTTGGGTTCAATTTCTTGCAATCCACATTAAACAATAACAACAACATGGAATTAGGTATCTGATCATTGAACAGACCTTCCACTTATTTCCTGCTGTAGGCAAGATTGAAAGCATGGGGAAGTGGACAAAGAGTCTGATATGGTCTATCTCAGTATCTAGTGTTCTCTTCTTGATCCATTCTGTAGCTGAATACCAATTCTTTCATAACGCATTTATATACCTTGGTCTTTTCTTAGGTATAAGGACTTGATGAATTTGTAATGAGATAATTGCTACTCTGGGTGGGCTGAGATCTTAATTATCACTACCTCGTGTGTGTCTTAATGAGACAGAAAAATATTATGGCCCAGCATCTTCATCTGTAGGAAATTCTTCTAGATAGATGTGAACCTCTATTTCACTGCAGGAACAAAAGTGATGTAAGTATAATGAGTATAGGAAGTTGTGCCCTTCAGATGGACTAGAACAGGGGTGTCAAACTTGATTTCATTGAGGGCCGCATCAGGGTTGTGTTTGACCTCAGAAGGGGAGGGGGCATGGCCAGGATGGGCATGGCCAGCTCGGTGTCACTTGTGTCGGGGTGCCTGTGATGGCCCGAGTACTCTGCCAGTGAAAACGGGCTCCCAAGCTCCATTTTTGGCTGCAACGGCCTCCTGCAACCCTCTGCCAGTGAAAACAGAGCTCAGGAGGGCCGCCCATGGCCGTCCCAAGCTCCATTTTCGCTGGCAGAGGCACCGCGGGCCGGTCCTTCGCTTTTTCCAGGGTGGCCCCGTAGGCCAGATCTAAGCAGCCCATGGGCCGGATTCGGCCCCCAGGCCTTGAGTTTGACACCCCTGGACTAGAACTTCCATTATCCATGGATGCTGACCATAATATTTTAACCATAATAAAGCACGGAAGACCTGTTTAGCAATGTTGTCCTTGAGTTAGTTGTGTAGCATAGCCCAAGGAGTCAAGTACAATTTAGAATGGATTTTACTGCTCATTTGATACACAACTGAGGCAAAGCAGTTATTCGTTGGCATAAACTCATCAATGATGCTAACATCAACACAACTTTGTAGATTTTACTCAAATGATGCATGAATAACCCCTGGTCATTTTTCAGTCTATGAAGCATAGTGTTTGAAGAAGAAAGTTTTATCTGGTTTTCCATGCCTGATGAACTCCTATGTCCAAGCATACTGTTACTTGTGTTTTCATTCTGCCTGATTGAGATTTCTGTGTACATTTGAAGCTTGCATACTCTTTACATCGACAGGAAACTATCCAATAGAAAAAAAATCACTTTGACCTTTCCTAAGGACATAATAGATAGAGCACAGGTTTCAAATTCGATGGCATCACAGGCCAGATCGCGACGTATCGTGACATTGTTTGCCTTTGTGGAGCTGGGGTGGGCGTGGCCTGTGCGTGAGGTATCTGGCCCACGGGCCGCCAGTTTGACAGGCCTGATTGATAGAGTATGTGTGGCAAAAGCTTTTAAATGTGGTAAGATGCAGAGATGCTTAGGGGCCCATTGGCAATGCAGAACAATGCAGTTGAGACCAAACAGAACAAAATATAAGACAATGATGAGGAATCACTTTGTAAAATTTCAAGGCAGATCTTCAGTACATCCAAAATATAACAATAAATACAGCCAGATATGTAAGTGAGATATATGACCGCTGTCTTTCTAGTCTACTAATCTATTTTAATACCTGTGGTTGTCTCTGATCCACAAAAGCTTAAGCCACATAATTCTGTTTGAGGTTAAGGCCCTACACGATGCTTTTGTGTTTTCACTGTAACAGTGAAAACCCTTCTGTAACAGTGAAAACCCTTCTGTAGTTTTAGCTCTTTGCATAATCCTTTGTTTTTCAGGGAATAATGTAAGCTATGGCAACTGATCTTGATTAAGCTCCTTCAAAAGGTAAGTCCTTGTGGGTCCCCCCTTTAATACACTTACTTTTGTGCTTTGTTGTTTCCACAGTTCATTTCTGCATTTACAAGGAAAAATTTATTAGTCTCTATTGTCGCCTTTCCGCTGTCATAGAGCTAGATTTTCTGAGCACCCAGCAGTCCCTAAGGGAAGCCATTTCAGACAGTGAAGTTGCTGCTGCTAAACTAAGACACCAACAAGTCCTAGATTACATACAGGTAACCATCTGTTTTCTCACTGGTTGGGGTTAATTTCTGGCAGGGGTGGCATTTGGGAACCTAAGCAGAGAATTGTTGGGCGAGGCAAAGCATAAAGAGGTGACTGTTAAAATATAATTTAAGTTTTATGAAGATTTTATTTCACTTTTCTCTCCTGTCTTGTTCAAATTGCTTATTGTATGAGTGAATCTCAAGGATGAAATTATATGACTGAAGTGTTATAGGAAAATCTGTCAGTTGGGGTTATACAGGTAGTCCTTGAGTGATGACTGGTTGCTTAGAAACCATTCAAAGTTCCAAGATACCTCCCTCCAAGGTACTTACAACCTGCTTCCAAAGTTTAGATGGCTGCAGCCCTAACCTATGGTCACATTACTATATTTCAGACATTTCTGCATTTATGGCCCTTTGCAGTGTCTTGCAGTCACATGTCCACGATTTACAACAATTTTGTTGAACAACAGCGTTTATTTCCATTTTTTAGCAAAAAAAAAACCACTCCATAGCAAACAATGGGTTCACTTAACAACCATGGTGATTTGCTTAATAACCACCATAACAAAGTATAAAATCGCATCAGTCACATGATGACCTGCGTTACAGCTTTCACAACTTACGATCATAATGGGAAGGTTTCATTCCAGGCGTAAATTGAGGACTACCTGAAACCGATGCCTCTTCCCATGTGAGCAAAAGCTGCAGATTGCAGAGAGTAACTGAGAGTAAATGAATCCAAGAAATCAAGCAAAGGTGGAAGGATGTCTATGGAGATTCTTAGTCATCCAGGTCATGGTTGTCCCAAAGGTGCTTTTTCAAGAGGCAACCGGACTTTCTGGTCAGAGCTGAAACGCTTCTTGGATGAGAAACGAAACATCTTCAATGAAAAACCAGAAAGTCCAGTTGCCTCTTGAAAAAACACCTTTGGGACAAAGGCGGAAAGAATATACTCAGATTCAGTACAATAGAGGTATCGCCATTAAGGTATCATCTATCACAAACCCAGAAGTGCACCTTCTCTGTAGCAACCCCTGCCCTCTGGAACAAGCTCCCCCTCCCCAAGATCTGGATGACCCGTCCACACACACACACACACACACACACACACACACACACACACACACACACACACACACACATACTGCTGTTGCTTAGAAGACCTGTAAACACCTGGCTCTTCACCCCAGTGTTTGGAGAAGGAAAGTGAGACCCCTCTCGTCATCACGCTTGCCATCTTTTATCTTTATCTTTGAAGTGTTATTGATTTTTATGGATACTACAGTATTAGTATCAATTAAACTTTTATACTGCCTGACTCTCAATGATTCTGAGCAGCTCACAACAATCAAAGAAATTACAATCAATTCAATAACACTTACCAATAGTAATAGGTGCCTTGGGTATAATCCCAAAACAATTGGAGTTTCGCTTGAATACCATTGGCATTGATAAGTTCAACATCAGTCAGTCACAGAAGGCAGCTTTACTTGGAAAAGCTTACATCCTGTGACGATATCTGTAACACCATCAAGCATCTGCCTATTCCAAGTCCTTGGAAAGGACTCAATAGGTGGACAAAAATGGAAAGTCCAGTCAGAACATCCGACTGATTGTGCAATGAACCATAACAATTTGGAATATATTCTCTACTTAAAAGGACCTCTAGTAATAGATACAGGGGTTCTCAAACTTGGCAACTTTAAGACTTGTGGACTTCAACTCCCAGAATTCTCCAGCCAGCTATGCTGGCTGGAGAATTCTGGGAGTTGAAGTCCACAAGTCTTAAAGTTGCCAAGTTTGAAGACCTCTAGTATTAGAAGATGAAGATAAATCAGCATTCCAGTCCTTACCCAGTCAAAAGGCTACAAGAATTTATGGAATATCTACACAGAAGAATGGCAGGCTACAGAAGAAGAATCTGTAAATCAAACTATGCAGCAGATCTGGAGAAAGTTACAGTGGCCAACAGATTGGAAGAGATCAGTCTATATTCCAGAAGAAAGGAGATCACAGTAGCATTTGGTAGAATAGCAATAAATTTTGTATCTATAGCTACAAAGAGCAGAATCAGGCAGGCCATGGTTTTCACTCTTTGACCCTCTTGGGAAGTGAACACTGGACTTGAAGAAGCAAGATAGACAGTGTATTGATGCTTTTGTGCTTTGCTATGAGGAAAAGTCCTGGAAGGTTGGAAGAAAAGAGCAAGGTAGATAGCCTTAATTACCTCAGCAATGACTCCACCATTGGAAGGTCTGAAGGTTGGAAATAGATCGTCCTAGAGAAAAATCTATCAATGTGGTTGCTATGAGTCAGCCCCAGTTTGATGATACCAAATCAATCCATTTTTTAAAATGTAGTTTATATTGGCAGATTTCTCTAGCCACTTCTGATAGTTTCAAGTAATCTTAAATTTGAATCCAGGATGCAATCCATTTATCTTCTGTGATATTACTGTCACATTATTTACATTTTGTAAATAAATCATTAGCTCTATTAAATAGGCCTTGGTTTAAAACTCTGAAACAAATGCCTTCTTTTCCACACCACTTAATATAAAGAAAGCTTTTAACCATATTTAAATTTACTTGTATTAATCTAATTTTAGCCACATCAACCTGTTCACCCAATTCTCTCCATCCAGATAGGTCATTTCATAGGTTATCTATTTCCCCCCACCCCCCGACTTTTAACTCTACATTCCCAGCAGCTTCATCACCCCACCAAGAGATTTCATTTTATGCCAATCGTTGCACTGATTATTTATTTATTTATTTATTTATTTATTTATTTATTTATTTATTTATTTATTTATTTATTTATTTATTTATTTATTTATTTATTTATTTATTTATTTATTTATTTATTTATTTATTTGTCAAACATGTACAGGATAGTAGTTGTTTGTATAAACATAACATAAGTAAAAAGTACCGATAATAGAGGACAATAGGACAGTAGGACAGGGACGGTAGGCACAGTGGTGCGCTTAAGCACGCCCCTTACAGACCTCTTAGAAATGGGGAGAGGTCTCCTGTAGACAGTCTAAGGTTAAAGTTTTTGGGGTTTGGGGAAGAAACCACAGAGTCAGGTAGTGCATTCCAGGCATTGATCACTCTGTTGCTGAAGTCGTATTTTCTGCAGTCGAGTTTGGAGCAGTTTACATTAAGTTTGAATCTATTATGTGCTCGTGTATTGTTGTGGTTGAAGCTGAAGTAATCATTGAAAGGAAGGACTTTTTGATATATGATTTTATGAACTACATTTAGATCAGATCGGAGACGGCGTAGTTGTAAATTGTCTAATCCCAATATTTCAAGTCTGGTGGAATAAGGTATTTTATTGCGAGCAGAGGAGTGGAGGACTCTTCTAGTGAAATATTTCTGGACTCTCTCGATTGTATTAATGTCTGTTATGCAGTGCGGGTTCCAGGCAGGTGAGCTGTATTCCAGAATTGGTCTAACAAATGTTTTGTATGCTCTGGTTAGCAGTGTAATATTGCCAGAGAAGAAGCTACACAAGATTAGATTAACAACTCTCAGAGCCTTTTTGGCAATGTTCTTACAGTGGGCTTTAGCCCTTAGGTCATTGGATATGAGTACTCCAAGGTCTTTGACAGAGTGAGGGTCGTCTACAAGTTCGTTTCCTCCAAGTTTGTATTTTTTATTCTGATTCTTTTTGCCAATGTGTAGGACAGAGCATTTGTTGGTTGAGATTTGAAGTTGCCAGTTGTTTGACCATTCTGCTACATGGTCAAGGTCTTTTTGAAGGGTAGTAGCATTGTCAGTGGTGTTAAATAGTTTAACATCGTCGGCAAAGAGAACGCAGTTGCTTATAATATGATTACAAAGATCGTTTATGTGGAGTATGAAGAGTGTTGGTCCTAGAACACTGCCTTGAGGGACACCACTGTTGACAGGAGCAGGATTTGATAGGGCACTCCCTATTTTAACCACTTGTTGTCTGTTAGACAAGAACGCAGTTACCCAATCATGTAGGGGTTCAGAGATGCCATAGGATTTTAGTTTCAGAAGTAGTTTGTTGTGTACTACTGAATCAAAGGCTGTACAAAAGTCTATGTAAATTGTGTCTATTGTTTTACCTTGATCAAGTTGAGTGGTCCATATGTTTTTGCAGTGTAAGAGTTGTAGATTACAGGATAATTTTTTCTGAAACCAAATTGTTTGTTGGAGAGTAGGTTGTTAGTTTCTAAGTGGAGTGTAATGGATTGGTTTATGATTGATTCCATGACTTTGCAGGTGATGCAGCCCAAAGAGATTCGTCTGTAATTTTCACCGTTACTTGGATCTCCTTGTTTGAAGATAGAGATGACTGTGGCTAGTGACCATAGGTTGGGTAAGGAGCTAGTCCTGAAGGATTTTTTAAAAATTAAGCTTAGAGGTTCAGCCAAGGTTGTGGAGAGCTTTTTTAAGAAGTATGCACATAGTCCATCAGGTCCAATAGATAGAGATGGTTTCAGGTTGTGTAATGCCTTTCTGATGTTATCTTCTGTAAAATCGATTTGTGTTAGATCGTTGAAGTTAATTGTGGTGCGACTAGGAAATATTGGGCATGAGCCATTGCTGTTTACAAAGACTGAGCCGAAGAATGTGTTAAAGAGGTTGGCTTTAACGGTTTCATCGTTATAGTCTTTACCATTTGGTCCTTTAAGGGGAGGGATGGATCGTGAGTCTTTGAGTTGGTTGTTTACAAAGTTATAGAAGGCTCGTGTGGATTTCGTGCGCAGAAGGTTTTCTTCTTGATTGATGTGATAATTTGTGCATTCGGTCTTTATTTGGTGACACAGATTTTTGTAACGGCTTTTAAAGTTAGCAACGTAGCCTGTTTTATTTTTTCGCCAAAGAGATCTTTTTTTGGATTGGAGCTTCCTTATTTTTATGGGTAATTTATTTTTCTTGGTTTTGGTGATGATTAATAGTGGTACATATAATTTAATTACTCTTTGGATTTCGAGCAAAAAGATATTGTAGTAGTCTTCAGTAGTATTACAGCCATAGAATAGTGTATGCCAATCAAGAGATGAGAGGTCGGCGTCTATGTTATCATAGTTGGCTTTTTTAAAGTTGTAATTGGTTATCCCATCATTGAGGTGGTTTTTGTAAGGACATATATTGACATATATTTCTCGGTGCTTTAGTAAGTACAGTGTGGTTTAATTTTTTCATTTCTATATTTTTAAAAAACAAACTGCAGTCAAAAGCTTGATAAATGAAGACAATGAAACCTTATACATATGCTAAAAAAAGTAGAAGACATAAATTATTATATATATTCACACACAGTTAATTGTTTTAAGACTTTTTTAAAAAAATAACATACCGAATGCTAAATATTCTAACAAGTGAGGAGATCTGTTCTGCTCCTGACAAACATTTCATAGAGAAGACAGAAACTTATGTCCTGGGTTGCATGATTGTTTATGATTGATGAAAATGTGGCCATTTTTTAAACCACCATGTTTGTACCAAATTACTGTGACAGCATATTGGACCTGTCAGGTTCCTTCTCAAATGAAAACCAGCTGTATTCCACCTACTGGCAGCAGAAAAGGGGGGAAAGAAACACTAATTCACTCCACCACATACCACAATCTTCAGCCGCAACCGCAAAACCACAAGAACATTTGTATGATCCTAGATCTAAGTCAGTCACTATACAATCCAAACACTGTAAAGAATCAAGGAGTCCATAAACGGTGTTCAGAAACGGGAACTGGTGAGAAACTAGATAGTAAAAATTATATATAGGCAATGAATACGTTGTAGCAAACTAGGCTATGGAATTTTGAGAAAAGAACTTTTTTCAAGGTTGACTAAGATAAAACAAATATCTAAGCTGAATTTAAAAGTGAATCTTCATTTATATGTGCAGTATTATATGTCAGACACTTAAAGACATAGTCAGAATCATGTAGTTGTACTTTTGTTCTATTATATCCATCAAAATAGACTGGATAACATCATACGAGAGGTAAAGATTTATTTGGTTGTTTATTCGTTCAGAAAATTTATATGGCTGCCCATGACTCTAGATGGCAAATAGCTAGTTTGCAAAAGAAAAAAAAACACCTATTAAAGAACCAACAAAAATTTTAAAAATCCAAACAGAAAAACATGGCACCATATAAGAAACTTGAAAATTATTGTGAATACTATTCCAATCAATAGTTGTTCAAAGGTTTTTAAAAATTATGGCAATGTTCCATTATTTATTTACAAATTTGAGTTTTGCTTTCCATGTTTTCTCTCCTAAGTTTTGGTTTAGAGGATTTTAATTAATTTCCCTATTTTATTTATAGGCAATATTAATGTAATTGTAAAAAGGAGATAATAAAAAGTTATGAATATAGCTGAACTTGTAACAAACTGGAACATCGCCACATGTGTGTGGTGATATCTTCTCACATATGTTTTAACATCCCCCCCTCAACATATTTGGGAAATGCCCGCATGAAATAGCTGTGTCTCCATCTATCAAGGCACAGCTTAGTATATACCCGTGGACACTAGATCACAGGTGACAATGTGCACATCTTCCTTGTTTTTAAGGAATTGTGCTAGACCTTTATGGTAGTTGCCAAGAAATGTAGGATATGATATGCTTGATATGCTTGATGATATGCAAAGAATATAATTAATACCTTAAATTATATCCAAGGTCTGAGAATCGATTTTATTTATTTATTTAGTTATTTTGAAGATTTCGCGTAGAGTAAAAAACAAATCTAAAGAAAAAAATAAAAAAGGAAAAAGAGGTGCCAGAAAATAAACAAGAGAAGAAGAAAAAAACGAAGTTATGAAACATAATTACTTCTGACCTTTTTTTCAACACATATTTTTAAAAAATCTATCGTCTCTGCAAAAAATCTCAGAAAGTCAGAACTCATAGAAATTTGGGGGTTGCTCTGGTTTCCTAGCTAGGCCAAAATTAATGAGGCAAATAAAATGCAAATGCTCTGGGAAATTGGAAGGAGAAGGTATAGTGTAAAAAATCTTGAGTGCAGGAGAAGGCAGTTCATCTTGGAAGATCATTATCAAATTCTACTAGGATTATCTTTCTCTTGCAGTTAACAGAAATTGATTAAAGTTCTCAAAACAAAACAAGAGTTGCTTGTGAAAATATGTCTCTATTACTTCCTCATGCAGCAAATTGATGAGATCTGGCGTGAAATGAGGTGGATCAATGAAGCATTGCAGTACGCACGGTACAGACCAACAACCTCTGGCTTGCCTCTCGTGAAGATTCTGGATCTCTCAGAGGAACCCCTGCAGAAAAAAATAAGCACCACATCCTCCCATCTTGACTGTCTTCCATCCCCACCTCCTTCCCCAGAGATGGAGATGCCAAGGAGAAAAGCTGGTAAGGGGAAAATATCGTCGTCTCTTTCATCAAGGCACAAGGTTTTCCACCATTTCTGATTCAGTAGGACTTAGTCACCACTGTAAGCTAGAGCTGCCTAAAGAACTCAAAGCGGCTGTGTTACATTTCCCACTGGATTTGGCATCTCTATGATAGGTCTCCACTCCAGACATATTATTCAGTCAAATTAACTTGGGAAGCATTATCTATCTCTATCTCTCTCTCTCTCTCTCTCTCTCTCTCTCTCTCTCTCTCTCTCTCTCTCTCTCTCTCTCTCTCTCTCTCTCTCTCTCTCTCTCTCTCTATCTATCTATCTATCTATCTATCATCTATCTATCATCTATCTATCAGCCGTGGTGGCACAGTGGTTAGAATGCAGTACTGCAGGCTACTTCTGCTCATCACCAGCTGCCAGCAGTTTGGCAGTTCGGGTCTCACCAGGCTCAAGGTTTGTGATATGGGTGTGGTTGAATGTGGGTAGAATGAGATGAGTGTCTGAGTATTAGAAAGTGTGTGAAAATGGAAAAGCTAGGGACTGGGATTTTGCCCCCCCCCCCCCCGCTGAGTGTAAAAACAGAAGTGGGGGGGGGACCCGGCTACCCTTTCTTGTGAGAATGGTATGTATGGCCTGCAGGAAGGGAGGGAGACCAGCGGGGGAGGGGAGGGGGTCTCTGGTGTAGGCGAGAGCCGGACCATCTCGGTCATAACGGGAAGAGGCAGATATGGCGGGAGCAGAGGGGTGGGCCGCTCTCGGGCAATAAGACCTCGCTGTTTACAAGCGATCCCTTGTTCCAGCCCCTCCGATCCGGTTCCATCTTGCTCAACCCGGATACCTGGCAACCAGGGCTTTCAGGGCCCTGGGCTCAGGATGCTGCTGCTTAACGCCAGGTCAATCGTCAACAAAGCCCCCTTGATACGTGATTTAATCACAGAGGAGGGGGCAGACCTGGTGTGTGTTACCGAGACCTGGCTGGGGCAGGAGGGGGGAGTAGCTCTCTCCGAGATATGCCCAGCTGGTTTCTCGGTGCAGCACCATTCTCGACCCCAGGGAAGGGGGGAAGGAGTGGCAATAATAACGCGTGGAAATCTGCTTCCTCGTAGGATCCCTGCCCCGGAGATTGTTGGGTGTGAGACGCTCCTTTTGAAGTTGGACTTAGGGGTACAGGTGGGCCTTTTCTTAACGTACCTGCCTCCCAGCTGCGTAAGCAAAGCCCTGCCTGAGCTGCTCGAGGCAGTAGCCGGCTTGGCAGTTGAGTTCCCCAGGCTGATGGTGCTGGGGGACTTCAACTTGCCATCTGCCGGCGAAACCTCTGGGGCGGCCCAGGAGTTCATGGATTCCATGACAACCATGGACCTGTCCCAAGTAATCCAGGGTCCGACTCATGAGGGCGGTCACATGCTCGACCTAGTGTTTCTTTCGGGGCAGTGGAGAGATGATCTGAAGATAAGGGACTTAGTCATCACACCACTGTCATGGTCAGATCATTTCCTACTGAGGTTGGATTTCGCAGCCCCATTCCTCCCCCGCAGGGAGGCGGGACCGACTAGGTGGTTCCGCCCCAGGCGCCTAATGGAACCGGAAGGATTCCAGAGGGAACTTGGGGAAATACCTGAAACCCTGGTACACAATTCGGCCGACTCCCTGGTGGCTGCTTGGAACACCGCAGCATCAGGGGCTCTAGACCGAATTGCGCCTAAGCGACCACTCTATGGCAGTGGATTCCGGAAAGCTCCCTGGTTTACCGAGGAGCTCCGGGAGATGAAACGCCAGAAGAGACGTCTGGAGCGCTGCTGGAGGGCCAGAAAAACCGAGTCTGATCGAACACTATTAAGAATTTACATCAGATCTTATTTAGTGGCGATAAGGGCGGCAAAACGATCCTATTTTTCCGCTCTTATTGCGTCCGCAGATTCTCGCCCAGCCGCCTTGTTTAGAGTGACTTGCTCCCTCCTTGCTAAAGGGGGGAGCGAGGAACACTTACAAGGCAGAGCTGAGGAATTCGCTGAGTTTCTGTCGGATAAAGTCACTCAGATTCGGTCAAATCTGGACTCCGGCTGGGCAGAGTCCATTGAGTTGACAGGGGCTAGTCTTAGTCCATCATTATGGGAAGAGTTTGGGCCTGTTTCTCCCGAGGATGTGGACAGGGCTGTGGGAGCGATGGGTACCTCCACCTGTTTATTGGACCCGTGCCCCTCCTGGCTGGTTTCGGCTAGCAGGGAGGTAGCACGCGGCTGGATCCAGGCAGTGGTCACCGCTTCTTTGAGAGAGGGATCCGTACCGCAGTCGTTAAAAGCTGCGGTGGTGCGACCCCTCCTGAAGAAGCCTTCCCTGGATCCAGCCGACTTGAAGAACTATCGTCCGGTCTCCAACTTACCTTTTTTAGGGAAAGTTGTGGAGAAGGTGGTGGTTATTCAACTTCTGCAGCTCCTGGATGAAACAGATCATCTAGATCCTTATCAGTCGGGTTTCAGGCGCGGCTACAGTACAGAAACTGCCTTGGTCGCTCTGATGGATGATCTCTGGCGGGCCCGGGATGGGGGTAACTCCTCCATCCTGGTGCTACTTGACCTCTCAGCGGCTTTCGATACCATCGACCATGGTATCCTTCTGCATCGTCTCAGCGAGTTGGGAGTGGGAGGCACCGTTTTGCGGTGGTTCTCCTCTTATCTCGCTGATAGGATGCAGTCGGTGCTGGCAGGGGGGCAGAGATCGTCCCCTAGGCCCCTATCATGTGGGGTGCCTCAGGGGTCGGTTCTCTCGCCCATCCTGTTCAACATCTACATGAAACCGCTGGGGGAGATCATTCGCAGACATGGGGTGTGTTTCCATCAGTACGCTGATGACACCCAGCTGTACATCACCACCCCGTCTGACTTCAGTGAGGCAGTTGATGTGATGTGCCGGTGCCTGGACGACGTTAGGATCTGGATGGGGAGGAACAGACTCAGACTTAATCCCGACAAGACTGAGTGGCTGTGGATATTGCCTCCTAAGGACTATGACAACTGTCCCTCCTTGGTCCTTGAGGGAGCGAAATTGACTCCCTCGGACCAGGTCCGCAACTTGGGGGTCCTTCTAGATCTACAGCTAAAATTGGATCATCATCTTTCTGCTGTGGCTAGAGGGGCCTTTGCACAGGTTCGCCTGGTGCACCAGTTGCGGCCATATTTGGAGAAGGAGGCTCTACTCACGGTCACTCATGCCCTTGTCACCTCTCGTTTGGACTACTGCAATGCGCTCTACATGGGGCTACCCTTGAAGAGTATCCGGAGACTTCAGTTGGTGCAAAATGCGGCTGCGCATGCTGTGGTGGGTGTGCCAAGGTACACCCACGTGACATCGATACTCCACCAGCTGCATTGGTTGCCCATCGGTCTCCGGGTCCAATTCAAGGTGTTGATCACCATCTTTAAAGCCCTTCATGGCTTGGGACCAGGTTATCTACGGGACCGCATTCTGCCTCATACTTCCCTTCGACCGGTTAGGGCCCACAGAGTTGGCCTCCTCCAGGTCCCGTCGGCCAAGCAATGCCGGCTGGCGGGCCCAAGGGGGAGAGCCTTCTCTGTGGCTGGCCCCGTGCTCTGGAACCAACTTCTGCCAGAGACCCGAACTATCCCCACTCTGCTGGCCTTCCGGAAAGCTGTTAAGACATGGCTTTTCCTGCAGGCGGGGGGTAGAGCTTAATTCACTCGAGCTCACCCCCCAAGTATGTATGATATTGAATGGTTGGTGATGATTTCTATATTATGTTTTAATTTTTATATTTGCTTTTAATTAACTTTTTAGATTTTGGTTATTCTTGTATTTTCTCACTGTTGTACGCTGCCCTGAGTCCTTAGGGAGTTGGGCGGCATATAAGAATTCCAAAATAAATAAATAAATAAATAAGGTTGACTCAACCTTCCATCCTTCCGAGGTCGGTAAAATGAGGACCCAGATTGTTAGGGGCAATATGCTGACTCTGCAAACCAGTGGTGGGTTCCTACCGGTGTGGTCCACTGTATCACACCGGTAGCGGTGGGCTGGTGACGTCACCAAGAGGTTACCGACCCAGTGAGGTCGGTTGCCGGTCCCTAGGAGCCGCCATCTTTTTTCACGAATGCGCAGAAGCAAAAAATCACCAAAATCGCACGCACGCGCATGTCCCCTCATGAGATTTTGGCACGATTTTGCTTCCACGCATGCGCAAAAACAAAATTGTGTGAGGGGGTACACGCGTGTAGCGAGCAAGAGCACACACAAAGCGAGTGCGTGTACGCATGAAACGTGGTGATGCACGCGCAGCGCACCGGTAGCAAGGTAAGAGAGCAACCCGCCCCTGCTGCAAACTACTTAGAGGGCTGTAAAGCGGTATATAAGTCTAAGTGCTATTGCTATTGCTACCGTGTTTCCCCGAAAATATGACCTACTCCAAAAGTAAATCCTAGCTTGATTTTTACATGTGCGCCCCATATAAGCCCTACCCCCCCAAAAAAAGCCCTAATTAAGACCCCGCCCACTCCAGGGTGCACAGGTAAAAATTAAGCTAGGGTAGGGATGGAGAGGTGGAACTGCCCTACTACTTACCTTCGGACACTTGCAGCCAGGCCTCGCACATCTTGGCTCATTTCTTCTGCAGCTGGGAAGGCTTTCCTGAAGGTCTGGAGCTCTGTTATCGGCTGCAGAGGCCTTCAGGAAAGCCTTGCTGGCCTTGCCGGCTGAAGAAGTTCCTGAAGGCCTCTGACAGCAAAAAGAAGGCCAGGGGCGATGCGTGCAAGTGAGGTGAGTCAGTGGACGACACCCCCCCCCCAAAAAAATAAGACCTGGTGCCTTTTGGTGGCAAAAAAAATATATAAGACAGGGTCTTATTTTTGTGAAAACATGGGTATATCTATATCTCACTGGCTCAAGGTTGTCTCATTCTTCTATCCTTCCACGGTCGGTAAAATGAGGACCCAAATTGTTGGGGGTAATATGGTGACTCTGTAAACCGCTTAGAGTACTGTGAAGCAGTATATAAGTCTAAATGCTTTTGCTATTTGAAGAGTTCCCTTCTCTAATTTGGCATCATTCATAATCTTGGCTCCTGAATTCCCCCGTCAATGTGATTAATGTAGCATAAGCACAACTCATATGCTATATTCTAATCAGTATTAAAAGTGTTCTGCTTGAGCATCTCTGGGTATGTCAACCCTCGAAAACTTTTTCACGCTGTACCACAAATCTCTGCATTGCCACGCATGAGCTAACCAGTGCTACTTTTGCTGACCAGTGGTACATAATCATCCAATTATTGCCATTTTTCTCAGTCATTATCCCTGTGTGCTTGTGTTTGCATATGTAGGTTTTAATGACTAGAGCTGATGCTCTGCTCAATAAGCCCATTAACATGAGCACAAAAGCTCAGCCTAGTTTAAATAAATGTCATCTTCCTGATATTGGAAACATAACTCAGGAGCTAAAATATTAACCTATTTGATCTGGACTTGTTTTGTTGTTGTTGTTGTTGCATTTGGAGATGACATCCACAGAATTATTAATATGACTCTGGATCAATCGCTGTATGTTAAAGATGCATATGTTCTTCATTCCTAGAACTTGATTAAAATATGAAGAATTATGCATTGATGGGCATGGGAGTTGCCTAAAGGAATTATTATACAATACTGGAATGCAAAATATGTAATACATAGACTTGCAGCAATGGATAACAACAACAACAACAACAACAACCATATGGCACTGTTACATTAGCCAGGAGACTACAAGGCTATGATAGAGTTTGCCTTCAGAACAGCTTGTCTTCAGAAATCGTGGGTGCTGCTCCATCACTGGAGGTTTTTAAGAAGAGACTGGACAGTCACTTGTCTGAGATTGTATAGGTTCTCCTGCTTGAGCAGGGGGCTGGACTAGAAGACCTCCAAGGTCCTATTCTATTCTATTCTATTCTATTCTATTCTATTCTATTCTATTCTATTCTATTCTATTCTATTCTATTCTATTCTATTCTAGTAGCAGTTTGGCTGCCTGTTTTCCAGCTCTGTCAGATACACTCTTGCGCGCTTCCCATGATGTGCCACGAGAGGGCGAGCTGGCTTCGCACCAGAGAGAAAGACAAGCGGCTCTTCCTGCAGTTTCATCCTAGGCCTCCTCCCTTCCCCAGAGCTGCCTCATAAACAGGCGCCGTAACCATTTGATTGCCTGCACAGAGCACCAACTCATCTCCCCACCAAGTGGTACCTATTTATCTACTCGCACAGAATGGTGCTTTTGAACTGCAAGCTGGGCAGAAGTTGAGGCAAGTTATGGGAGCTCATCCCTTCCCCCCGCCACGCAGTGCTAAGACTCGAACCGCTGCTAGAGCAAAGGCCATCTCCAGTGTCATTAAGCCACTGAGCCACTGCGCTTCACATGATAAAAAAAGTTAGTAAAGGAATAAAGTGGTAAAAATATGTATGTTAGCCTTCCCCCAACCAGTGCCCTCCATATGTATTGGATAACAACTATCCTTTCTATCTGGAAAAGGAGCAGGCAGGGGAACACAAGTGTCAGTTATCACTGTCCTGCTAAGCATAAGGAGGAGGTTAATGTTCCATTGAACTCAGTGGCCCACAGTACAAGAATTCCAATTCTTCTACCCCTTTCCATTCTGCCTGATTTGTCCTGGCAGAATATATACGACCCCTGTATCCATCCAGCATACAAATCCAGAAGCACACTATCCATACACAATACTCTTCACTTGCGCCCCCCCCCCCGTAGACAGTTCAGGTAACAAATTGATATGAATTATTTCCCATGTCGCGCAGACGGAAAACTGAGACCTGCACATAAATACAGAGCCTCTTTCACCAACAGCCTAGCATCAGAATAAATCTACTGTAGGAAGACCACGCAGCTGATGTTTGTGTTCTGAGATTGAAGGCTTGTTTTTATTTTGGTTTGGTTTGGGAGCTTTTTTTTCGGCACTTGTCAGGTCTCTCCGTTTTGTGTTGGGAACAGATGAGTAGCATCACGTACCAGCCGTGGTGGGACTTTCCAAAGAGTCCAAGCTCCTGCGGCTGGCAAAGTTCCCCAAAGGTTAGACAGGCTGTCTAGAGTCAGACAGTCCAAAAAATGCAGGAAAGAACAAGGAGCAAGCTTTTCTGTGCTTTCCCCCTTTAGTAAGAAAAAGTTAATTGCCTTCTGAGTAACAACAGGGGTTGTATTTGATTGGTCCAAAGATTGAGCTACATTTTATGATTCATCGGAAACATGGGAAAGGGGGTGGGGGGAATAGCAATAGCAATAGCACTTATATACCGCTTCACAGTGCTTTACAGCCCACTCTAAGCAGTTTACAGAGTCGGCATATTGCCCGCAACAATGGGCAACTGGGTCCTCATTTTACCAGTGTGATAGGTTCCAGCCTCAATTTCCTTGGAGAGCCAGTATTGGAAAAATCATTCCAATGGCCAATTTTCCCCTTCAAGTTCTGAGTCCTACCTATGTACATCCACCCATCTATCCCCTTCTCTGTTGTCTTTTAGTGGCACCCACAGCTCACATCACTAGAATGGCTCCAGAAGCAGGGTTGGTGCTTGGATCCCTTATTCCATGTAAACTGAGGGTCCCCAACCACCAATCGCAACCCAGTACTGGGCCACAGCCCGTTCAGAACCGGGCTGTAGAAGTGGCAGGCGAGCGCGCACACGTGCACAAAGCTGCGTTCATGGAAACAGCGCAAGCATGCAAAGCCATCCCTCTCCCCCCCAACTGCCACCTCAGCCAGTCCACCGAGATGGAAAGGTTGGGGAAAGCTGATATATACAACTCCCTTTTCACACTGCGCAAGCAGGTCCACTGTATAGTTAAAGTGACCAGATTTTTTTTTCTAAGCGGGACACCATTGACGGGGGGCGGGCCCGCCTGGACGACGCCATTTGAGTTTTGCCCTCTGCGCATGCGCAGAACGCTGCGCATGCGCAGAGGCAAAAGAAAGCAAATGTCGGCATCCAGGTGGGTGGGTGGGAGGCGGGAGGCCTTTCCTCGCCTCCCGCCTCCCCTTCGGGAGCCGGCAGTGGCTTGGGCTGGCTGGCTGGTAGAAATGCTCCGCCTGTGTTTCGCGATCCCCGAGGATACCTAAGCCCCATTACCTGCCACGGATAGAAGCCGCTCAGCACATGTTCTTCTCGGGGGGGGACCCACCGGCTGGTCCCCCCCGCCCTTTATCCACCCCCTTCTCTCTTCGCCCGATGGTGTCCTTGCGGTCCTTTACGGAGGCAGGTGGGCGGGGAGGGAGCGGAGGTCCAGTGATTTCCTCTGGGAAAGAAGGGGCGGAGGCGCAGCCACGCTAAAGGAGGTGGGTGGGGCGCGCGTCAGGCTTCCATGGCGGCGCCCCTTAGCCGTGGACGAGCAGCTCAGTCTCCTAGGGCTGCGCTGCTGCCAGCCACTCCCTCCCTCCAAGCCCGCCTCCCCTCCCAGCCCGGGAAGAAGCCTCTCCGCTCAATCGCTCGCTCGCCCACCCTGCCCCCTCCTCCTGCTCGCTCGCTCGCTCGCTCGCTTTCTGCTGTTCAGGAATGCAGCGCTTCACCCAGCCCCCTCCCCAGACTCATTCATAGCGTCACATGGATCCGAGGGTGGTTGGGGGCCGTGCTTGGAAGGACGCTGTGAAAGAAAGTTGAGGTGGGTTGCCAGGAAAAGGGCACAAAGCAAGTCGGCCATACTGTAAGGTGACCAGACGTCCGGGCATTCTTTCCAAAAAGCGTGACTTTTTGGAAAGAATGCGGGACGCGGGACACAAGCTTGAAAAGCATGTCTGTCCCGCCAAAAGCAGGACGTCTGGTCACCTTATGTATAGTGGAACCCAAATCTGGCAGATAAGAGTACAGTTTCAATTCTATCCAGTCTAACGCCCTTGCACCACACACACACACACCAAAATTTATCAACAGTAATATAATCTAGTCTTTGAACAGATTATAGTCCCATTTAATGGAGTTAAAACTGTGCACAGTATATTATGCAAATCATTCAGATTTCAAATAATATAATTGGAATATAATTCTGTTTGAACAGGTGAAAAAATAATTCTGTTAATCTATTTGTCTTAATATTAGTAGAATTTAGCATCCAGGGTCTAAATCAGGGGTGTCAAACTCAATTTCACTGAGGGCCGCATCAGGGTTGTGTTTGACCTGGGGGGGGCGTGGCCAGGGGGGCATGGCCAGCTCAACGTCACTCGTGTCAGGGGCGCCTGTGGTGGCCCGACCGCTCTGCCAGCAAAAATGGGCTCCCGAACTCCATTTTTGGCTGGGGCAGCCTTCTGCAACCCGCTGCCAGCGAAAACAGAGCTTGGGAGGGCTGCGGGTGGCCCTCCCAAGCTTCGTTTTCACTGGCAGACACACCGCAGGCCGGTCCTTCGCTGTTTCCAGGGTAGCCCCACGGGACAGATCTAAGCACCCCATGGGCCGAATCTGGGCCCCGGGCCTTGAATTTGACAGCCCTGGTCTAAATGTATAATCATAGTGATTAATCAAAGCTTTTGTTTGTGAACATACATTTCAGAGTAGAGCTTATACAGATTTCAATTCAGACTAAAAGCACTACAGAATTAGGCATTATTTACGACCTGCTTTTGCTCTGAAAATGCATCTAGCACAACAGCCATTCATTTGACATTCCTCTAATGGAGTCCTTGTTTCCTCATATGCTATCAGAGTTTCAAAGCATACAATGGAGAGGTTTAGTTTTAAGCAAGCCTAAAACTATAAGGGCTCCTATTATCCCAGGGCTGGACAATTGGACATAATGACTGATAGAGAAGTCAAGAATACATAAAGCCAATAATTCATGGTAAGGTTATCAACCTATCTGAAGTCCATGCCAAACAAGAGATGAAACATCAAACAAAATCAAGAGATCAAAAGCAGATGTAAGACATGGTCCAAGAATCAAAAAATCAAGATTTCATTAAACGGGTATCTCAAAAATTAAAGGACTAGCATTTCTGGGCTGAAAAGTATCAGAATGATTCTGAGTGGCCATCTGAATGTTCACAATCCAGAAATGGTAGCCCTATCAGAAATAAGATGTCGGCTGAATTCATGTATCACACTAAGCCATAGTTTTTAATCATGGCTTGTGGAATAAGCTACATTAACTAGATTCACCCATAAAACTAAGCTACAGACCACAATTTATAAAGCAAAGCAGTTGGATTTAGTCATTGTATTAAGCCAAAATTAAAGAAACTGTATTCTGATTTAGGACAATATGTGAATGAAGTTCAATGTTTATAGCAAGTAGTAATTTAGAAGAGAAGGCTGAGCTGTCAGAGCTACATAACAGGCTCGGTTGCAGAGCCTTAGAAAGGGCTTTCCCCCCACCACCACCAAAAAAGGGGGGGGAGGCTGAATAAGACTTTTACTCAGAAGCAGAGACTATTCCTGAGTAGATTTTTTTTTTCAGAAGAAGCCCCTCTTGTTATTTCTTCAATGGAGCCTTCTGTATTTAATGGGCAAGTAATTCTACACAGTCTTGAGACCAGCAGGCTTAGCTTCCTTCTCAGAACAAAAGAGAGTCCTGATATACCTAAGCAAACAGTATAAAGTTATCTCATCAAAGGACCATGATCCCACCAACCCCATCCTGATCAACATCACTATTTTTAGTGATACATTCCTCCACCGAAGGGGAACATCAGAAATGGTCCTTAAGTTCTCCTCTTCATATTTGTAGAAATGTAGAAATGTATTCAGTAACAATGGCAGTGCAGTGCAGTGGTGGGTTCCTACCAGTGCGGTCCACTCTATAGTGCCGGTAGCGGCCCGCTGGTGACATCACAGTACCGGTGCGGTCGGTTGCCGGTGCCTGGGCGCTGCCATTTTTTTAAAAAAATTTTTTTACATTTTTAAAAAAATTTTCTTCTGCGCATGCCCAGAAGCCGAGCTTCCGGCACTGCGCATGCACTGCCTTCCTATTCCACAGTGAGTCCAAGCAGGGGAGGATGGCTGAGGGAGCGCGTGAGACACTGAAAGAACGGGCGGCAGGAGCTATCTCCATTCCCCTCCCTTCAGCAGTCCAAGAAGCCACGAACACACGGTGATGATCCTAGGCATTTTCGCACGTTTGAGGCTTCTCGAGCTGCTGAGGGGAAGGGGAATGGGCGGCAGGACCTATCTCAGTTCCCCTCCCTTCAGCAGTCCAAGAAGCCACGCCCACCAGGCCACATGGCCGGCAAGCCACGCCCACCCAGTTACATGGCTGGCAAGCCACACCCACAAAATAAGCCACGCCCACAGAGTGGTAGTAAAAAAATTAGGAACCCGCCCCTGGTGCAGTGGCTCGGCGGTTAAGAAGTAAGATGTCATCTGAATTCATGTATCACACTAAGCCAGACTTGCTGGCTGGAAAGACGGCAGCCCAGGTTTGAGACCCGAGCGCCGTGTGACAGGGTGAGCTCCCATCCTCGCCTCAGCTCCTGCCCACCTAGCAGTTCAAAAGCATGCAAATGTGAATAAATAGGTACCATTACGGTGGGAAGGTAACAGCATTTTGTGATGTCATGCTGCCACATGACTGCAGAAATGTCTTTGGATAGCACTGTCTCAATGGCCTTGAAACTGATATGTGCACTGCCCCCTATAGTCGGCAACAACTAGCGGAGTAAAATCCACAGGGACTCCCTTATTCAGTAACAAAGAAACCTATTTCAGGTTCATTTTGCTGTAGAGGGTAGTTAGGCGCACTGTTCAGGGTTAATCATTTCTATTCTCTTTGCAGATTCCCAGCCGTATTCCGATGAAGAAGGTTGCTCAGAGGTGTTCCTCCCAACTGACAGTGACTATGATTCTAGTGATGCTTTGAGTCCACGAGAACTGGATTTGGTTTATTCATCCTCCCAGGATATCTCCCATCAGGCCGTGAGTTGTTTGAGTGGTAGTGCCCCAGATGTCCTCCAAATCCATGACATCAAACCTTGTTTGACTCCAAAACAAAACCCAAGAGGAAGCAGTGTCTTAGAGACAGAGGTTGATCAGTCTACAGAGAACATGCACAGTCTGTCCATTGGAAGGCTTTCACCCAAAAACCCAGAAAAGAATTCTGGCTCAAAGCAATCTTTGAGTTTCCTAGGGAAGAAAAAACATGGGAAACATCAGCACTACAAATATTTCAGCCGACACCATCGCTGGCTCCGCGTACACAGCGAAACCCAGTCTATCTCTCTTTCTGAAGGCCTCTATACTCCCCACCTCACGCAAGCCATGGACTACTCTCAAGAGCCCACTCCTGGTGAGCAGATCAGCATTTCTATTGATTGTCCCCGCAGTACTTTCTTACCTCATGCTTCAAGTCTCCCAGAAGAAGGGAAAGACAAATACCAGGAACTGAGGCCAAACATCCGCAGAATATATGTTGAGCCTTACAAGACCACATTGTCCAGTGAAGGTAGCAACCAGTCTGGAGATCAAACAGATTTGCACAGCCCTTTGGGTCAAGGCAGGATTGCAGAAGATCAGTCTTGTTCTAACATCACCGAAGTGTTCAGTAGTAACCTTTAAGAGATCATGTTGCTCAGTAGCCCTGCTCCTCTGCCCTGCCTTCAAAATACAATCACACTTTACCACAAATAGAAGACTAGTTCTTCAAAACAAACTTTGCATTCAGAAGTCCCAATTCATGTCTTTACCAAATCGGAGAGCAGACTTTCGGCATAGTTTTCTAAGAAAAGACATGGGGAAAAAATTAACTTTCTCATAAATGCTTACTTGCACTACAACTTCTAAAGTTAGATGGCTGATTCTTGACTCTTTATTTGGTACTTAACAAGGCAGAAAGAAATGTTATCTTTTTCACGTGAAAAAGAAATTTTCAGGAAATTTAAAATGTTTCACTACGGAATTTTCCCATCCTAAATAGTCAGCTTTGCCCCTCGCTTATTGAGTAGCATTCATGGCCCCAGGAGCTGATTTTTTAAAAAAAAAAATTTCTCTGAGCATCAGTGACTTTATTGGTGTTTCACCAGACTGGGCAACGCAACATCAGTAAGGACAATTGTGCAGAAAATAATGTTGATTTTGAAGAATAACAAGATGCCAGTGGTGCAGCCAAAAAGGTCTCTGCAAACAAATTTGAAGAAGATTATCTGATTTTACCCTTTTCCCTCCATTGTAACCTTCTGTGGGAAAGATCAATGAAAAGGATCCCAAAGTTTTACTGGGAGACAAAAAAAATCCCACCCACTGTTTTATTTTTGTTTTGTTTTTTATTTTGTGGTTTTCATATCTGCAAGAATATGAGCAGTTTTGCGCCTACAGCATTTTTCAGCTATACCATTTGAATAGATGTCTTTCAGCATATAGCTACCCTAAATCATTAAATCAGACCACTTTCCTTCTTCAAGATCATTTCTGTACATTATTGGTTGGTAATTCCCAACGTTCTTCAGGTGGAAACCCAGCTAAGTGATATAAACAGGTATGGTTTTAGAGACAACTTCAGTTGGCGATCTTATTTGGAAGGAAGTCTTTCACCTTATCCCTTCTTTTACATTTCAGCTGTTCGCTCAATGGGATTTGACAGTTCACCCTACCAAAAATGCAGAATGAGCACATAATTTTGTGGGCAGGCTCAGGAGTAATGGCATGGGTTCTTCATCATCGTTTACTGATTAGTTATTTTGAAGAGGTGATCCCCCAATTACAGTTTATCTTTGTTTCTTGTGACATCTACTAATCTCAATATTTTGAATGTAAGTATACCATTGGGACTTGATTCCCCTTTACTTCTCAGTACGCAGACGGATGTTCATATAGGATCTCATCTCCAGGTGGCTCCTGATGGGAAGTTAGACTTGTGAATACCGCCTGGCACTACTTCTTAGATGGAAATGTATCATGGTAATCATCAATGTACGTTACAGGACCTGGAAAGGAGATGGTACTATTAAACGATTTTGCTGTTAAGATATAGGCCATTCTGGGTAAGTTTAATTGATAACAAAATGAAAGTTTTACTCAAATCAATGAGGCCATCATCAAGTCAATGTGGCCATCATCAAGTCAATGTGGCCATCATCAAAATGTTTTTGCACAGAATTTAAAGTATCTACTTGCACTATTTACAAGAGCATGGGTACCTCTGTAGTTCTCTGCCTACTGATCTCTAGGGAAAGCAGAAGGAACCAAGCATGCTTACAATGCTTGAATAATCAAGACCCCAACCAACCTTATCAGTAGACACTCAGATCCTGGAGCCATTTGAATGCACTACATCACCTCTACAGAAGTTGTTGACTGCACTGATGTCTACAGAAGAACTGGTCATCTCTTGCATGTGCAGAGGTGAATACTCGCAGCACGTTACCTATTTTAAGGGAAAATGCCAAGTTTTCCATGTTACTATCAAGACTTGCAGTTAGCATTCATTAGTGTCTGCTCACTTGCAGGAAATCTGCCCCACACACACACACACACACAAAAACAACAGCACACAGTTTTCTGCTGGATCTTCATTAACCCACATCTTCATTAATGCTTAGAAACTACAGTGCAGAAAGTTATGTCTACTTCTTTGTTGAGGTGTAAACATTTTTTTCCAGTGGAGCCAATGAAAATTTGAAATGCTGTGAAGAGGAAGGGGAGTTCCATATGTATGGGTGTACATAAATACATGCATGCATACATACAGGGAAGGGAATGTTTTATTCCCAAAATGAATACCAAGAGTCTTTAAATATGAACGCTTTGAAAAGATATATGCATCTTTCTATTCTAAGTCTTACATACATGCTCACCAAAATGATGTATACGGTTGCTGGTCAACTCTTTAAATGCTTGGCTCATGACTGTTATGGGATGTAGATAGATGGCGTAGATATGTAGATGATTTTGTAGATACCGGGGTTTATATACATGTAGATATAAATAAAGATATAGATTATATAGATATGCTGCCTTACGGAAAGGTTTCTGGTATATTTGAAAAAAGATGTTGCACAATTCAGAGTTTCTTCAGGAGGAGTGTACTTTTCCCATCCCGCCCCCCATCAGTGGTGGGTTGTTCCCGGTTTGGCCCGGTTCTAAGAACCGGTAGCACCGGCAGCGGGAGGCCCCGCCCACCCGCCCGGGACGCTTCTGTGCATGCACAGATTTGCACACGCGCGAACCATTAATAAAGGGTTTTAAAACCCACTGCTGACACACATATAACACACCCAGACCACGCACATTCTTAAAAATTTGTATGTGGTTCCTGTGGCAAACGATCGGGTTTCCTCTTCTTTCACCCATTGCAATCTCGCTTCATGTAGCAGTAACATCTCTCCTGATGTTACTGTCCTACGATTTTTTTTAAAATCCCTTGAATTAGTAAAACAGCCAGAAACTTAGTGTCGCAGTTACGATCTCCATGTTTTCTTCAGTACAGTCGATGACAAAAGCAACAATATGCGTACAGTAGAAATGTGTCCCAGTTCTGGTCCACTTTGAGTTTTATTCTCCATTTTTCCTTACATTTCCTGAAATCCAAGAAGAAGAGATGATTGAGGGTGAAAAAGAAAAACCTATCTCACACTTACTAAGAGGGATGGGCAGGCATGGTTACCAAGCCACTTTTTGGGGGAGGGGGTATTTTCCTATTTTTAAAAAATCTGGAAGATAACTGGGATAAATTCCTAAATCAGCTATTCCAGAATAATTCCTCTGAAGCCAGAGGGCATCTTCTAACTCAAGTGGTTGGTGAGCTGGACCAACCATTGCCTTGTTACTTTGCTCAGTTGGACAGGGAAACAATATGAATGTTATGAAAGATGGTATATTTGGGTAACAAAGAAGCTATCTAAAGGAAGAAACCAGGTAATATTTCCCAACTTTTACTCTCTTGTCTGAAAGTTTAGCCACTAGACAGAATAATGCCCTACTCTTCTCCCTTAGGGAAAAAAAACTATTAGGAAAGAAAATATTGTAAATGAGATTTGTAAGATATGAACAGGATTAGCTTGATCACAAAAACAGCCGGAATGGCTACCTGCAATGGCAATATTTTGAAGATTGCCACTAAACCAGCATGAGATCCAAAAATACACCCCCAATCCTTTGCAATGTCTCAAGCAGGGAATGCTAGGGTACACCCTTTGGTTTTGTATGTGTGTGTGTGTATGTGTGCGTGCGTGTGTGCGTGCAGCAACTTGGGAGGCAACGTGTTTTCAGCCAATCTTGTTGAATACCATCCAGCCTTGTCTATATAAAGCAATTTGGCCATTGATTTCTTGTCCTTGTTCTGATTCCTATTGTAATTTGTTGCTGTTCCTGCAACTGAGTGTATGTTAAAACTTTCAATTGTACATTAAATGCACAATTTTGTGTGCTTTATATTTCTGTACATACATGGATGCACAATACTATAAATACTGTGTGTTAATTGTCCTTGGGGGGATTTTGCCTCCCAAATAGTATTTTCATGTATATGTCTCTTTAAAAAAAATGTTTAAATAAGGCTGTATTTTGCGTGCCTCTCCACGTGTGTGTTTTGAAAAGAGGACTGGCTCTTACACAGAATATTAAAGGAATCTAATTTTCGACATATATTTTTGATAACTTGAAATATACAAAATGCTCTTTTGATGGAAAATTTGATCAGCCTAAAAAATACTAAATCTATTTGAGTGAATGGTCTTCATAGCCATAAGTTATTTTTGTTTTTAATTAAGAGTATGATTTTGTGTATAATAAGGTATCATGGATAAGATTTCCTTTTGAAATTTTGAAAACCTAAAAGTATTTTTTTTAGTTGCATTTTCAGTTGATTTTACTCTCCAAAATTAGATTCAGATCACTTGTTCAGTTCCATACAATTTGCTTTTGGTCCATGCTTTTGGAATTGAGCTAGATGTTACCATATATACATGTGCTGCCTTTCCCCATTACAACTGATTCTAGCATTCTTTGAAAACCGACCGATTCCAAAACATTTTTATGCCAAGCCAAGGAAAGGTAGTAATTGGTGTGGTCTCAAAAGAAGCCGAACATTTATTAATTGTTTTTGCTCTGTCAGTGAGTTATGGGGTCTCCCCATTGCAGGAGAACTAAATGTTTCAGGAAGCAGATTATTATGTAGAATTTTATGGGCTACCCGCATTTATCCTACAAAATACTCTTAAAGGCCTCTGTTGTTCCAGTTCTATTTTTATTTATTTATTAAATTTGTTTCCCATCCACCTCACCATGAGGTGACTCTGAGCGGCTTACAATATCATTGTAGGAAGCTGCCCTAGAGTAGTGAATGAATCTCCAAGTAATCTCTCGTTCTTGTAATCACATAGCCTTATTTTAAGGTGACCAGATGTCCCGATTTTGGCGGGACACACCCGCTTTTTCGCCATTTGTCCCGCGTCCCGCCCGCCCTCTTAAAAAGTCCCGATTTTTTAAAACAATGCCCGACTAGGGCATTCTTTCAAAAAATTGGCCTGAAAGGCAGCAGGCCTCTCAGCTCGGGCCGGCGTTGGCGGCGGGCGGGCGCTGGAAGCTGGGGGGAGGGGGAAGGGAGGCTGCTCCTCCTTCCCCGCCCCATCCCTAGCCCCGCCCTCGGAGGCGCCGCTGCGGTTGGGAGGGGTGAGGGACGAGGAGCCGTCACCGCTTTGAGCTTACGAGCGGCGCAAACAGCCTTTCCTCGTCCCCCTCCCCTTTCTTCCCCCCGTCGCCTCACTGCCGCCGTTGCCCTGGGGCCGGGCGGGCGACCGGGAGACCGCGGCGCTTGGATGCTTGGAGCAGGTAAGCTGCCGGCGGCCTCCTTTCCCCGTCTCCCGCCTCCCGTTCGTTGCTTGCCAGCCCGGCCGAAGGGAAGGCGGGAGGCGAGGAAAGGCCTCCCAAAAGGAGGGGAGGCTTCGGGAGCCCGCCTCCCTTTCGGGCCGAAAGGGAGGCGGGCTGCCGAAGCCTCCCCTCCTTTCGGGAGGCCTTTCCTCGCCTCCCGCCTTCCCTTCGGCCGGGCTGGCAAGCAACGAACGGGAGGCGGGAGAAGGGGAAAGGAGGCCGCCGGCAGCTTACCTGTCGCGAGCTGCAGGCATCCAAGCGCCCTCCCGCCTCCCCCCCCTCCCCCCCCTCCCCCCCACCTCACCTGGACGCCGACATTTGCTGTTTTGCCCTCTGCGCATGCGCAGTGTTCTGCGCATGCGCAGAGGGCAAAACTCAAATGGAGAAACCCACCCCCGTCAATGGTGTCCCGCTTGAAGAAAAAAAAATCTGGTCACTTTACCTTATTTCCCCGATAACAGTAGTCCAAATTATTGAATCTGGGATTTGGGGCCTGCAAATCTTTACCACTGGAAAGACTACAGGTAGTCCTCAACTTACAACCAATCAAGGGACCTTCAACTGGTCTTTATCCTTACAACTGTTGCAGGATTCCCACAGTCATGTGATCAAAATTTGAGTGCTTGGCAACTGGCATGTATTTACGATGGTTGCAGGGTCATATGATCGCCATTTGCTGGCTTCCGACAAGCAGAGTAAATAGGGTATTCACTTAACAACTGCATGATTCGCTTAACAATTGCAGTTATTTGCTTAACAACCATGGTAAAAAAGTCAATCGTATGATTGACTCATTTAACAACAGCCTTGCTTAACGACAGAAATTTTGGTCCCTGTTGTGATCGTAAGTCGAGTACTACCTGTATGGATTTCAGCTGGTTTACCCTGCATTTCAGCTGCATGCTCATTTTACAAGTTGTTTGATGAGTGGTGACAACACTGTCCCTACTGTCATCATGGATGTGTGTCATTGCAGCTGCTCAGAAAACACACTCAGCACTATCCCACATGACACAGTGGCATAAATTAGCAGTTTACCACACCCATCGCTGATTATACATTTCTGGATGCCTTCTTCCATCTGTATCTTCATACTTCTCCAAGCAGCAGTGTTGTGTAGCTGTTAGATTGTTGGGCTGAGCAAAATCCCATTCCATTATGAAGTCTACTACTGTAGGTGATTTTAGACCAATCTCTGTATGCCAACCTCAAGCAGTGTGGTGGCCTACTGGTAAAGATGCTTGCCTCCCATTTGGAAGTTAAGAATTCAATCCTAGGTAGGGGTAGATATTTCTCTCCTAAGGCACAAAGAGAAAATATCTACTGTGAACTCCACATAGGCATCAGGAAGGGCATCCGGCCAGTAAGTGCTCATCTCCATCTAGTCGCCCCGACTCTACCCTAAATAGGGACTACTACAGGGTCATAAAAGGGGAAGGTTGTTTTTTTCTGTATCTCAACCTCATCTGGTTCAAAAATGTAATGTAAAAATAAAGCACTCATGTATCCCACTGAGCTGATTTGGGGAAAATGAGATTCTCCAGGATATTGCTTGAAAGAAGAGCAATAAGGTTGAGAGAATGGAAAAGACTCAAAAATCAAAGTTGTATAGAGGTGATAATAGCCTCACTTTGAGAGGTGAAAATTTCAAAGAAGAAAAAAGTAAGATATGAAGTGGTGAAAGGCAAAGAGAGAAAAATCTGGAGAGACTTGGCATAAAGTTGTGGCAGTTCACTTTCTTATCGTCTGCCTTGAAATTGTTTGATTACTAGTTTTCACTCCTTTTCCATTACTTTCACAACATGTTGTCAACCATGGAAGGAAATAGTGCGATGTGTAATAAGAGTCTCCATAGAGAACTGCGACAATAGTTGAATGCTTCATGATCAGCCGAGTGCTGATCGAGCCCCATCAACAGTCCTCGGTCACAGACTGGGAGATTCAGGGGAGCCCTATGGAAGAACAGTGAGCCATGAAATGAAATTGGCGCATCTACATAATACTGCTTCCTCTTCCCAAACTCAGTCTTTGCACGTCGGTATATATGGTAACAGGTTTTCTACTGAAGTCACTTTGCAGCACTCGAAGACAAAAGAAATGTACTCTGTAGGCTTCAAACCACCACTGAGAACATTTCAAATTCATTAGTCTGATTCAATAACTGCAGACAGGGTTGTACAAAAAAAAAAAAAGCAGCCGAAGAGGTTCACACAAAAGCCAAAAGTGTTCTACTATCATGTGTCCTTCCTTTTTCGGGTTTCCAAAGATGACAGTTTTGTTGCATGTACCAGCCTAAGTAAATAAGTAAATAAACCATGAAAACGCTCTCAGTTGTCACGTCAAGGTGACATACATGACATCGTCCCCTCCAAAGCCGTGCCACTAAAAGAAAACCTAGTATGTGTGCATGTGTCTTTTATGGAATTGGGGCATTTCTGCATGGACCACAATGTATTCTCTGGGATTTGCTTGGTTGGTTGTTTATGCTTACCAGAGTTCCTCTTGGCACCAGACAGAATCAAGGTGAGCATTTACAGTTTCTGTAAAACAGCGCTCCAAAAGTCACGCCTCATTGTAAAGGAAGGACTGTGTGTCGTTTTTATAACTGCCTCTCGTGTTGTACACCGAAATGTTTTAAAACCAAGCAGAGAGAAGAAAAAAAGCGGCTGTGCAACGGACCAGCTTCTTAAAAGCATGTTTGTGACTTGCTCTTCCGGTAGCAGCAACAGTTTGCCTTTTTTCTCTCTCCTGTTTTCTTATTCAAATGTGTTGTCCTTTCCCATGTAAAATGTTGCTTTTCCTTAACAAACCTTTATTTTTCATTTTGACTTCAAATAAAAGAATGCAATTTAAAAACAAACGTCAAAAGGAGCTTTGAATTGTTTTAATCACGCTTGGTTTGTGTTTTGATTTGCTTTCTGGAGGTCTGGGAATTCAGTAATTCACTGCTGCAACTCCCATCTTCACTCACCTGAGGAGGTCAGGCCTGTAAGAAAGGGAGGCTGCCGACCGGCCTGTCCATCTCTCCAACTGAGGCCTAATGGCAGTTTCGCCCTGTATTTTTGCCTGCTCCCAGGCCATGCTCCATTCTCCATATAATACAGTAGTCCTTGACTTACGACTGGTCCCTTAATTACCAAGATTATGAAGCGCCCTCCCCCCAAAGGTACTTAGGGCCTGGTTCCAAAGGCCTCTCCCCCTCCACTCGTCATGTGAACCACATTTACAACTGTTTGCGGTGTCTTGTGGTTATGTGACCGTGATTTACATTTTTGCTCCAAAACGAAGTTTATCTCTGGTTTTCAGCAAAAAACGCTCCATAGCGAACAATGGGTTTGCTTAGTGCCCATGATGCGCTTAATGACCACGCAAAGAGAAAAAAAGTAAAACTGGATCCGTCACCCACTTTATACCCATTATGATTTACAACCATAACAGTTATATATTCACATCAACAAGGCTATCAATATTGATCTCTCCTCCCACCCCCCACCCCCAGAAATAATTTTGAACTCTTAACATTTGTTGGAGAAAGTCATTCTCTTTAACTACAAAAAGAAATGGCACAAAACAAATCAATTATCGTGGCCGTAACCGTAAGAAGAGAAGGAAGAATGTCTAAGAGCATCTCATTCATCCATTAGACAAGAGGCCTTCCTTCGGATGGATAATTTGCTCCTGCTGTAGCTCAACGTATCAATTTCTGAATGTTTTAACAAAATCAGAGAAATGTGTTTTCTTCCTCACTCTCGCTCCCTTCTCCTGCCAATAAAATAACATGTAGGCAGAAGAGGAAGCTTTCACTGCATTTATTTAATCTCTCCTTTCGACATGTAATCTGTAAAATAGGCTTGCCTAATTCCTGAGAGAAAAACGACTGGAATATTCACAGACTTCGTGCACAAGGTTTTTCACAATCATCCATAGTGGGTGTGCATAAAAGTCTATCACAGATGAGACTAACCCAGATATAGCATAATGTGTCATGACTATCTATCTGTAAGAAGATGTTGCCTGTGTTCTGAGGCACAGGAGCTGAGATAGCGCAGTGGTTAAAAGCAGCATTGCGACCTTCAGCTGATTGCTAGTTCAGCAGTCCAGCTGTTCGAATCTCACTAGGCTCAAGGTTGACTCAGCCTTCCATCCTTCCGAGGTGGGTAAAATGAGGACCCAGATTGTTGGGGGCAATATGCTGAACTCTGTAAACCGCTTAGAGAGGGCTGGAAAGCACTATGAAGCGGTATATAAGTCTAAGTGCTATTGCTATTCTGTGCGATGTCTTTTAGTTTTTTTAAAATGTACCATTTTTCATTTTTCAGATCTGGTAAACATTCCCTCCAGCTATTCATCCAAGTTACTAATAAAAATATTGAATAGTAGTAGGAGGCCCAGGAAACCGAATGTTACAACGCCTGACTGAATATATCTCTCCAGTTTTATGAGCATCTACTCATATCTACTAATTGAATATGGTCTTTGACCTCCTATGTGTCCACTTAATTCTCATTCCATTCAGCTTCCATTTAAGGAGTTTGCTACGCAGAATATCATGAGGTACTTTGTTAAATGCTTTACTGAAATCAACACACACATACATATATACACACACATACATATACAGCAGCTGGGTGATCTAGGGCCGGTCTCTCTCTCTCTCTCTCTCTCTCTCTCTCTCTCTCTCTCTCTCTCTCTCTCTCTCTCTCTCTCTCTCTCTCTCTCAGTCAAACTCACCTCACAGGGTTGTTGTTGGGGAAAAAAGGAGAAGGAAGGTATGTTGAATATGTTTGTTACCTTAAGTTATTTGTAAAAGCAATAAAGGCAGGATGTAAATAAATACATTTATAGCTCATTCAAATTGCTGTCAAACATGATTCTGATGTGCTTTTGAAATTTATATCTGATCATAATGACATGCATTGTCATAAATTATATAAAGTTGGTGTTTTTATGAAAAAAATAGACACACAAGGTGTGTCTATTATAGTAGCAAATTTTACCTAGCAAGGCACAAAAAAGCACTCTGATAGATTGCAGGATATTCAGTAGGGAGAATCTGATTCAAAATTCAGAAGACATTTATTTCCTGTTTTGGGGGTGAGGAACATGGCTCATGGAAATGCAATATATTTAGTCCCCAAAAATGATATTTTCCTTTTCCCCTTCGGCATGTCGGCCTTGCAAGTGCTAATACAAATGGTCCTTGCCTTACGAGAGTTTGTTTTGTGACCATTCAAAGTTACAACGGGCACTGAAGAAAGTAATTTATAACCATTTTTGACACTTAAACTATTGCAGCTTCCCCAAGGTCACGTGGCAACTGACTCATATTTATGACGGTTGCAGTGTCCTGGAGTCATGTATTCACCTTTTAGGATCTTCTGACAAGCAAAGTCAACGGAGAAGCCAGATTCACTTAACAACCATGTTACTAACTTAACAGCTGCAGTGATTCACTTAACAAATATTGCATTTAGCAACATAAATTTTGGGCTCAATTGTGGTCATAAGTCGAGGATTACCTGTCTGTTCAATATGCCCAAATAAAATGCAAACGTGATCACTCTAAGGCAGTGGTTCCCAACCTTTCTAATGCCGCGACCCCTTAATATAGTTCCTCATGTTGTGGTGACCCCCAACCATAAAATTATTTTCGTTGCTACTTCATAACTGTAATTTTGCTACTGTTATGAATCGTAATGTAAATATCTAATATGCAAGATGTATTTTCATTGTTACAAATTGAACATAATTAAAGCATAGCGATTAATCACAAAAATAATATGTAATTATGCCAGATCAGAAATTCTTGGGCCAGTATTTGCAAGAGCACAAGGAATATCATCTTCCACAACAAGTCTACTTCTGTATTTAGACTTGATAACCAACAAGTGTACAGCAATATTTCTCAATCTCAGCAACTTTTAAGGTGCCTGGACTTCAACTCCCAGAATTTAAAGCAAAGCTGGCTAAGGAATTTTGGGAGTTGAAGTCCAGGTATATTCAAGTTGTTGAGGTTGAGAAATTGTGGCCTGCAGTGTTGAAAAACGAGAAATTAGATAAGCTTCCAGCAAAGTGATCCCTGTTTAGTAGCTTTCTCCCAGGACTCCAAAGTTTCAGGAGGCAAACAGGGGGCAAAAACCCCCATGATTGGTCCAAAAACATTGCCAGGGTCCCCAAAGCCAATTTCCTCTTTTAAGCTCTTTCTTCTTAAAACTGAGACAGAAAGATATTAGCACAGAGCTAGCCTGATCATACGGAGCAGGGCGGCGGCAATGGACCATGCTCTGGCACCACCTCCTTCTCCAGTTCCCTCCGGCTTAGCTCCTCCTGCCCCCGGCGGTGGCGCCCTCAGCACCGAGGCTGTATGATCAGACTAGCCCTGCGCTAATATCTCTCAGTCTCTCTCTTCCCTCCCTCCCTGTTTGCCTCTTTGTTTGCTGGGTCTCTGCGCCAGCCGAGGGCGAGAGGGCAGACAGACGATTCCGACCCAGCTGTCCTTCTTCCCACCATTGTGCGCTTTGAAACTTAAGTGGTTGTTGGCTGGCCGTTCCCTCCCGTGACTCTCTTTCCCTTCGACACCAGCGGGAAGAAACTGCCGCTGCGAGCAGGAGACAGGGGCAGCCACAGATGTCTTAAGCACCGCCTTGTACTCTCCAGCGCGCAGTCTTGCGATGCCCCACCCCTTAGCTGATGCCATCAAAACTCGGCCGCCAGGCATCACAAATGCCTCTCACCGAATGGCACCTCTCCCGACCAATCGGAGGGCTCGGGCGAGTTGAGCCAATATGGCCAGGCTTGTGGCAGTGGGGGGGAGCTGAGGATGCCGGGGCGACCCCTGAGAAATGGTCATTCGACCCCCAAAGGGGTCCCGACCCCCAGGTTGGGAACCACTGCTCTAAGGGCATATTTGTGTTTAAGTCTAAGCCACTTTATTAGGAGTAATGCAGTAACAAGGACTAAAACAAAGAGTTTTATTTTATTCTGAATCTACACAGAAGAGAAAAGGACTGGTAAGTTAACCCTTAGCACTGGAGTGACAGAATGTTCTCAAAGTGAATAGAATAAGATAAGCTGGAGATAGTTACGGTATGCAAAGTGAGAAGTGAAGATGGAAAGGTAATGAGAGGATCAGCTTGGATGAGCATTGCTGGAAATCCAGAACTTGCCCCAGCAACGGGCAGAATCTTGAAGGACAGTGACTCAGATAGTCTCACTCTGGTAGCTGAGAATTCTACTGGTATGTAGCCACGGATCAACAGGGGGGCAATAGGGTGGTCTTCTGACCTCCATGAGAACAGAAATAAGAAGCAAGTGGTTTGGATGTCCCAAAGGTGCTTTTTAAAGAGGCAACTGGATTTTCTGGTTTTTTTCTTTGAAGACGTTTTGCTTTTCATCCAAGAAGCTTCTTCAGCTCTGACAGGATGGTGGGGAGTGGAAGGATTTATATTCCTTGCAGACAGCTGGTCATTTGCATTCTTTTACAAAGACGTTGAGGCCACTTGGGGGGATTTGCCTGTGTTCTCAGGATCACCTGAGTAGAGCAAATGGGTGTGGAGCCTTCTCGGAACGGTTGAAAGGACTGTGTCATACAGGGGCGGGTTCTAACTTACCTCACTTCCGGTTCGCTTCCTCCTGCGCTGCATAGCTGTGCCTCATGGCTGAGCACGTGCTTTGCATGCATGCGCATGCGCAGTGCCAAAAAATAAAAAAAAATTTAAGCCAAAAACAAGATGGCGACCACATGCACAGTGCCAGAAACTCAGCTTCTGCGCATGTTCAGAAGAAATTTTTTTAAAAAAATTTAAAAAAATAAATTTAAAATTCAAAAAAATTCAAAAAAAAGATGGTGGCACCCATGGACCGGCATCAACTGAACCGGTTCCGTGATATCATCATGATGTCACCAGTGGGTCGCTACTGGTTCAGGTGAACAGGTCAGAACAGGGAGAAACGCACCTCTGGTGTCATAGACTGGAAATAGATGATGTTGTATCAGTGGTGGGTTCCTACCGGTACGATCCACTCTACCGCACCGGTAGCGGCCGGCCAATGATGTAATTTGCACGCAACACCGGTCCGTCATCTTCACCGGTCCGTCGTGTGTCGCCATCTTTTTTTCAGAATTTTTTGGCTTCTTTTGCTTTCTGCGCATGCACAGAAACAAAATCTTGCAAGGAATAAAGGTAAGTATAAACTAGGGGGCGGGCGGGGGGGCCCTTTTTCAAGCTGCAGCAGAGGAAAATTCTTCAAAACAGTAAAAAATTCGGGGGGGGAAATCTGAAAAAAAGATGGCGGCGCCCACGGACCGGCACCGACCGAACTGGATCCATGACGCCATCATGATGTCACCAGCGGGATTCTACCGGTTCAGGCGATCCGGTCCAAACCGGCAGGAACCCACCCCTGAACGGAAAGGAACATGATGGCAAATATTTCCTAGTCTTAATGTCAGTGTGCCCTACCTGTAAACTGGAAAGGTGCATTTTGGTTGCTTTTCACCAGGTTTTTGTGTTCTTCTGTTAACTGGCGTGTTACAAGTTTTGTGTTAGAATCTCTAATCTTAGTTCAGAGGTAGATTGACAATAATTTATACAGTTTTGCATTCAGTAGTGTAGTTAATTGGCTCCAGCCATCAAACCAGCACTTTTCTCACTCATTCCTGATACCACCAACACTCAGTACCTGTTTCTATTTCTTTACAGTTAAGGAAGCAGAGAAGAGAGATCTACCAGCCTAACATATGGCCTAACTAAGGAAGTGTTTCTCAACCTCTGCAACTTTAAGAGATGTGGACTTCGATTCCCAGAAGCTGGCTGGGGAATTCTGGGAGTTGAAATCCATACCTCTTCAAAGTTGTTAATGTTCTAAACCAGGTGTCTCCAAACTGGGCAACTTTAAGACTTGTGGACTTCAACTCCCAGAATTCCTCAGCCAGCCACAAGTTTTAGAGTTGCAGTTTGGAGACTCCTGTTCTAAAGCATATTCAGTGCTTTCTCCTCTGACTACATATGGGGAGAGTGGTGGGGGACAGCAAGGAACAATCTCTTCTACTGGGAAAACCCTGGGAATATTAACCTGGATGGACACCAATTAGTTTTTCATTAAAGCCAAATTAGAATTCACTTTTGCAATCACTATTCTGAAAGAGCTCAAGAAATGAAAGGTGGTTATTAATGATAAGGAGCAGGGGTGGGTTGTTTACTTACCGATACCGGTGCGCTGCACACGCATCTCCACATTTCGTGCGCGCGCTTGCTTGCTACATGCGCGTGCCCCCTTACACGATTTTGGTGAGATTTTGCTTCTGCGCATGCGCAGAAGCAAAATCTCGCCAAAATCTCTCTCTCACACGCATTTCCTTGCAAGATTTCGGCGAGATTTTGCTTCCGCACATGCGCAGAAGCAAAAAAGCCGAAAAATTCTTTTAAAAAGATGGCGATGTGTGCGACTGTCCGGTGAAGACAGCACCGGAGCAGTCACATGCAAATTGCATAATCGGCGGGTCCCTACCAGAACTGCGCACTGGACCGCACCGGTAGGAACCCACCCCTGATAAGGAGCATCTGGCAAGCTTGAATGGATAGAAGAGAAGGCTTGGAAGAAATCCAGAACCTTTAAAACACTTGGAAGCTTAAATAAACTATTAACACAACTTTACAACAAACACGCAACTCTCTCATGACAAATCATAACCCATATCATAGCAATATCTCAAAAGAATAAAAATAAATTGCAGTTTAAATTAAAGGAGTGTTTAAAACACCTGTGTTCAGTTCAACTACACATAACACAAAGAATTTCCCATAACTTAGAATACCAATAACTTAAAATCTAATTTGGCATCTTTAATTAAAACTCTAATGACAACAACAAATATGTGTCCTTAAAGTCTATTTCAAAGTAAATAAATATATGCTAAGGGAATGTGCTACATATATATGATGGCATCACCAGAGAAGTTCTCCTTTTTCTGCTTAAATTTCTGGTGGCAAAATCAACTTATTTGATCAGGGACAAAATAAGTATTTTTTTATAAAAGACCTGAAGCTTTTTAAGGGCTTTTTGCTGAAAATTGGAAAAAAATAGTGATTTCTGGATTTGCTGATTAAAAGAGTTGAATATGAGATGGGAGAATTATGTGATATAATCTTTAAAATGAGAGATCTTGATTTGTAACTGCTGTAAAAAAGATCAGAAGTCACTTCTTTATATATTTTTGCCTTGATTTGTATTATTTCTCATTTTTCTTGTATGGTTTTTTTCTTAATTTTGTTTTAAATATGTTCTTAGGTTTATCTTTTACTCATGTAAAAATTGTTAATAAAATAAGCATACAGTTACAGACCAAGTTTGTAACAGACATATAGAAAGGATACCCTTCCCTAGTTTTTCAGCTATAAAGGTAATAGAGGATAAATGTATCTTGACTTGCCAGATACTGCTAATGTAGTCTTACAATAGAGCAGAATTTGTTCACCTGGGTGGTGCTTGCTGTCTCGACTACCTCGCAAAGTTGACACTATCTCTTCCTGAGATGCTTTTTTCCTGTATCGCTCAAAAATCCTAAGGGCAAGTTAATCAGCTCAACCCTCATCTTAATTAATTGAGTAGGTAGCTGCTACCTGCAATTGACAACCCTAGTCAGTTTCACACTGAAGGCTTTTGTTTGCCCCTAAGCTGCTGGTAGCTGGCAACCAGGAATGTGCTAGGCAAACAGTCAGGACTAGCGCATGCCTTTCAGTGTGTATTTCTCATGGTCTACCTGCTTATTCCATTCCAGGGGTGTCAAATTCAAGGCCCGGGGGCCAGATCTGGCCCACAGGGTGCTTAGATCTGGCCCAATCTCTGTTTTCATTGGCAGAAGGCGGTAGGAGGCCATCGCAGCTGAAAATGGAGCTCTGGAGCCCGTTTTCGCTGGCAGAGTGCTTGGGCCACCACAGACTCCCCCCGACACGAGTGATGTCAAGCTGACCACGCCCACCCTGGCCACGCCGACTCCAGCCCCTGAGGTCAAACACAATCCTGATGCAGCCCTCAATGAAATCGAGTTTGACACCCCTGCTATATTCCAATCCCTTCCTCTCCAATGTATGCAAATACAAACATTAATTCTCGTCTTGCTTGTTATTCCAGCTCCCAGATGAGCATTACAAAGGGCAGGAAGTGAGGGGAAAGGGCTATAGGTTAATCCCTTTATCCGGCTTCCTCGTGAGTTGAGTTCTGGAAACCTTCCCTGTCATTTGGGCTCACCTGGCTGTTTGGTTAGTTGTTTCCTTCTGCCACTGTAAAGCAAAGGAAACTGACGTAAAATCGTAAGCACAGTCGCAATATGATTTTTCACTTATTGACCACTTTGCTTGATGACCAAGTCACTAAACGAGGACTGTGTTCATTAAACATATCCCATTATGTTTATCATCATCTGTATTCAAAGTAGAGACCAACTCATATATGAGATATGGAGAAGGTAAGATACATATTGAATTTAATGGGCCTTAGAAAGATGGCTTGAAGTTATCATATCAAATAAATGATTTCGATTGATTAAATGTTGCTTCATTAATTCATTCACTAGAAGTTCTCCTTAATTGCCATGAGAGAGCTGCATTACTATATATCCAGCAACCAATTTACTTACCAGCACTGGAGCTTTTATTGAGCATCCTTTTTTAGTGAATTTTCTTCTATTTTCTTTTTGCTTCTCCAATTCTTTCCTCCCAGAATGGCCACAAGAGATATCTGCATTTTCTTCTGGGTAACAACTTAACAATGGTGTGTGGGTGTGGGTGGGTGTGTGAATGCACATGGGTGCCAAGACTTTCTCCTCAGGGAGCAGGGAATGTGGATATGTGTTGCCAATGTGTCTGCACATACAGTATGTCTATGTTTTGTCCTCAAGAGCTAATCAGAGAATGCAGATGTGTGTATGTTTGTACATGTATTCTTTTTACCAAGGGGATCAGTCAGGAGGTGAAGAGAATTGTTGTCCATGTACATGTATGTTAACATAGACACACATACCTTCTCCATGGGGACTAGTTAGGGAGTGTAGATACACATTATCTATATGTGAGGGATTAATTAGGGTGGATACTTATTTGTTACTTTTGAGTTTGGATGAGACATTGTGCTTGCCATCTTCCAGATTGTGACACACATACAACATGACAAATGTGACCTCTTTTCATCCTTAATGATCAACCCAAGTTTCATACTTTCCTACAAAAAGGTGTAGTTTCAGCTTGTAAATAAAAAGGTCTTTTTGTGTCATATCCAAAGGGCAGCTTATTTAGAAATGTGTATCTAAAAATGCAAAGTTATTTAACTACTCGTATTTTTCGGAGTATAAGACCCACCTTTTTACCCCCCCAAAAGAGGGTGAAAACTTGGGTGCGTCTTATACACCGAATGTAGCCCCACCCAGCCACCCCCACCCTTTGGCCTCTGTCTCCCAGCAATTTACCTTCTTGCAGCAAACAGTGCAGAGCCTGATTAGCACAAGCAACTGATTATTGGCCTCGTGACCAGCAGCTGATTGAGGCTTGCAGGCAGGCCCACATGCTAAAATGAAAGTGAAACTAAAACTGCAAGGAGGCAAGCTGCTGGGAGGGAGAGGCAGAGGCAGAATTTTATTTTCTTGTGCTAATCAGTTGCTGAAACTGGATGCAAGGAGGTAAGTCAATAACTATAAATGTCTGTAGAATGTTCAAATTATTAGACTTATTTTTTAAAGACTACTTTATTATTGTTCTAGACAACTTAACAAAATGAAGAAGCTTTTTAAAATAAATGCTTGATCTGAAGAGGCCCAGTGCTATTGTATCTTCTTTAAATAGCAGAGAATAATGTATACTTCAAGAAAGCCACATCAATTTTAACAGCATCTGTACAAGTATAATCTGAAATGTAACAGTGTCTTGTTTAGTATTAAGATAAGGCAGCTGAGTTAAACCCTGACTTAGTCATGTTTGGAGTAGATCTATTTAAATAATTGGGAGGAGTTAGTGTGACTACATTTAAGAAAACTTTCTGGCATTAATATACTGCGATAATGTACATTTCTCCAATTCTTTGCTATTTCTATGGGTCAGGCACACATGCACAGAAATACACAGCAAACAGTGTATATCATCTGTAGTGTTTGCTGTTTGCTGGGAGGCAAACTGCTGGGAGGCAGAGGCAGATTTTTTCCCCTTGTTTTCCTCCCCCAAAACTAAGGTGCGTCTTATACTCCGCAAAATACGGTAGGTTAGAAGGAGAGTGGAAGATAAGTAGAAGAAGACCAAAGAATATAAATGAGTTTGCAGATAAGCTAATTAAATTCTCTGCATCTTCATTGCTGAGGATGCATGGCAGATACATCTGTGTGTCATCTGACCTCTGCTAAATCATGGTGGGGAGAGATAATAGCCCAATCCTTATTGACAAACTGAAAATAAACATTATTACCAAAGCTGGATGATATCCATCTTGAAGCCCTTAATCAGTGCTGATCTTCCAACATAAGTTACACAGGGGACCCCATCCCTCAGACCAATTTCTCTACCCTAAGACAGGATAAAAATGGGCAAACATTTGTTTTTCAAAGAGATTTAGCTGGGATAGGTGTGGAGAACCAAACCAATTATCATCCACAAATGATAAAGAAAACGTATGCTTTTTTTCCCCACTGAGTAAGTTGCTGGGATACTTTTGAAATTATAAAGCATGTATAAGGGGAAAAAACCCCTCACCCCAGCTTTTTCTAACGTAATGCCTGCTCATCTTTTAGATTTCTTTTGAGAGGGGCAACAAACACAAGGATAGGAACAACAATAATAGCCGTTATTGTCATTGTACATCATGTATACAACGAAATTGGTTAACAATCTGGTAAACCCTGCTAGGCTTACCCTGCTAGGTCCTCACCCAAGATGTAACCAATATTCCTAAGCAAGCAGGTGTGGCGGATTGGGCAGAGAAGGGACAGAAAGCAGAAACAAACTTTTCTTGGCATAGATTATTCTCTCTGCCTGGGGTTGCGAGCATCATTCTGGATCATGAGAAGGACATTGTAATCCTCACCATGTATTTTAAGGTGGTCCAAACAAAAGGGGGCAGCAAAAGATCATCCAAAGCTGGAGGAGAGGATCTTGAAATGATAAATACAGTGCCATGAATACTTGCAGACATCCTGACTAGGGAAAATAAAAGAGGAGATAATCCTGATGTCCCATAGATGATGAAGGGATTAGATTGGCTAGGAGAGGTGGTGGCAGCCGAGACACATGTCTCAGTGGAAATGAAACCCCAGAGTTTGGCTGCTGTGGAAAAAAAGCAAAGGCCACATTGAGGATCATGCAAAGCTTTAAAAACTACCAGAGTTTGTGAAGCTTTGCTCCGACACCGTTACTTATAGCCAAAATTCATTGAGCCAAGATAGCATTAGAATGGCTCTCTTTCTCTTCTTTTGCTCCTCCTACCTGGTTCTCCTCTCTTTCTTTAGCCTATTTTTCAAACATTTTATTTTACTGTACTTTTTTTTTCTTGTGATGAAATATAAATATTAAGGCTCTGAAACAGCCAACTACTTACTGTATTTCTCAAGTGAGGCTGTCAACCTGGTTCGATTACACGTTTCACATCCATTTGGGGGGGGGGGGGGGGAATGCATCCTGTGCCACCTTTTGTTGGGGGAGGGGAAGGAAGATATAAACTGCTTTTTTAAAGCGCATTGAGGAGCAATGAGTTTGGAAAATATTGGGTGTGGCACCTTTTTTCTTTTCTTAAAAAAAAAAGAGGGAAACTTGGACGCTTCTTCAATTTTAAATTTTAAATTTTATTGTTCCTTCTTGCAAAGCTCACAATGAGCTTGGGAAATTATTATCCAGCATTTCTGCAAATGAAAGCTCAACCCCGCCAGCCAGCTAATGAATCAACCATAAAAACTGCCTCCTTGGTGGATCTTCAAAGGCCTCTGGAAGGAAAACAAATAGCGTGGTTCCCCCTTTAGAGACAGCAGGCTAAACATGAGCGCCATCCCTTGCGAGGCCACATGGGGAGAAGAACATCGATTAGCTGGTGGGAGAAATTGGGGAGAGGGAGAAGGGAGGGGTACCCACATGGCAATGTTAGGGTTGACTTTGTTTGAAAGCAGTATAAATCCTGTCTCTCTCGTTCTAACAAAAAAAAAAAACCCCAAGTGCCAAATCATGATTTGAAATGAGATAAAAATTGCAAGCACCATCTTCCCTTTTGTGGAAATTAATACCGCCGATTCATTTAAAAAAAACTGCATGTAGCGTACCTAAATGCCAGTAGTAAAGCAATGGGACACTTATGGTGCCAATAAATGACGAACTGATTATTGTTAAATGTAGCCAGGAGGATAGCGACAGCCTTCATTTACATATGAATATCATGCCGTGATAGGGCTAGGGAATGGCTGCATTTTTCCTTCAGCGGTTGTCTGAATTATTATTTTTTTAATTATTAAATTCATTCCATCCTTGGCTAACGTGGGTTTACCTTAGTGGGTGGCTGCAACATTTATGTGCATGACAGCTAAAAGAAACTTGGCTCTCAGCCGTTACGGGACTTCTAGGTTCAGTGATTACATTGCTTTGAAAACCAGTTGTGAGGATGAAAATGGAAGACCATTTTAAATTCTAGATTTAGTCATCTTATAGGAATATCTCACTTTGGAATTGCATTACAGGTAGTCCTCAGCTTACGACCACAACTGAGCCCCAAATTTATGTTGCTAAGTGAAAACTCTGTTAAGTGAGTTTTGCCTCATTTTACGATCTTTCTTGCCACAGTTGTTAAGTGAATCACTGCAGTTGTTATGTTAGTAACATGCAGTGGTGGGATTCAAAATTTTTACTACCAGTTCTGTGAGTGTGTCTTGGTGGGCGTGTCTTGGTGGGCATGGCAGGGGAAGATTACTGTAAAATCCCCATTTCCTCCCCAGTCCTGGGGGAAGGATACTGTAAAATCTCCATTCCCTCCCGATCAGCTGGGAATCAGGAGGCAGAGAATAGATGGGGGCGGGGCAAGTCAGAGGTGGTATTTACCAGTTCTCCGAACTACTCAAAATTTCCGCTACCGGTTCTCCAGAACTGGTCAGAACCTGCTGAGTACCACCTCTGGTAACATGGATGTTAAGTGAATCTGGTTTCTCCATTGACTTTGCTTGTCAGAAGGTCGCCGAAGGTGATCACACGATCCCGGGACACTGCAACTGTCATAAATATGAGTCAGTTGCCAAGTGTCTGAATTCTGATCATATGGCCATGGGGATGCTGCAACGGTTGTAAGAGTGAGAAAATGGTCATCAGCGCCATAGTAATTCTGAACAGTCACTAAATGAATGGTTGTAAGCCGAGGACTACCTGTATTTTGTTGTTGGATTGTATTATTATTTTGTTTACTGCAAAATGCTCTATTGCATTTGTAGGGATTTTCCTGATTATTCTATTGAGCAGGGACCCTGGACTCCCATTCTGATGACAGTACAGCTTCTGTGCAGGGGTGGGTTGCTTACTTACCGATACCAGTGCGCTGCGTGCGCATCTCCACATTTTGTGTGCGCGCGTGCGTTACACGCGCACACCCCATCATGCTTTTTTGGCGAGATTTTGCTTCTGCGCATGCGTGGAAGCAAAATCTCAGCAAAATTTCACGAGGGGATGCATGTGTGTGATTTTGACGAGATTTTGCTCCTGCGCATGCGCGGAAGCAAAATCTTGTTGAAATCTCACGCACGCGCGCATTCCCTCACAAGATTTCGGCGAGATTTTGCTTCCGCGCATGCGCAGAAGCAAAAAAAGCTGAAAAATTCTTTTTAAAAGATAGCGACGCATGCGACTGTCCGGTGAAGACGGCACCGGAGCAGTCACGCACAAATTGCGTAATCGGCGGGTCCCTACCGAGCTGCGCACTGGACCGCACTGGTAGGAACCCACCCCTGCTTCTGTGTGATAAAATCAAGACAGGATAGTGCCAGAAACAGGATGTTGGATGGACTCCTGTCATCTTAGGTATCAAGGTTTGTCTTAACTTGTGGGCTCTATATCTTCTCACCTCAGTTGACCCCAAGCCAAAGGCTTTTCCACTGTGATTGCCAAGCCATGCCATTAGAGGGATCAGAAACCAGAGATTTTGTTGGGGAATCCACTGCTTTTAGCAATGTCAGGGATCATGTAAATAAATATCAAAGATCTGTAAGTCTTCCCCAATGATTTCAACAACAGCTCCCATTTCTACCTCTTGTCAGTCCTAATTCTAGAGGTCTAGGGAGTTTAACTAAAGTCAGCATTAGTCTTTTACAATTGTTCTTATAATAAATATTCAAGTTTTATACCAATGCCTTAGAGCAGGGATGTCCCATCTTGGCAAGCTTAAGAACTGAGGACTTCAACTTCTAGAATTTCCCAATCAGTCATGCTGGCTGAGGAATTCTGGGAATTTCTAGCCCACAGGTCTTAAACTTTCTAAAGTTGGACACTCCTGCCTTAGAGGACCCTAGTAATCTAAATATAACTACTAAATTCAACAATATGCAATCAATAGTTTGTCTTTTATCAGTCATGGATGAACACAATATGCTAAATTTATTTATTTGTTTATTTACTGTTCCCATTTCTTAACTATCTATCTCCCTCAGATTTAAATTTAAAGCCAACACCTTCTCTAATGACTAATTTGGCATGTTGTATGAAAAACAGTCAAAATTCAACAGGTTTAATGTGTTCAGTTCTTCCCGTTTTTACTTGAAATTCCTGTCTAAATGGAAATAATTAATTGGGTTTTAAAGCTGACAAACTGAAGCTAGGAGGCAGTCAATTCAGGTCAGCAATGGCTATGTTGACATTCAAGTCTTAAGTCATACTGTATGTCACTAGACTAGACTATTTTCTTTTACTTTTTCTATGAGGTGCTACTATGGTTTATACCCCCTCCGACAAATCTATGCTACCTTTAAAATCCTTCACATATTTCCCCTCTCCATAACTTCAGAGCTTTTGAATGGGACTGTGAAAAATGTCAAAAGCATTCATTTTTAACTGTCTTTGTTTGTATGGTTTCAATTATTGTGAATTAGGGTTAGAGTTAATTTAATCCAGTGTTTTTCAACCACTGTGCCGCGGCACACTAGTGTGCCGTGACATAGTGTAAGGTGTGCCGTGGGAAAAACACCCGCCGGGTGTTTTTGCTACGGGACATCTCTGTGTCCCGAAAGTTGGTTTCGGGACACAGAGATGCCTCTATTACTGTATTTATCGGCTGTATTACCTTCCTTCCTTCTGTCTTTCTCCCTGTAGGAGAAAGAAGGAACCTCTGTTGCCGTCTCCCGCGGGGCTGCAGCCACCCGACTGAGTCCCCGACCGTGGCAGCATCCCTGCTGTTCTCCGGCCAAGCGGCGAAGGAGCCCTGGAGCCCTGACGCCGCCCTGCATCTCGGTCTCTTGGGGCTTGTCCGGCAGCCTGCTGGGAAGGCTGCGACGCAGGGAGGGAAGGAGCTGCTATTGCCGCTCCAGCATGTCTCTGTGGCTGACCGGGGAGCCGCGTCCTTGTTAACAATGGAGAAGCTGCGCGGAGCAGAGGCGCCTGGCGAGCGAGGTGAGTGGCTACATCGGCTGCAGGCTCCTGCCCGCGTCTCCCGCCCGCCCGCCTCTCATTCTTTTAAATGCTAAGGCAAGAGGTGGGCAAGCGGGCGGGAGACGTGGGCAGGAGCCTGCCGCCGATGCAGCCACTCGCCTCGCTCGCCAGGCACCTCTGCTCCGCGCAGCTTCTCCATTGTTAACAAGGACGCGGCTCCCAGGTCAGCCACAGAGACATGCCGGAGCGGCAATAGCAGCTCCTTCCCTCCCTGCGTCGCAGCCTTCCCAGCAGGCTGCCGGACAAGCCCCAAGAGACCGAGATGCAGGGCGGCGTCAGGGCTCCAGGGCTCCTTCGCCGCTTGGCCGGAGAACAGCAGGGATGCTGCCACGGTCGGGGACTCAGTCGGGTGGCTGCAGCCCCGCGGGAGACGGCAACAGAGGTTCCTTCTTTCTCCTACAGGGAGAAAGACAGAAGGAAGGAAGGAAGGAAGGAAGGAAGGAAGGAAGGAAGGAAGGAAGGAAGGAAGGAAGGAAGGAAGGAGAAGACAGACAGACGGAAAGAAAGAAAGAAAGAAAGAAAGAAAGAAAGAAAGAAAGAAAGAAAGAAAGAAAGAAAGAGAAGTTAGGAAGGAAGACAGACAGAAAGAAAGAAAGAAAAAGAAAGAAAGACAGAAAGACAGAAAGACAGAAAGAAAGAAAGAAAGAAAGAAAGAAAGAAAGAAAGAAAGAAAGAAAGAAAGAAAGAAAGAAAGAAAGAAAGAAAGAAAGAAAGAAAAAGAAGTTAGGAAGGAAGACAGACAGAAAGAAAGAAAGAAAAAGAAAGAAAGACAGACAGACAGACAGACAGACAGAAAGAAAGAAAGAAAGAAAGAAAGAAAGAAAGAAAGAAAGAAAGAAAGAAAGAAAAAGAAAGAAGTTAGAAAGGAAGGGAGACAGAAAGAAAGAAAAAGAGATGTTAGGAAGGAAGGAAAGAAGAAGAAAGAAGACAGACAGACAGAAAGAAAGAAGTTAGGAAGGAAGGAAGGAAGACAGAAAGAAAGAAAAAGAGATGTTAGGAAGGAAGGAAAGAAGAAGAAAGAAGACAGACAGACAGACAGAAAGAAAGAAAAATAATTTCTTTTTGTTTATTTGATTCCTATTCAAGAGAATTACTTTATATATAGTCAATATAGGCACAGAGTTAAATTTTTTTAACATTTTCTAATGGTGGTGTGCCTCGTGATTTTTTTCATGAAAAAAGTGTGCCTTTGCACAAAAAAGGTTGAAAAACACTGATTTAATCTATTATCTCCTATATTGCATTGTCCACATTTCATGCTGGCGCTTTATTTTTCCATATACTAAATAAATAAATAAAATGACTGTGATATTGTTTGCTGTCATACAGAGTCAAAATGGTTTAAAATGGGTAGCTGTTGAAATTGAATCAAGAAACAAATAAAATGAGCTTTTATAGTTAAGTATAAATGCTACTCTTCATACATAAAATGAGCATTATGTATGAAGAGTAGCATTTATACTTAACTATAAAAGTGCTATCAATATGGACTCAAATTACTCCCTTTAAAAAAATGTGGGTACCTGTGTAGACCATAGTTCAACAATCTATGACAGCATAGATTATTGAACTATGGTCTACACAGGTACCCACATTTTTTTAAAGGGAGTAATTTGAGTCCATATTGATAGCACTTTTATAGTTAAGTATAAATGCTACTCTTCATACATAATGTTCATTTTATGTATGAAGAGTAGCATTTATACTTAACTATAAAAGTGCTATCAATATGGACTCAAATTACTCCCTTTAAAAAAATGTGGGTACCTGTGTAGACCATAGTTCAACAATCTATGACAGCATAGATTATTGAACTATGGTCTACACAGGTACCCACATTTTTTTAAAGGGAGTAATTTGAGTCCATATTGATAGCACTTTTATAGTTAAGTATAAATGCTACTCTTCATACATAATGTTCATTTTATGTATGAAGAGTAGCATTTATACTTAACTATAAAAGTGCTATCAATATGGACTCAAATTACTCCCTTTAAAATGTAAATTATTACAAGATTCCAGATTGAGAGGGGGTTTTGGCCTACCAGACTGGGAACTGTACTATCAGGCAGCCACAGCAACATGGATTAGAGAATGGGTAATTTTAAAAAAATTAGAGAATACTAGCCATTGAAGGACATGATTTACAACAGGGTTGGCATGCATTCCTGTGGGAGGGAAAGGATAAAACACACAAATATTTTCAAAGACACCAAGTGAGAGATGCATTAATCGAAGTCTGGAAGAAAATTAAACAAAATTTTATATAAAAATTCCAAGATGGGTCTCAACAATGGAAGCATTGGTTTATCCAAATGTTATAGACTTAAATAAGATAGTAACTTACAATGAATTGTTAGATGAACAAGGGAAATTGAAATCAAATCAGGAATTGCAAACACAGGGAATTAAAATAGACTGGTGGCCTTACCTACAGATACAAAAAAAATATTAAAAGGATTTGGAACATGGTTTTCAAAATGAGCAACAAGAAATTGATAAAGTATTAACAGGCACAGATGAAAAATTGATTACCAAGATATATAATTGTCTTCTAAAAGGTAAAATGGAGGAGGAAATCATAAAAGAAACAATGACAGTGTGGGCTAAAAACTTTGGGTATAATATTGAATTAGAGTATTGGGAACAAATTTGGGGGGGAAATTATAAATTGACAATGTCGGCCGCTTATAAAGAGAATATATACAAAATGTTTTACAGATGGCATCTACCACCAGCGAGATTGGCCAAAATGTATGCAACTATACCACCCAACTGTTGGAAATGTAACCACGTACAAGGGACATTCTACCACATGTGGTGGACATGCCCCAATGCAAAGAAATATTGGGGGGAAAATAAAAAAATGGATTGAGGAAATAACAGAGCAGAAAATTGAGATGAGGCCAGAACTGTTTCTATTAGGAATAATAAAAGAGAATATTAGAAAAGGACCTTATTATATTATTCAACACATAATTATTGCAGCGAGAATTACATTTGCCCAAAATTGGAAGAGAAGATCCCCTCAAAAGCAATGATCATAAAAAAGGTGCTAGAATGCACAGAGATGAATAAACTAACGATGGAATTGAGAGAGAAGAAACAATGTATTATAAAATATGGAATAGATGGTATGATTGGCTTGAAAAGAAAAGTAAAATTAATGTGTAAAGTAGTACAAGAGGATTTAACAAAATGAAACAAATGTAAATGTAGAGTCTAAATGGTTGCAAAGAAATGTATAAAATGTATAAAATAGATATAAGAATGTTTAAGTTAAAAACAATAGCCTTAAATATGGAAAATGAAGAATGAAGAAAGAAATTCCGATATCGTAAAGCTGTATTAGTGAAATTATGTTTTGCCTTTTTTAATGTAGAAAATTTCAATAAAAAGCATTTTTTTAAAAAAACTATGACAGCAAACAAGAGCTTCCTGATTTGTACATATAAATTTTATTAAAGTTTTACAAAACACATAACAGAATAACAGAGTTGGAAGGGATCTTAGAGGTCTTCTAGTCCAATCCCCTGCTCAGGCAGGAAACCCTATACCAGTGATGGCGAACCTTTTCGGCACCAAGTGCCCAAACTGGAACGCGCGCCGGAGCACCGGAAACCAGAAGACCAGCATGCGCACCAGCCACCTGGTCTTCTGGTTTCTGGTGTGTGCATGTGCGACGGCCAGTTGGCCTTCACACACGCCGGAGCGCTGGAAACCCGAAGACTTGGTGGCTGGCATGCACATTTCTGGAGCTCTGGTGCGCACAAAGACCAGCTGGCTGGCGCGCATGCGCATGCCAGAAATCCAAAGAACAGCTGGCGACACCACACATGCCCACAGAGAGGGCTCTGTGTGCCACCTCTGGCACGCGTGCCATAGGTTTGCCATCACGGCCTTATACCATTTCAGACAAATGGTTGTCCAGTCTCTTCTTAAAAGCTCCACTGTTGGAACACTCATAACTTCTGGAGGCAAGCTGTTCCACTGATTAATTGTTCCAACTACCAGGAAATTTCTTCTTAGTTATAGGTTGCTTCTCTCCTTGATTAGTTTCCATCCATTGCTTCTTGTTCTGCCCTCAGGTGCTTTGGAGAATAGCTTGATTCCCTCTTCTTTGTAGCAGCCCCTGAGATATCGGAACACTGCTATCATGTCTCCCCTAGTCCTTCTTTTCATTAAACTAGACATACCCAATTCCAGCAACCATTCTTGATATGTTTTAGCCTCCAGTCCCCTAATCATCTTTGTTGCTCTTCTCTGCACTCTTTCTAGTCTCAACATCTTTTTTACATCGTGGCAACCAAAACTGGATGCGATATTCCAAGTGTGGCCTTACCACTTACTAAAAAGTGGTGTTAACACTTCACGTGATCTTGATTCTATCTTTCTGTTAATGCAGCCAAGGACTGTGTTGACTTTTTGGACAGCTGCAGCACACTGCTGGCTCATATTTAAGTGATTGTCCAGTAGGACTCCAAGATCCCTCTCACAGTTACTACTATTGTAATAACACAAACTAATAAAGAACAGAAGCAAGCAAGTAGGAAGAAAAGCAAAAGTGCAGAAAGAAAGAATAAAACAATACAAAGAACTTTCCGATTTCATTGATAGAAAATGGATTTACAAAAGTCTTTAGAATTTTTTTTTAACTCACTTTTTCCTACCGGTATTGTCCTTTTTTTTCTGATTACCAAAACTACAAGTGCATTTTTTTTTCTGTTTCATGCAAAAAGTTTATGAAGTGTCCAGTTGATCATATATATTGTGCGGGAAGGGGGGGTTTCTCTAATAAAAGAGGTCAATGGATATTTGGCCATTTGAACAAACAGTCTGTGATGAGATAAAATATTATCCCTTTTTAATACTTGCCTTCTAGAAAATGGATGGTTTATCTACTTAGCCCTGGTCACCTCATGTCTGTTGACTACACCTTCCTGTCTACAGAGGCTGGGAAAGAAGGCGTGAGTGCAAGATCTCTAGTTATCTTTCACCAGTGGTGCTTCTGAATGTCAGTTTGTTCCCTTCCAAAAGTTCTTTCTGCTAGTCATACAGGTATATATTTGCAAATGACCTCCTTGGTTCACTTTGCCTATGCGGTTTCTCAAATATGTCTGGGGTGGGAAGATCTGCACTCAATAGCATGGCCTCTTTCAAAGATCTCTCCCTGCCAGAACCTTGTCAGCCTTTGGCTTTCACAAAAGCTCAGGAGAGCCTCATGGCCAGCAGTCCTGCTTGGCCGCCCTCCGAGCCCAGGATGTAAACTGTGTGTTGATTGTCAGGGCTACTCACCTGGTCTAACCCAGCTCATCAACAGCCCACTGTCAAACGGGAGCTTAAGATGGAAGCTGCTGAAGTATCTATCCAGGGCATAGGCAGCCAAGCTTACCGGCATAGGCGTATTTTCGTTAAAGAAATAGGCACTGTCTGTGGCTGAAGGGTCTGAGCTGCAATCAACATCAACATCAACACTGCAAAGGACACAATATTTTCTCTCCTGATTACAACATGCTCATTTAGTTTGGAATTCCTCGGCTGCCTGAAGACTACAGGGCAGTGGCAGAGTTGTCCGTGTGCCAAAGCAAAGAAAAAGCACAGTGTGTGCACTCCTTGCTCTGCTAGAAAGCAAAGGAGTTGTTTGGAGGAGACGTTTGCAGGAGACACGTTCAAGGTAGCTCACCCAACCCGAAAGGCAAAGATCAACCATGCAAAAGTAGCCAAGGGCCATCCATATCAGGAACAACAAAGACCTGTGAAAATGGCCTAAGCAGGCAACACAGGAATTTAGGATTGGTTTTGGAAGAGAAGGCACCTATTTTAGCATAGATGTTTGAACTTCCATTCCCAATATATATATATTAATCTTAGAAAGGCTCAGGAACATAAAGAAGCGTTGACATTCTCCTGGGTTGACAAACCTTCAAACAGCATGTCTCCAAAAGTTATGTAGTTAGTAAAAATCAAAGTGTTGTATTATAAAATACTGTCCCACACTGTTTTGCCATCAACAGTTTCTATTGTTAGATTTTTCTTCTCCTTTCGTCATTTCCCATCTTACTTTTTTCTCTCTCTCAGAATTCTGAATGGTATATCACAAACATACTCAAGATCTCACCCAACACAAGTTTAACAGAATATTATAATTTCCAAGCCAGGACATAAATGACGGTGAATATTGTGTTTCTGTTTCTTCTTACTTTATTTCATATACCAAAGAAGGAGATTGAAAAAGCTTATTCCTGTCTAATTTCTACCTTCCCTGCACCCATCCCATGCAAGAGATCAGCCAAGGAACTTTCCCCATTGCCAACTTGAAATGCTATATCCACCTCTCCTTGAGTTGGCAGAGAATTATACCAACATGTTATTGACCTGATTGGGATCTCTTTCTACCTAGGTTGCCTCTCTTCCCGGTCAGTGCAGGCATCTGATTTCACCATGCCTGTGACCTGTCAATCAGGCTATTATAAAACACAAGTTTAGTGTTCTTTCAGAAATGTGCTAAAGCCGCATTTATAAAACAGATCTCAAAGTTGTGTGACTGCTGCCTTCAGAAGGCCCTGTCAAGCATTTTGTGGGTGAATACAGCTATGGAACAAAGGTGACAGGCTCTCTATTAGCCAGATCATAAGACCTTTTTGGAGGACACGTTCTTGGTGAGGAGGATGGGGAAGAAGCAGGGAGGATGGGAAAGAACTGGGGCCAGAGACATCCAGCAGTCCTACTGTTGGAGATTTCAATATTTCAGACACCAGTAACTTCACTATTGCTTGGACAAGCCCAGCAAGTTCTCAGGACTGGCCCCTGGCCCTGGCCACACCCTCCAACAGTTTCTCAGAGGTTAAGTTCCCCTAGTCCTAGGTAGAAGCACCTAAAGATGATTCAGAAGCAGAGAGCTGAGCTTCATCAATCTCAGAGGCTAATGGAAAGAGAGGGGAGCATTAAGAGGAGAGCAAATTCTGCAGTGCCTTTATGATGTGTCTCAATTGTGCACTTGACAGAAGCTCGGTTTGGCTTAATTTATCATATACCCTTCTGGGGAAAAGTGCTCAGAACACCTCTTCCAAATTCAGATGTGACCCCATGTGTTTTGGACCCTGGATTTTACTTCACTTTGTCTCTTACCTCCCCTCTGGATTTCTCCTCTGGTTGATTGTTTATTGGTCTCAATCCATGCTTGCCCGTGAACATAGGCTAGCCTCAAGGCTAGGGGTGTCCAACCTTGGCAACTTGTGGACTTTAACTCCCAGAATTCCCCAGACAGGATGGCCGGCTAGGGAATTCTGGGAATTGAAGTCCACAGGTCTTAAAGTTGCCAAAGTTGGACTCCTCTGCTCAAGGCCTAGGAAAAGACTTTTTCACAGGCTGCTTATTCTCTATTAACTATGAAACAGCTTGAGCTCACTTATCTCTGGCTATGGCAGATTTATAACCTGCTAATTTACATTCTAACAGCCAGCCAAGCCTGCACAGAAAATCCAAGCCAAATTCACTACAGAAGGCAGAATCCAACGACTCAGGCAAATTCACCCCCCCCACCCCTTAAATCTCTCAATTACAGCAGGTGAAAAATCAAATAAATAAACTAAAAGGCTTGATGGTTAGTTTTCCTGATGTGCATGTGAGCTCATGTTGAGCTTCTTGGTTAATCTTTTCCAGAAACCCCCACTTTCACCTACCAAAGCACCCAAATTTATTTCTCAATTGACAAACTTCAAAACTCCCTGCAAAAACTGAGTTTTACCAAGAACACTAAATTCAGGGTGCTGTGCTGCTGTGCTAGGCCCCCTTTTTATAGCCATAAACAATTCCCTGCATTTCCCCAAAGATTAGCTTGTCTGTATCCTTCCCCCAAAATGTAGAAAATGTGATAAAAAAGGAACTTGCAAATTACCGCCCAATTCAGTCTTTTACCCATGAGCACCAATTATGTGCCAGGTGCTTATATTACAATCTTTTGGATTAGAAGTCCTTTGAAAACATACTGCACCCTCTCTAATTCACTGGAGTATAAGGAGCAGGAGGAAGTGCCCAATCAGATGTGTAAGTTTCTAGTATTACAGCCAAACTTAATAAAAATGGTTTTAGCCTTCCTCTGGAGTCAGTTTCCTGGCCTGGTCCACCTAGTGTGGCCAACAATCATGACAAAAGTCAGTTTGGCCAACCTAGTGGTGCTCAGTTGTATATCAAAGAGTCAGATAAGTAAATGGACCAAGAGTCAAGCAGAGGAAATATAGTATAGCTCCAACATCAAAAAATATAGTGATAAGCAAAGCAATGCCAAGGGGGAAATTATTCAATTGAATAACAAAGCTTATGAAGGCTCTAAGGCAGTGTTTCTCAACCTTGGCAGTTTGAAGATGTGTGGACTTCAACTCCCAGAATTCTCCAGCCAACGTTGCTGGCTGGGGAATTCTGGGAGTTGAAGTCCGCACATCTTCAAACTGCCAAGGTTGAGAAACACTGCTCTAAGGTATTACTCAACAAACAAGGCCAAATGTCTCTCTGCTGATCACCATTGACTTTGCGTTGCTCTGGTTGGGCTCACTCAGGGCAGTGCCGAGACATGGTCGGATCTCAGCTTCCTCTGGAACCAGGTAGTTTACACCTACCTGGAAGGTTAAAGGTAAAGGTTCCCCTCACATGTACGTGCTAGTCATTCCCGACTCTAGGGGGCAGTGCTCATCTCCGTTTCAAAGCTGAGGAACCAGTGCTGTCCAAATATGTCTCCATGGTCATGTGGCCAGCATGACTAAATGGCAAAGGCAAACGGAACGCTGTTACCTTCCCACCCTATTTTTCTACTTGCAGTTTTACATGCTTTCGAACTGCTAGATTGGCAGAAGCTGGGACAAGTAACAGGCGCTCACTCTGTTACGCAGCGCTGGGATTTGAACTGCCGAACTGCCAACATTTCTGATCGACAAGCTCAGCCTCTTAGCCACTGAGCCACTGCGTCAAGCCGAGCAACAAAAGTCACCTCCACCATTGAGAGGGGAGGAAGAAAGAGGCTGTGTTCTCTCAGAAAATATTCTGTGCAGCGTTTTTCAGTTTTTAAACAGTTAAGACAAGATCTCTGTGTGATAATCTCACAAACAAGAGTGTTCTGTGGCTGCTGTCGCCACTCAAGATAAAATTAAAAAGAAAGCATCAGTATCCCTGGGATTTGTCCTTGAGGCTGAGATAAAGAGACTGTGTCAGGTCCTGTGATATGACTTCAAGGGCCTATTAACCAGGGCAACGACATCCAATCTAAAAGAACTTGCCCAGTACAATTTTGACTGCAAGGTTTTTTCAAAAGTCTCAGAACCAAAGAACTTGCCTAAATCATCACTGATATAAATGTTTTATACAGTTGAATACCTGCCAGTTGAATTCGGTGTTTTACAGATGGAACCCCAGCAGATGGGATCCTGAAGGCCTAGAGCAGTAAAAAGAGAAAGGGGGGAAGCTGGAAGAAGATCTTTAGAAGAAAAATAAAAGCAGCTGTGAAATCAGCAGGCACAAGCTGTTGTGTCACCTCTGGACATTGTGTTGTTAACTTAAAACTGCCCTCTAACGTATACCAATGTGTCTTAAGTTTCTTCCTGTCAGGACCCCCTCCTATTTTAAAAATTATGGAGGACCTCAAAAGAGCATTTGTTTGAATAGATTGTTTTCATCAATATTCGCCAAGCTACACATCAAAATTGATCAAGCCATATATGCACAAAACTGGAAGTTGAATAGAATACCAACAGAAGGAGAAGTATTAAGAAAGACAATGGACTGTGTGGAAATGAATAGACTTACAATGAGAGTTAAAGATAAAGAAGACTCGGAGTTTTATAAAATTTGGGGAAAATTTTATGAATGGGTGGAAAAAGAAAATAGATAAAATATAGACAGATAGAATACTAAATGTAAATTCAATATAAAAGAAATAAAGAAATTGAGATATGATTTAGAGAACCCGGAAGGCAAAAAGAGAAAAGGAGGCAGCATTAGACAAATATGTGACATATACCGAAAATTAAATTAAAATAGAATGGAAATAGAAATTAAGATTTAAGAATATGACTATTAGAATAGAAAAGCAAGAAAAATAGTTCAGTTTGCTGTTTTATTATTAAAGTTATATATATATATATTTATTATTGATGCAGGCTGAACAGTTGGATATTGCGAAATGTGATTTAGGATGCTGTACTATTTCTATGTAAGGGATATTATATATATATATATGGTTTCTTATGATATATGTGCTATTAAGTATGTATTTTTTAAGGTGGAGAAAAATAAAAAACTTTTTGCAAAAAAAAAATTGATCAAGCCGCAGAATATTTATTTGCTGAATCAGGTAAAAAAAATGTTAAACCTATTAGATATTAACATAAATAAAATATTTTCCCATGAGCCTACCCTATATTTTTAACAAAAACAATAATGAGAAGAGTGTCACTGTTTTCAATATTTATTAAACTAATTTATAGTAGCTGCCCAACTCTCACACAGTAACTCTTCACTACATGGCAAATAACTTCAGTTTTATGGACCTTTGAGAGAAAGAGTCATGGGGGAACCCCAGAGGCCACACTTTAAGAAACAGTGGCTTAAGCCAACTTTCCTAAGATACGGGCATTGTAGAGGTTGCAGCCTCATCTAAAGACTGTCTGAGTGGCAAAGGTTAGATTAAGGCAATCATTTGATAGAGTTAGCAACTTGATAAATCCAGACTACCAAGCCTCTGTTTGTTCAACTGATACCACTCACTGTCTGCCTGGCTGTCTTCCAGTTGTCCTTGGCCTCCCTCAAATTACATTTGTTAGATTATGAGGCAGCAATCAACTGCTTGAAAGTACGATTTAAGGACACTGAATCCATCTTTAAGAAGAGAAAAAAATACGCTGATCAGTTATAAAGCAGAAGCTCTGTACAAATAGCAGGCATACAAAATATAGGAATAAGTCTATTTTGACTTATTCCTACCGGTATATTTTGTATTACTGATATTTGTACAGTGCTTTCTGCTTTATAGCTGATCAACTTATGGATTAGAGAGAGAGAGAAATAATATGGGATAGCAATGAGCAATATGCAGAGCACACAGCTTTACTCCTTAGTTCATTATCTGAGGGACCGTCTCTTGCCAGTCACATCTATCCAACCCACCAGAGTGAGGAGGCAAGGAATGTTGCCGGTCCCATCCCCTAGGGCAGTGGTTCCCAACCTTTTTGTGATCGAGTACCACTTGGAGGTCCCGTACAGTCGCCGCGTACCACCTGGTTCCAGAGAAACTAAATTTCCATAATTGTACCGTTCCTTTTTTGGCCCCGCGCATCCAGCAACTGGATTCTCGGGCCGCTGGGACCAGGTGGGTGGCGTGTGGCAACAGTTGCAAATCGTTGCCAGATTATCTTGTGTTAGGCAGTAAACATTTTTGTGAAGTAAAAAATAACTAACTAAAAATCATGACCCCGAAAGTGTTCGCGTACCACCTGGAAGGCCCTCGCGTACCACTAGTGGTACACGTACCACAGGTTGGGAACCACTGCCCTAGGGAGATATACCAGAAGGGCCTTTTTCATGGTGGCTCCCTCTCTCTGGAACATCATTCCCCCAGAGATTAGAATGAACCTCACTCTAATACTCTTCTGGAAGGCACTGAAGACCTGGTTCTGCCAGCGGGCCTGGGGAACGCAGAGCGGGATGGAGCCCATTAAATGGCTCATGTGATATGTTGTCACTGGCGTGGGAAGGTTATTTTATTATATTATTTCATTAATTTATTATATGATTCTCTCTTTTATTAGCTTTATTGTTTTTATGAGGTTATTATATTCTTGTAAGCTGCCTTGAGTCGCCATGTGCGAATAGGCGGCAATATAGTTCCCTAAAGGTCTGAAGGACACCTTGACTAAATTACCAGGCAAAACAAGGGGCTTTCCCTCTTTATACCAGGGGTCTCCAACCTTGGCAACTTTTAAGACTTGTGGACTTCAATTGCCAGAATTCCTCAGCCAGCAAAGCTGGCTGAGGAATTCTGGGAGTTGAAGTCCACAAGTCTTAAAGCTGCCAAGGTTGGAGACCCCTGCATATTGAGTTAAAGAGCTAGCAACCCATTTTTGGGTCAGGAGAAAACTATGCCAACATGAAATTTAAGTTAGCTGTCCTCCATTGTTTCTACTGTGTCTGTTTAAAATCATTGCAGAACGGGTTGTTGAGATTATACAAGTGCTATGATGATACAAATACAGGGCATGATAGGCAAAGCTGTTGATTGCATCTTCCAGGCTTGCTGTGTACACACACACACACACACACACACACACACACACACACACACACACACACACACACACACACTCCTTCAATAGACCACCAGTCATGGAGAAAGACACCTACCAATCATGATACTGGAGCAGAAACAAAGTGGGGGGATGGGGAGACGGGACACCAGGATTCTCTTAGCAAGATCTGCCTCATGTCCTAGATCCCACCGTGTCATAAAATGTCCAGGAAAGCATGCAGCAGCAAGAAGGAAGAATCTAGCAGAGTGCTAAATTGATGGCAACATTTCTTGAAAGAGAGAATGTTTGTTTGTTTGCTTGTTCACAACCATTTATAACCTGCTTTGTTCCTGAGTCGAGGCTGTTTTATAAATACGATAAAACAGAAATCTACATAAATACAACATAAAAACAATGCATGGTGTTGTATGCTAGTGAGAGTCCTCTGCAGTTATAGAAAACAAATTGATCAATCAATAAACTTCGAGATACAGGTTCTTAACCTAGGTTGCACAGACTCCTCCTGGGGGTCTATGAACCTGGATTGGGGGGGGGGGACACATCAATGTTGTTTTAATTAGGCTCTGACTGAAATCTAGCTTTTCATTTCCTAACACATGTAGGCAACAAAGTACTGTTTTAAAGCCCAAATATGCGTGTTGACTTCAATAACTCTCACTAAAATTGCTATACCCCAAAGAGTGTATTGCTTGTGACCGATTTAAAGGTAGTCTCACTTAGCAACATAAATTCTGGGTTCAATTCTGGCCGTGCGTCGAGGACACATATGTACTATATTACACATGTGTTCGTTTTAATATTTTGTATTTGGGCATAATTGGTTTCCTGGGTAGTACAAATTATATGCATTTTATTTTATAAACTAGGTAATCCTTGACTTACGATCACATTGAGCCCACAATTTCTGTTCCTAAGCAAGACCGTTGTGAACTGAGTTTTGCCCCATTTTATAACCTTTCTTGCCGTAATTGTTAAGTGAATCACTGCAGTTGTTAAGTTAGTAACATGGTTGTTAAGTGAATCTGGCTTACGCATTGACTTTGCTTGTCAGAAGGTCGCAAAAGGTGATCACATGACACCCTGGGACACTGCAACCATCATAAATACATGCCAGCTGCCAAGCATCTGAATTTTGATCACGTGACCATGGGGATGCTGCAACAGTCATGTGTGAAAAATGGTTATAAGTCACTTTTTTCAGTGCCATTGTAACTTTGAATGGTGACTAAATGAATGGTTGTAAGTTAAGGACTTTCTGCACATCTTTCTGAGAAAAATCCATAGTTTTCTCAGACTCACAAAGGGATCCATGGCACAAAAAAGGTTAAGAGCCCCTGCTTTAAAAAGGGATGTACTATTCTGCAAACATTCTCTAAATGCCATTTTTGAAAGTCAAGACTTTAGCAACGAAGCAGAGTGTAGGAGAACCTACATATTTCAGGGAATAGAATGTGTCAAAGGAATCGGGTAGCCACACAAAAAGCTCATTTCCATGTGCATCCCTTCTTGATCTTGGTTGAGAAGGAGGACCTGGAGTCTTGCTTCCTGGCCTTATCAAATGGAAAGGATAGTCTTTCATGAACACGGAGTAATAAGCTATAGGCAATAACCCACACCTTGAATTGTGCCCGGAATCAGGCCTAATAGTCAATGCAGCGCCTGCAACATTATTGTTATATTATTAAAACCGCTTTCATCTACCGATAGGCAGGCTGTTGTGTTTTGCACCAGCCGAAGTTTCCAAGCCATCTACAAGGGCAAGCACAAGTGAAGCACATTGTAGCAATGCTGTCAGGAAGCAAGGAGGACGTGAATTACCAAGTTAAGGGCTGCGACTCTTGCGCCAGCCATAGCTGGGCAAGATCCATCTGGCCACAGATTCCTCCTACTCTTCTAGCGGTAGTTGTCCATCCAAGAGATCCTCTAAGATGCAGACCTTCTCCTTCAAGAAGAGAGCAATTCATCCAAAGCTACTGAAGGAACAGGCAGAGGACCCAAAGCCTTCTGACCAGGAGTGAAATTCAGCAGGTTCTGGAGAACCGGTAGCGGAAATTTTGAGTAGTTCAGAGAACCGGCAAATACCACCTCTGGCTGGCCCCAGGAGTGGGGAGGGAATGGGGATTTTGCAGTATCCTTCCCCTGCCACACCCACCAAGCCATGCTCACAGAACCGGTAGGGAAAAATTTTGAATTTCACCTCTGCTTCTGATTAACAGCAAGCTTGTTTCGCTGGAATTACGCTTCCTGGTTTTTTTTGTTGTTGTTGTTGTTTTTTAGCTCATCTGGATCCTGACAAGCTCCGGACACCAAGACAGAATGTCTACTGCAACTCCTGCTGAAGGAAGATATCTATGCACAGTTACCTCTACATTCTGACTACCTCCAGGCTCAGCAGTTAAGTTGCTGGGTTGGTCAACTGGAAAGCCAACAGCCTGGGTTTGAGACTCGAGTGTTGCATGACAGAATGATGGGTGGCCTAGCTCCTGCCCACCTAGCAGTTCGAAACCAGGCAAATGTGAGTAGATAAATAGGTACCACTTTGGTGAGGACGAAACAGGGCTCCACAACATCATGTTAGCCACATGACTGCGGAAACGTCTTTGGACAGCACTGGTTCACGGCCTTGAATTGGACATGAGCGCCACCTCCTAGAGTCAGCAACGACTAGTGGAGTAAAATCTGCAAGGACTCATTTTCTTTCCCCAGTAATGGCAAGTAGATGTTAAAAAAACATGGGGGGGGGGAATATTGAACCCTATGAACCCCCCCCCCAAAAAGAATGGCCACACGTCTGAACATTTCTCCCCCAACTCATATTGGCTGAAATTGCTCACTCAGAAAAAACAGGCCTCCAACCAGTGGTGGGTTCCTACCAGTGCGGTCCACTCTATACCACTGGTAGCGGCCCGCTGGTGACGTCACAGTACCGGTGCGGTCGGTTGCCGGTGCTTGGGTGCCGCCATTTTTTTAAAAAAAATTAATTTTTTAAAAAAAATTTCTTCTGCACATGCCCAGAAGCTGAGCTTCCGGCACTGCATATGCGCTGCCTTCCTACCCCACAGTGAGTCCAAGCAGGGGAGGATGGCTGAGGGAGCGTGTGAGACGCTGAAAGAATGGGCGGCAGGAGCTATTTCCATTTCCCTCCCTTCAGCAGTCTGCGAAGCCACGAACGCGCGGTGATGATCCCAGGCATTTTCGCATGTTTGAGGCTTCTTGAGCTGCTGAGGGGAGGGGGAACAGGTGGCAGGAGCCTAGGATCATCGAATGGGGAGAAGCATTTAGGCCGGACGGAGCCTCCTAGAAGAACCGCTGCCGCAGTCTTGCTGCTCCTGCTGCAGGAGGCTGCGTTGCAGGTGGGCAATGCTCCCTCGCTTCTCCGGCCGCTGCCAAACTCCCGAGGCCCATGCCCACCCGATCACATGGTTGGCAAGCCACACCCACAAAAGAAGCCACGCCCACAGAGTGGTAGTAAAAAAATTAGGAGCCCGCTCCTGCCTCCAACCCATGCAAGCAGCGTGGGTAACATTAGTAACCTATACTCGGCTAATGACATTATTCTGATACCATTGTATTTTCAATGCAATGGTTGAGGAATGATTGCCCTGTGGTTAAATAGAAATCAAGACATGGTCTAAGCTAGCAAAGATGCAGCCCATAATGTTAGCAGGAACGGAACAGCAATATGTTACAGCACACCTATTTTTTCCTCTGATAAACTATGCAGAGGGAGTTACTCCATGATAAGAGCATATTTTGCTTACAGAACGTTCCATTTTCCATCCAGAGTATCAGTATAGCTGATCCAAAACTTCGCTTGTTCATTTTAAAGCAGGGTTTCTGTCAATGTCAATCAAAGGGAACTAGACGAATGAGTGATACATAGAACTGACTCCAGGCAATTCAGAAATTTTGCCAATCCACATCAGTGTCCCTCAAACCAGACAATCCACTCTGTAGCATATTGTCCAGTATGAACCTTGTCATTGTGAGTTAAGAGTCATTCTAGCCAACATATCATGAGCTTCTTTGAGGAAATATAGATCATCATGAGTGTTATGCTGAATCCCATCATCTTCTTGAACAGACCAGGTTTTTAATCTGGAAACACCTACCTTGCTAAGATCTTAGCTTGATTGTTAGAAGTCTTTTTGTAATCACCAATTCAGGCATCCAAAGCATGTATCTGGATGGCAGCTATCTGGGTGAAAGAAACTGACAGTGAAGAAACTGAGACATGGCAGAAATGGGTAATGAAGTTTATTTACCAGGAGGCAATTTTCTTTCATTTTGGTTCTGCCCAATAGAACAGGAGGAATAGATGTAAAGGCTGCAAAGCCGCCACACACACTTTTTCAAGCACTGTATCGTTCGGTGCCTCTTTAAGTCCCTTCCATCAAGAGGCAAGAGTCAGATTTGAGCCCATGATTAACAGACTTCAAATGTTGGTTCATTCTCCAAGTCAAAGCCTCCTTTCATAGAAGGAAGATAACTGCCTCCAGCCATCCACACGGGAAGGGTGTTTTGATCCACTGTTAATACAGGTATCCTCAACTTACAGCCATAATTGAGCCCAAAATGTATGTTGCTAAGTGAGACATGTGTTAAGAGAGTTTTACCCCCCTTTACTACTTTTCTTGCCACCGTTGTTAAGTGAATCACTTAATAACCCAGTTGTTAAGTGAATCTGGCTTCCCCGTTGTCACCAAAAATGTTCACATGATCCGGGGACACTGCAACTGCCATATATATGAACCAGTTGCCAAGCATCCAAATTTTGGGCAAGTCACTATGTTGCTGCTGCGACTGCTGCTGCATCATGGTCATGTATAAATTGCTTTTTTTTTCCAGTAACGTTGTAACTTCGGTCACTAAATGAACCTGTTGTAAATCGAGGACTGCCTGTATTTTTAAAACAAAGCCCTCTGCCCGATTTTCTCTGGGTATTCCTTGGTGGGATCTTTCCTTGCCACTGCCCTTGCCACCAAGTTTGTTCTTCAGAAAGACGCGGGCGAATGAGCCTTCGCAAGGCAGGGCCCTTCATTAGAAATCGGGCTACTGCAGCTTCCCCGAGCTTCCCGCCACTTTTGGGCTTGGCGTCCCTCTCACAACGGCATCCTCCGGAGGCTTCGACTTCGGAGACCGAGGCAGGCGCGCGTTATTCAAGCAGCCTGGAATTGGCGCGCCCGCCTGTTCGATCGGATTCGGCCCCCTCCATTGTTCGTCCGCTGTTTCTGGCCGAAACCATGGTCCTCACCCACCCCCATCCCCACCGCCAACGCTGCCCTCAGCGGGGAGACGAGGGTCGGCTCTCCTGCTCGGGCAATTGAGCTCCCACCGAGGTGTCTGCTAATTGACTCCTTTCATTGCGGCGGGGCGAGGCGCGTCAGGCGGCGAGGCGGTTCTGCCGATTTGGCACACTCGCCCGCCCGCCCCGTTTGAAAGCTGGAGCCGAGAGGCGGGGGGGGCGATTATTCCCAGGGGCGGGCGAGAAGTAGGGGGTGGGGAGGGCCCGTCGAGCGGATCCCCGTGGCTCGGCTCCAAACTGAAATATTGTCCTCAGTCTCCAGGACGTAAACACAGAGGCAAGCCTCCGACGCTGGCGCCAACTTAGGCGAGGGGAATGTGAATGGAAAAGGGAGATGGCGGGGCTGGGGGCTGGGGGGGGGGGTGAAGTGAAAGGCGGGAATAGAATAGAAATAGAATAGAATACTATTGAAGGGAAGGAGAGAACACTATTGAGATTTTAAAAAGAAACTTCACCACCCCCCTCTCCACAGCCCAAATTTCTCACCATTTCTTTCTGATAACTTCGGGAACCCCGTAAATAATCTGGGGATTTTATATAAATAGATCCCAGATTAATTAACAGAGAGATCTACGAAGGGGCACCTAATGGAAGGACGATTGAACGGGGGCCTTTGAAGGTAAATGCCGACCTGCCCCCAGTGTTTTAAGAGCTGCTCTTGCAAGAAGCTTTCAAAGAAGAGCTGGAGAAGATCTAGGAAGGAAATTGGTGTCCATCTTTCCATCTAGACTAGAGCATCAATAGGGGCTGGATTATTAGGCTAGTGACAGCGTCTGGCCAACCTTTCTTGGGCCCTGAAGCTAAAGCGGGATTCAATCTGGTTAATACTTGGATGGTAGCACTTATAGAGTACCAAAGAATTCTAGATTGGGAATTTTTAATTTTTTTGCTTGTATCCCGCCTTTATTTTTTATTTTTTATTTTTTTAATAAATTTTTATTTTACAAATAAGGTGGCAAACATATCCAGCCCCCTTTCTCATCATCCCCCCCCCAACAACCCTGTGAGGTGGGTTGGGCTGAATGATGAAAAAGTAACCTCACATATACGTGTCTCGTGATAATGTTGCAGGATCCAATCTGGGTCTCATGGAATAGCCCAAAGCACACATTCTGGTAGAGAGAAGTTCCCTGAGGATGGGTTCCAGCACAAGTCCGAAAACTCAAAAAACTAAACCTTTGGTCCCAGTGACCGTCCAGATTGGATCCTGCAAAAAAAGCATCCTGGCTGTAATAAAACATTTTAATATTGTTGCTAAGAAAACCAGGTAGCCAGGAGAAATCAAGCTCAGCCAGAGAACACTTTTGCAACTTTTTAAAAATTGGAACAGTACTCTGGAGAAGGAGGATTTCATTGCCCAGTTACCCTGCTCATATGCACAAAAGTATATCTTAAAGATCAAGGTTGCTAAAAGAAAGGAATAGAAAGTTTATTTGATCAAGGTAAAAAGAGATACGTTATTATCTCTCAGACTTTTGCTGACATCAGGACTGACTGAGGAGGCTTTAAGGATTTGTTTACAGATAAGAGAGAAGATATGAGAAGAAGAGATCATTTGTATTTTAAGAGAAGGTGATAAGTTACTACAATTGTCTATACTTGTGCTGAAGGGGAAAGTCAATTATATATTTTCTTTACAATATTCTTTTCTTTCTTTTCTATTTTTCATTTTTTCCTTTTTTGCATTTTCTATTTTCTTTTTTATCTGATATTAATTCCTATATATTTTTTATTGTAACAATTCATAAAATTATTATTTTAAAAAAAGACATGTGTACCTGTCTTGGTTTCTGCTCAGATCTTTCTACCGATGTGCAGAAAATGGGGGAATGGAATGAGCAGGCACCATTTCTCAAATAAACCAGATTACTCAGACTATGATGTGCAGACAGATGGATTCCATGCATATTTATTCCATGGAAAGCCTGGTTGAATTCAGTGGAGCCTGTTGTGAGATGAGCATGCATAAAAATGCCATCTTAGGAACTTTGTGTCTCTTGTGTTGGAACTGAATGGTTTTAAGATCAAAGGAGCTGACGAACCAAACCACTGAGTTATATCTGCTGTTAGGGAGCTGTAAGCTATGCAATGGATTTAACCTGGTGTGTGAGATTTAGACAATGGAGAAAGAGGAATGAGATCCAATACCAAGAAACAGAAGTTAGCAAAAGGGATAGGTAGATAGCTTTGATCGGTGAATCTGTCTAGCTTTATTCTAAAGTGGTCCAAGTTGGTGACCATCATGATTCCTTAAGACAAATTCGACAGGTAAATACGTCATGTAAGGAAGTACTTTTTTTATGGATTTGATCTTTAAAGGTTGCCCCAAGACAATGCATAAATAAATTCATTTCAATGAATATACATATTGAACACATACAAATAGTCCTCAACTTATAACCACAATTGAGCCTAAAGTTTCCACCGCTAAGCAAGACAGCCGTTAAGTGAGTTTTGCCCAATTCTATGACTTGTTGCCACAATTGTTAGGTGAATCACTGCAGTTGTTAAGTTAGTAACATGGTTGCTAAGTGAATGTGGCTTCCCCATTGACTTTGCTTGTCAGAGAGTCGCAAAAGGTGATCACATGACCCTGGGACACAGCAACATATCAAATACATGCCAATTGCCAAGCTTCCGAATTTTTATCATGTGACCATGGGATGCTGCAACAGACTTAAATGTGAAAAGGATCATAAGTCACTTTTTTCATTGCCATTGTAACTTCAAATGTCCTTAAACAGTTATAGGTCAAGGACTACCTGTATAATGATAGAAATTATGGAAGTACAAACTCAAAGTATCGATACATGTAACACCTGGAGAACATTAGATGAGTTCAATCACGGTGAAGTGGTCAACAGACCAATGAATTATAATAAAATTGCTCATAATAAAATCTAAGCCAATCTTTGGTGGTAATAAGGCAGTGTCTCAGGCTGCAACATCAAACCTTCCTCTCCACCCTCTCATGTTGAAATTACGATTCAACATTCAATCAAGGGGGGAACCATCTCCTTTGCCTCGAGTAATAAAATTCTTTCAGCCCAATGAAAATCCCATTGGGATTATTTTGGAGAAAACCACCACCACCCCGGATCTAAAGCTACAGAATGGAGTGCAAAAAAAAATCTAAATTGCAGCAAAGGGATAAATAAAACTCTAGCTGTTTGTTGCCAGGTAGTAGTCATTCAGAATTTTGCAGCCCCACTAAAGAACTGAGACAATAGCTTGAAGCATGAGCGAGAGGAAGAAGTATCAGGGCTAGGCAATAAAAGATAGCAGCCAGGGTCCAAAGTTGATCAGGGATATGAGCAGCTAAAAAGTGAATTGGTAAACTTGGAGGAATTAACAGAATAACAGTTGGAAGGGACCTTGGAGGTCTTCTAGTCCAACCCCCTTGCTCAAGCAGGAGACCCTATACCAGTGATGATTAACCTTATTGGTGCCGAGTGCTCAAAGCGCATGTGCGTGCACGCGAATGCACACACGTGTGCCCCAATCCCCAAAATGCAATGCGAGCGCCCCTCGCACATGCGCCCGCCCCTGCGCATGCACCTGTGTCCCCTGCGCATGCAGGCCCCCCACACATGCGCCCCCGCGCCCCATTTTGGCTTCCAGTTTGGTGCAGGAGGCTTTCCAGGCCCAAAATGGGGCGGGGGGGCTCGTGCGGCACCCCCCGTGCCCCCTTTTGGCTTCCAGGTTGGTGCAGGCAGCAGAAATGGAGGAGAAAGGTAGGGTGCGATGGGAATCTGCGGAGATCAGGGAAGGCCTCCCACGAGACCTAAAGACCAGCTGGTCGGTCGGAGGTGCGCGCGCATGTGCATTGGAGCTGGGCTGGGGTGACGGCTGGCATGCCCGCAGACAGGGCTCTGCGTGCCACCTGTGGCACGTGTGCCAAAGGTTTGCCATCACGGCCCTATATCATTTCAGACAGATAGAATTCTTTATTGGCCAAGTGTGATTGGACACACAAGAAATTTGTCTTAGGTGTATATGCTCTCAATGTGCATAAGGAGAATAAAATACATTCATCAAGAATAAAAAGATACAACACTTAGTGATAGTCAAGGTTACTAATAAGCTATCAAATCGTACTAGGAAACAAATAAAAACAATAATTGAAAGATAAAAGCAACATGGTTATAGTAATAAGTGGGAAGAGATAGATACTAGTAAGGAAGAGAAGAATAATAGTAATACAGTCTTAATAAATTATTTGACAGTGTTGTGGGAATTAGTTGTTAAGCAGAGTAATTAATGATTAATTATTATTAATCATTAATTAATAATTAATATTATTAATAATTTATCAGAGTGATTAATGGTTGTCTAATCTCTTTTTAAAAGCCTCCAGTGATGAAGAACCAACAACTGAAGGCAAGCTGTCCCACTGGTTAATTGTTCTGGCTGTAAGGACATTTTTCTTTAGTCCTAGGTTGTTTCTCTCCTTGATTAGTTTCCACCCATTGCTTCTTGTCTGACCTTCTGGTCCTTGGGAAAATAGGTTGACCCCCTCTTTTTTATGGCAGCCCCTCAAATATTGGAACTCTGCTATCATGTCAGCCTTAGTCGTTCTTTTCATTGGACTAGACATACCCAATTCATGTAACTGTTCTTCATATGTTTTAGCCTCCAGCCCCCTAATCATCTTTGTTGCTCTTTTCTGCAATCTTTCCAGAGTCTCTGCATCTTTTTATATTGTGATGACCAAAACTGGATGCAGTATGAGTTATTGATAGAGAAGTGTAGAAACATGGAGGCAATGGCTGACAATGCATATGGTGCTGCTTTTGGGGGGGGCAGACCTTTGAGCCTTTAAAATCATGTCCTTCTCTAACTCCATTTCTTTGAGCAATCATGGCTACACCATGATCGTGCAAACTTAAATGGCATAGTAGTTATAGGTTATCTTTACAAAGAACTAAAACTCAAACGCTATGACACATATCACAGATGTGTTTTCCTGTTTTTATTGCATTGCATTGTATGGTATGGTATGTATTGTTTTTATTCTTGGGTTGCAAGCCTCTTAAGAGTTTGGTTTAAGATGAGCAGCCATATAAAATGAAATAAATAAAGGCCTACAGAGAGTTGCCCAATCCTACAGCTGGTTTGTTTGCTGTGAGCTTATGAAGGACGTGTACAAAAGAAATGGGAAAAAGTAGAGATTGTAGGCCTGTAGCCCAAGGATGTGTGCGTTTTAAAAACTCAAGATGTAATTCTGGAAATAAAGTAAAAACAGTAGCGAGGTGAGGAGGATTGGGGGGGAAGGAAGGCTTGCTTTCTCTTTAGATGGATGTGAAGAGGCCCGATCAAAAGATCTGGTTTACTACAGTCATGCTTCATTATGGGGAGCAACTTAGGGAAGGGAGGGGATGCCCAGTCCTCCTGTGACCAGCTTAGGAGTAGAAAGCTCTGTAGGCCAAATATCTCCACTACCATGAGTTCTCAATAGAAATCCAGAGGGAAAATGGCAGCGTGCCACAATTCCTCATTGATTGACAGCATCTCTCAGAACTCCTATTCTTAAAGATTTCTTTTATCCTGCCTTTGTTGTTTCTATAAATAACTCAAGGTGGCAAACATACCTAGTACTCCTTCCTCCTCCTATTATCCCTATAACAACAATCCTGTGAATGGGTTGGGCTGAGGGAGAGGGATTGACCCAAAGCCACCCAGCCAACTTTTGTGCCTAAGGCAAGACTAGAACTCTGTCTCCTGGTTTCTAGCCTGGTGCCTTAACCATTAGACCAAACCGACTCTTTATCCATCTTTTAGTGAGGAACCAAACAGGAAGCAGGAAAAGTAGTCTCAATGTACGCCAGATTTATTTCACTTTCCACACAATTAAATTCACACTCTTCTTCACCAAGCAAGAGGAACAATTGGGGACCGAATTTTTAAAAATCTAAAATTGTGGGGAAATGTTGATGACAGGAAAAAGTTTTTGTATGCTTCTAGTTAGACGTTTGGCTTTGAATCCCTGTATATTTAGTTAGGATTCTGGTCTTGCACTGCATCTCCTCCACTTAGTCTCCCAGCAACTTCTTAGTATTACATACCTGAGAGACAAATTCAATAAATTAGCCTTCTGTAAAATCAGGCTGAGCAGATGATATTTTCTTTATCAAGAGCTTGTACACGTATTCATTAATGGGATAAAAGTAATTTATGGTGTTCCTGTGTAAGTGAAGTAATTGAGAAGGAAAAATGGAAAGATTTGTCGGTTTCATTCTTACTTCCAGATGGGTACGTAGGTTGTATGCAGGAAGCATACCTGGAACCTCAATTTCCACCCAGAAGTGTCACGAAGAAACAGGGAGACTATTTTACCTTAATTTAAAGATGTGACAACCCTAAATTGGCATTGCTCCTAATTTGTGGCTTTGGAATTCCACTTCTGGGGCTTTCAGAAACCATGGTTGTTGAAAACCATCAGCAAGGTTTCCTGCCATTTTGTGAAATACATGCACGAAAACTGTAACATAATACTTATAATAGAAGTCTGAAATAGCTGGTGTGGCATAGTGATTAGGACAGTGATGGCGAACCTTTTTTCCCTCGGGTGCCGAAAACGCGTGCGCACGCGCTATCACGCACGTGTGAGTGCCCACACCCATAATTCAATGCCTGGGGAGGGTGAAAACGGCCTCTCCCGCCCCCGCAGAGGCCCTCTGGAGGCCAGAAATGGCCCATTTCCCGACTTCCGGTGGGCCTGGTAGGCCCATTTTTCGCCCTCCTCAGGCTCCAGAGGCTTCTCTGGAGCCTGGGGAGGGCGAAAACACCCCCTCGGAGGCTGGAGTTGACCTAGGGCAACGGCTCGTGTGCCGGCAGATATGGCTCCGCGTGCCACCTGTGGCACGCGTGCCATAGGTTCGCCATCACTGGATTAGGAGGACTACAGATGGGGACATGCTGGTTTAAGTTCAGCCTCAGGCCTAGGAAGTCTTTGAAGGACACTGCGCCAATCACTTCTCTTAGTCCAACCTACTTCACTAAGTTCTTTTTGAGAAAAAAAAATAAGAGAGCTGAGTACTTGTCCGCTCACTTGGGCTGCTTCAGGAACGGTTGGTAATAATACTAATAAAGATTTTAAAAGATTTTAAAATCCAAACTGGCAGGCATCTTGCCCATAACATGCCTAATACAACCCCCTAATTTTACAAACAAACAAAAAAAACCCTACACTCTGATTGGAACTGCCTATATTTTTAAACATTATCTTAATAATTCTTGGGTCCTTGATTAGGACTTGAAGTATTGAGTTTCCAGCAGTCTTAGACTGTGAATCTAACTGTAGATTACCCACTCATAATAATAAGTGATACCAATAGTAATAGGTGCCTTGGGTACCATCCCATAACTGGAGCAGCACTTGAACACCATTGGCATTGACAAAATCAGTATCAGTCAATTGCAAAAGGAAGCTTTACTTGGAACAGCTTACATCCTGCGATGATAGCAATAGCAAACTCCAAACTCGACTGCAGAAAATACGACTTCAGCAACAGAGTGATCAATGCCTGGAATGCACTACCTGACTCTGTGGTTTCTTCCCCAAACCCCAAAAACTTTAACCTTAGACTGTCTACAATCGACCTCTCCCCATTTCTAAGAGGTCTATAAGGGGCGTGCATAAGTGCACCACTGTGCCTACCGTCCCTGTCCCACTGTCCTATAGTCCTCTACGATCTGTATATGTTTAACAAAATAAATAAATAAATAAATAAATAAATAAATAAATAAATAAATAAATAGCAATAGCACTGACTTATATACTGCTTCACAGTCTTCACAGCCCTCTTTAAGTGGGTGACAGAGTCAGCATATTGCCCCCAACAATCTTGAGTCCTCATTTTACCAATCTTGGAAGGATGGAAGGCTGAGTCAACCTTGAGCTGGTGAGGATCGAACTGCTAAACTGCTGGCAATTGGCAGTCAGCAGAATTAGCCTCCAATACTGCATTCTAACCACTGCGACACCACGGCTCTGATGATACCTTTTAACACCATTAAACAATAACATCTGCTTATCCCAGGTCTTTGGGATAGACTGTATAGGTGGATAAAAATGCAAATCAAGTCTTAATATCTGGCTGACTGTGTGACCAATCATAAGTGTCATAATTCCATCTAAGTTACTCATTTTTAATTATACAGAACATTAGTCTATGTCTTCAGTATTGTCCTTTCAAATAACAAAAGCAATATTTCATCTGATTGGATGTTAGCAAATATATTTTAGACAAACTCAGGGGCAACCTATGGCTGGTCATTACTACAAGCAGTGAACTGTTTCTTTAGCAGCCTTTGTGAGATGTGATTTGGGAGCCAGGCACCTGCTGGGCTGCCTAGAAAATGGGTTTCATTCTGCCTTCTACCCTGGTGCCTTTTTATGTTCTGTAGCGTAACTACATTTCTCAGTGGAGGCCAAGCGATTCTCTACTTTGACACTTTTATCCTTATACTTCAAGTTTAACAGATTAACAGAGTTGGAAGGGACCTTGTAGGTCATCTAGCCCAACCCCACCCCGGCTCATGCAGGAGACCCTACACCATTTCCGACAAATGGCAGTCCAGTCTCTTCTTGAAAGTCTCAAGTGTTGAAGCTCCCACAACTTCCGAAGGCAAGCTGTTCCACTGGTTGAACCTTCTCACTGTCAGAAAGTTCCTCCTTATTTCCAGATTGAATCTCTCCTTCATCAGTTTCCATCCATTATTCCTTATCTGGCCTTCAGGTGCTTTGGAAAATAGCTTGATCCCCTTCTCTCTGTGGCAGCCCCTCAAGTATTGGAACACTGCTATCATGTCTCCCCTTGTCCTTCTCTTCACTAGACTAGCCATGCCAGTTCCTGTAACTGTTCTTCATATGTTTTAGTTTCCAGTCCCTAATTATCCTGGTTGCTCTCCTCTGCACTTTTTCTAGTCTCAACATCTTTTTTATAGTGTGGTCACCAAAACTGGATGCAGTACTCTAGATGTGATCTAACTAAGGTTTTATAGAGTGGTATTAGTACTTCACTTCAAGCTTCACTTTGTGTAAGAATAGGGCTACCCTAAACTAAGGTGACCAGATGTCCCGCTTTTGGTGGGACAATCCCGCTTTTTAATCATTTGTCCCGCGTCCCGCGGCGTTTCAAAAAACTCCCGCTTTTTTAATTTGAATTTGCCCTGCACACCCCTCTGCCTCCTGCCTCGCCTGCCTGGTCCTGCCAGGCGGGGAGGGAGGGCAGTGAGAGTGGCAGCGGCGGTCTTGCCTGTTCGTCGCCGCAGAGCCGAAGAAGCTGGTGGCATTCGCGGCGCGGGGCTTCCCCCGCCCGCTTTCCCCGGCCGCCGGGACACCGCCATTTGCGTTCTTTTGCCCTGTGCAAGCAGAACGCTTTGTGCATGCGCATAGGGCAAAAGAACGCAAATGGCGGCATCCCGGCGGCCAGGGAAAGCGGGCGGGGGAAGCCCCATGCCGCGAACGCCACCAGCTTCTGCGGCGACGAACAGCGCCGGTAGGAACCCACCCCTGGCTGCGATGAAGGGGGGTGTTTGGGGGGGCACAAAGCTGCAGGATAAGAGAAACGGACCCCTCTTGTCTTGCTCCCCTAGAACCCCCCCCCCACCGTCAATGGTGTCCTGCTTTACAAAAAATAAAATCTGGTCACCTTACCCTAAACTCTTGAATGTAACCATTAGACTTTTTGCTGGAGATGAGGTCTACCAAAACTGAGCTGCAAAAATGCAGGGAACCTCTACATGGTAGCAAAGAGTTTGGTATATTTTTGCTGCCATCTAGTGGTTGGAGGTTTGCAGCAGTTCTGCATCCCTACTTCAAGAAATCAATGGATCAAAGAAGGTTCAGACCTTCTCTCCCATCAGCCCATTATCAGGCTAGTAAAAACTTTGTAGACTGGTAACTTTTGAAGTATTTATAAGTCTGCCTTCTGTTTCCTCTGGATATTTAAATACACCCAGAGGGTTTCCAGATTGTGGCCTGGCAAACTTGGTTAACTAAGGTTAAATACAATGGAATTGATAGCACAATCTGTAGATAGTCTGCCTCCTCTAACAATATCAGCCCTATAACCAAGCTGGGAAGTCTATTGTTTCAATAGACAAAGCAAGTTAATATCTCCTTTGCCTCCTGGAGAATAAACAAAATGAATATAATAAGTAGTTTAATTAGTGTAAATCTGGGGCAGCTACTTTACATAAGCAGAACAATTACATATTTTCATCAGGCCATTTGAATGGTTCAGCCTATTTTTGTCATGGTAATCCAAGATCTCTACAGGTCGAATTACAAGGGTTATTCGCCTAAGAAACAGGCAGCATCTAAAATATCCTAGCTCAATTTCCTGTAGAAAGTCTCTGATCCTTTCAGGATTTAGCCCCTGGTCTCAGATCTTGCTGTGCGGAGTCTCATAAAGGAGTCTCATAAAACAATTGTTGCTGAGAAGGATCATTAGGCTGAAAATGGAGTCAAGCCTTGATGCACACACGCACTGGAGCTAAAGGGGAGGGGGATGTCTAGGGAAGAGAGAGAAAGAGAACAAGAAAGGTTTCGCTCAGTTATTCCCCCCCCCCCCACCTAGTTGTAATTTAATGATAAAACTTTTTTAAAAACTTTTAAAAGTCAGACTTGGAAGGCCAGTGAGATGGTGTGAGGGAAACACCATTTTCAGCATCGTAAGTGGGATGAGATTTTAATATTATTTATGATGTGGGATCAGTCCTAGGCTGCATTAACAAAGGGATAGAATCAAGATCATGTGAAGTGTTAGTACCACTTTATAAGGCCTTGGTAAGGCCACACTTGGAATACTGCATCCAGTTTTGGTCACCACCATATAAAAAAGATGCAGAGACTAGAAAGAGTGCAGAGAAGAGCAACAAAGATGATTAGGAGTCTGGAGGCTAAAACATATGAAGAATGGTTGCAGGAATTGGGTATGTTTGTCTAATGAAAAGAAGAATTGAGGGTGACAAATAGCAGACAATTTTTTTACAGTAGATGTAAAAACTCTCCAAAACAGAGAGACTCTTCTCAGGCTGCTATCAAATAGTGTAGTCCTTTTTAAAAATGCTATCAGTAAATGTCAGTGGGGAGCTTTCTCCTCTGTCTGCCATGTCATTCTGCCAAATTGGTGAAAGCAGCAATAAAAAAAAAACATCATATAACATTCTTGTTATCAGAATCAATGATTTGTCAATCATCTTTGATTTAGCCACACTTTTTGGCAGCTTGGCAGTGTCGTTAGTTGTTTGAAATTCGTTTATGTTCTCCAAAGGCTCACTGTTCCAATTAAAAATCTTCTGACACAGCGGTGTTGAAAACAAGGTATATCCATCTCTGGTGCCCTTCATTTCATTATCATAATAAACATTTTCTCAGCATGACCATTACTCCTAGGTGCATGATTGCTTTCAGCGACTTCATTCCAGAGATTTGTAACATGGGATCACCAGGAGTGGCATTCAAAAATATTTGGAAGACAGCCATGGCTCATCCTAGGATTATTCTAAGGAATCATCATGGAAAACTGATTTCGGAAGAAAAAAAAGAAGACTTCTTCATGTTTGCTTATTTGGGCAATGATGGAAATTTTTACGTTTACTTCTCTCATCTAGCCCAGAGGTCTCCAACCTGGGCAACTTTAAGACTTGTAGACTTCAACTCCTTTGCTGGCTAAGGAATTCTGGGAGTTGAAATCCACAAGTCTTAAAGTTGCCCAGGTTGGAGACCCCTAATCTAGCCATTTCCCCACCATCCCCACAGGGCTGAAGGAATCTAAACTCAGTTCAGTGCAGAATTCACTACAGGTAGTCCTCGACTTACAACAGTTCATTTAGTGACCGTTTGAAGTTAAAATGGCGCTGAAAAAAGTGACATGACCATTTTTCACACTTACAATCATTGCAGTATCCCCACGGTCACGTGATCAAAATTCAGCCGCTTGGCAACTGACTCGTATTTATGACGGTTGCAGTGTCCTTCGTGACCTTCCTTCATGACCTTACGACAAGCAAAGTGGATGAGGAAGCCAGGTTTATTTAACAACGGTATTACTAACTTCACAACTGCCATGATACCCTTAACAACTGTGGCGGGGAAAGGTCGTAAAATGGGGCAAAATGCACTTAACAAAGGATTACCTGTATGGTATCTCTGACAGATTACTGCCCAGTTTAAAAATATATAGTGGAGAAGAATTCAGCATTTCATGTGGCAGCCTGTTCCACTGGCTGACAATTCACACAGCCTGGAACCTGCTTCCTTTTAATTTTAACCTATTGGTTCTTGTTCTGCCCTTTGTTATGAAGACAGGATGTCCACTCACTCTTCTGTGTGACAGCCTTGCAGATATTGGGGGAGTTTTATTGTACTGTATCTCTTCTGCAGGTTAAACATACACAGATTCTACGTACTTCCTCAGACTCAGACTCAGTTTCCAGATTCTTCATTATCTTAGTCATCTCCTTTTCAACTTGCTCCAATTTATCAGGGTCCTTTTGAAACTGTGAGGCCTAGAACGAGACCCAGTACTCCAAACAGGCTCTGCCTTTGCCTCTTAATCTGAACTCTGTATTCAGAGTAATGACATTGCCCAATACAGGTAGTCCTCGATCTATGACTGTAAGGGAGCTTGGCTATTATGGTTGCAAGCGATGACGGTTGTTAAGCGAGATTGCCTCGCTTAACGACTCCCACCTGCTTTCTCTGATGCAGCCATTAAATTAACTGTGTGGATCATTAAGTGGAGCGCGGGGTGCCTCAGGAGTGGCAGAGAGGTAGCTTTTGGGGGGAGGGCACTGTAAGTTTGAGCAGCGCTAACTGACCGGTTGTAAGTCGAGGACTACCTGTAGTATTTATCTTTCTATCTTCCTCACTGCTTTGGGGAACAAGGGCATCTTAGTACTCTTTCTGAGTACTAAGATCCAGCAACTGGATCTGACCAGAGGTGGGCTTCACATAATTTAACAACCGGTTCACCCAGAATCAAAAATGTGAGAGCGCGAGCCTTGCGCACATGCGCGCTAAGTCAAAAAACAAAGCAATTCGTTCATGTGCATCGTCCGCGCATCACAAAACACAGCGATATAGGACAGGATTGCACCCAGGCGGGTGGACGGGGGTGGGCCTACACACAGGTCACCACTACCGGTTCACCCAAACCGGTCCTAACCGACTGAATCTGGATCTGACTGATGGGTCTTCTTGGGAAATTAAAAAAAAATCCTTCACATTGCTATTGGTGTTTAGCTTATGGCTGATAAGGGCACTCAAATCATTTTCCATGGATTATTACTGCCAAGGAGGTCTCCTTTATTCTACACCTGTGCTTTATATTCTTCTAGCCCAAATGGAAAACTATACATTCCTCCCTATTAAATTCCAGAAGAACCAAATTGCTTGAAGTCTTTGCTCAGTCTGGATATCAAGATGACAGCTGTCAAGACGAGTAGCTTTCTCGGTCCTCCTTCCCCGTGTTATTAAATGAAAGTGTGAAATGGCCTTAAAAGCACTCTTGTGTCAGAAACGGCATTTCACAAGGGACATTGCAAAAAGCCACATCGGTTTGTTTATGTTCATAGACGTTGCACATGTTGGCTGTTTTATGTATGAAATGTATTTGCATAATGCGCTGCCTAAGTTCTGTAATTTGCATAATAAAATGACATTCAAAATCTCTTAAGTGCCGACATGCCGTCATCTGCGCTTTCTGTTTATATTTTCCTACAAACAAACAAACAAAAGACAAAAAAATAAAAAATAAATAAAACCCAATATTCATGGGTGAATCTGATCTTATCCAGATCTGCCCATCCAAAAATATAGTTCAATATGTAACTGGCAGGACAGTTGCAAAGAAGAAGGAATTGAGGTCTGTAATGAATCTTTTTCCTCTCACAGGAGATAAAAATCTTTTCAGCTCCTGGACTAACGTTTGTATCCAGAGTTGGATCAAAGACTGATCAGTGATTCAGGAAAATGCCAATCATCCTGAAGCCCATCAATTGTCCTGTCCAAACTAGGTGAGATTGTCTTGGAGGTGTGTAGTGCTGCAAGCACCCATAGTGAGGATTTTGATATCCATGTGGGCTTTTGGAATATCTTGCCAGAAGGAGGGAGGGCTGGTGGGGTGGGGGATGGGATCTCAAGGATGGAGGGAGGGAGGTCGGAGTATTCCGGTGGTTGTTGGGAGAGGTAGATATGGCGCGAACCGAAGGGTAGGCCATCTTTGGAGAACTAGGACTCGCTGCATTAAAGTGGTTCCTTGTTCTGACCCTTCTGGTGACTTGGGTTCTCAGGGCCCTGGCCTCAGACTGCTGCTGCTCAATACCAGATCTGTTGTTAACAAGGCTCCCCTCATCTGAGATTTAATCTTGGATGAGAGGGCAGATCTGGCTTGTATAACCGAAACCTGGCTGGGACAGGAGGGGGGTGTTCCCCTCTCGGAAATGTGCCCAGACGGGTTTCGGGTCCTGCATCAGTCTCGACTCCAGGGAAGGGGTGGGGGAGTGGTGATTATCGTCCACAATAATTTCTGTCCTCGCAGGATCCCTGCCCTGGAGATTGTTGGGTGTGAGTCTCTCCTCGTGAAGTTGGACTTAGGGGTTCAGGTGGCCTTGTTGTTGACATACCTACCTCCCAGCTACATTAAAACAGCCCTGCCTGATCTGCTAGAGGCGGTAGCCGGGTTGGCGGTGGAATTCCCCAGGCTTATGGTCCTGGGGGACTTTAATCTACCGTCTCTCGGTGACTCCGCAGAGGCAGGTCAGGAGTTCATGGCTTCCAAGACAACCATGGACCTGGCCCAAGTAGTTCAGGGTCCAACACATGGGGGGGGAAAACACACTTGACCTAGTATTTCTCTCGGGGCAGTGGAGAGATTATCTGAATTTGAGGGGTATAGTCAGATCTCCCTTGTTGTGGTCAGATCATTTCCTGCTGAGGTTGGACTATAAGGCACCACTCCCCCACCGCAGGGAGGTGGAACCAATTAAGTGGTTCCGCCCTAGATGCCTGATGGACCCTGAGGGGTTCCAGAAGGAACTTGGGGAGATACCTGAATCCCTTGTCCACAATCCATCTGAGGACCTGGTAGCTGCCTGGAACAGGGCGGCATCTGGGGCTTTGGATCGGATTGCGCCTTTGCAACCTCTCTGGCAGAGGATCTCAGAAAGGTCCTTGGTTTACCGAGGAGCTCCGGGAGATGAAACGCCATAAGAGACGATTCTAGAGCGACGGTGGAGATCCAGTAAGTCTGAATCCAATCAAACACTTCTAAGAGCCTTTATTAGGACTTACTTAGTGGCGATACGGGCGGCAAAAGTCTTCATTTTTCCACTCTTTTTGCATCCGCGGATTCGCGCCCGGCCGCCCTGTTTAAGGTGACCCGCTCCCTCCTTAACACCGAGGGAAAAAAGGAACTTTTGCAGGGCAGAGCTGAGGAATTTGCACAGTTTCTGTCGGATAAAGTCACTCAGATCCGGATGGGTCTGGACTCTGATTGGGCAATTTAAGCCCAATTTAAGCTGGGGCAGATCTTAGTCCTATTATTTGGGATGAATTTGAGCCCGCAACTCCTGAGGAAGTGGACAAGGCTATTGGAGCGATGAGCTCCTCCACTTGTTTACTGGACCCGTGTCCCTCTTGGCTGGTTTCATCCAGCAGGGAGGTGACACGAGGCTGGCTCCAGGTTTTGACCAACGCTTCTCTCAGAGAGGGATCGGTCCCGCAGCCGTTGAAAGTTGCGGTGGTCAGGCCTCTCCTCAAGAAGCCTTCCCTAGATCCAGCAGAATTGAAGAACTTTCGTCCAGTCTCCAACCTGCCCTTTGTGGATAAGGTTGTTGAGAAAGTGGTGGCGCTTCAGCTCCAACGGCTGTTGGATGAAACGGATTATCTTGACCCTTTCCAATCGGGTTTCAGGCCCAGCTACAGCACGGAAACTGCTTTGGTCGCGCTGATGGATGATCTCTGGCGGGCCCGAGATGGGGTTTTTTCCTCCATCTTGGTGCTGCTTGACCTCTCAGCGGCTTTCGATACCATTGACCATGGTATCCTTCTGTGCCGGCTAAGGGAGCTGGGAGTGGGCGGCACCGTTTTACGGTGGTTCTCCTATCTCTCTGGTCAGTCACAGTCGATGTTGGCAGGGGGTCAGAGGTCGACCCCTAGGCCCCTCATTTGTGGGGTGCCTCAGGGTTCGGTACTCTCCCCCCTCCTATTTAACATTTACATGAAACCGTTGGGTGAGATCATCCGACGACATGGGGTGAGGTTCCAGCAGTATGCTGATGACACTCAGTTATACATCTCCACCCCTCGTCAATTCAGTGAAGCAGTGGAAGTGATGGGCCGGTGCCTGAACGATGTAAGGGTCTGGATGGGAGTCAGCAGGCTCAAATTAAACCCAGACAAGACCGAGTGGATGTGGATGTTGCCTCCTAAGGACTATATCGATCGTCCTATCCTGGTTTTGGGGGGCGAAAATTTAACCCCCTCAGAACAGGTTCACAATTTGGGTGTCTTCCTAGACTCACAGCTGAAATTAGACCACCATCTGACAGCTGTAGCTAGGGGGACCTTTGCACAGGTTCGCCTAGTGCACCAATTGCGACCCTATCTGGATCGAGAGGCTCTTCTCACGGTCACTCATGCCCTCATCACCTCATGGCTTGATTATTGCAACGCGCTCTACATGGGGCTACCCTTAAAAAGTGTTCGGAGACTACAACTGGTCCAGAATGCAGCTGCGCGCGCTGTTGTGGGTGCCCCAAGGTATACCCACATGGCTCCCATCTTATGCAAGCTGCACTGGTTACCGATCGGTCTCCGGACGCAATTCAAGGTGTTGGTCATCACCTTTAAAGCCCTACATGGCTCAGGACCAGTTTATCTACGTGACCGCCTTCTACAGCATTCCTCCCAACGACCAGTGAGATCGCACAGGGAGGGCCTCCTCCGGGTCCCGTCACCCAGACAATGTCAGCTGGCGGGTACGAGGGTGAGGTCCTTCTCTGTTGCGGCTCCGACCCTATGGAACGAACTACCTACTGAGATCCGTAATACCCCCACCTTGCTGGCCTTCCGGAAGGCCTTAAGACCTGGCTTTTTCGGCAGGTCTGGGGCTAATTGAGATCACCCCATGTATGTATGTGTTGCAATGTACTAGTTTTGAAAGGTATGCTTGAATTGTTGTGTTAATTGTCTTTTTAACTTTTTATTGTACTTTTATAGTTGTAAGCCGCCCAGAGTCCCTTTGGGAGTTGGGCGGCATATACATTTTATTAAAATAAAATAAAATAAAATAAATCTTGTTATGTGGAAACAATTTGTCCTTATAACAAATGTTAGTTGAAAAATACACCTCCCAAAACGTAGTTTGCACCAGCTTTATTCGTGATACTGAGATATCAATCATGCTAAGAACCAGTTAATGAGGATATATATGCTCCATATATGATGGATGTTGTTGATTATTTCATATTACGAGATCTGAACAATATCCTAAGCACTCTGGTGTTCTTTTTCACTTTGCCCCTCTAAAACTACACTAATCTTAGCACTTTAATTTTTATTTATTTATTTATTTATTTATTTATTTATTTATTTATTTATTTATTTATTTATTTATTTATTTATTTATTTATTTATTTATTTATTTATTTATTTATTTATTTATTTATTTATTTATTTATTTATTTATTTATTTAGTGCTCTTATATGCCGCCCTACTCCCTGGGGACTCAGGGCGGCGTACAACATTTGAAGAACAGCTAAACAAAATAATTTAATAATAATTAAAATACATTTTTAAAAAAACATCCGAAAACATACATACGTGGGGGAGACACAGATGCAAATCGTCTCAAAACCCCGCCTGCAGGAAGAGCCATGTCTTCACGGCTTTCCGGAAGGCCAGCAAGGTGGGGACAATTCGTATCTCTGGGGGGGAGTTGGTTCCAGAGAGCAGGGGCCCCTATAGAGAACGCCCTCCCCCTAGGCCCTGCCAGCCTACATTGTTTGGTTGACGGGACCTGGAGGAGGCCCACTCTGTGGGACCTAACCGGTCGAAGGGAATTTTATATTTATTTAGTCATTTCTGAGAATAGGACATGGAAACATGCAAATAAAAGTACTTTTCTCCTAACTTTCTCCCCCCCCCCCCCCCCCCGGCCCAGCACAGTGAGCTGCGTCCAAAGAAATACTAACAGGCTGGATTTATTGCAGAAGATAGTATAGAAAAAGACAGGCAGACTGAGGTGGCTAAATCCAGTGCCATGATATACTGAGCCAAATGTGAGAGGTATAAATACTTTGCCATTGACACCAGCTCTCCCTTTAAAAAGGAAGACAAATACTCTCAACACTCTTGTCTCGGGCTGGCTTGCTGAAGGCGCCCTCATAAAAACTTAAGATAAACAGTTTATCAAGAGATGAATGTTCCACTGCAGTTTTGAAGACAAAGCTCTCCGCCTTTGAGAAAGAAAGGGGGGGGAGAAACCTCACCAAAACTGGATCCTGGTTAGCACGAACTTAAAAGACATAGGAGTGATTGCTACAAGAATGGGTCAGCCAGTTATCGAGAAGAGAAATTTAAAAATGCTGTCCCGCTTTCTCTAGTATACACAAGCAAACAGCTATACATGCAGAAGTCAGCTCCATGTGTGGCTGAGTGATTGAGTGTGTGTGTGTGTGTGTGTGTGTGTGTGTGTGAGTGAGAGAGAGAGAGAGAGAGAGAGAGAGAGAGAGAGAGAGAGAGAGAGAGAGAGAGAGAGAGAGAGAGCACTTTTATTGCACACCACTTTGAGATATTTTAAATGGCAAGCAGTATACACGTCAAATAAAATCTCCTATTATTCCATGTTACCCCAGTCAGCACCTAATCCCTGGAAAAGATGCCAGGATTTAGGCTGTCTCTTTTTCTTTATTATTTTAATAGAGGAAGGCCTAACAAATGTTAAGCAAAGGGAAAGCCCTGGCTGATCTTCTGTGCTTGGGGCGGCAGGGAGAGTTTTCCAGTGCTGTATCCACTTTAGCTCATAAAGAAGTTGATGGCCTTCATTTATTTATAGGGGGGAAAGTAAAGCGGAGGCTTCTGCCTCACCAACATAGGGAACATAGATTTGCATATAATTTGCATGTGGGTGCTTTTTCTCTGCCCCTCCTCCACTGCAAATATCAGGATTTATGGACCGTGGCCACATTTTACAATGCTTTTGCCGAAATCCAGCATTTACTTCCAGCTTTTGGCAAAAGTGCATCCATAACGAACAATTGGTTCGCTTAATGACCGCTGCAAGAAAAGTTTGTAAAATTAGGTCGGTCAGGTGAGTGACCCAATTTACGACCATCACGAGTTATGACGGTGATGGGGCAGGCTCCATTACAATTGTAAGTCGAGGCCGATCTGTTTTTCACTTCAGCGGAAGTGGCTTCCAGGTGCGTGTGGAAATCACTTTGAATTAGTGAAGTTGGGTGACCCTGCCATCCACCAGCTGGACGTGTTGATGTCATTGTGATATTTTCTAATGTTTCTGATGTTTCTAAGGGACCTTTTCTTTTTCTTTTTTTCTTTTTTTTTACAATCTCCATATATACATCCATACATGTACCATAAATCATATCAAAATATACATAGTTATACATTTCTATCCAGTATTTCATAAATCTATATCCTAATTTTGCACCTATTATACTTCTATTGCCAGTCTGTTTTCCCTTATTTCATAACACTCCCTCCTCTATCTCCCTCTCTTCCTTCTACCTTCTTTCTCCCTCTCTCCCCCTTCCTACTTTCCTCCTCCCCTTCTCCCCTCCCCTTTTCTACTTCCTCTTTCTCCCTCTTGACCTTTCCCTGAGTGATTTCAATCCTAGTTCATCTTATATTTAACAGACTGGTACCATATATCCCTACATCATTTTATTTATCGGTGCCCCTAAGGGGCCTTTTCTTGAATCCTGATCACACCTTTGCAAAGACCTGCATAGCCTGTCCTTTGGGGTTGTGCAATCTAAGAGAGGAACCTCTACTTGAATCATTATATAAAGGTAAAAGTTTCCCCTGTCCAGTCATGTCCAACTCTAGGGAGTGGTGCTCATCTGTTTTTTAGTTGAGGGAGCCAGCGCTGTCTGTGGTCATGTGGCCAGCATGACTATACGCTGAGGCGCACGAAATGCTGTTACCTTCCCACCAAATTGGTACCTGTTTATCTACTTACATTTGCATGATTTCGGAATGGTAAGTGGGCAGGAACTGGGGCAGGAACTGGGGCAGCTCACCCCATCACATGGTACTTGGGTTTCAAACTTAATGAGCGGGTTCCATTGCAGTCATATATCGAGGACTATCTGTAGAGAGAAATGGAGAATTATAAAAATGCCATGTGTAGATGTACGACGGGCAGAGATGCCATTCAACCATAGCGTTGCCATAAATCCCCAGCTGCTGTGGCCTAGAGGTGGAGCTCTTGCTTCACAATCAGGAGGTTGTAAATTCGATCCTAGGTAGAGGCAGATGTAAGGGTCTCCTGCTTGGGCAGGGGGTTGGACTAGATGACCTGCAAGGTCCCTTCCAACTCTGTTAATCTATCTGAAATCCCTCTTGAAGGTGGGCCTTCGAGCCTGTAGCAAGAAACAAGGCACAAATTGCCCAAGGTTGTCCTTGGGAACTGCATTTTCCTATTTCCAAAGCCCGTCATTCCATGCTATTCCATCCCAACAAAGAGGAAAACAAGCAAGGAGATCTAAGAGTGATTGGGGAGGGCAAGTGATGTCGTGCATGTCATGTTATTGTCACTGCAGCTTATGCTAAATGACTACGACCACATCTGCTTCAATCTGGGGATGGAACGTGTTCTTGTCATTTTGACATTTTTCATCTTTGTTGCGAAAAAGGCCTTCATCTTGGCAAAAGAGTCTTCTCCACATCCTTGGATGGATTGTTGGCCCAAAATTGGGAATCAAAGCTCTAGATGGTAGTCTAGCAGTCTTCCCTTTCGGCTAGAGCACAGCTGGCTGAGGAATTCTGGGAGTTGAAGTCCCTAAGTCTTAAAGTTGCCAAGTTTCCAGACCCCTGGGCAAGAGCATCAGTAGAATTCTCGTTAATGGAGTTGTATTTGTTTTTGTAGTCTTAAGCATTTGTTAGGCTCTGGTCTTGTCATTGAAAATAGCTTCTGACTCTGGTTCCCTTTGGTTGCATGGATCCATCTGTCTTCTCAGAATTTTTCAACTCTTTAAGCATTTCATTTGGAGACTTGTTTTCGAAATGAGACTTATTCATAGGTCATTTATCACGTTTCCTGCCCAACTCCTCCTCCCATTTCTGCCAAGAATGCTTGGCCTTGGGGTGGCACTCAGGAGCCACATTCTAAAAAGCGATGGGTGGAATCAGAACAACAACTAAACGCGATCTCATTTATCTCATTTTGATTTACATTTAACCTTAATTAAAGATAAATGTAGTTAAGGTGACTGCTGTCCTGTCACGGACTTAATATTTTCCCTTCTGTCGCATGAACATTTATAATTTGGTTCCTGGAGGCTACACCCCAAGATTTTACGCATTCTACTGTCTACATTCCAAGTTCCACCTCATTCTATAAAACAATCCTATAACTGGGAGAGCTGATACTCCCCATTGCTTACTCACCAATTATACAATGACCTCTCTTCTGACATCTAGAAATTAGGACTTCCTACTTGAAAGCAAACATCTTTTCCACAGAGCTGGCTTCTACTTATTGCATCTCAACACTGTGTAGACTTCTGTCAAAGAATACTTCTGTTACTGCTGTTTTTAAATTGCAATGAAAGGATGTTGATGCTCAGTGCTCATGTAGGGCCATGTTTAACTCTTGATTCCTTGCCGGCCGTGACGCTAGTGGTTGTCAGATTATATATCTGAAAGGAGGCCAACCAATGGCCCTCTTCCATTTCGTGTGATATGCACAAAAGCATCTATGGTAGGACTGATTTTCCAAGAGAACTGGCTGAAGAACATGTGTTCAGATAGTAGCTGAGAGTCACAGATACTATCAGAGATTGATACTCCCGTCAAATGGTAAGGACTGGTACATTTTTATCCACACGTCACCCCCTTCTCAGACTTCTGAGCATAGACCATAAGCCCGAGGACTGTGTAATTTCAGACTTCAAGTAGGAAAGAGATATGTATTCTTTGAGGCATATCTATGATATCTCGCAGTGCATATAGTAGTACTTCCCCAATTGTATCATCCTGCCCCTTTAGATCTGGCAGAGCAGACATCTGCGGACACCATCTGCCAGGGACTTACATTTGGTAGGTCCTACACAGTGGGCCTTCCCTGCCATGATGCTCACTTTAGGGAATGTTCTCTCCACACACCCCAAAATTAGGTTAATTCCATCCCTCTTAATGTTCTGGAAGTCCCTCAAGACCTGGTCATGTCCTCAGGCTTTGGGATCTATAGATGTGTTTCAATGGCTCCCCTACTGTGGGTATATTCCAGGGGTGACATTCAAATTTTTCCCCTACCGGTTCTATGGGCGTGGCTTGGTGGGTCATGTGACTGAGTGGGCATGGCCAACTTGACATCACTCATGGCAAGGTGAGGCGGCACCACCCCACCAAGCCACTCCCACAGAACTGACAGAAAAGTTCGGCCAAGTCTTCTAGCGTTCAACCTGGCTGCTTCTCGCCTCCTTCTCATGTTTGCTCTGTGTGTATGAGCCCGAGAAGGAGGAGAGAAGGAGTGAGTGGGAGGGATGGGGTGGGGCGGGGCCAGTCAGTGGTGCGATTTACCAGTTCTCCGAACTGCGCATAATCACCACCATCAGTTCTATAGAACCTGTCCGAACCTGCTGAATTTCACCCGATATATTCTCTCTCAGGTTAGGATTTACATATTCTTAGTTTTAATTAACTTCTATTTTTTTAATTTCTATTGGTATGTGTGTATGCAATTGTATATATATATATATATTTGTCATACCCCCTCAGTCGCTTCTCGTGAAATGGGCAGCTATATAAATTTGATAAACAAGCAAAGGTACTCCATTCCAAAGATCGAATGTGATTTTCACACACAGGCTTGCCGTTGGGTGTGAGGCAAGCACATTTCTTTCAACATTTGATAGGGTGAGAGTGTGCAGGAGGAAATGAGCTGAGACAAATGGGAATTTGTGAGGAAGCAACTCTGAATACTGCCAGATTTTGGGGGGAGGGTGCATAAACTATCCCCATGCCTCAAGAGAGGTTGCTTCTGCTGGGATGCAAAATGTCAGGGTTCCAAGTAACACCCCCAACCAAGTAAGACTCCGAGGCAGGCAGTTCCTCAAAGATCCATTTTATTAAGAGATGTCATATTGGCACATCTGGGAAAACCCAAATCTGAAATCTCCTGGTTTTTCCCCACCCGAAGGAAAGTCAAAGTCTCTTCCCCTGCACCCACATGTCCATCACATGGTCCAATCAAACCACCGTCCCAACTGGAGATGCCTCCCAGTCACGCCACTCCAGGTGCAGGCTGAACGTCGTTGACTCTCAGAGAAAAGAATATTGTTATGGCTAAATAACTCTACCAACTCCATGCAACGCCCCCTCCCACTTTCCCACAGCACTAAGTGTGGCAGCGCTGAAGATCCAAAGAAAAAGATGGCCTCCAGGGCTGACACAAAATGCTGAAAGAAACAAACACAATCACCTTGGCCAACGCAGTGAAATAAAGTGATGGATGAGGCTATCTGTGGCACAATGGAGATACTGGTCTACTGCTTCATTTCTCCATAGCAACAAACCTGCTTAATATAATTTCAATGATTTATTAAGAAACCTATCATAGCCATACTGACATGTGTAAAAGCATCAGACAATTGTAAGATCAACCCTAAGAATATCAGCAGTCAAATTGAAAGAGGCTTATCGGTAGCCATGCTCACAAAAAGGTAGGTGAAAGTTGCTAAATAATCTGTGTTAGAGGATCTTGAGTATATACACAATGAGACACGCTTGACTGTTTACTTGTGAACCCTTGGAGTAAGTGAATGTTTGCTAGATCAAGGTAAATGGCGCATGAGGCCACAATGTACCTCTGCTTTATTGATTCTACAGCATAAACACTCATAAAAATGATGTTTCTTTAGTAAACAAGGCAAGATGGGGATGTTAAGGTTATTCTTTTCATTTGAGATGAGGCATTTGTAAAATATTTCCTGGCCTTTCATTTTGTCAATGGGACCTAAACATTTTGGGCCCTGGATAATCTGCTTAAATATCACTCAATACTCCCATCAAAATCCTCAAAGTTCAACCTTCAGAGTCAATATTGACCTTTTGAGATCTCTAGTCTTTAAACATTTGGGTTGTCCTTTTATATCCTCTTGCACTTTCTGTGCTGCAGTGTCTTCATTGGAATAGAAGAGTTCAACTCTCTTCTACGGCATAATTAAATAATAAGGATCTAATTATTACTAGTGAATTTTATTGTTGTGTTTTCTTAACCAGCACTGGTGGTGCTGATTTCCTGCTTTTCTAAGCAGTCCTGATCCACATGCCCTCCCCTCCCCAATACCAGGCAGCTATTTTAGAAGCAAAAAAGAATAAATACATATAAATTTGATATATAGTTTGGCCTTGAGCTCTACCTTTTTAACAGCTGAACCGTATTTTGACTGTTATGGATTTTAGAAGCCAACTCAGTGTAGCTACTGTATGTCTGAAGAAAACTCCTATCTACTACTATATCTATGCAGACTTATATTTCCATATACATATAATATCCCATAACATATAATATTTATAACTCTGCATTGGCAACAGGACGGGTATCCGGCCAGTAAACACTCAGTTCCATTCAGTTGCCCAGACTCCATCCACAAGGGATTATGGGGTTGTTAAAAGAGGATGGTATATAGTATCCCGTAACAATTTTGCAGGATAATGTGAAGATTGAAGAAGTAATATCAGAGAAATGATGCCTATTTCCGACACTACCTCTAGTATTACTTTGTGAAACACAGGATTTCATTTTCATGTGAAAAATCCAGTTCAAATCAGAAGTAACCATTAAGATAAAATGTGAAGAAGCCCACATAAAAAACCCATAATCCACAGAAAATATCAGACGTAGTGTTAAGGAGGACTGCCCATAGTTTATTATTTGGAAAATGATAGCATAGGGATGTGAATGGCAAAGATCCAAAGGGAAGAGAGAAATCAAGATTGGGTGAATATGTCTTTAAGTCAGTCTTGATTCCTGGCAACTGCCTGGACAAGTCCCTGCAGTTTAATTGGCAAGATTTCAGAAATGGTTGCCATTGCCTGCTTCCTAGGGCTGAGAGAGAGGGACTGGCCCAAGGCACCCAGCTGGCTTTGTGCCTAAGGCAAGATTAGAACTCACACTCTCTTGGTTTCTAGCCTGGTGTCTTAAATCAGTGGCCCCCCAACCTTTGGGGCACTGGGATCTGGTTCTGTGGAGAGGTTTTTCCATGGACTGGAGGGGACATGGTTTTGTGTGATGCCTGCATCCCGTGCATGGGGCTTGTTTACGCGAACCGGTTTCTGGCATGCCGCGGACAGGTGACAATCCATGGATTGGGGGTTGGGGACCTGTCTTAAATCATTGCACCAAACTGGCTCTCGAGGTCAAGATTAGATACCCCCAAATATTCTTTCCTGCATATGAGCTTGCAGGAAGCTGGTATTATTACTTATACTGTATACAAAATAACAGAAAATCTAACAATATAAAAAGCAGCCTTTGCCTTAGTCTCATTATCAGATTGCATTAGTCTCGTTCTCAGCTTTATTTTGGTGCATGGGCTTTTCAACTGACATCATCTACTCGGGTCATGGATCGGCACTGGTCCAAAGCCTGCCAGGAACCAAACCATGCAAGCGAGCACACATGGGATCTAGGCAGCACATGAAACCATGCCCACTGGTCCGCAGAAAGAATGCCCTCGGTGGAACCAGTCCCTGGTGGCCAGAAGGTTGGAAGCCACTGGTGTAGACGACTGGAACTTCTGATGTAACTGAGGCCTCAGATTTTTACCTGAAGTACTTTAGTTTTAGACTAGAACCTCTGGGTAAGTCAAGCCAAATTCACACGTCAGTGGATTCATCCTTTCATCCTTTGCTGCAGCTGGCAGGGAGCTAACCAGAGGTGCGGTTCGGGTGTGCATGGTGGTGCTAAAGAATATGGCATCTACCATGAGTTCCACCCACTTGCTATGTGTATGTAGGGTGGCTAACGCTTGCTCAGACTGAAGAAGCTACTTTGGATAAGCAGCAAAACGTTTTCAGGTTAACAAGAAAAGAAATCCAGTTGCCATAACTCAACTTCCAGAAAACTCTACCTGGATGGCTGAGAATGTTTATTGACACAGTAATTAGAAAGTTTGTGTAAACTGGCTAAGCACAACCCTAGTGTAGCATTTGATAATTAGGGGGTCCTGACATAGGAGGTTGGTATACATACCAAGAGCTTGGTATGATTGTCTTGCTGTGTGTTCAATGCACAGCAAGATAATTTCTCATCCATTTTTTTAAAAAAAGGGCGGGGGTTGACTAACACTGCAGCTTGATCTGGCAAAACAAGAATGAGCAACAGGCCCAGTGTTTAGGTCCTGGAGAGAAGGAGACAATCCAGAACCACAGCACAGCTGGAAGGGAGCTCTAGATCCCTACCCAGAACAGGTTAAAGCAAGGTACCTCCCCCTTTGGGCATTAGTGTGCCCCACGTTGACTTCATGGAGTGATCTGAACCGTAAGACAGAAAACACCATTTCAGTAGCAGAACATCTGGCTGATCTCACAATACAGGTCACAGCATACAGAGCAGGGCTACCAGTGTAAGGAAACTGTGCAGATGTGCCCTCTGGAAGCAACAATCTCCTAATTTTCAAAACCTGTCCAACTCATCGGACCTGTAGTTAATTCTTGCAAACATAAATGCCATAAAAGCAAGAACTTTACAACTGGGAGAAGGCCTTGGGGATGCTGTTCGCTGCTTGGGAACTGTCAATCACAAAATCTCTTCTTCCTTTTCCTTTCCTTTCTTTTTTTTTTTTTTTTTTTTGATAGCGTGTGCTTGGAGGAAAATCTTTCCTTTTTCGAAACTCTAATCTCTGCATTTCTCTATGTATCTCAATTGCTTCTCAAATTTTAGAAGGAATTTGGTCATGTTTGGCTGGATTGGTCAGCCCAGAATACCCTCAAAGTGGTTTAATGCACATCACTAACTTTTGCATATCTGCAACAAGGCCCGCCCCATTGTACAAATTCCCATATTCTATTAAGGCTGAAGAACGAACATTTGGAATTGCTCAAGCTTTTCTGGAACAAAACTGGACATTTCCCGCTTTTTCCTAGCCTTTTTCTAAATGTGCTTTAAACTCTTGGCATTTGAAATATTATTGGTAGTAAGAAGAAAGATAATAACGGGGTCTGGCCCAAACTGTCTTTCAATCTTGAGAAAGTGGGGAATTTAATTAAATACGTTTTAGCAGAAAATAACAATTTTTCGTATCTGTCTCCAGAGGGTTATGAACACCACATCAGATGTTATAATCCTACTCTATCCTATTCACAGGTAATTACCCTGAAGGAAAATGATCCTCTTCAACATCCTCCATCAGCTTTGTAGCTGGATTTGAACTTGAACTTACCTTCTAAAATCAACAGTATATTTTAGATCAACCTTCCACAACTTTGGCAGCCGTCAAATAGTAAGTAGACCACAAATCCCAGAATTCTGAGTAATGGCCACATTGGTATGGAATGCGGATAGTTTACATTCATACATCCAGCGGACATCCAGATTGGGAAAGATTGCTTCCCATGCATTTATTGATATGTTTACATCAGGGGTCCCCAAACTTGACAACTTTAAGACTTGTGGATTTCAACTCCCAGAATTCTCCAGCCAGCATAGCATAGCCGGCTGGAGAATTCTGGGAGTTGAAGTCCACAAGTCTTAAAGTTGCCAAGTTTGAAGACCTTTGGTTTACATGATGCCATGCGTGCGCAACTATAAGCGATCAGATTCGTGCTCCAAAGAAAATCAAATTTTAAATTCCTGTCATGGCATACCTGGAAGGAAAATCCTGGGAGACCTGGAGGGGGGAAAAAAAGAGTACGATTCGTGTATCATTTTTTCGCTTACGTGGATTTAGATTCAGTTACAGGCCTTATAGGGGTATGGCATGAAAATCAAAAAAGTCGATTCAAAGGCCTTGCAGAAAAGTGTGATTTTTGGAACAGGGATTTTGAAAGAATCAGGAATCAAGATGTTTTTACATCCATAGGAAGTCAGGTAGCAGATGCTGGTGGCTATCCGGTTTTATTTCATTATGCACAACGACCTCTTGTGCATCCGTCGCAACCATTTCTGGAACTAAGGGCTTTGCTCACAAGTCAAATGCATTTCACATTGCATGGAGCTGACCATGAGGACAATTTAGAAGCTGGTTTAACATGCATTGGCCCTGATATTTATGGCGCATGGAGGGTCACTCATGCAACAATTCTTCTACAAGCATTGCATTAGTTGCCACTTCACTCTGGCCAGCGGTGAAATCTACTTACCTTCCCTACCGGTTCGCAAGTGCGCGATTTGCGAAGGCTTTGCGCATGCGCAGAGGGTTAAAAAAAGAAAATAGCATCCGGGCAGGTGGGCGGAGCCTCATGCTGCTGCCACTACCGGTACGTCCAAACAGGGCTGAACCGGTAGCATTTTACCCCTGACTCTGGCCCAGGTGCAATTTCATACTTAAATACCTATTTGGCCCAGGGACTGGATATCTCTCCAGCTGCTTTCTCTGGGTTAAACCTGCCATCCTCTGAGATCAGAGATAGTACTGAGAGACCGACAACGGAGGAAATGCCATCTGCAGGGAACCCAGAGCTGAAGGACTCAAGTGGGACACTTCCCTTTAGAAAAACCCAGGGATGGGTTCTAACTTACCTCGCTGCCGATTTGCTTCCTCCCACGCCATGTGGGTCCCGTCTCATGGGCACATGCGCGCTTTGCGCGTGCGCACATGCGGTGCCATAAAATAAAAAAAAATTTAAAAGCCAAAAACAAGATGGCGACCGCATGCACAGTGCCGGAAACTCGGCTTCTGCGCATGCTCAGAAGAAAAAATAAATTTAAAAAAATAAAAAAAGCCAAAAACAAGATGACGACCACATGCACAGTGCCAGAAACTCGGCTTCTACAAATGCTGAGAAGAAAAAAAAAAAATCAAAAAAATAACTAAAAATAAATTTTAAAAAAGGATGGCGGCGCCCACAGGCAGAACTGGGTTGATGACATCATCGTGACATCACCAGCGGGTCGCTACCGGTTTGGGTGAACCGGTCCAAACCGGGAGGAACCCATCCCTGGAAAAACTTACCCCTGCGCATTGAGATTACCCCATCCTGATTGTGCTTCCAAACAGCTCTGAAAACATGACTGTTCAGGACAGCATTTGTAGACATCTAGCTGACTTTGTAAAATTAAGCAGGATCAGGCCTAGTTAGTGCAGAAATCCCAGGCTATCAGCTCAACTAGTCAATCCAAAAAATCTACACCAAGGAAGTATGCAATAGCATGCCCTTTCCAGGAAAACTGCATGATGTATATGTGAAGTTTACACAAGATTGAACGTTCATTCGTTCGCTTGTTTACTCAAAGGATTTGTATGGCTGTCCATTTAAAAACAACTCTGAGCAGTCCCAATGTGGCAAAAAAGTGAACCGTTTCACTATACCTTTGTTAAACCAAGCTTAGTTTTAAATGGTACATTAAAACCTGAAATAGATGGCATTGCTTCAGGAACTCTTCTTGACGCTCTAAGTGACACTACCTTGCTACAATATCCAGACAACAATGTTGTCTTCGATTTGCAACTCTCATTTACTTTTTCCTGTGTGTGAGCCCGCGAGGAAACAGCAGAAAGCGATGCGAGCTCAAGCGGCCGCCACCAGAGGGCGCGCTCCCCACCTTCTCTCTCCCCCCCCCCCCCGCCCCTTGACTTAGCATTAGCCAGCAATTTCACGCTTAGAGAAAGGAGGCGTTTGCAGAGCCCTTCTTGAGCTAGAAGCCAACTAGAATTACATCACGGGCTCAAGCGTGGAGCCGCGCAAATAAATGCAGCGGCAAGCCAGGTACCAGGGCAATCCTAGTGGGGGGAGAAAGGCACGAGGTGAGCGAGTTTGAGCGGCCAAAGTAAAAAGAGGGCGTGAGCGGCTTAGAAAGAAGCCAGTCCCGGACGATGCACACGGAGCGACGCGGCGCCTTGCAAGGTTGCACGGGCTTGCTGTCCGCTGGACCCCGCGGAGTATAAAAGCTGGCTGCGAGGCCGCCTTCTAATTCATAATCCAAGCGCAGCTAGGAGCGTGCCCGATGGAGCAGTGGCCAAGCCACCTCGGATAGTTCCCCTTCGCTAGGGGGAAGCAAGTGAAAGAGGCTTCTGCAAAAGAGCATCACTTCCCAGCCGCGCTTGGAGCTCGCCACGGAGAAAGAGGCTGCCCCCCTCCCCACCTTACTCCCTTCGGCTGGCGCAACCGACTGAGCGATTAGCCTCCAGGACTTCGGGAGTACCAGATCGCCTTTGCCTTTCCTCCCCCGCACCCCCCCCCCACGCCCACGAGTTTCCTCTTTTAAGGAGAAGTGCCTGAAAAGAGCGAGTCGGTGGTTTCCATAGTGATGGAACAGAAAGTGCAGGAAATTTAAAGACGTTGGATCCTCGCGCAGCAGACTAACTGGTGCCAACGTGCGTGGCGGCGGCGGCGGCTGTTGCAAACTGCAAAGAGACGGGAGGCGAATGGAAGTTTGCAGAGGGCTCTCCTGAGCGACGCGACGCGCAACCCCCGAAATCCGGAGGCAGAACAATTGCATGGGGCACCCCGGCCTTCTGATTTTGTGCACGGGGCTGTCGACTTTCACGATCAGCATTGCTTACTTCTAAACGGTGCTGGTGTTTTGTTTTGTTTTTGCTGCTGTTGCCTACTCACCGGACCCGAGGAAAGGTGTTTGGGCAAGGAGGCTGCAGCCGCTGAAGGCCAGCAGCAGGAGAAGACCTCCTCTCCTGCCCCCCCTTGCTTGGATACCCTCACCTTCCCTTCTCCGGCCGATGCCTGTGCTCAGGCCCGCTTCTGGGTGAACCCTATCCCCTTTCCTTTTCCCATCCATCCATCCATCCATTCCTCTCTCTCTCTCTCCGAGCATGGATCACCTTCAGTGGCTGGTGAGGCTTTACGCGATGGCGGTTCTCCTAGGTTTCCGACTGGAACAGGGCGCTTGCCAGCACTACCTCCACATCCGACCGGCCCCCAGCGACAACTTGCCCCTGGTGGATCTAATCGAGCACCCGGACCCTATCTTCGATCCCAAGGAGAAGGACCTGAACGACACGTTGCTGAGGACCCTGCTGGGTAGCCACTTCGACCCGAGCTTCATGGCAGTCTCCTCGGCCGAGGATCGTCTCGGCGGGGACGACCTAGCCCAGCTGGACCTGCTGCTGCGGCAGAGACCCTCCGGAGCGATGCCCAGCGAGATCAAAGGTCTGGAGTTTCACGACGGGGGTCTCCAGGCTAGCAAGAAGCACCGGCTGAGCAAGAAACTCCGTCGGAAGCTGCAGCTCTGGCTCTGGTCGCACACTTTCTGCCCGGTCCTCTACACGTGGAACGACCTCGGCAGCCGCTTCTGGCCTCGCTACGTGAAGGTGGGCAGCTGTTTCAGCAAGCGCTCTTGCTCCGTCCCGGAAGGCATGCTTTGCAAGCCGGCCAAATCCGTGCATCTGACCATTTTGCGGTGGAGGTGCCAGCGCCGCGGGGGGCAGCGTTGCACGTGGATCCCCATCCAGTACCCGATCATTTCCGAGTGCAAATGCTCCTGCTAAGGCGGGCGGGCGGGCGGGCGGGGGAAGCAACGCGTGCCCTCCGCTCCGGTCACCGCCAAACGTCCCGTAGAAAAAACAGCAAGTCAAGTAATCACACCGCGCCTCTTTTTCTCACCCGGAACCATCCCGGGTCGACTTCAAGACGCTACGAAGCGTAAAAGGAGATGGACGTTTGGCCTCCCCGTTGAAACGTTGCACCGCTCGGGGGTTGCGTGCAAGACAGGCAACTTTTTTGTTTTTGTGTTAAAGACGGGCGTGCGTCACGAAAGACCTGGGAGAGAGAGACTCTGAGAGTCCTTGCGCGCACCGGACCCTCCTGCCCTGCAGACCACCCAAACGCCTCCGAAAAGCAGGTCAGTGTTACACCGCGAACTCTTCTCGTCTGCTGTACTTTTAAGAGAGTAGATTCGCTCGGATCATCGCAAATGGAAGTTTTCTCCACCCACCTCCCCGTCTTTAATTTATATTCCAAAAAAGAAAAAGAAAAAGAAAAGCGTTTGGAGGATTTAAAAACAAACGCTCCTCAAACCTTTGGGGGTTGTTGTTGTTGTTGTTTTGCAAAGGCTTTTTTTTTAAAGAACACTTTAAACAAAACTTTTTTTTATTACAAATGGAAATATTTTCCATTCTTTAGGGAACAAATCTTTTCGAGTGATTTGCGGTTGCGAATTTTTTTTTTTTTGTACGGACTTCCGAGATTGTGACTAAACGAAACGAGGACTAAAGGTTAAAAGACACTGTTGTGTTCCTGTTGTGTACATAGCGGGTTTTTTTGGTGGTGGTGGTTTCTTTTCCTTGGAACGTTCTTTTCGTCTTCTGTACGTGGAAGAGAGTTTGCTATTTATTCTTTATATTCATTCCCTTGTAGTCGAAAGTTCAGCTCAAAATTAAAACCAACCACTAAAAGATCAAACCCTCCTTGGATTCTGTGGGGGGGCGGTTGGGGGAGAGGGGGGGGGCGCTGGCCGGAGCCGCGGAGGCGGCGTGCGGGGAATCTGGGCGGCTTGAGAGGGGAAGGCACCCCCCTTTTTTTACCCAGCAGATCCACCTTCCTTGGAAGCAAGTCCCGCCGGGTTGGATCGGCGCAGCTCCCCCCACCCCCAGCCAGCCCACTCGGGAGCGGGAGAAGAACTCTGGAAAGCGCGCTGGTTGCTTGTTTGCTCGCTTCTCCGCCGCCCCGCATTTGGCTGTCGCCCCCATGGGAAGGCTCGGGGCAGACGCCTTCGGAGAGACGGCGGCGGGCCCCAGGCGGGGAGGAAGGGGGAGGCGGGTGGGTGCAGCTTTGACATCTCATTTACCAGGAGCCACGTGTCTCTGACACCTACCCTTGTGGCCGAGCCCCGCTGAAATTCGAGCCCCGGCGGCGCGTTCTTTGGCGATCGCTGCAGACAGTCGCCTATCCCGGGCACGGCCGAGCCAGCGCCCCTCTCCGCTTAGCCTCCCCTTTTCTCTTAACCCTTCGCCTCCGGGAAGGGGAGCGATCGGCCGGCGTGAAATTCGGAGCGCGCCTTCCCTACTTCTTCCTTGCTTGCTCCCTCCTTTCTTCCCCTAACCTCCAAACTGCCCCCCCTTTTGGGGGGGCGAGTTCTCCCTCCCTCTCTCCCAGCAATACAAACGGGCTGTTGATTGAGAATAGCCCCCTTCAGCCTTAACTGGGTTAGTCGTCCTCACCGCAGTTCTAACTTTTGCCCTACTGGGAAAACAGTGGAAGATGTTAGCAGGTTTGGCTTGGTGAAGGAGGGAAGAAGCACCTGTTTTCACCGCACCTTCCACTAGACTAGAGCCTGAAAAGCAAGAGAGGCTCTGACCGACTTTCCCCATCAACCAAGGATGAACTGAGTCAGCAAACTGGGGGGGGGGAGTTTTCTGCAAACTTTATTCCCTCACAAAGGTGCTTTTTCAGGAGGCGAGTGGGCTTCCTTGCTTTTTCTTTGAAGACTTTTCGCTTCTCATCCAAGAAGCTTCTTCAGCTCTGACAAGGATTCCATTCCCCACTATCCTGTCAGAGCTGAAGAAGCTTCTTGGATGAGAAGTGAAACATCTTCAAAAGAAAAACCAGAAAGTCCAGTTGCCTCCTGAAAAAGCACCTTTGGGGCAACGATGACCTGGATGACTGAGAATCTCTACAGGCTTTCCTCCCTCACCTTTAGTGATCGCAGAGCCTGGTGCTGCTGGTACTTCTTTTCCAAAGCAAAATAATCGGCACCTAAAGGTGTGAATGCTGCAGGTAACATCATGCAGGATTGCTTAAGAAAGCTCCTTTTACACATTTCACCAATTGCTGTGGCGCCTACCCCTGAGGTGCGTAGTAGGTTCAGCCAAGTACAGAAGTTGCTTCTGTTTTAGAATTGCTTCCGAAACAGATGTGGGGCAGTCAGAAATCCAGCTGTTTACATGAAGGCCTAGCGCACGGATGCCCAACCTTTTGGTTTCCTGGGCTTGCACTAACTGAAGAAGAATTGTCCTGGGCCGCATATAAAAATATAGGTAATATACATAAAACACATAATAATGTTAAAAGTTTACGATACGCTGCGGCCACATTACTAGCTGCCTGGGACTGCGTGCAGCCCATGGGCTATGGGTTGGACCCTCCTGCTCTGCTCTATTACTTGTCTCCAGGAGCTGGGCTTAGTGGTTTGGGGCTAATAGACCAAAAGGCATAAATCATAACATTCTACCTAAGCATAGGAAAAGTGGAGACTCGGTCAACAAAACAGGAAAGGACTAACATAGGATCTTTGGGGCCTGTAATTTGTTCCTACAGATGCTTTGCTTATGGAGCAGCTCTGCTTTTCCTTCCTTCATCTTCAGTACCCATAACCTTCTACAGCAGAGGTCTTCAAACTTGGCAACTTTAAGACATATAGCAATAGCAATAGCACTTAGACCAGTGGTTCCCAACCTTTCTAATGCCGCGACCCCTTAATATAGTTCCTCATGTTGTGGTGACCCCCAACCATAAAATTATTTTGGAGACCCAGCGAACAAAGAGGCAAACGGAGGGAGGGAAGAGAGAGACTGAGAGATATTAGCACAGGGCTAGCCTGATCATATGGAGCAGGGCCGCGGCAATGGACCATGCTCCGGCACCACCTCCTTCTCCAGTTCCCTCCGGCTTAGCTCCTCCTGCCCTCGGCGGTGGCGCCCTCAGCACCAAGGCTGTATGATCAGGCTAGCCCTGCGCTAATATCTCTCAGTCTCTCTCTTCCCTCCCTGCCTGTTTGCCTCTTTGTTCGCTGGGTCTCCACGCCAGCCGAGGGTGAGAGGGCAGACAGACGATTCTGACCCAGCTGTCCTCCTTGCCACCATCATGTGCTGTGAAACTTAAGTGGTCGTTGGCTGGCCGTTCCCTCCCGTGACTCCCTTTCCCTTTGACACCAGCGGGAAGAAATTGCCGCTGAGAGCAGGAGACAGGGGCGGCCACAGATGTCTTAAGCACCGCCTTGTACTCTCCAGCACGCAATCTTGTGACGCCCCACCCCTTAGCTGATGCCGTCAAAGCTCGGCCGCCAGGCATCACAAACACCTCTCACCGAATGGCACCTCTCACCGAATGGCACCTCTCCCAGAGGGCTCGGGCGAGTTGAGCCGATATGGCCAGGCTTGTGGCAGTGGGGGGGGGGCTGAGGATGCCGGGGCGACCCCTGAGAAATGGTCATTCGACCCCCAAAGGGGTCCCGACCCCCAGGTTGGGAACCACTGACTTAGACTTATATACCGCTTCATAGTGCTTTACAGCCCTCTCTAAGCGGTTTACAGAGTTCAGCATATTGCCCCCAACAATCTGGGTCCTCATTTTACCCACCTCGGAAGGATGGAAGGCTGAGTCAACCTTGAGCCTGGTGAGATTTGAACAGCTGAACTGCTGAACTAGCAGTAGCCTGCAGTGCTGCATTTAACCACTGCACCACCTCAGCTCTTGGACTTCAACTCCCAGAATTCTCCAGCCAGCTATGCTCTCAGCCTTGGCAACTTTAAGATGGGTAGACTTCCACTCTCAGAATTCCCCTGGCAGGATGCTGCGAGGGGAATTCTGGGAGTTGAAGTCCACCGTTTTTAAAGCTACCAAAGTTGAGAAACGCTGGTCTATAATATTCCTTTCTATAGAGATTGTGATCTATCTAGATCAGCGGTTCCCAACCTGGGGGGTTGCGACCCCTTTGGGGGTGGAACAACCATTTCCCAGGGGTCGCCCCGGCATCCTCAGCTCCCCCCCCCCACTGCCACAAGCCTAGCCATGATATTGCACCCCACAACCCATGCCCCCACTGCGACCCACCCCACCGCCGCCATTTGGGTTATTTTACCCTCTACGCATGAGCAAAGCGTTCTGCGCATGCGCAGAGGGTAAAAGAACCCAAATGGCGGCATCCGGGCGAAGTCTCCAGATCCGGGCGAGGTCTCCGCTCGCTTCGCGTGTTGCAGCAATGAAATGCTCTCGGTTCGCTCTTGCCTGTCGGTTGTCGCAGAGCCGATTGAGCCTGTGGCGGTCGCAGCACGGGGCTTCCCCCGCCCACCTGGATGCCACCATTTCAGTTCTTTTGCCCTCTGCACATGCAGAACGCTTTGTGCATGCGCAAAGGGCAAAATAACTCATGGCGGCGTCCAGGCGGGCGGGGGAAGCCCCGCGCCGTGACCGCCATCGGCTCTGCGACGACCGACAGGCAAGAGCAAACTGGGAGCATTTCACCCATGGCGTGTTGCCTCTGGGAGATTTTTGAGCCCCGTTGCGAAAAGCGTGCGCGACTTCGGCGGGGCCGGGACAGGCGGCTGCCCGGAGAGAGCCATCTCCTTCGCAGAGTCTCTCCCGTCTACCTGTAGCGTTCGGGGCGAAGCCACGAAGGGGGTGGCTCTCTCCAGGCAGCCGCCTGTCCCGGCCCCACCGAAGTCACGCATGCCTTTCGCGATGGGGCTCGAAAAGCTCCCAGAGGCAACACGCGAAGCGAGCGGAGACCTCGCCTGGACACCGCCATTTGGATTCTTTTACCCTCTGCACATGCGCAGAACGCTTCGTGCATGCGCAGAGGGTAAAAGAACCTGAATGGCGGCGGCAGGGTGGGTCTCTATTAGGCGGGGCGCGGCATTAGGAAGGTTGGGAACCGCTGATCTAGATCACTTTTCTTTCGACAAAATAGATAGGGGCATCTCTCCTGCACCCTTACTTATTAAGTATTGGCTCCAAGGAGGAAGAAAAATCCAGTTCCATGTTAAGGTGATTCCTTTGTGGGACATTTAAACACATTTTGGAGAGTTCTAAAATTATCCACTCTTTGATGATGCGTATTTACTTGTTTCCCCAAGTCAAGATGACTTTGCTTAGCATGGGAATGACTCCTCAACAGCAGCAGCAGCAGCAACTCAGGAATCCTTAGCACACTGATTAAAAGCCCTCCAAGAACTTACTCTGAAGTAAGAGAAGTAAAAAAGGGTCCTGTGGATCGGCTTAAAATACTGTCATATTTAGGATCACCTGGGCCATACAGGGTGATCTTAGGTAAAATTCATCTCATCAGATCTCAAACATTAACATCAAAGCAACATGCTTTAATGAGACAACTTCCTGTAACCTGTTAACCTAAGTGGATGACTACAAAGCCTCATGCTTCTAATTCATCAAAACACATCAACAGTTTGCTTCCTTAGAACAAGTTGTCTGAAAGCCACGCCTCCCCAAACAGGCCTTCCAATCCTCTGCCTGCCAATTCCAGATGTGCAGCTGGGCACTGATGATGTCAGATGGTGAGTGGCTGGAGGATAAAGGGGAAGTTTGGTCCTACATTTAAACATTCTCTGTCTCTTTTCTCTTACACACAGACACGCCCATAGTACAACCTTGAGTCACTGGCTGGTCTATTTTAATTATAGACTCTTGAACTCCTAAAGGGAAGTTGGAGGGCAGAAATGAAATTAAAAAAACAAAAACAATCCACTTCGCAATCTCTTCCAAGGTCCAATAATTGGAGCTCCCATTGATGAGTGGTTTAAGCATCATTGTGCCAAGTAAATCAGCTATCTTAAATTAGTTAAGAAAGAACTGCATATTTTAACGAAAAGTCTGTTCATAAAATACATCTGACCAGTCAAAAGACCTAATCGTGACACAGCATCCTAAGTTTGATTCGTTTTTAATTATTTTGTGGAGGAGCTGGGATGACTTTTGTGTTGGGTTAACGCAATTTCATTAGTTTATGATCCACTGTGTTATATGAACTCAGATACTGGGCTAATTCAGTAGCCAGCTTGAAGTGTGGTAAGGACACAGCCAATGTTTTCAAAGGGAGGAGGAGCTCATGTCTGAATTCAGCAGTAACTTCTCAGTTGTTGTCTAAGCAAGATGACAAGATATGTTTCTGTCTCTATTAGGCTTCACTATGTGATATAGATCAGGGGTCTCCAACCTTGGCAACTTTAAGACTTGTGGACTTCAACTCCCAGAATTCCTCAGCCAGCAAAGCTGATATAGATGAAAATATGAGGCCTACAATGCAAGGATAGGCAAGTTGTTATTCTGCGCACATACACACACACACACACACACACACACACACACCATTATGTTTTCTAATGCAATTCCCGTAATTCTTGATCTCAAGTTACACTTACTAGGCAGGAAAGGGCAAATAATTTGGGCAAAGTTGTATTGTGGGCTATATTCTCTCCAGTTGTTCAACATGCTCACTTGCACCTTTCAAGCTACTAATTTCTCTGAAAGCTGAACTTCTGAATTTTACTTCTAAATAGACATCAGGATGATTAAGTTACAATTGGTTGATTTTAGATTGTAGAAGTATCTCAGCTATGAGTTTGGCAACACACTGTTATTTCTTCATCCCTCTTGTGTATCTTACCTGATATTGACATACTATACTAAGCACACATATTCATTAAGAACAATCTGCAAATCAGTATTACAATAATCAGTGACTAAGACTTTGGCACGGCAGAACATTTCTATGCTATTTGCTGTATAAATACCCACAAATCACAACATATCTCACGGACACAGTCTTGCTGATACACAAAATCTAATATGCTCTATTTTGTGATCATCAAGGTTTTAGAATAAAATCAGAAAAAGGGGCACCTTTAAAAAGTGACCTTATATTTCGGAGAATTGTTACAGGTAGATACCAAATTGTTGTGCGAGCATTTTTCTGTATTAAACAAACTTTAAAAGAGTTTGTGAAAATCTATTGCTAATAATATTAAGCATAGGCTTCCCTCCTGGAGTCTAAGCCTCTTCCTTTAAAGTTTTCTGATGCTGAGGCATCCTTTCCCTCCTTTCCTTTCCCTTTTTTTACTGCACTTTTCCTTCCAAAAGGGGGGGAGCAGAGGAGGGGAGGGGGTCTACGTACCTTGACTGTTGCGGGTATTCATTAACTTCATGAACAGGAACAAGGGGCACTATTACTCATATAAAGCACCCTGCCCCCAAGACTATCTAAAGGTTCATTGTAAAAGAATTAACAGTTAAAGACCTTCATCTTATGATTCTTTCATTTAATCTGAGTGGCGCCTGAAAGACATGCTGGATGGATGATCATGTTCAGAATATTTTTCATGTCAGATATCTCAGGATTTGAGGCAGGGGTAAAGGGGTGTGATTTGCATCTTAGAAAGCCTTTAGGGGGGGGTGGTTGGAGGCATAATCATTGATTTTTTTCCAAGAAGGAAAGAGAAAGCTCCATATAAAGAGAAAAGACGCAGTGGAAATAAATACACTCAATACAAATAAATAAATATTTATCAAAATATTTTTTCCAATCAAAATAATCTTTCACCCCCCACCCCCAAAAGTCTACAAGCCCTACTTGTCCAAAGACTAGTATCTTCACTTTAAATATTTTGGTCTTCGAGAAAATGTTCAATATAGTCTGATGTGTGTTATCAAAACATCCATCTTTGTCCAGTGTTGCTTTGTAAAATAATAAAAGGGTATGTAAAGATTGAAGGAGACAAAACAGAAGGGATGAAAGAAATAACTACATATTAAATTATTTAGCCTTCCTCCATAAATATGCTAGACTACATCTCCCAGCAGACTCGGCAAACATAACTAATAGGAGGGATGGAGTTATTTGCCAAAGATCCAGAAGGACTTACAGTATGTTGGGAAAGTTGTAGGTTTGGAAAAGGTGGGCGCATGTGTTTTGGGGAAAATCATGCTCTAAGGCACATCATTGAGGCCTGTTTCCTCCTCATAGAATTATTCTGGCTGCAAGTTTAAGGGAACCAATATAAAAAGCTGAGATTTTACCTGAGAAATAGTATATTTTTCTTTCAAGCATACCCATAGTATGGAATGGTGATGCTGTACTAGGCTTTCTAGACAAAGAAGGCGGGAAACAAACTCCTGAGGCTGTTGCAGATGTTATTTTCTACACAAAATAAAATGGAAAGAAAAAAATACAGAAAAAACAGTACACATAGTTCATATGGCGTTGGACCCTTTCATGGAATATGTAATTCCAAATCTTTATCATAAAGTGCATCAAGATAGCTCAAGAGATCTAACAATTGAAAATGGGACATGAAAAAAGAACATATTATGTGGTTTGACCCACAGGATGTGTCTTATGTTGTTATGTCTTATTTAAATATTTCTTTTGACCAATATCTTTTTGTAAATTTTATGAATGGGGATGAGTTCTCAGATACTCATCTCTGTTTTCATGACCTTGAATGGCTTGAATAATAAGATGCTTTTGCACCGCCACTGTGTGCAAATTTGTGGTATGGGTTTGTTCAGCTTGCTTTTTTGCAGGTGAGTCTACATAGCAACAACAACAACAGCAATAAAGCTACATCCTTTCCGACCAGCATTCAGCAATATGCATTTGCAGGAAGGTAGAGGGTGTGGAGAAATATATTTATATTCATGGCTCATCAATGAATATGCTATGCAAAGGGCTGGCAGAGAAGACTTGTGAGCCACTGAAATTTCCCTTCGGGCATAGAATTACTTCAGATAAACAACAAATGTCTTTTGATGGTTCAGCATCTTTTGGGTGCCAAGGTGTTCACTTAGAAAATGCAGGAAGTGAGCAAGCATAATTCTCACCCAAGCTAGTCTACAAATTTTGGAAGATAGGGAGAACTGAAGTGATACATTGCCATTTTTCTGCAAGAACAGGGTAGAGTTGCTTGCTTATTCTGTTTTTGATGTCCTCTTTCCTTCTCATTTTGGAGTTTCACAGAGTGAAGCAGAAAGTGACTTATGGTCTGCTTCTCCTGAGGGAATAAGGGAAATATCAAAGCAATGATGTTCTTCCTGTTGGACCAACGTGAAGAACTCATGAGCCTTAGTCATGCCTCATCAAGTTCAGTACATTGTACATGTGCCTAGCTATTACTTCTGAGTTGCAGCTGAAGTGTGGTCAGTTCACACCCCTATAGAATTGGGCAGAGCATCTATGATTTACTTGTGGAATCCATTGAAGTTAGTATTAGATCTCAACATCTCAACAGCTACACTGGTAGACTAAAAGAAGAGCACTCTGCAGACCCATTGAAAAGCAATTAAAATAATTATCATGTTTATTCAACTCATTAGCCTTATCCCATAAGTCCTGAGAAAATAAGATTTTTCAAAATGTAAAATATTTTTGCTTGATTAATTTGCTTGATTAGAAACTGGCAATTATTAGAGGTAATTTTTTAAAATAAAAAAGAAATCTTCCAGAATAAGCTCAGCCCTCAGCTTGGATATTTTATTTTTCAAAGAAACAGCTTCTCACTTCCTAAACACCCTGAATAAAACCTTTGGGACAAGCCCCAGGTGGAAATTTGGCATCCAAATGGCATAACCAAGGCATTCTTGGTTTATTCTAAAGGCTGAGAAAGAAAATAAGAGATACTGTAGTCTGTACTGTATGTTGACCAGGACAATCTGTTTAGAGCAGGGGTCCCCAAACTTGGCAACTTTAAGACTTGTGGACTTCAACTCCCAGAATTCTCCAGCCAGCTATGCTAGGAGTTGAAGTACAAGTCTTAAAGTTGCCAAGTTTGAGGACCCCTGGTTTAGAGCTTGAATTGTGTTGGAAAACTATTGCAAAATCTGATTCAGTACTGCCCTGCCATACGAAGAATGCGGTAGGAGATTGTCGTATTTATAAGAGTTTCGTTTAAAAAGGAGGCATTTCAGCTCAAACTTTTGGCACAATTTTTTTTTTCTACCTAAAGTTGGGATCGCAACCATGACATCATCCTGAATCTGTAAATCCAGCACTTGTCAAGGAAGCCAAGCCAAAGCTGCATTGGCAGGGCAGAGCAACGGCCTCCTGCTAGGCTTTGCTGGGCTAGAAATAGATGCAAAACATCAGGCCCAGGTGTACTCTGGAGTTTTCTCACCACCACTTCCAAGCCCAGCAATGTCCCTTTGGGAACTAGCAACATGCAGAAACTCCAGGATCAGATTAGCTTCACTCCTGCTTTCAAAATTAAATTGGAAGGCAAGCCTTGCATCACACACTTTTTACCTACCAGTCAGGCAGGGGAAAGGAGGGTAGACCTGAATAGGAAAGCAAAGGGTAAAATTAGAACTTTGGTCTATCCCTGGCCCCCCCAGATCCTCCCATCATGAAACTGCTAGAACTGAGCAGGTTCACCAGCCCCTTATTAGGATGTACCAGGGGTGAAATGCTACCGGTTCGGGCGTAGCTACGGTGGCCGGTGGTTCGGAGAACCGGTAGCGATGGCAGTGTGAGACTCCGCCCAGATCCGCCATTTTAGTTTTTTAACCCTCTGCACATATGCAAAGCCTTCTGCGCATGCGCAGAGGGTGAAAATGCATGCACAATGGTGGCACGCATGTGAGTGAAGCGAGCACACGAATGCAAATCGAGCACGCACGCACACAAATCGCGCGGCTTCCGAACCAGTAGGGAAGGTAAGTAGATTTCACTGCTGGATGTAACACACAACACTGCAAAGGGGTGGGGGCGAAACTTGTCTACGAAAACAAGATTCCCACTATAAGTTACTGTTCACCATCATTATGCCAATAGAACAGTTACGAGGGCAGACTTATGATTGATCCAATAACGAGTCTTCTCGCTGATGGTGGAAGATGCTATAAGTCACTAGAAAGGTTCCCGTCAATTTCAGTTTGACATACCAGGAGAAGCGGTTGGAGCAACTGAAGAGTTACCCAGTAACTATACTTGCGTTTGTTTTTTTTAAAGAGATGTACACATTCCATAACAATGAAGTGGTTTTGAAATGGAAGGAGTTTCAAAAGCAGTTGGGAGATCTGATACAGCTAATCCACGACTTACAATCAATTGAAGCTACAATGGCGCTGAAAAAAACTGACTTCTGACTGTTTTTCACACTTATGACCATTGCAGTAACCCCGTGGTCATGTAATCAACATTCGGACACTTGGTAACTGGCTGATATTTCTTGAGGGTTGCAGTGTCCTGGGGGCATGTGATCGCCTTTCGCAACTTTTGCAAAGTCGATCTGGAGAAGCTAGATTCATTTAACAACCATGTTACTAACAACAACTGCAGTGATTCACTAAGCAGCTGTGACAAGAAAGGTCATAAAATGGGTGAAAACTCACAACAATTGTTTCACTTAGCAGCAAATTTTGGGCTCAATTGTGGTCCTAAGTCAAAGACTACCTGTGGTCGCCATTACAGTTAAAATGAAGAGATTATACAGTGCACACCAACCTTTTGCATTCATTTGATGTTGTCCTTTGAGTCCAAACTTAAGCTGCGCTTCATTATGCAAAGGAGGACTACTATCTGTTGAAATCGGGCTGGAGTAGAAATCAGTGGCTGGAAAGTTTACCTCAGACTGATGAGTCTCTTCGAGGTTACAACTTGGGGATGCCCTGGCTCACTTTATTTAATGAAATAAACTCAGACCTCAGGTTAATATTGGATGGGGATGTCTCAAAAATCTTCCTAATGGTAGGCTATTGAGAAGTCCAAAAGCCTCCCAGGATGAAGACTGGGGCAAGTCACTTCTGTAACATGGCCGAGAAAGTTGCATGGTTGCATTCATGTACTGATCAGAAGCTGAATCTCATTTCAGAGCATCTTTATTTTAACTCCCATTTAAAGATTAACAAGGTTCTACCCCACTTAGCTTTCAAAATAAGCCAAAGACTAAAAGCAGTAGAATTTGAAAGGCCTATCCTTTCTAAACGCTTGACGGGAGGAACTAGCATCCACAGTGACATTGGGGCCTGGCATTCTGACACGGCTGCTCTCCAACAGGTTGTGGCTGAAATGGAGGAGGAAAGGGGGCTCTCATGTTGGTGATGACAGTAAACTGGAAGTTATAGTCTACTGTCTCCCAGCCTTGCTCAGGGACCCTGCACCTGCTATTTGGATGAACTGTGATTCTAAATTAAACAGCTCTAGGGTTTTATTAAAGTGGGGCGAGAGATAACCTGGGCACTAAAGGCAGGACTGCAAATGACATCTGATTAAATCACTTGATATAATTAGGCTTAGCAGATAACGAAGGCTGTCCTCTTAAGATCTAGCATGCATTTGACTTTCTTGTCTCTTGAGCGTCAACATTGAGAAGGCTTTTGACTCCCTCAAATAACACTTGTGACTTCAGTGTCCATTGAACTGAAGTCCAGTAGAACTGAGGTTTTGTTTCCTTCATGATCACTAATCTCACCTCCATCTGCCCACACAGGTATTGGAGGAGGAGGAGGAGGAGGAGGAGGAGGAGGAGGAGGAGGAGGAGGAGGCGAATTATTGATGGAACTTAATTCAAATCCTGAATCCTACTGTCACTGAAAGAAAAAAGAAATCATATTTTGCCCAGAATTGAGTTTGATAGTAGACTTATTCCTGCGCAGTCTCTTGGCTGAGGCTTTGTGCTTCATGAGCTAGAATCCATATGCTAGATGGTAGTAAAGACAGAGCTAGGAGGGTGAACAGAATTATGTCTTAGGCCCACACGCACTTGCCACAGCTACCTCCTACTTTAATAAAGCACCTGTGTGTGTGTCAAAAACCAATTTCCCTGAACCCTTAACGCTAGCAGGAAGGTGTCAAGCTTTACTCCGCTTGCTATTTCCCACTCTCCAGTGTAGGCACACACAGCAGCAAGGAAGATAAAACAGGAACTGATTAGTCCTTCAAATCCACAATGCTGTTAAGTCCAAATGAGAAGAAATTGGGGGAGGGGCTGGCGGGGGGGGAGAGGACTGGAGATGGCCCAGGACTACTAGTTTCCAAAGGACGATATAAAGAGCTTTTCACCTCTAGGCTGCTGGCTCCACTCCAGCAGAGGCAGTTAAGAGAAAGCCACCAACATCCCATGCCTGCTCACTGGGCTGGACAAAGTGAGTTGTAAGCCTCAGTATGAGTCCAACTAGACAAGGATCTGCATCACAAAGGCAACGCATTAATCAACGTGCTTGTTGTCAGCTTCAGAAGAACAGCCAGAGATAAAAGTGGGGCGGGCACGGGGAAAAGAATGATCTCGCCACCCTTTCAGGGACCCCTGGCGGACAAGTCAATGCCCACGTGGAAACCGGGCAGCAGGACGGGAAGCCAGGAGGCGCCAGGTCTCAAGAGGCTGAAGTGCCCCAGCTGTTGAGCCAAGTGTGTTTCTTCCTTGGCAATCATCAGGGAACGAGCCAAAGACTTTATTTTAAGTCAGAGCTGCTGGTAACTGGTATTATCTTCTTTTCGGCCACTTCATTTATTCATCAGCTCAGCCCAGCCAAAAATAATCTCAAACTGTTATTATAAACTTGGTGGAAATGCCTCCCATCCTTTTAATTGGTGTTTTAGCATTGTAGAATGCTGTCAGGTTCTTTCTACGCTGTGGTGATTATGCCTATAGAATAACGGAGAAGAAATCTCAGAAGAGGGCAAGAAAATCCAAAAATCTTCATTTTGAGATAACTGCGGGAATAACATATAATACTTACATAACAATCTGAGCATAGCTAAAGCACCTTGCCTTATGGCACAGCACCAAGCATAATGCTTGTTTTGGAGCCCAGTTCAGAGATTTGGAAATCTGAAGCTTCAAATCAATTAAAATGGGAAGAGCACATTGCAACACATTTGCACTTTTTAACAAAATAGAATGCCCTATTGTGGAGCAGGCTAAGAGGATAGTCCCTGCCAAGGATTTAGGACTAACTCCTTTATATTCAGATGCGATGGGGGTGGGGGGAAGTATCTGTATTTTTATGATTGCATTTTTAACTATATTATAGCTGTTCTTGTATATGCTGTATGCCGCCCTGAGTCCCCTGGGAGAAGGGCAGCATATAAGAATTGTGAAATGAAATAAAATTAAATAAACAAATAAATAAATAAATAAATAAAATTTTCATCATTTGATCACAAAATTTGAAATCAACCTAGCTGCCTCCTGCGTGGGGATGACTCCTGCCAAATTTCAGGTAGGTACACTGCAATTTCTGTTCAAAGGACTTCAAATTCAGGGTACAGAATGCTTCTAAGATAAATCTATGAAAGATCTGTTGGTCTGAAAGGACATCATTCTTCTTGAAATTAGGGCAAGGAATATAGTGCAGGTAGTCCTTGACTGACCTGCCCAGTTAACAGTTCTCAGGCCTGCAAATGCAAGTAGATTAATAGGTACCACTTCGGTAGGAAGGTAACAGTGTTCCATGCGCCTTTGGCGTATAGCCAGGCTGGCCACATGACTATGGAAATTGTCTTCGACAACACTGGCTCTCTCAGCCAAGAAACAGATATAAGTTCTGTGCCCTAGAGTCAGACATGATTGGACGGGAAACTTTTACCTTTTAACTCCTTGGCTTACAACCATTCATTTAGTGATTGTTCAAAGTTACCATGGCACTGAAAAAAGTGACTTATCACTCATCCGCTTACGACTGTGTCAGCATCCCCACTGCAGAAAAATCAATTACTGCCAACCTGCCTTCCATTGAGGACCTGTACAGTGCACGAGTCAAAAAGAGGCTGAGAAAATAATTACTGACCCCTCGCATCCTGGATATAAATTGTTTCAACTCCTACCCTCAAAATGATGCTATAGACCAGTGCTCCCCAACCGGTGTGCCGTGGCACACTGGTGTGCCGTGAGACCACACCAAGTGTGCCGCGGCAAAAGCTCGCGTCATATCCAGAATGGCCTGCCGCCCACCGAATGCTAGATTTTGCCCAGCAACGTTTTGTTGCATTCGATGTGCGGCCGCGGCCCTACAGCTCTGAGTCCAAGAAGTTCTATCCCTCCCCTTCCCCCACTCACGATTGTCCTGATCACAAGTCTACAGGGCCTGGACAGAGCAGTGTTCATTATTAGGTATTACATATCTGTCGTTTTCTGCACTGTGTTCTAATTTTTAAGTTCGCGTAGTTCAGGGGTGGCCAAACTGTGGCGCATGTGCCAAATGTGGTGCATTGGATGATTGCAAGTGGCGCATTGCAATCATCCAATGGCTGACGCCTCTCCCGCCCACATAACTTGCTGTCTTTTAAAACTCAAGCCGCCTCAGCTTGAGTTTTAAAAGACAGCAAGACGCGGGCGGGAGAGGCAGGTCTGGTCATTAAGCCTGCTGGCCACTGCAGCGAGGCTTAATGAGCAGACTTGCTGCTCTGGACACAACAGCGAGGAACGCGAGGAGGAGGTACTGGGGCATGTCCCAGGTAGGACATGCGTCTCGCGCTGGGGGTTGGCAGGACGGGTGGGGCAGGACTGGTGGGCGGGACGGGGCGCGCGTCCTACCTGGGACTTTTCTCTGTAGCTCCAGTCGCGTTCCTTGCTAATAGTGTCCAGAGCAGAGCAGCCCCTTCCAAAAGATAACGTCTCACGAGACGTTATCTTTTGGAAGGGGCTGCTCTGCTCTGGACACTATTACGGTAGCAAGGAACGCGACTGGAGCTACCGGGAAAAGTCCCAGGTAGGACACGCGTCTCGTGCTGGGGGTTGGCAGGGCGGGCGGGGCAGGACTGGCAGGCGGGACGGGGCGCGCGTCCTACCTGGGACTTTTCCCGGTAGCTCCAGTCGCGGGCTGGCTTGATTTGAGGCTTGGCATGGGGTGTGTCTGGCTGGGGCGCGAGTCCTCCTCCCTGCCGCTTCTGTTTGTGGAAGCCGAAGAGCCTTACCGGTAGTTTGGGAGAAAGAAAGAAAGTTTTTTGCTACTTTCCTTCAGTGCACTCAAAAGCAGAAGCAGCAAAAAACTTTCTTTCTCCCAAACTACCGGTAAGGCTCTTCAGCTTCCACATACAGCCTGGAAAGCAGTCTCACGCGTCTCGCGCTAGGGCTGGCTTGATTTGGGGCTTGGCAGGGCGCGAGTGAGGAAGGCATCGGCAAGAGACGGAGCTGAAAGGGAGGGTGACAGGAATGTCTGCTTCTTAAGCCAGCAAACTTCCTTGTCGCCAAGCTCCGCCTCTTGCCGACGCCTCCTCACTTGCTGGATTGACTCGCCTGCTCTGGGCTGCCTTGGGCGGCTTGAGTTATAAAAAACAGCAAAACGCGGGCAGGAGAGGCAGGTCTTGCTCATTAAGCCTCGCTGGCCGCTGCAGTGAGGCTTAATGAGCAAGTCCTGCCTCTCCCGCCCACATTTTGCTTTCTTTTAAAACTCAAGCCGAAGAAGCAGGTGGGGGAAGCGGCCCCTGGCCGCTTCCCCCGCCCACCTGGACGCTGCCGTTTGCGGTCTTTTGCCCTCTGCGCATGCGCACAGCGTTCTGCGCATGCACAGAGGGCAAAACTCAAATGGTGGCATCCAGGCGGGCCCGCCCACCCGGGACGCCTGGGCCAATTGGCGCATGGTATCATTAAGGTTGGCCACCACTGACCTACCTAATTATCAAATAAAATAGTAAATCAAGTAATTCTGTTATGCCCAGTTTGACATTCCTATACTATTATACTCTTCAAAACGATATTTTGAAGATTATAGTTGTTTTTTATCCAATTTTTGTATGTGGTGTGCCGTGGAATTTTGGGAGAGGCTATGGTGTGCCGAGGGTGACAAAAGGTTGGGGAGCACTGCTATAGACCACTGCACACCAAGACAATTAGACACAAGAACAGTTTTTTCCTGAACGCCATCACTCTGCTAAACAAATAATTCCCTCACCACTGTCAAACTATTCCTAAGGCTGCATTACTATTACTATTAGTCTTCTCATTGTTCCTATCACCCATCTCCTCCCACTTATAACTTGTTGCTTGTATCCTTAAGATTTATATCAATATTGATTGTTTCCTGGTTGCTTATTTGTACCCTATGACAATCATTAAGTGTTGTACCTCATGATTCTTGACAAATGTATCTTTTTTATGTACACTGAGAGCATATGCACCAAAGACAAATTCCTTGTGTGTCCAATCACACTTGGCCAATAAAGAATTCTATTCTATTCTATTCTATTCTATTCTATTCTATTCTATTCTATTCTATTCTATTCTATTCTATTCTATTCTCACATGATCAGAATTCAAGTGCAGGGCAAGCAGCATTTATGGTTGCAGCATCTCGGGATCATGTGAAACAAAACAAACAAACCTTTTAAAAAGTTATGATGTTTATGCAGTTACTTAAACATCTAAATTATATTAAAGTAACCAAAACAATCTTTATAAACCACAAGGCACGTCACAGCTTTCGAACACCCCTAATGTTTGGAAATTGAAAGTTGAAAAATTTGGCATGCCCTAAATTGTGATAGCCATTTGCCACCTATATAGTTGGCTTTCAGGAAGCATAGTCAAGGGGGGGGGGGAGATTCACTTAACATCCATGTGATTCATTTAACAACTGCAATGATTCATACTGTATAATAATCAAGGCAAAAAAAGTCATAAATCAGGTGAGACTCACTTAACATCCACCTTGCTTAGCAATAGAGATTCTGGCCCAATTGTGATTGTAGGTTGAGGACTACCTGTATCAAGGTATGGGTTAGGGCAGGGGTCAGCAACCTGTGGCTCTGGAGCCGCATGTGGCTCTTTCATCCCTCTGCTGCGGCTCCCTGTCGCCAGTCAGCTCCACAATTGATAGGGCTTTCGGTTAGGACTGGTAGAGGAAAAAGGATGCCACACTAGGAGGACACTCTATGGTGGGGGAACCGGACTTCCGGTCGGCTCCAGAATTGAACGGGGGGGGGGCTTCTGGTTAGGACCTTTGTGGCTCTTTGAGTGTTTAAGGTTGCCAACCTCTAGGTTAGGGGAAGAAATGGAAATGGGTTGCTCAGGAAGGTGAGGATCAGTCTTGATTCATCCCAAAATCAAGAGGACCAGCCTCAAGTTGGACAGAGGTCAAAGTTCCACCAAGTTTTAAGAAGAATAGATATTTGTGAACTTCAAGCCAGTGGACATTTGAAGAACATTTCTTGGGTGTAACAGGTTACTCAGGAGCTTACATCTGAAAAGGTGCCTTTTTCTCCAGAGGCTTCCAGGTAACATCTGGAGAATGTATGATCCCAGTAGCTCAAACTTTGTAAGCTCAAACAAGGCACAGGGAACCAGTTTCCTTTCTAGGGCCTGGCCTTATTAATACTCTTCAATTTGCCTTTCTTGAATATATCTGAGTTTGATCCTCAGTCTGAATTTTCTTTGGGAACCTGTCTTTGCCCATTGCTTTTCCTACTTTCCTGAATCTTACGCCTAATTTGGGAGAACTGTCTACTGACTCTGCTATTGTTGATTTCATGTCTCCATGGCATGGCTATAGCCCAGCTGTCAGGTTTCTGGGGCAGCTGACTCAAACACAAAGTCATCCTTTTCCCCAGGGACAAATCACAGGCTTCTTAATAAGATTTATTGAAGTGGAAAGGTTAGAGCCACAAGAATTTCAATAATGGAATTTATTTCCTATTTAGAACCAATTTCTCTCTTAAGTTAACAGGGTGGAGCCCTTCATAATTTACTGTGAATTAGCAAGAAGGAGGGTCTTGAAATAATAATGGATAAAGCCTGCAAGTTACAAAAGCATCTCTAGAACCCTTATTGAAACAGGTTGAAGGACAAGACATCTTCTTTTCTCCCTACTTTTTTCTTGGGTTGACTCTCCAGCAGGTTGGACTGTCCTCCAAAGAATTAAATTATGTTGCTGCAGAGTGGCAGGTTCAAGAGATGAATAAACATATTTATTGGGTGATGTTGGCATTGTATTATAAAATCCCCTGTCCAGGAATCTCCTAAGCAAAATTAAACAACAAAATTAAGCTATCCAACGCTTGAACAGCAAAAAATAAATAAAAATAAATGAACGCCTCATACTTGCTAGGCAATGTTACTAACTTTTGGTTAATCATTCTAGCCTGACAATATCTTGTCAGAATAAGCAGAAGGAAACCCTTCTGAGATCCTGAGGTACTAAAAGTTGCTTTCAGTGTGTGCTTCACGATGGTGAATTTTGAGTTTGTGGGGAGTGGATCTTCATCCCAATCCAGCCGCAGAGGAGACCAAGAATGTAAGTGCTAAGACTATGGAGTTGGTAACAAAATGTAAAGTATTTTGGAATGGAGAAAGGACCCAATTTCTATCCAGACTGAGGAACGACAAGGGAAAATCCTTCCTTCCTTCCTTGCTTCCTTCTTTCCTTCCTTCCTTCTCTTTGATAAAAATGTAATATTTCTGGAAATACCAAAGCAATAGAAAAAAATGTGTCTCCTCCCCAAATTTGGGAAAAATGGAAATAAACATATGCCACATTTATGTATAGCACTTTTATAAATATAAAGTCACTAGGTATTGACTATAATGTGAATCGTGTATAGCTTCGCTTACACATAAAAGTATGTTAGATGTATATCTGAACTTACTTGAAATGGTCGCCCAATTGTTGCTGAACTCTAAGGAACATATCATCTCCTCATTTTTGCCTTTTTAGGAAAGATAGGCCAGACAGAAAAAAAACATATAACCCTTCCCTGGTACAAGCTGATACAGGAGGAGAGCCTGTGGCTTAGAGGTTAAAAGCACTGCCTTACAGGCAGGCTGCCCAGGTTCAAATCCCAGTAAGGGTATGGCTAGCTGATGAGAGCTAAATAGCTTGAAATAGATCTATACTAGTCTCTCTTCGTTTTCATTATCAGTAAAAATGTGTTACATATATATCCAAATCAGCTGTTTCTACACTTTATTTTTTAAAAAATATTTTATCATGCTTACTGTCTTAGAGCAAGAAAACGTTTATTTCAAAAGAGAGCCAGTCTGGTAGAGTGAAGTCTAAGGTAGAAATAGAAAACCATGAGTTCTAGTCCTGCCTTAGGCATTAAGCCAGCTGTCCAGATGTTGGGATAGTCCCACTCTTTCAGCCAAACCTTACAAGGCTGTTGTGGGGAAAATGGAAGCATTAGGTCTGTAGGCTGCCTTGAGTTCAACAAAAGATAAAGACGAGAGAAAAATTCAGTAAAAAGATGTTAACTCTTGTTTTAGGAATTTGTTGGATCCTAAGCAGGTAATTCTAATGTTCAACTAGTGTTAAACAGTGGTAGTCATAAGGATACTTCCTCTCAAATCGGTTGTCATGGTGAGACAACTGATGAGAACAATCCTCTGTTTGTCTAAGATAAACATTTACCAACATCCATATATATATATATATATATATATATATATATATATATATATATATATATATATATATATATATATATATATATATATATATATATATATATATATATATATATATATATATTATTTTATTTTATTTTATTTATTTGTATCCCACCATTATTATTTTTACAAATAACTCAAGGCAGCAAGCATAGCCAACACACCTTCCTTCTCCTATTTTGTCCACAACAGCAACCCTGTGAGGTAGGTTGGGCTGACAGAGAGCCTGAGGCAAGAACTAGAACTCACTGTCTCCTGATTTTTAGCCTGGTACTTTAATCATTAGATCAAACTGGCTCTCCATTTCTTCATTAATGCAGCCTAAGGAACTTGAGATTCTTAAAAAGAAACAAAAATAGGAGTAGGAAAGGGCTTTGAGTCTTAGCTCTGAAAAGGTGACATTTTAATCCCCACCTTTAGACTGTCCACTGTTGACCTCACCCGATTCCTAAGAGGTCAGTAAGGGGCATGCATAAGTGCACCAGCGTGCCTACCGTCCCTGTCCTAATGTTCCCTCTTATCAGTACCCATCTTATGTATATAAACAGTGTTATATCTATGTATATTACCAACACGTACTTGACAAATAAATAAATTAATTAATAAATTAATTAACAATCTGAATTAAGGTGCCATTCTTTTTTTTCCCCTTCTGACTTTGCTGCATTTAAGTAAGGAACGACAGGTGCAATCATGATTTTCTCTAAATGGTACTAGTTGAATTTGGCTGCAAAGGAAGGAGAGAGTAGCAAATCTTACAATTTCTTTCATTAACCAAGTAATACAGTATTTGAGATTTTTGAAGTCGAATTGTGCGAGAAAGTCAGGCTGACAGATTCCCCCATTCCTATAAACAGCTTGGGTGTCCCAAGGATGATTGTTTAAAGCTAACCAGGAACAGCTGAGTGTTGGCTGTATATATGTTAAACAATCCCACCCACCCACCCACTCGCTCCTTTGGCCATTTAAAGCGTGGCGTGTGGCTCATAAATGAAACACGTTCGGAGCTTATTGAAGCTTTCTTTCAGCAAAGGAAACAATACGGAGCTGCCTTGTTTAATCCTCCTTCTCTAACAAAGCCAAGACTTTGAGGCAGACTCATTCTTATCAGGCTCTTTCAAGCCACCCTTGTGCGAAACAAGATGCTGTGGTTCAAGAGAGATTGCTTTTCCTTTCTTATGTATTGCCAAATGGCAAGAAAAGAATATAAAACCTAATGAAGTGTTGCAAGCTCAGCCCCGTATTACATGGTCCAAACTATTCCAAATAAAAGCCCCTCTCATGAGCCCCTAGCAAGCCTAGCCACAACTGCTTTTCCCTGCCTTCCTTTAAGCCAGGATCAAGTACAGGTAGTCCTCGACTTAGGACCACAACGGAGGCCAAAATTTCAATTGCGAAGCAAGTTAAGCGAGTTTTGCCCCCTCATTTTACAACCTTTCTTGAATCGCGGTGGTTGTTAAGTTAGAAACACGGTTTTTAAAGTGACTCTGGCTTCCCCATTGACTTTGCTTGTCAGAAGGTGGCAAAAGGTGATCACATGACCCCCGGAACACTGCAACCATCATAAATACGAGTCAGTTGCCAAGCATTCAAATTTTTGATAAGGCGGCCACGGGGATGCTTCAATGATCGTTATGTTTGAAAAACAGTGATAAGTGGCTTTTTTTCAGTGCCCTTGTAACTTTGAATGACGACTAAATGAACGGTTGTGAGGTGAGGGCTGCTTGTGCCATGGGGTTTTCCCAATGTTTTTGATTGTGACATCCATCAGCCCTGGCCTGCAAAAGGATTCCCTTGCTTTGAGGCTGCCTTCATAGGCATGTTAGCACTAAGAGCTACCATGAGAATCTACATGGACTTTATGGGCAATAGAATTGAACAGGCCTCCTTAAATCAATCTCCCCACAAATTGTGTGTTGCTGAACCTCCCAGAGGGCAGCAAGCAAGAGTAAATATGATCTGAGAACCTAACAACTCCCATGTTGTGTCACCTCAAAAGTCCTCTTAGTCCAAGGTCCTGTTCTACCTATAGACCAAGCATATCTTGGCCACTTTTGAAGGCACTTGTCCTTTCCCCTTAAAGGTAAATGTAAAGGTTGCCCCGCACATGTGTGCTAGTTGTTCCTGACTCTAGGGGGTGGTGCTCATCTCTGTTTCTAAGCCGAAGAGCCAGTGCTGTCCAAAGACGTCTCCATGGTCATGTGGCCGGAAAGACTAAACGGCGAAGGCACATGGAGCGCTGTTACCTTCCCACCAAAATGGTCCCTATTTTTCTACTTGCATTTTTTATGTGCTTTCGAACTGCTAGGTTGGCAGAAGCTGGGACAAGCAATGGGAGCTCACTCCATTACGCGGCATTAGGAATTCAAACCGCTGAACTGCTGACCTTCTGATCGACAAGCTCAGCGTCTTAGCCACTGAGCCACCGCATCCCCCTTTCCCCTTAGAGCTCCACAATAGCTAGTATTTGGTGGCTAGCAGTATAGCAATGTGAGGTCCAAGATAGCCCTCAAGTAGGCATCATCTGCACTGTTTCATTGGGTTTAAAAAGGGCCTGCATCTATAACGCGATGGGTAAGACTAGACAGGGTCTATGACGGTATATGAGAATGATCTTAGAAACAGGAGGAAGAGCTGCAGACTAGACAAAGATCATGCAAAAGATATTGCAGTCCATAGAAATAGAGGAGACATAAGCAATGTTTCAGAAGGCACCCTGCCTAGTTTTCTGAGGAGTAAAAGCAAAGAAGCAGAGAAATTCCTTCAGACTTGCAAGATCCTGGTCATGTAACCTTATAATGAAGATTGTAGTGGTAGTTGTTGTGTTTCTTGTCTGGGTGATCTCAAAGACCCTTTCATCATTTTGGCTCAGTGGAAAATAATGAGCTAACTTAATCTAGAGAAAAGTATTCTATCAACACAACATGAACACTGTTAGATAGTTTGCAGCAGGTAGTCCTCAGTAGGAAGATGAATTTGTAGGCCCACAGTCAGGAAAAGGCTTGGCCCATTGGAACAACAGTTCTTAGACCCATGGATTGGGCCCAGAGACTCATTTCATTAATCCCCCATTCCCTGTAAGTTGTTCCTGGCTTATGGTAGGAAGTGCCCATGGAATTGATGAGAGAGATTCCCTCCATATATGAATTAGGTTTTGTTAATGTGCTTAACTATATTCTGCAGAGCTACAGTATGCATAGGGAGAGATGGGAAGCATTCTTGTCACAATGAGACCTTATGTTCCCCTCATTTATAATCAATAATTCTATTTGCCAAGCATGCCCTTGCAGGGTTTTTTTTTCAAAATCAACAATTTAATTCATTAAAAAATGCCCTAAGTTTCTGTGCCAGCACTAATGTCTTACTAAGATGTTCACACACAATAACCGGAGGATGCTATCAATGTTAACCATGAGGAAAAGTTGGAGATGGAATCGTTCATATCAGGGGTGGGTTCTACTTACCTTCCCTACCGGTTTGCATCGCGTCGGAAGTGCTCGTTTTGCATGCGCAGAGGGTTCTTTCCAAGCCGCTTTCAAGGAGCGGCGACCGGAGGACCGGTTCGGGGTGTGTGGCCAGCCAGCCATAGCTACCGGTTCAGCGAGCGGGGGCAAATTTCCGCCACTGGTACAGGCGAACTGGTCTGAACCAGCAGCAACCTACCACTGGTTCATATGTATATGTGAGTTTGAGTGAGTCTACACACACACACACACACACACATATACACACACACAGGGACATACTTAAACAGAGCCATTCTTACAAGTTACTCTAAGTTGCTGAATTTAGAAATCAGTGGCTCCATTAATTATCCCAAGTTTTATTTCTCCCCCTTACAAATAAACAAACAAACATGTGTCTGAATTCTGGCACAGAGCAGTAGAACCAATTACAGATCTATTACACAGTATCAGAAACAAGCTGGCTTTTCTTAACAAGGTGAACACACCGTGACTCTCGTGATGAACACAGAATGCAAACATTTCTTAATCGCTGGCGAGTTTCAGTTTGAACCATGAGTGAGTTCTTTCTCAGGGAGAAAGAGAGGCGGTCAACAGTTCTCACCACAGATTCTCGGCTGGAGAGAGATAATACAAGCTGTGTATCGTTGGAATGGGAATACGACAAACAGAGTCCATTCTTTTACACTAAGATCTCTGCTTAGGCCAAGACAGATTGAACGTGACGATAGATGGGGGATTAGAAGTTGCAGGACAGAGATATTATTGCCAGGGACAGGACTACCTCCACTCAAATAGAATTTGCAAATTTTTCATTATAATTCGATATTTGAAGAACTGAACTGACTGGAAAGAATGTGAGCTTCTAACTGAATCTAAGACTCTGCAGCAAATATTGCCTTCAATTATCTTTATAACAGTGATTACACTGTGTGTTAAGCAATAGACTAAAGCTCCAGAAGAGGTATTTGTAGTAGAAAAAAATGATTAAGGTTCCCATTATACAGCAATAGCAATAGCACTTTACTTATATACCGCTTCATAGTGCTTTACAGCACTCTCTAAGCGGTTTACAGAGTTCAGCATATTGCCCCCAACAATCTGGGTCCTCATTTTACCCACCTCGGAAGGATGGAAGGCTGAGTCAACCTTGAGCCTAGTGAGATTTGAACAGCCGAACTGCTAAACTAGCAATCAGCTGAAGGTCGCAATGCTGCTTTTAACCACTGCGCTATCTCAGCTCCTACAGGATGCCAAATACATAGTGAATGTTGGCCTATTTGGCCCTAAAGGTTAGGAAGAGATGCTAAATTTTTCAGAGCATTCCCCAAACCAAGAAACTCAGATCAAGGTATAAAGAATATATTTTGAGGGACCTTTAATGTGCAACTAGACAACCCATGCCCTGTTGGATCCTTATTTCAGAGATATTTACTTACCTATACGGAGAAACAGAAAGACCATAGCTGGACAAAAAAGCAATGGGAGCAGGAGACACTTCGGACTTCTTGCCAACTTCCCCATTGAGTTTTCTTGTGGAAAGCTGACAGGAAGCATCAGAAATCCTTCCTTCCTTCCTTCCTCCCTCCCTCCCTCAAATTCCAGCAGGCTTCCCCATTTACTTTCTTATGGGAACCTTGCAGGGACAAAGTCAGTGGGGAAGCCAGCAGGTATGTGGCTGCTAATGGGTGGGGAAGAAAGTGAGGAGGCTGGCGGGGGAGGATAAGGAAAGCTGCTTGGGGTACACAAAAGATACCACATGGGTTGAGCAGGGTGTGTAGGTGTATGTCACATGGGTCAATTAGGGCAGGCATGGAGGGTGTAGTGCAGTTAAGAAGGGTGCCTGGAGGTCACGGGTATGTGTATAAAATGCTGCACAGGGCAAGTAGGGGGCATGAGGGGGCAGCCCCAGTCAAGAAGAATGCATGGGGTTTGCAGGGCTGTGTGCGAAGTGCCTGACTGGTCATGGACTGTTAGATGGATAATGCAATCAGAGAAAAATTATGAAACCTCCAAAAAACTTTACTAGCAAACGGACATTGTTTTTCTTTTCTTCTAATTGTCTTTTATCCGAGTGGGGAATCATCTGTTTAGGGAGAAAGACCCAAAATTGAACCACCGCTTGCTAAATTTGTGAATGTTCTATTACATGTTATATCCTTCAAATTCATTAAGTGTGTTTCTATGGCAACCATGATTATTATTCATCTCTCTTGGTTCACTCCCTCCCATAGCTAAGCGGGGGCTGCTGTAGTGTTTACTCTCACACTGTGCACTATTTCAAGTTTCTGGTCCCAATAACAAGACAGAAATTGTTCCTCCTGGTATTAAGGAACGGATGCTGGATATGAGTGTGTTATCTATTTTTGAAAAATTTTTAAGATTCTGAAACTGGGAAGATGAACCAGTATGTTTCTATATGTTTATTTAATGATAAGATTAAGGATTAAATTAATTTTATACAGATACCAAATAGACATTATACAGATTTTTCCTTTTGCGTGTGTGCGTGTGTGTTATGTTTATCACCATAACATTCTTTTATCTTCATGTAACCACTATATTTTATGTGTACAGGTAGTCCACTCTTAATTACCACAACTGGGAGTGGCAATTCTGTTCTTAAGTGCCATGGTTGTTAAGTGAGACATTATGTGTCTGCAGGTTTACACTGCGGTAAGATAATCACAATGTAAACTGCATCTTTGCAATTTTACCACTGGTTTCTCTGTAGTATCTGCTTACCAGAAGCCAGCTGTGAAGTGTGCAAATTGGCAATCATGTAACCATGAGCCACTGTGATGGATATGCAACCCACAGTTGCAAAGCATACAAATTTTGGTCACATGACCACAGGGATGTCGCAGATGTGAGAACCTGTGGTAAAATTTACTTTGTCGGCATCATCATAGTTTTCAGCAATCACTAAACAGGGCAGCCATTGAGCGATTACAGATAGTCCTCAACTTATAACAGTTCATTTGGTGATCATTCAAAGTGACAAGGGCATTGAAAAAAAATGACCTCGTGATCATTTCAAATAGACAAGGATAGTATCCGATTGCACATGAAGCATGTTCCACTTAAAGTCTTTTCAACAACAATGAAGGGTGTGGATTTCAAGAAAGGAAAAAAAGAAACAACTGATATTTTGCAAAAAGTTTTTTTAAAAAACAGCAGGACACAGCTGAACTCAAACCTATGACACTTCAAGAAAGGAGGGTCACAGCAAAAAGTGGACACTCCCCGCAGAGGTACAACTTTCCTAGATAATTGTCTAGACTCTAGTAAATAGTTTTTAGCCCCACACATGAAGGCTTTGCCATAACACTTTAGGTTAAGGCTACCAGACCTACTTAACAGATTAACAGAGTTGGAAGGGACCTTACAGGTCATCTAGTCCAACCCCCTGCCCAAACAGGACACCCTATATTTGCCTCTACCTAGAATCGAACTCACAACCTCCTGATTGTGAGGCAAGAGCTCCACCTCTAGGCCACTGTAAAACTTCCTACAACCTCAAAAGAGTGGACAAAGGATGGAGAAAACACAAATTTCATTGAACTCATTGTGAAATATCTTATCACCTGGCATATGAACTTCTTCAGGGTGGGGTGGCGGAATATATTACAAATTCTCATGCTCCTACCAAATTATGTGCACAATTTCTACTCTGACATTTTGCATGGTTTTGTTTACTGCTTTAGAGCCAAAGTCTCGTTCTTATGAATATTCAAACTATTGAAAGTTTGCTAGTGGACAATGGTGAGTAGTTAATGTAAAGGCTGCGTTTGTCAGAAAATGGAATTGAGTCTTTTTCTCATCTGTTGCTTCACAGTATATATATGGTCATGTTTCTTTTCTCATTTTTCATGTTGCTCCTCAATTATAGTTCCCTTATTGCCATCCCATTACAGTACCGTATCATAAGGTTAATTAATCATTAAGGACTTTGACAACTTTCTCTATATGGAGTAAGTGAAAGATTATAGATGATAGAGATATATTTGATGATGGAGCTACTGTATATATCTTAATGTTACGTTCTGTACCTGAATGCTAACCCATGCCTTCCTTTCAGGAGAATATGCAGCCTGAAGTAGCAAACAGTGCTGAAGACTGAATTATTAGCCAAGTGAGATTTTATACATTTAATACAAGAGGCTATCATTGGACCAAGTGGCAAAATATTCCATGCTGGTCTTATAACCAAGCTAGAATAATATGAGTACAGAGTTTGGATTATACTGCATAATGTGTGAACTGTGCATTGGGAAAAAAGTGAATTGTTTATAGAAACACAAAATATAAAGGTTGGAAGGAATGGTCCAGGCCTTAGCCTAATGCTGAAATCCTCTACAGGTAGTCCTCAATTTACAACCACGTTTGAGCCCAAAATTTAAGCGAGATATTAGGGTCTCCTGCTTGGGCAGGGGGTTGGACTAGATGACCTGCAAGGTCCCTTCCAACTCTTGTTAATATGTTAACATGTTAATATTTGTTAAGTGAATTTTGCCCCCTTTTACGACCTTTCTTGCCACAGTTGTTAAGTGAATCACTGCAGTTGTTAAATTAGTAACAAGGTTGTTAAGTGAATCTGGCTCCTCCATTGACTTGTCAAAAGGTTGCAAAAGGAGATCGCATCACCCCGGGACATTGCAACCATATGATAAATATGAATCGGTTGCCAAGCGTCTGAATTTTGATCACAGGACCATAAGGATGCTGCAACGCTCATAAAGTGTGAAACATGGTCATAGGTCACTTTTTTCAGTGCCGTAACTTCAAATGGTCACTAAGCGAACTGTTATAAATCGAGGACTACCTATACTGCAACATCTTGGACAGAGAGCCACCCAATCTGATTCAACATCTCCACCAAGAGAATCAGCCACTTCCTCTTTATATATACATTAGTATTATAATCAACTGGACACTAGAGGGAACTAAAGATTTTAATTAGAGGATAATTAAAATTTTATATTATAACCTTTTATATTATATTACCCTTAAAGCCCTACATGGCTTAGGACCAGTTTACCTCCGAGACCACCTTCTCCAACATACCTCCCTAAGACCGATTAGAGCCCACAGAGTTGGTATGCTGGTGGTCCCATCAGCCAAACAATGTCGGCTGGCCTTCTCTGTGGCAGCACCGGCTCTCTGGAATACACTACCCCCCGAGATCCGCATTATTCCCACCCTGCCAGCCTTCAGAAAAGCAGTAAAAACATGGCTTTGTCGACAGGCCTGGGGCCAATGATTTTAATACAACACCGATCACTCTTGGCCCCATGAATGATTTATTGTATGGGTTTTTAAGTTGTGGTTTTAATGTTTTTAAATGTTTTAATATCTATTGTTTTTAATGCTTTTTATATTTGTTGTTGCATGTGAATTTTTACTGTTGTGAGCCGCCCAGAGTCTCTGTGGAGTGGGCGGCATACAAATGCAACTAATAAATAAATAAATAAATAAATAAATAAATAAATAAATAAATAAATAAATAAATAAATAAATAAATAAATAAATAAATAAAACATTTATAACAATAAATGCTAATACAAACTAAATTTAAAGGGGAGGGGAGAAAATAGAAAGGAATAAAAGCTGTAAGGAAAAAGAAGACCAAAAAAAGAGAAAATAATATAATAAAGAGAAATGGAATATATAAAGAAGTGATTTCCAACTTTCATCCCAACAAGTTTAAACAAATTTAGTAACTCTTCACCCCCACCCCACCCCTGTAAGGTTACAAACATTTATCTCCTCCTCTTATATCCCATCTCTTATTTATAAACAAATCCATAAACATCATCTTTTCAGTCCTGGGCTCAGGAAACTGTCTATAAAGGAGTTGCCAGAAGTAACATATCTTATTTTAACTTTGATCAAATAAACAAACTTTATATTCATTTTACTTAATCTTTAGTGCTGTAGGATTTGATTTCTCTGAATTTCTCCTTTATCCCATTTCACAAAGTTCTTCAAGGTTTTAACAAGTCTCTCTTGTAAATCCAGTAGGAAAAACTATCCAGTTCCTGCTTTGTCATTTGTGTTTCCTTTTAAAATTTTAAAACCTCAGCTTCTTTATAGATCCCATGAAAGATTCTTTTCTAAATCATTTTCTTGGCTTTCAGTTGTAAATCCACTTTTGATGCCATCTCTATCTTGTCAGATAAAATTTGTTCTGACGTTTCTTCAATAACATCTTTTAGACCTAGTTTATCCATAGAAGCAGACGGCATTACTGACATTATTGATATTATGGCTACTATTTTCTGATTCCATTCTACGAAAATCTCTTTCAGAGTTTTTATTGTCATAACCATCTTGTAGGCCTCTCCATATTTCCTCTAATTAAAATCTTTAGTTCCCTCTAGTGTCCAGTTTTGAAATCATGAAATTATTTATGTTGTGTCTAATAAAAACCAAAGCAGGATCTATTTCCCACAAAAAGCTGGTTGTACTTTATAATTAATTCCAAAATCTTGTTGTACAACTTTAAATATGCCCATTTTATCTGGACCTTTAATCCATCTATAAAATAAAAAAATCTATTTAGCATTTTACTGTTTGTTTCAAAGTCTTTAAATTCTTATCAAATTTTCTTTCATTTAGGATTAAAGATAGAGTCACCCAGCATTTTCAAACTTGTCCTTCTGAAGTCTCTAATAACTTAGAAGTAGCTAATAAGCAATTTCTGAAAGTGATTAGGATGTCAGGTTTGTAAATTTAATGTGCTTTAAAAGTCTCCACCATGGTTGCGAGCAAAGTTATTGATCCTGTCATCTCCCAGTGCTCAAACTCACAGAAAATTGCCATCCTGTGGTCTGATTGTGAGGAGTAGCCATTGTGAGCATTTTCCATCCTCTCCTTATCTGGAGAGGTTTCAAGGAACTGGTCCATTGATTGGTTCCTTGGCCTTTGCTGTGGTCATCAGCTCCACTTTCATAGTATGTCTTTAGTTTACGATATCTCTTCTCCATCGTGGGTGGAGCCAGTATTCAGGATGGGTTGTCCTTGTCCACTCAGAATGAGGACCAAGTCTGTTACTTTTTTTGCTGGATCCGCCCTCCTAGACCCAGCTTAGACTCAGTCCTCAGACTGAACGGACGTGGCTATTTGGTTCTCCCTTTCTGAATACAGATTTCATCTCACTGCTGTTCTGACTTGGACTGTTTCTTACATTCTCTGAGTCTTCTCTCAAGGCCTCCGTGTCATTCAATGCGCTTGGGCGTTATGACAGTTGAGCTTCGGCTCCTGCCATGGCAGCAGCTTCAAACCAATTGACATTGACCGTACAGGGCTTGCCCTGGTCTGTCATAGGAGGGTTGCGCCCAAAGCTACAGTGGTGTGGGCATTACGAGGGTGGTGTGAACTTGGCTGTCACAGCCCCTGGCCATCGTTATACCGGGCAGCAGGTATTTCGGACTTTTTCATCGGCTCCCCTGTCAGAGCGCCGCACCCAGCCACCCAAATCCCCTAAATTTTACTGGCCCTGCCGCTAACTTCTAATGCTGCCTTGGTGCATGCAGCTTCCCACTGCCTATTCGGCAGTTTGAGGAGAGGGACTATTTAGGCGCTAGAGCGTTCGCTCGCGCAGCATCCTCATTTGCAACCGACTGACCTTCGATTTCAGAGCTTTTTACCTTGGCGAGATTGATAGAGCCCTCAACATCAGCTCATTTCTGGTGCCTGGACCACAAAGGGCTTGCTCTGGTTGGCACCAGCAATTACTTGGCTCCTCTCCAGTCTGCCTTTTCAACTGACAAGTTGCTGTGGCCATTTTGTTTCATTGGTTGGGCCCAATTTCAAAATGGCGGTTGGCGATAACGCAGAAAAGCCGAGGGGCAAACAGCTGCATAAAACAAACTGCCAAGCCCCAGACGAGGAGCAGCCAGAATCCTCCAACCAGGTCGAGGATAACTCCTCCCATGGATCTCAGGTCTCCAAGGCCACAAAGAGGGTAGAGCGCCGCAGGGACAAAGTCCTGAAGCGGCTCTGCAGCCAGGCGGTGACCCGCAACCCCTCTCCCCTCCATAATCAGGGCTCCTATTCCAGGGCCCAGGAGATTGATCTCATGGCTCCTCATCTGCCTGGGGAACATTTGTCACTGGACAATACAGCTCTGTTTAGGGCCTATACTGACATTTGGGAGCTGGCCGGTCCTTCAAGACCTTCTCTCTTTTCTTTGCCGGAGTTTTCAGGCGGCCGCCATGTTGACTATTTACAGGAAGTGGAGAATCCTTTTTTTTTCTTGACTGTGACCAGTAGATAGCCACGTCGAGTCTGCTTCTTCGGATTCATCAAAGCTGGGTCTAGGAGGGCGGATCCAGCAAAAAAAGTAACAGACTTGGTCCTCATTCTGAGTGGATGAGGACAACCCATCCTGAATACTGGCTCCACCCTATGAGAAGAGGCATATCAGGTAAGACCAATGCCCCTTCCCAAAGGTTTGGGTGACCTCTTCTAGAATCACCAATACCTCAGTCTGTCTACTCCATTGTGAATAGCTCCTCTGGTTAGGAATTGTTTCCTGATGCCTCACCAAAATCTACTGTTTAGTTCAGGGGTCTCCAACCATGGCCACTTTAAGACTTGTGGACTTCAACTATCAGAATTCCCCAGCCAGCTTGGCTGGGGAATTCTGAGAGTTGAAGTCCACAAGTCTTAAAGTGGCTACGGTTGGAGACCCCTGGTTTAGTTCACCTACATCAATACAAGGAGGTCAGATGTCTACAAAGTCTGATTACCTTCCTTGAATAAAATTGGAAACTGAAAACAATGACCACCCAACCAACAATGAAATATTTAAAGAATGCCTATTAAACAAGAGTAGGTATGATAGAATCCATGAAGATGTTTCGTATAGAGAGGGAGGCATAGAATTGTAGAACTGACCTCCTACAGTTGTCATTACCATGGAGTCAGCGTGGATTAGGGCCATAGGAATGGTTATTTTGATGGGAGGCCAACACACATTGGTATAGCCTCAAATATGAAGGCTGCCCCAACCTGGGATGGCCTGCAATTAAACTGTGCCTTGAACCCATTCACAAGACTGGGCTTGTTTTCCATTGACTTATTGGAGAAGGAACTTTATGTCATACTGGAAGTCGTTGTTTGCCCTGTGTACTGCATCCCTATGTGCTGAACACAGATATGGCTTGTGATTTTAAGACATAAATAGACTTCAGTGTTCCAAGGTGAGTGTCAAATTAATGCTTTAGAATCCACATTTGGCCATAAATAGCGGAGCAGAGACAGACTGTGGAATCTGGCTTTTTAACACGAAATCCCATAACTCATGCAGAATCCTCAAAAGAATGTCAGCTTTCATTTTTAAAAATAAATCAATCTCTATACCCTTCACGGTTGCAGGGGAAAAATGGAATTAGGAATGAAATAAGGGGCACAGGGTGGGGGAGGAGGATCTGGTAAAAGTTGAGAAAACAGAAAGAGCCTGGACAAAGACTTCTTTTCACATGAGATTTGAAGACTGACAGAGACTCCAGGAGTTGCTTGTCTACAGAGGAAAACTTCTTTTCTGAATGAGTCATACACATTGTTGGTGTTTAGCCTGAAACAGGAACTGCTGTATTCCTGAAATGTCACTTCCTTCTCCTTGTTTTCTTCTTTATTCATTACTTAAAAGGAATCAAATCCCTGGGGGAATGTACAGATTCAGGTAGGCTGTCCAATACTGCTAAGTTTTATTAATGGAGCTCTGATACGCAAATACAAGTAGTCCTCGAATTAGAACCACAATTGAGGCCAAAATTGATGTTGCTAAGTGAAACATTTGTTAAGTGAGTTTTGACCCATTTTACAACCTTTCTTGCCACAGTTGTTAAGTGAATCGCTGCAGTTGTTAAGTTAAAAACATGGTTGTTAAGTGAATCTGGATTTCCCCATTGACTTTGCTTGTCAGAAGGTCGCAAAAGCGGATCAGTGATCCCAGGACACTGCAAAAAGAGCAAAATTTAAAAATAAAAAGTAAGTTTTCAAAGGAACTTAAGAAAAAATAATATGAACCAGTTGACAAGCATTTTGGCTATGTGACCATAGGGTGCTGCAGCAGTCGTAAGTGTGAAAAATGGTCCCAAGTCACTTTTTTCAATGCCGCTGTAACTTTGAGCGGTCACTAAATGGACTGTTGTAAGTCGGGGACTACCTATACAGCAAGTTCACTGGATTTGGTATATTGGCGTTCTGCGATCTACATTCATGGCATATACTCATTCAGAGTGTGTGTGTGTGTGTGTGTGTGTGTGTGTGTGTGTGTGTGTGTGTGTGTGTGTGTGTGTGTGTGTGTGTGCACTTCAGCCAAAGTTTTCCTGTTATTGAATTCATTTCACTGAAATATTGAAATAAATATATTTTCCGAATATGGGGAGGTGCGTGATTTAAAGCTGAAGGTTCATCCTTTGCATCAGACTTCCAAGGTTCCAGTTTCAGCATTACTACTTGAAAAGTATGGGCTTAAATTGATCAGAAAGGTTCTTTGCTGGAGTTCCATGACTTATTTTAAATCCCAGTTATAAATTGTTGTGCCCAATTGACAAAATGGCTACATCAGAAGGGCTGCATCCTGCTCTTTTGAAGAGCAATTCATTCCTTGGGTGCAAATTGTGCTAGGGAACTTCGTGGAGCATCATATATTCTGCCAAGATCCATTTATTTTAACCTTTGCTACAATATTGTCTATGTAAAGCCATTTTAGACTTCCAGCTAGGTTTGCCCTATTCTATTCTTTTTCACAGCTACCTACCTAACATGTACATTTTATTTAATTTTCAGCTGAATGTAGGTAGGAAATCTTAGATTTCTGGGGTGCATCAAAAATGGAGCCGAGAGCTGTATGCAATCTGTGATTTCTGTACCCAATTTATAAGAAATGGTGGGTTCCCTCTAAGGGCAGCAAAATGGCAATTATTTCACAAGTCTGAAAATTACCTTTGTGATTTTGTATCTGGGATCCGGTCTGCTCTCCTCTCCCCTCCCACTCAATTCAGGATAAGTTTAGCATTTGTGACACAAATAACGGCCACCTATTTTTAATGAACAAAAACCGAAGATCTACACAGTTGTCTCTCCAGAAGGCAGTGTTAAAGAATCAAGCAAGTTTTGATAAAAGAACATATATTCCTGAAAGATGGAAAAACAAACAAAATTAACTAATGCATTTTTATTTATTTGGTATTTATTTATTTGTATATTAAATTTATTTAAGGGAAAAGTCAATACAGACTATTTCATAGAGAAAAGCCTACCCTTTCTTGATGTTATGTTTACGAGGGTGAGTCAAAACGTAATTCCATTTTCTTTAGGACAGGTATAATTACCAACACAGGAACATGTAGCATACATCAAAATGAAGCTGGTCCTTGTGGATCACATCCCTACTTCTCAACATAGTCACCGTTTCTCTCAATAGCAATGTTCCACCTTCGAATGAGAGCATGTATCCCTGCCTCGTAAAATTTTGTTGACTGTTCTTTGAGCCACTTCTTCACTGCAGTTTTCTCTTCCTCGTCACTGGAATAATAATCCTCCATACTCACCAGATTTAGCGCCTTCAGACTATCATCTCTTCGGCCCCATGAAAGAGGGTTTGATAGGCAAACATTATTCCAGTGACAAGGAAGTGAAAACTTCAGTGAAGAAGTGGCTCAAAGAACTGTCAACAAAATTTTACGAGGCAGGGATACATGCTCTCATTCGAAGGTGGAACTTTGCTATTGAGAGAAACGGTAACTATGTTGAGAAGTAGGGATGTGATCCACAGAGGACCAGCTTCATTTTGATGTATGCTACATGTTCCTGTGTTCGTAATTATACCTGTCCTAAAGAAAATGGCATTACGTTTTGACTCACCCTCATATTTATTAAATTTGTATGCCGCCCATCTTGCCAAAATGAATTAATTAAGGAATAAAATCCATAAATTTGCTTGTTTTAGTTAATATCACCCAACCATTTTGTCATGGTAATAATCATTACTCTATCCTGCCCTAGCTATCTACCAGCTGACAATCCAAGAAGCAACCTGATTTTCAGTTGGTTTCTTTGTTTTACATTTATTGTTTGCATTTTGGATGAATTTCCAACCAGATTGGTAGATTTTCTAAGAAGTAATGTTGATGATGGGACCGCCATCCAGATAAATCCAGTATCATTTGTATTACAGGTAGTCTTCAACTTACAACAGCTCATTTAGAGAACTGATACAGGTAATCCATGACTTACAAAGTTATAATAGCACTGAAAAAAATGGCTTATGACCATTTTTGACACTTAAGAGCGTCGCAGCAACCCCATGGTCACGTGATTTACATTTCAATGCTTGACAATTGACTCAGATTTATGACGGTTGCAGTCTCCCGGGGGTCATGTGATCACCTTTTGCGACCTTTGGACAAAGTCACCGGGGAAGCCAGATTCACTTAACAACCGTGTTACTAATTTAACAACTGCAGTGATTCACTTAACAACTGTGGCAAGAAAAGTCATAATATGGGGCAAAACTCACTTAACAAATTTCTCACTTAGCAACATAAATTTTGGGCTCAAATGTGGTTGTAAATTGCGGACTACCTGTAATTGGTCAGCCATGGTTCCCTCAACACAACCACGAATGATAAATGTTAGACCCTGGTGTTATCTACTCATTTGGATGCAGATTATTACTCAGCAGATTGCAGGACAGTTTTGATTTGGTAGAGGCGGGTGAAGCTGTATTTTGTTTACTCCAGATTTGTGCTGAGAAAGAAGTTACCTGTAGTTTAGAAAACTCTTTGTTAGTGCTATACATACAGTATTTTTAAAGTCCTGTTAAAAATAAATTCCTGGAATCTTGAGTAAATAAACAGTTGGACAGAAGAGTCCTCTATAACTATGAAGTGGCCATAAATGATGGGTGATCTTAAGCTAGTTGGAATGTACAGTTGGCAAAACAGGAATGTCTGGAAAAAAAATTCTCTTTTTCTCTGTATTGCCATGCAGCAAGTCATGCCAAGATTCCTGCCCCCAACAGACCGCCCCGTTACTTTTGCCCATTCATTGGGTGGCAAGAGAACTAACGATAAAGAAGAAGCGTATGTAAGTAGTAAACAAAACAGTGCAAGCAAAAAAAAATGCAGGTAGCCATGGAAAAAAAACCAACTCTTAATTTTTGAATGAAAGCCTCAGTTCAGCAGAATGGACTTTTCTTTTTGCCATCTCCATCTAAAGCAATTTTACCTGAGCAGTTTTATTTGCTATGAATATTTGATTCCCTTATCCCATCTTCATTTATTGATTTTCTTTAAAAAAAAACACTGAAAGCCATGTTTGCTTTTTCTGGGGATAGGCAGACTTCACTCTTGTCGAATCTATTTCAGATGTTTAGTCTTGAAAACCAGCTTCTGTCAATCAAAATACAGAATTAAACAATGAGAGACTGGGAAGGGGTTTTAGGATCAGTTCTGGACCAAGCTCATAAAAACTTCTATCTTGGGTTATTCCAAATTTTCTTCATGTCAGCAGACTACAAGTTGTAACCTCAACTTACAACAGTTGTAACCTCAACTTACAACAGTTCATTTGGTGACCATTCAAAATTACAACAGCACTGAAGAAAGTGACTTATGACCATTTTTCACACTTACGACCATTGCAGTATCCCCATGGCTATGTGCTCAAAAATCAGGCTCTTTTTGGCAACTGGTATGTTTTTCTGACAGAGGCAGTGACCTTGTGTCATGTGATCACCTTTTGTGACCTTCTGACAAGCAAAGTCAATGGGGAAGCCAGATTCATTTAACAACCGTGTCAAAAACTTAACAATTGCAATTAACAGCTGTGGCCAGGAAGGTCATAAAATGGGGCAAAACTCACTTAACAAATGTCTCACTTAGCAACATATATTTTGGGCTCAATTATGGTCATAAGTCGAGACTACCTGTAATTCAGCACCATCACCTGATCCAAACCATAGATCTAATGATACAAGAACCTGAGTAACAACATTAATTAAAATACTGTATATAGTCAAAATTGTTCAGGGGCCAGAACAAAAGGCTATTCTACATTGGGCTGTGTCAATAATTAACAACAAGAATTTCAGTTTATTAATTTGTCAGTTTAAAGTATTCCTGACCCACCGTTCTGGTAATAGGACTTCAGGTTAGCTAATAGTGTGTGAATATTGATATATGACATGGGTGGCTATAGAAATTGAACAAATAAATAAACAAATAAATAAAAGGGCCTGGTGATCCAGGGACTGGCGCAACTGGTACACAAGAAAAAGCCATGTGCCCCCATGACTACCACCTGCTCATTGAGCAGGATTTATGATTCTACGAGGACTCCCAGATTACAACCTCATCCAGCACAAAGATGGCATAGTCCTGCAGCCAGTGGGCCCCAAAATCCAAAGTCACTTACTTCAGCTGAAGCCTCACAGACCTTCATAGCTTCCAGATATTGGGATAAGACATTCACAGCACCACTTATGTCACTGGGATAGAGATATATAATTGGGTATCATCAGCATATTGATGATACCTCATGCCATGGTTACAGATGAGGTCACCCAAAGGCCTCATCTAGATGTTAAAGAGGTGAGCAGAAAGCACCAAACCCTGAGACACACACACTGCCACATCCCATAGTAGGAGCCAAGGGCAGGAACCACCACCTCCAATCATTGTCAACTGGCATCAACCACAAAAGAATAAAGTGAACCATCATATGTTGCCCACCCTCAGTCCTCTCAGCCAATCAAGAAGAATACCGTAGTCAATGGTAATATAGAATTATTATTTCTGCAATTTGAATGATTGGACCCAACAGTATGCTGTGCATATGTAATAAGTATGTAAATATAAACTAAAAGAGAATAAAATTGAAGATGCTCTAAAAATCAGAATCAAACACTCAAAAGAACCACTATGCAATATCAGAGATTTGTATCAGTACAATAAGACTTACTTCAGATAAAATAAATATGCATTATTGCAAATTAATTGCAAAACACAATCCAATTTCAGTGTTGGAACGGCTAGCTCTTAAGTGTATGAATTCTTACAACAAAATACATTTCAATCACTCCATAATGTAAAGGCTTAGTATCATATCAAGTTGTTTTAGGGATTGTCTTGACTAACAAAATCAACAACTGAAATCCTTCAAAGCGCATATTTGAGTAAACCATAAAAAGCTGAAGCGGTTCTCCTGCAGACACTTGAGAAAGATGCAACTAAAGCTTTTTGCAGAGACTAATGTCTCATCGTTTAAAAAAAGCATGGATTTCGGTTACAGTCACTTGAAGTAAGAACATCAATGATGTGGCAATGAACATTTAAAAAGAAGAATCAGAATAACAATGAAATTACACAATTCAAATATGCATTCTCTTGAAATGAATAAAGCACAGGATTACTGAATAAATTGTTTGTACAGCACACACAAAGAAGCAGATTTCAATACATTATTCAGCAGACTAACACTTTACAATGTGTCTATCATAGAATCATCGACTGGGGAAGAAGAACTTGCCATTTTCAATTTCTCCATTTTTCTGGTTTTAAATTTACTTCACTCAGTTTTCCCCTTTTTTAAAAACAGTGGGGTTTTTTTAAAAAAAAAGTCTGTACAAAAACCCACCTGCACCAGTTGTATGTATTTCTCCTAATGTAAACATTTTTGTACACAATTTTGATACATATATATGCATTGTAAGGAATATTTCCTAATAGGATGCATTTTATTTTTTAATTATTCATATACTATTTTTATGTCTACTATCTACTATGTCTACTACCTCTAATATTTGTACACCTGTACTGGTTTTTTTAAAAACTTTACTGGAGACCTGCCAAGTACGAAGTATCAATTCACATCTTAGTTCAGGATGTTCAGGTTAGATGAATAACCATTCATAAGAAACACTCTCAGGTAGGTGTCAAAGGACCATTGTTGGCTCTTGTGGGTTAGATCTCTCCTCAAGCCCCACATGACCAGGGCCATTCCTAACACTGGATAAGACCAGATGGCAGCCTTAGGCAGAAAATTTGGGCTTATCACTAAAGAATAGAATAGAATAGAATAGAATAGAATAGAATAGAATAGAATAGAATAGAATAGAATAGAATAGAATAGAATAGAATAGAATAGAATTTTTTATTGACCAAGTGTGATTGGACACACAAGGAATTTGTCTTTGGTGCATAGGCTCTCAGTGTACATAAAAAATAAAATACATTCATCAAGAATCATAAGATGCAACCCTTAGTGATAGTCATAGGTTACTAATAAGCAATAAAATTGTACTAGGAAACAAATAAAACAATATAACTTGTAAAGATACAAGCAACATGGTTATAGTTATAAGTTTGAAGAGATGGGTACTAGGAAGGATGAGAAGAATAATAGTAGAATGGCAGAAGAATAATAGTCTTAGTAAATAATTTGACAGTGTTGTGGGAATTAGTTGTTTAGCAGAGTGATGGCATTCGTTCTGGTGTGCAGTGCCCTATAGCGTCATTTTGAGGGTAGAAGTTGAAACAATTTATGTCCAGGATGTGAGGGGTCTGTATATATTTTCACAGCCCTCTTTTCACAGCAGACAATAGTTGTGTAATTAGCAATTATTTCATGAATGGAATAAAATCTTTGTGGAATATTTTGCCTCTGAAGGACCAAAACCCACTTGTATTTTCAGTTGGAAAAATGACTTGGATTGGTTTTGCAGGAGACAAAGTAATATTCATAATGTGTTGGGACAAAAGCAAGTTGCTCTGCTATAAAAAGAAGTTATAAAGTCGACTGAACTTGTGGAGTGGAGATACAAGTATATCAGACAATAAAACTGCTATTATCCAATGTATTGTAGATTTAAAAGAAAGTAAGAATTAGTAGGCTGGTAATGGTTGCTTGTTCCACTGCCTGATCATGGAAGAATTAGAAGTGAGGTTTGGATGGGAGGCAATGAAATAAGAGCAAACTGAAAAAGTAATGTGGTCTTTTAGAGTCCCAAGAACGCATAAGAATGACAATTTCTTATTCGATATCTTCTTAGAAACTTAGGACATTGAAGAAGCAGGATAGGAAGTGTATTGACTCTTTTGAACCTGGAAACCAGGTTTTGTTACCCACAGGAGAAAACATAATTTCCTTTATTTTTAAATGGATTGAAGAGAAACTCACCTAGCAATTTGTAGGTTTGTAGTTCCAAAGATTTTTCAATCTTAAAGAGGCATTAAAAATAAACTCCAGAGTGATTAAAAAGATGAAGTTTGGTCAAACCTTAAGTTTATGAAAAGCTGCAATTATGGCTCAGAGCACAATGGAATCTGCATCCTTCCATCACAAGTGGTTGCAAAAACAATATTTCTGCCATCAGCTCACAAATGTTGTGAAATACATGTAGGAAATCTCCACATCTCTATTTCAGAGATAATTTAGGCAGTCCAGATCTCTCATCCAGCTTCATTTTCAGCTGTCATGGCTTTGCAATCCCCACGGAGTGGAGAAATATGCAGGTGTTAGCTTGCCTCACCTCACTGGAAGTCCGACCCTTTTGAATTCTGGTTTTGGAGAAGACTCCTGAGAATATGATGAACAGCCAAAACTTTTGGGCTTAGATAGCTTAGAACTTGGTCGCTTTCGATCTGACCTAAATGTAGTTCACAAAATCATCTACCACAATGTCCTTCCTGTCAATGATTACTTCAGCTTCAACCGCAACAATACATGAGCACGCAATAGATACAAACTTAATGTAAACCGCTCCAAACTCGACTGCAGAAAATACGACTTCAGCAACAGAGTGATCAATGCCTGGAATGCACTACCTGACTCTGTGGTTTCTTCCCCAAACCTCCCAAACTTTAACCTTAGACTGTCTACAGTCGACCTCACCCCATTCCTAAGAGGTCTGTAAGGGGCGTGCATAAGCGCACCATTGTGCCTACCGTCCCTATCCTACTGTCCTATTGTCCTCATTTACCTGTACCTACTTTGCTAATGTTTATGTTTATACCAATACCTGCTATCTTGTACATGTTTGACAAACAAATTAAAAAAGATATATTCTGAAAAGACCTAGTTCTCTGGAGAAGGTGCTAATGCTGGAAAAGGTGGGAGAAAAGAGAAGACGCCAACCAGCAGCAATGTGGAAGGACTCAGTTACAGTGGCGATGAGTACACCGTTGGGAGTCCTGAAAGAACAGGTTAGGGACAGATCATCACAGTGAAAAATCTATTAATGTGGTCACTAGGAATTGGAAATGACTTGATGGCACAATCAATCACCTTAGAAAAAGCTCTGTTTGTTTCCAATACATGGTTTATGGTTAGGAGTGTTTTTTACATATAGAGGAAAAAGAAATGAATATAAATCTCAAAATATTAGTGATTTGTTGACGATCAAAGACTGAGATATATCCTTAGTGAGGGATATAAGACTGATAGTAAGTTCTAAATGGAAACTACCCACATTCCTGGGATTAATCCCTGGAAAAAAAGCACAGCTGCCTTAAGAATGTTGCAGGCAGGAGTTACATTTTTTTCCTCCATTTTGCTTCAAAGTACATTTTGGGGATTGATTCCAAAGTGCTGCACACAATACAGGTAGTCCTCGACGTACGACCACAATTGAGCCCAAAATTTCTGTTGTTGGATGGGACATTTGTTAAGTGAATCTTGCCCCATTTTACGACCTTTCTTGCCACCGTTGTTAAGTGAATCGCTGCAGTTGTTAAGTTAGCAACACAGTTGTTAAGTGAATCTGGCTTCCCCATTCACTTAATTGCTTGCAATTAGGTGATCAGATGACCTTGGGACACAGCAAGGGTCATAACTATGAACCAGTGGCCAAGCGTCTGAATTTTCATCACCTGATGCTGCAAAGGTTGTAACTGTGAAAAATGGTCATAAGTCACTTTTTTCAGTGCCGTTGCAATTTTGAATGGTCATTAAACGAACTGTTGAGGACTAAATCGAGGACTACCTGTAAGGATTCTGGTACAATTTGGGAGTACTGTAGCTTCAGACTTCCACAACCTCAGCACAGTTGCAAAGCTGAGAAAATTTATTTCCGGCTGAAATGCTATGCAGTTGACAGTGCTACAAAGCTAGACAAGCTACTGTGACTGCCTGAGCTGCTGTGACCCTGTTTGCCCTTTGAGGGAACTTTCCCGTCACTCCTTTTTGTAGTACAGGTGGCTCTCGGCTTACAACAGTTCATTTAGTGACCGTTTGAACGTACAACGGTACCGAAACAAAGTGACTTATGACTGTTTTTGACACAATTGTTGCATGACATCCCCATGATCACGTGATCAAAACTCAGATGCTTGGCAACTGCCTCATATTTATGACAGATTGCAGTGTCCCGGGGTCATGTGATCAGCTTTTGTGACCTTCTGACAAGCAAAGTCAATGGGGAAGTCAGATTCACTTAACAACCGTGTTACTAACTCCACAACTACAGTGATTCACTTCACAACTGTGGCAAGAAAAGTCGTAAAATGGGGCAAAACTCACTTAACAAATGTCTCATTTAACAACAGAAATTTTGGGTTCAATTGTGATCATAGGCCGAGGATTACCAGTACCTGAATTTCAAGTAGGTAAGGAATGTGATAGCTGAATACCCCTGCAGCATCTCTTGGGGATTAGAATAGAATAGAATAGAATAGAATAGAATAGAATAGAATAGAATAGAATAGAATAGAATAGAATAGAATAGAATAGAATAGAATAGAATTCTTTATTGGCCAAGTGTGATTGGACACACAAGGAATTTGTCTTTGGTGCATATGCTCTCAGTGTACATAAAAGAAAAGATACATTTGTCAAGAATCATGAGGTAAAACACTTAATGATTGTCATGGGGTTCAAATAAGCAATCAGGAAGCAATCAATATTAATATAGTCCCCCAAAGGAACCATGCTCTGATGTTCAGCCCAAGAGAAGCCGATGGAATGGTGATTTTCATTCCTCACAAGTCAACAGACATGACGATCATCCCAAATAATCTTCAAGTTCCTTCTGAAGTTTGAGGCAGTAAAAACAGTGGTAGCAAGGAAGTATCTTTAGGCTACAATCCAGTTTAGAAGGTTATTTGTATATGACCTGTATGCATTTTACTTCTGAATAACTTCTGTGATTGCACAGTTACAGTTAATGAACTGGATGCCTCTATGATCCCATGCTCAGTTCTAGGAATTTTATTTCCATCCCAGAACTGAGTTCATAATCCTCACTTGCACAAAACCATTCCTACCAATATCCTAATACAGATTTAGGTGTCTCAAATCACAAAACAAACATTGCAATTTGAGATGCTGGCCAGCTGAGTCATAAAAAGAAAAGGTGTTCAGCTGCTCAAAGACTGTGACCCAAAACTGACCAAAGATTGTGACTAAAAACCAAGATCCCAAACAATTTTTTCTGGATACACTACTGCTTGCATGCTCTGTCCTATATCCCTATAAAAGGCAATAAACTTTCTTGTATTTGCAAAATCGGGGGGGGGGGACCTCCGAGAATAAATGTTGCCTATTATAACGAAGCAGAGAATCACTTTCCTGGCTTGTGCCTTGTCTTTATAGTAGAAGAGTAATATTGATTTTAATTAAGTCGGTATCTGTGTTTTAAAAAATGGCAGTAATCCCACACTGCCAGAGTTAAATACTTTTTTCCCCAAAGAAGGAAACTGTTTTAGGGTCTCTGGTGGAGAATAATGGAATCAGACAAAACGAAGTCAAGCCAAGCTCTGGAACTGTGTAATACAATCTAACTTTTTCATGTTTAGACTATAAGCCATTTTCATACTACATTCTCCTTACTGTTATAGCTTTAGAAACAGCCACAAAGGAGACAGCTGGCATGTTTTGGTTATAAGTACCAATTCCTCCACTATCAGTTTTATAGAAGCATCTATTATTCCAGTTCTTTGCAAATTAAAGAAAATGTTCCAGTTAGGATGAAAAAAAAAGTGAAATCCCTGCCCTTGGCATTTTATGTTATACTTTTGGGGTAGAAAAATAATTGAACACAGGTGCCAGCCCCAAAGCATCACGGTTACTGGAACCTGACAGGTTGTCAGCGTCAGTTTGCTAGTGGCCCACTTGAACAACAGCCCAGCTGTGTGGATTTTAGCCTCCTAATCATGGCTTGTAAGTTTCTGAACTAATTGCTTAATGGGAGGGGGTGCTGATAGGCGGGCGCACAGGGTGGAGCGCGGTAGTTTAAAAGCGGTGGTGGGCGCACTAGCAAACTGATGCTGACATTTCATTTTGTAACATTGAGTGATTGTGCCGGAACGCTGAAGATAAATAGCTACAACCCTGTTCCTTGGTTGTAGAGTGTTTTCTTGTTACATGGATCCGGAACATAAGAGCCAGTAAGACAGGAAGTCTAGCTATGGTCCATGAAAAATTCCATGAACTCCAAGTGAGGTGTGCTAATATTTTCAGGAACTGAAAAGAGGACCATATGGCTCTCATTTTCAGATATATAGTTCTAAGACCAAGGAAGGCAACATGGTACCCTCTACATAGCTAACTAGGATTACAAATCTTTCTGGATGGAGTTGATGAGCATCACAGTCCAAAATATCTGGAGAATACTTGTTTGGGGCAGGATGGGTTTATATAGATTAAAAAGTTCAACTGAAACTAGGCCAATTTTTGACTAGGAGAATACGTTCAAAGCCATGAAACTCTACATAGCCAAATTATCTTAAGTCTTTGTCACAAGATTGCTTCAATACACAATAGAACAACGAATGTACAACAAAATTGTTAAAGACAGGTCCCATGCAGAGTTTCCAGAAATCCTGCAGGATAAGTGTGCAAACAATGCAGTCAATAAATATAGAAAATACTGTATTTAAAAGTATGGCCAAGTACAGGGAATTCTGAATTTCCACTCCTTTCAACATTCAACTTCTGTTTGCTTATGACATTAAACTCATAAAATTACTGAAGGCAAGATGCTCACTTTGATATCCTGGACCAAATGAGCATGTCTTTTTTCAAAATTATGTTTTCCATACAGCATTATAGTTACTGACGATACTGTCCTATAGAAATAAATGCCGGTGGCAATGTTGCTCCTAATAGCAAGTTGCATCACCCAAAGCATTTGGCTGATTTATCTACGTAGGGCCCCCATTCACCTACTTACAGCTTGGCCTAATTTTTTTGTAAGTGTTAACCTGATATTTTTAGTGCCTGTGATAATGCCACAAAATATGCCTGGTTTTGTATTCATTTTTAGAACAGAAATGTTTATACAAGAGTCTTTGTAGAGATTTAGGATACAGAGGGACTTACATGTGGCGCCAACCACCCACCTCATGTGCTGTGTTTATAAAAAGCCACTTTAATACACCCCATTGTATAAATTATGTAAAAGAAAAAGAAATGAGAGAATTCTTGGTCACAACCAAGAGGATTTGCACACACAAAAAAGCATTTGCCTGGTAAGAGGGTTAACAAAGTTACATTTCCCCACCATCACATGTTCTTTGTGTATAATCACAACATAACACATCGCAGAGAAAAGATGTGGTGAGGGGATAGTTCATCACAGGATAAACATTTATGGGAGTTGCATCAAGATATTTATTTAACTATTGTTTATCATTTTTGCACTCTTCTTTATAAAATAAACTCAGTGTGTCTTACAGTAAAGTACATAAAATCCATAAAATTTGTCAGCTTCTGTTCTCTGTTTGGAGGCTGCTGTACCATTAGTTTTGCGCCCCCCTTTTTTAACCTTTTCTTTAATTCATAGTGAAATAGTGTTATCCTGTGTGAAGATATGCTTGGGAAGAAAAACACTTATAGAAAGTGGTAAACATCACCTGGGGGGTGCAGCAGCTGGCCAATTAATGGACAATGGTTCATGTAGTTGCTGGCCACACTGAACAGGAAACAATGATAAAGACAGAGCCAGTGAAGTGAAAGCTGATAATTAATATTACAAAGGAACATTTTAAAGCAAAACCTGTGAGCACGTATTATGAAAGGATACACAGACATTGCTGGATAATATGCACAATTGTAACTGGATCACAGAGGAATGAAAGAGAGGAACTTGACTACTGCAATGAACTCTACATGAGGCTGTCTTTAAAGACCACCCAGAAGCTATGGTTAGTTCCAAATACAGTGGCCATCGTGGGCCTATTTTGCACTTATTTTGCATGTAAAAAGTATGTCTGTCTGTCTGTCTGTCTGTCTAACATAGAAGATATCAAACGTTTGAACCTAAAATGGCTGGATGGAAGCATTACATGGATGTATGAGAAATATTACCATATTTTTCGGAGTATAAGACGCACCTTTTTACCCCCAAAAAGAGGGTGAAAACTTAGGTGCGTCTTATACACCGAATGCAGCCCCACCCACCCAGCCACCCCCACCCTTTGGCCTCTGTCTTCCAGCAATTTACCTGCTTGCAGGAAAGAGGGAAGAGCCTGCAAAGCCAAGCAAGTCAGTAGCAGTTTCCCGATCTACAGCTGATTAGCCAGTGGAAAAACGAAAGTGAAACTAACTACAAAGGCTAATAGCTGGCAGAGACATGCAGATTTTTATTTTTTGCTGAACTGGATGGAAGGGGGTAAGTGAATAACTAAATGTCTGTAGAATGTTCAAATTATTAGACTTACTTTTTAAAGACTGCTTTATTATTGTTCTAGAGCCAGGGATCTCCAACTTTGGCAACTTTAAGACTTGTGGACTTCAACTCCCAGAATTCAACAGCCAGCTTTGTTAGCTTTGCTGGCTGGGGAATTCTGGGAGTTGAAGTCCACAAGTCTTAAAGTTGCCAAGGTTGGAGATCCCTGTAAATCTAGACAACTTAACAAAATAAAGAAGCTTTTTAAAATAAATGCTTGCTCTGAAGAGATTCAATGCTATTGTATCTTCTTTTAAATAATAGAGAATAATGTATACTTCCAGAAATTTTAATTAATTTTAACAGCTCTGTACAAGTATAGTATGAAATGTAACAGTATCCTGTTTAGTATTAAGAGTTTAGTTACCTTGGAGTAGATCTATTTAAATAATTGGGAAGAGTTAGTGTGACTACATTTAAGAAAACTTTCTGGCATAATGTACATTTCTCCAATTCTTTGCTATTTCTATGAGTCAAGCACACATGCACAGAAATACACAGCAAACAGTGTATATCATCTGTGCTGTTTGCTGTTTGCTGTTTGGCAAATTGCTTGGAGGCAGAGGCCTTTTTCCCTTGTTTTCCTCCCCAAAAACTAAGGTGCGTCTTATACTTCGGTGCGTCTTATACTCCGAAAAATACGGTATATCTATTAGGTTACAAAGCACCGGGATATGACCAACTAATGTTGAGCCCCAAGCATAAGCCAGAAGTCATAATCATCTTAACAGTTGAAGTGCCGTGCACAGGACCTATCAAAGTTACAGTACATATTGCAACAAGACGGACATCTGAAAACAGCAGAGTGGCATAAAACTGTCCAGTTCACCCTTGGTATTTATGTTCTGTGAGAGGGTAAGAGGAGAATAGTGTGAATGTCTCTGTAGTTCAAGCCCTGGAGAAGCACAATTTTTTTCTTTCAGTGGGTCCCAAGTTGCAAGGGTATCGCCCCTCCTAGTAAGGAATCTTCCTGTATTGGTCTTCTAGGACAGTTGAGGAGCAAGTATGACATGGTGCCAGATTAAAGGCTCTTCTGGGTTAAGAAACTTTATGTCATCGGGGGAATGGCAGAATATCTGTGAGATTCACTGGCAAGAATGTGGGACCCTGGTTATTTCTGAGTGGCATTTTAATTAATTCCCTATCTAAGATTACTGTGGAAAACACACCCTCAAGAGTAGTATAGCAATAGCAATAGCACTTAGACTTATATTCTGTTTCACAGTGCTTTACAGCCCTCTCTAAGCGGTTTACAGAGTCAGCATATTGCCCCCAACAATCTGGGTCCTCATTTTACCCAACTCGGAAGGATGGAAGGCTGAGTCAACCTTGAGCCTGGTGAGATTCGATCTGCCAAACTGCTGGCAGCCGGTGATCAGCAGAAGTAGTGCAGTACTGCATTCTAACCACTGCGCCACCGCTGCTATAGTTTGGTAAAAAAAACAAACTATTAAAAAATTTGTGAATTGATCTATGGGTGAGTTCCCAAGTCTGATAAATCTTAACTAAATTAAACAATGCTGAAAACAACAAGAAAATCTTGAGCAACAAAACCTATTAGAATCTCATTCTGTGGTGTTCTACCTTAACCACCAGTAGATTTTTTCCCCTGAATTTTTCTGACAGATGCTTTTAGTAGGGAGATTCCACACCTGATGACAAAAGCTCTGTGTCATGTAAAAAGCCAGGGCATGTATATAAACTTGTGTTACATATTTGCAACTGAACTACACTGTGATTTGTCATGTTTAAGTATAAAAGAAAAAAAAAAAGAAAAATCCTCTTCCATTATGGTAAGCTTTTTAAAAAATGTAATATAGTAAAGTATTTGTTGTGGGGAACAGGAAAATGGGATTGAGATAAAAGATTTTTTTTTAATGTCAATCACTGTCCAGAACTTTGTATCATGACCAACAAGCTTGAAGCTCTTATAAACATATCATTTAGATTCAGTACAATTTCATGGTTGGAGCGCTCAGAATTTATGTCAACACAATTCTTGAGCAATCATTTGCATGTGATGCCAGAACAAACAAATAAACAATTGGCTTAGAAAATAAATACACTAGCTTTCTTCTCTTCCCGAATCAATTGGCCACTTATGCTTTGCCTCCTGCTCCCCAAAAGCAGAAGTAATAGCAACCAAAAGTATGCTAATATTTACATAAACTAATTTATGCACAAAGATGCAAATTTAGAAATGGGGGCATGGAAAAAATGGGTTCTATGCAGGCTGCTTTGTACAGTTTTTTCCTGCAGAAAGATACAAATGTAATAATTAAGAATATAATACCTCACACTATTATTGAAATCTTAAGACTTATGTTCTCAATCTGGTTTCTGGGTGCAAATTATGGCTGGGTCACAACAAGCCTCCCATATCTTCTTTGGATGTGGATTAGGTTAGCCAGCAGGAGAATTCTCCTCCAAAAAAAAACAAAATAATAATAATAAAGCCTTCAGCCACCCAACATGGGAATTAATTCCTCAGCACCAATAGAAGTCTGTCAGTTCCTCATACAAACTCTTTGGGATGAAATAAGTGGAACTGCAACCATTTCAGAGTGGGGTGGCGGGAGATGAAAATAAATATTTAAATATAGCACTGAGGTTAGGCTGGGAAGTCCTTTCTCTCAGGGTAGAATTCCCAGAAGCACAATGATGCATCACAGGTTTTACATACAAAATATTATTCCAAATATTTCCTGAGAATGGTACCTCAACAGGAGACAATAACTTCATAGAGATATACTTGATAGAGATAGCATGGAGAGATGATGTGTATATTTGTATAGCATAGATACACATTTGTAGAAAGGTACAGAAGAGTTGCTTCAATTTCCATTTTCCTTCTGAGGCCTAGCAAGGCCTCTCTTTGTTTTTCCAGATGCCAAGAGAATTGAGGCAGGTGGCCCAGTGTCCAAAATTATGTCAGGGAGCTGCATATTGTCTTCCATCTATCTCCACCCTCTGGGGCAGGGGTGTCAAACTCGATTTCATTGAGGGCTGCATCAGGGTTGTGTTTGACCTTGGGGAGCCGGGATGGGCATGGCCAGCTCGACATCACTCATGTTGGGGGCGCCTGTGGTGGCCCGAGCACTCGGCCAGCAAAAACGGGCTCCCGAGCTCCCTTTTCGGTTGCGACAGCCTCCTGCAACCCTCTGCCAGAGAAAACGGAGCTCAGGAGGGCCACATGTAGCCCTTCTGAGCTCCATTTTCACTGGCAGAGGCACTGCGGGCCGGTCATTTGCTATTTCCAGGGCGGCCCCACGGGCCAGATCTAAGCACCCTGCGGGTCAGAACCAGTCCCCGGGCCTTGAGTTTGACATCCCTGCTCTGGGGCACTGTGTTTGAACCTTGGCAATTTTAAGAGTTGTAGACTTCAACTCCCAGAATTCTCCAACTAAGCATGCTGGCTGGGGAATTCTGGGACTTGAGGTCCACATCTCTTAAAGTTGCCAAGATTGAGAAACCCTGCTCTGGTGGATGTAACTTTTGCTATTTTGTCCCTTCTGCTTTCATCTCCTTTCCTGTAAGGTTGCAAACATCTAGACAACCACTAGAGTTTTCTCTTTCCAATGTATGGTAACACTGGTCCCCCAATTCTACTGGAGCAGGACTTTGAGGCAAAAAAAGTACATGCAGGCAGGAGTTTGATTTTGCTGGCCTCCAAGGAGCCTGTGTGATGATGGACCAAATGGTTTGGGGAATGGAATGTGGCAGACAAGGCACAACAAATAGCTTAGTTCTAGGGCAAATGTCCAAGCATTTCTGTTTTTTCTCTCTTGGCAGAACTCTGTGTAAATTAAGAATTTATTAGCAGAATACCTACTGCTGCCATGAGTGTGTGTATAGGTGCCTTCAAGTCAGTGTTGACTCCTGGCGACTCATGTCCTGCTAGTAAAAACGCTAAAAATCCCACAGAGGGTGTGATGGGGAGGGGAGGAGACAAACAGAGGAAGTTGTGTGTGTTGGGGGACAATCTTATAGGACACAACTAATATTATTCTTTATTGAAGAAGTCACTACTGGTCTCCTTCTCTTTCTTCATGTTTTCCTTTCTTAGAGACCAACTTCTCATTTTGAATGATTATGTGTCCTTAAGTCATCATCTACTCTTAGAGACCCCATAAATAGATTTTTCTCTACAATGATCTCTCCTTAAATGGTTTTTTGAAAAAGATCTTCCAACAGTACCACTGCTGTAACTGAGTCCATCTACCTTGCTGCTGGTCATCTTCTCTTTCCTTCCACCTTTCCCAACATTAGAGCCTTCTCCAGAAATGTAGTTTTCACCTGTGTCCAGATTCTTAGGATATTTTAATGTCCATTGGAGGCTCTTCCAAGCCTGGCATTGCAGCAGATTGTGGTTTAGCTGATAGGATGCTAAAGGAAGCTGGGAAACTTCCTGGTGTATGTTGCTTGAAGAACATAGCTGGAATGGACTGCAAGCTAAAGTTCCCCCTCGCCACCAATTATCATGGCTGGTGGCCATCACAAGGTTGAAAGAGGAGCCCTTCGCACCTTGCAGTGGAGCAACCTTGAGATCAAGTAGAGCTTCCTCAGAGGTCTCTACTGGAAGCAACCCTCAGAGGAGAAATAAACCAAACATAATATTTCTGCTGCCTCCTTGCATGCAGCTTCTCCTTCGATGCTTTCATTATTATTAAAAAGACTGCTTAAAACAGTTTTTTGATGATTTCAAACATTGGTAAGGTGTTTGGATAAAGAGCGAGAATCAAAGTGCTCTTCAGGTTAACTGCTTTAGTTTGATTAAGTGTGTTATGTGAAAGCCAATGTGGTGTAGTAGTTAAGATGTTTAAGGTGACCCAGATTGCTGCCATGGAAACTTCCTGAATGACTTTGGACTAGCCATTCCCTCTTGGCTCAATCTACCTCATGGGACTGTGGGGAGAAAAGGAGGAAGGACTACAATGGATGCTGCTTGATCTTCTGAATGAAAGGCAGGATAGAAGTCAAATAAACAACAATTGTTATAAATCACCATAAATAAACTCTACATTCCTCATTCATTCCAGTGAATGCAATTAAGGACATTCTTTCGGAATCAAAATGCCACTTTAAAAATGTTATATTCTTTGTTTCAAAGTGGGGGCAAATGTCTAGCGAAGGAGCAGGCCCACCAGGAGAAGAAAAAAAGAAAAATTTCCTGAAGATGTCAGAAACTACTGACAATGGACCCTTCAGCTCCTCATCCCTGTCGACCAAAAACTGGGCAGGGCCATCTGTAGTCCTTGCAATTGTGGAGGTTTATTCTCTCACAGAGATCTTCAACAGTGCTAAAAGATTACCTGTTCATAAATAGCTAGAGGAGGAATTAAAACAGAGGTTCTATGCTGTGCCTAACACAGTACCACATTATCCATCAATGGCCTACTTATTCACCAAGAACTTTCTATAACTTTTTCTCTCCTTTTTCTCTCTTTTCCATTTTCTAACACTTACTCAGAAGTAAATCCCATTCAGCAAACACACCGTCCAAGATTAATTACTTTTCTTCCAGGTTCCTGTTTACCATAACTAAAGGATTCTTATTGAACAGCCAAATCTTCCTTTAAATTGTTGTACTTAATTCCTCCATGTCACTTTATTTGAAAGTGGGAACCACCATTTTAAATCTCCTCAAAGGGCTTGGAACACTACCTCAAGAGCTTCAGGGGGCCGAAGGGAAAATGTAAAATGGCAATGTAGAGTATATTGACATAAAGTCTCGCTTTCTGAGGCCCCCTCTAAGATGGAGTTGAACTTGCATTTGAAATGGATCCTCCTTCCATCTGAGGAAGAGGGTCCCAAATTAGCTGAGCCCTTCAGCCACGTAAGTATGGCCATTATTGTTGCTGAGCATCCAGCTTAATTATTCATCTCAGAAATGTTCGCCTGAAGGTGAATGTATGGGAGGTCTTTTGCCGTACAAAGTGGTGTTGTGCTCTCAGTATTTAGTCTGCTTCAGGGTAGCTTCCCATGTGAAGGCAGCCAACAGAGGTCTCTTTCAGAGGGTGTTCTCCCTCGGCTTTCTACACAATGCGACCCAATGCTTATTTTTTAGAGTAGTTTCAAACATAACTTGATATGCATGCACACACACACACACACACACACACACACACACACACACACACACACACACACACATCACCCAGCAAAGCTCTAAGGGCAGGAGAGGGGAGGGGAGGGTAAGGTTGTGTAAGTCTTTTAAAGCCTGATTTGAAAGATCCATTTACACTTCTTCTCCCTGCCCCCAGATTAAGATTTATGAGTGAATAGGCTGCTCTTGGAAGTGAGTCTTTGATTAAGCAGAGTGGGGTTAGGACTTCAGCAAGTTCCCAGCCAGGAGCTTCAGCAGCAGCAGCAGCATTCTGGCTTTCACTTCCTTAGCAATTTGCTGATTCACCTCTAGTCTCTCTCCCATCTTTCTTACCTCTTTAAGAACAGGTCAAAAATGCTCTCCTCCCCCAGGTCTCTTCATCTAACTTCCAAAACGACTTTGCATTGGAGGAAAAAGCCACAGGACCAGGAGTATTTTCATCTCATTTATTTAACAAAGAGCTAGAATGCTTTGAATGGGTTCTAATATAGAGTGGTGATCCAGCTGGTATGCAATCTCAAAAACTACCTGAGTGTTTTAGGCTACAGAATTTGAATGGTCATTAGATGGCACCAAAGAGCCTCAGAAAATGTCTAGCTCTTTGCTGCCATCTTGTGGTTGATCTTTTTTTATTTTATATGGAGAATGAACCTCCACCCTAACTCTGTGTCAAATCAAAAGTAAAATTTAAAGTTAAATCCATTAAATTTAGCTACACATTTCTTCCAAATTGCAGGTAGATATATGATCATATCCATTTAAGGATATCAGTCAGTGGCTGAGCATCTGCTTTGTGTGCAGATATACAGTATATTATATACTGTTACACTGAAAACTCTTACTCATTGTAGTAAAAGTCTAATTTAATATAAAGAAATTTAAACCAAGATGTATGTCCAAAAGTAAAATAAGACATTAAAATGTTTCTGTACAAACTGCTATTCTATGAAGTATTTTCCTTTCTATCTTTTCTTCACCAGTAAAACAGTATACTTTGTAAAGAAATACCTTGCAGAGTGCCAAGATACTGTTTTATTTATCTTCACCATAATTGGTGTCAACAGCAATGACATTTTCTTTTTTTTTCCTATCCTCAACTCAAGCTATTCATTTTTCTCTATGAAGTTTTAAATCTGTGTGTCCCAAACCTCAATAAATTACTATACAGAATTGGGTAAAGGTGTTTTTTTCCCCTTGAGTAACTACGCGAACTCATCACAACAGGGACATTTAAATCGACTTATAAATTGCCATATATACTAAACTATATTAGAAAATATCCCAAAGTATTCCTATTAAGAAAAAAATCAATGAAATTTTCAATGGTGATTTGTTCAAATGATATAAAGATAATTCAATGGCATTGTTTTCATAATACAAGTAGTCCTCAGCCATAATACAGGTAGTACAACTATTCATTCTGCAACCATTCAAAGTTATGGTCGTGCTGAAAGGGATTCCTCAAAATTTGGTTACACTTTTTTGATGAGCAATTTGAAGGAAAACATTTGGGAAGAACTGCTTTACATGGTTAAATTAACTGAAAGGCCATCCCCTCTCATATAAAATAACAGCATTAAGAAGGTATCACTTTGGGACACTCCGATTTCCGCTCACCCACCTAAGAAAGATTGGTTAACAGAACTGTGAGACAGGACATTTATTATAGTTTTTAGTGTTGAGTTGTGGGAATAGCGACAGGAGACAGACTTCAAGGAACACTTCTTTACTAGGCAACTTCTCTGTACAACCAGCAACTTGCAGTCTGACAGCTAGCCCTTTTATAGGGAGCTGTCAGATGCATCAACCAATAGCATTTGAGCATTCTCCCGCTCAAAAGCTGGACCTGGGTGAAACCATGTATTCACTTTAATGCATAACATTTAGGGTTCTATGTTTTTTTACATTTTTTAATATACCGGTATTTATCCATAGCATAAGGTGACCAGATTTTTTTTTTAAGCAGGACACCATTGACGGGGGGCGAGCCTGCCTGGACGTCGCCATTTGAGTTTTGCCCTCTGCGCATGCGCAGAACGCTGCGCATGCGCAGAGGGCAAAAGAACGCAAATGTCGGCGTCCAGGTGGGTGGGGGGGAGGCGGGAGGCCTTTCCTCGCCTCCCGCCTCCCCTTCAGGAGTCGGCAGTGGCTTGGGCTGGCTGGCTGGCAAGCGACGAACGGGAGGCGGGAGGCAGGGAAAGGAGGCAGCCGGCAGCGGCAGCAGAGCCGAAAAGCGAACGTGGGTAGCCGGCGCGAGGGAGGCAAGGGAAATCCAGGCAAACTTTTTCTTTTGCACGCTTCCTGGCCGAGGTGCGCGCAGGACTTCCAAGTCCTCCCACGCGGCGGGGCGGGGAGGAGGAGGAGGAGAAGTTGGGGGCGGCGGGTGGAAGCCAGGACCTGGGCGAGTTTATTTATTTATTTATTTATTTTGTTATTCTTATATGCCGCCCAACTCCCGAGGGACTCAGGGCGGCGTACAACAAGGAAAAATACAAGAATAAACAAAATTACAAAGAATTAAAAACAAATACAAAATTTAAAACGGTTATTTAAAACAGCAACATCCATTCAGCACATACATACTTGGGGGGTAGGCCCAGGTGGAATTAAGCTGTCCCCCCCACCTGCAGGAAGAGCCATGTCTTCACGGCTTTTCGGAAGGCCAGCAGAGTAGGGATGGTCCGGGTCTCTGGGGGTAGTTGGAGTCTCCAGCGCTCTCCAGCCTGTTGGACTGGTTCTGGGAAGGGCAAGAGGGAGAAAGAAAGAAAGAAAGAAAGAAAGAAAGAAAGAAAGAAAGAAAGAAAGAAAGAAAGAAAGAAAGAAAGAAAGAAAGAAAGAAAGAAAGAAAGAAAGAAAGAGCAGTCTCGGGAAGCTCAGGAAGTGGACGATCTTGGCATCCGAAGGGCACCGGGGCGCCCTCCCCACCTCTGCGCGCCTTTTAACTGTAGCATCAAGCAAGCCAAACAAACACCTCGGGGAAGGACGAGGAAAAAGGGGGTGCCAGAGGGTTTGGAAATCCTAGCTGGGCTGTTTCCATTGAAGGATCCGTAAGAAATTTCCCTCCCTCGCGCCGGCTACCCATGTTCGCTTTTCGGCTCTTTCTTTCTTTCTCCCTCTTGCCCTTCCCAGAACCAGTCCAACAGGCTGGAGAGCGCCGGAGACTCCAACTCGCCCAGGTCCTGGCTTCCACCCGCTACCCCCAACTTCTCCTCCTCCTCCTCCCCGCCCCGCCACGTGGGAGGACTTGGAAGTCCTGCACACACCTCGGCCTGGATGCGTGCAAAAGAAAAAGTTTGCCTGGATTTCCCTTGCCTCCCTCGCGCCGGCTACCCACGTTCACTTTTCGGCTCTGCCGCCGCTGCCGGCTGCCTCCTTTCCCCGCCTCCCGCCTCCCGTTCGGGAGCCGAAGGGCGCGTGGGGGCTGCGCCCGTGTGCAGCGCTTTCCCTGCGGCATCTCGCCTCCAGTTCCCCCCACACACACAGTGTTTGTGTGTGTGTTCGTGAGCGCGTGCGGCGAAGTGACTTGCTCGCTCGCTTCTCTCTCTCTCTCTCTGCCTGGAGCTGCCGCTGGGGTTGTTGTGATCCGTTGCCACCTCCTGATCTCCTTTCTCCCCCTGTCACTCCAGCAGCCCAGCACTGGCAGAGGGGGAGCAGGAGAGCCAAGAGTAAGGTGACCAGATGTCCCACTGTTTCTTTTCAAAATTTGTTTGTTGTTGGGCATTCTTTCCAAAAAAGCGTGACTTTTTGGAAACAATGCGGGACGCGGGACACATGCTTGAAAAGCGTGTCTGTCCCGCCAAAAGCGGGACGTCTGGTCACCTTACCATAGCACAAGTAAAATTTTCATTTCTAGTAGAATTTTCTACTAAGAGATGAGAACATTGTTGATGACTTTTAATTAATTGAACAGAAAAAAATAGTATTGTTCCATTTGGCCTTTGTTAGCACTTTACTTCAATATTGAAGATTTGTTTATTTAGGCTTGAATTCATTCGTCTAATGTATGTGCATTCCAACAGCTTGAGGGTTCTGGACAGCTCATAAAGTACAGCTTAAAATGATGAAATATAAGAATATAAAAAAGCATAATATAAAGTAGGTTAGTATATTGGCCTAGAAAGCAGGAGACTGTGATTTCTAGGCCTGCCAAAGCCATCTGGGTGACTTTGGGCCAGTCACACTCTCTCTCAGCCCAACCCACCTCATAGGGTTGTTGTTGTTGGGAAAAGAGGAGGAGGAAGGAGTTTTAGGTATGTTCTCCACCTTCAGTTACTGATGAAATAATAAACATATGGGATAAAAATCTAATAAATAAATAAAACAAAATAAATAAAAATCCACTAAACCTGGAGTGTTTGCTGATCTTATCTATTTTTTATCACTTCCTTATTTTATTTATTTATTTTTATTAGTGAGACTTATATACTGCCTCAAAGTGCAAGCACTCTCTAAGCGGTTTACATCATTAAGCAATGTATATTTATATTGCCCCCAACAATCTGGGTCCTCATTTTACCTACCTCGGAAGGATGGAAGGCTGAGTCAACCATGAGCCGATGAGATTTGAACTGCTGAACTGCTGATCACAGTCAGCTAAAGTAGCCTGCAGTATATTATATGTGTTTAATAGTGTTTTAATTATTTTAATGATTTTCACTGCATTACAAAATAGGAAAAGGCATTTGTTGGTGGAAGGATTCTAGAAATATTTTAAGATGCACATACAGTAAATGTATAACTTAATAGTTACCTATTATGGAGCAGCATCATGAAACAGTAATTTTATAAGAAATCAGGTTATTCAATGTACTGTATTTCATTTGACTGTTTATATGTCTATAATTAAATGCACACTTTTGCAGAAATGTAAGTTTAAGTGCTAGGCTTTTTCTAAAGGATCTCAGAAAGATATAAATCAAAAATAAGAGGCAGAAGAGTTCGTTTTGTTTAAAAAATGCTTTCCTTGGGGAAATGTAGAGTGACCTTCAGTTACAACTGGGCAAGATAAATATTTACTCTCCCTAGCAGTGAACATCTTACTGAAGAGTAAATAGTATTTGGCAATGAATAGTCAATGTTTGGCTAGAAGTCAAGTACCACAAAGGCTAATTCTTTTTGGAAGTTTTTTGTAGACTTTTCAATTTCTTATCTCTATTATAGATATTCTTTTTATAAATGAGGATTAGAGTGAGTCAATCCTACTTTTTATGATTTAGCAGTTTTATTATTTCACTTTTACTTGGTCTAGATATAATAGGATGATTATTTTTTCAACTGGGTATGTAGTACTTTGTATCGATCTGGCCATTTTTTGCAACAATTCAAATATATAAACCATATAACATCCAAGTGGAATTTTGTGTTCAGAGGCAGGATATTGACGGGGCTATTGAACAGATTTGGTATGTTATTTGATCTACTGATCTGTTGAACAGATTTAGACACCTCCAAACTGGGAAAGGGTGGGTCTTCAATGCATTGCTATTTTCCGATGAGACTTCTCTTACAAACTCTATTCCCTTCCTATATTGCTGCTCTCCAAAATTCAGGGACATTTCTTCTCTTGTCTCTCTGTATCCTTATAAAGCATTAACCTTCCCAGAGTTCACTTTTATCTACATATGAATTTTGTACCATATGGAGCAATATCTACAACATTTATACCAAGTATATAGGAGATTTAGTAGGGTGTAATAATAGATAAACAAGCCTAGCACTTAAACCTACATATATATAGGTTTATATATATAGGGTATATATATATACCCAATTACTGACAACTTTTGAGTGACATAATAGTTAAACATCACAAGAAAAAAATCATAGTGTCATTAAAACAGTCAATAAAGAGAATGGGGACCAGTCTCCACATGAGGTATCATAAAAGTTGACACAACCCTAGAGAATAAGAAGGAAATATAAGAAAAAGTATACATATTTGGGGCAGTGAAATTTTAAAAGTATGCAGAGATGCTAAGTGAATCTCTGGGGGGTGGACATTGAATAAGGAGGAGGCCATTGAAAAGAATGTGCATTTTTTGACCAACCACCAAATCTTAGCTTGTAGAGATGAATCAAGAAGTGTGTAGCACATATACCGGTAGAGGGGCAGAAATAATCCTTGGGACTATAAGAGCTATAAGGGGCTCTTAAGTTCAAAGTCAATATTTTGAATCTGGACAGGAAAAGCATAAAGAAGAAATAACTAGAGAAATAACAGAGTCAGAAGTGAAGAAGCTTCTTGGATGAGAAGCTAAACATTTTCAAGGAAAAATAAAGAAAGTCCAGTTGCCTTTTGAAAAAGCACCTTTGGGACAACCATGACCTGGATGACTGAGACACTCTTCATAGACAAGAGGTATACAAAATCGGCCCAAACTCAGCTCCGGAAATCCTCTCAATGTATCTGGTCTTTTCCAGTAGTAATTCACTTTGCTTTCATGCCTAGATCAGTATAACGTTCAGAATAATGAAAGTCCATTTCTCATGGTCTAGTGTAGGAGAAAGACAAACAGCTGTAATGGGGCGGGGCTGACATCCATAGGAAAGCTAGACTTATGAAGAAATAATAAACCATGCCAAGTGCCATGTAAAGCAGTGCCAAGATTTTGGAGGTTGTTTAAAAATCTATTTTTTAAAAAAAGTACTGGCAATGTGACTGTTCCTTTGGGTCAGCATGTGATTGAATTTGCAGTTTAAATAATCTCTACAAAGGGAAAAATCCATGGCAAATGTCAGTCCAATACATTGAGGGTCTTTTATGTAATGGATCGGTTTGTTTGTAAAGAGCAATGGTGCCACTTGCTGTTCTATAAGATTTATTCCAAGAAAACTATGACCCACTCTTGGGAAATTTAGATTAGGATGTTCCAAGAGAAAAACAGCACATTCTGGGTGACTGGCTTGTAAAAATGAGACAAAGCAAGTAATATAACTAAGAATCACTCTTAGGTCTCCAAGGCACTTGATAGCAATAGCAATAGCCCTTAGACTTATACAGTATACCACTTCACAGTGCTTTACAACTCTTTCTAAGCTGTTTTAAAGAGTCAGCATATTGCCTCCCACCCCCAACAATCTGGGTTCTCATTTTACCAACCTCGGAAGGGTGGAAGGGTGAGTCAACCTTGAGCCAGTGAGGATCGAATCCTTGGCAGTCAGCAGAATTACCCTGCAATACTGCATTGTAACCACTGTGCCACCACGGCTCTTGTGGTGATTGATTGTGGTAGCCTAAGGCTCAAATAGACCCTATTGCTCTATGCTTCTATGAAGGTCTCAAAGACCTATAAAATGAGTTCCTGCAAATAGCTAAAAAATGAGAACCAAAAATAAGACTTACTGTATATTTTGCAAACTGTACATTACAATGTATATCATATATCTACAGTACACCTTGTGTGTATATGTTTACGAGACTTACAAAGACTTCCCTAAAGCAGCCAACAGTGGTTTGACCATAAGGTTCCCTCAGTGGTGAAATTCATTTTTTTTTACTACCGGTTATGTGGGCGTGGCTTGGTGGGCGTAGTGTGGCTTGGTGGGCATGGCTTGGTGGGTGAGGCAGGGGAAGGATACTGCAAAATCTCCATTCCCATCCCACTCCAGGGGAAGGATACTGCAAAATCTATAGCGGTTCAAATCTCACTGGCTCAAGGTTGACTCAGCCTTCCATCCTTCCGAGGTAGGTAAAATGAGGACCCAGTTTGTTGGGGGCAATATAAATATACATTGCTTATACATTACAAACAAACAAATAATAAATAAATAAATAAATAAATAAATAAATAAATAAATAAATAAATAAATAAATAAATAAATAAATAAATAAATAAATAAATAAATAAATAAATAAATAAATAAATAAATAAATAAATAAAATCTCCATTCCCACCCCACTCCTGGGGGAAGGATATTGCAAAATTTCCATTCCCACCCCACTCTGGGGCCAGCCAGAGGTGGTATTTGCTGGTTCTCCAAACTACTCAAAATTTCCGCTACCGGTTTTCCAGAACCTGTCAGAACCTGCTGGATTTTACCCCTGCTCTGATCTGAGGGTTGACCTACTAATCAGTGAATTACTGAGCTGAAGTGGTGCAGTGGTTAAATGCAGCCATTGCAGGCTGACTGCTAGTTCAACAGTTCAGCTGTTCAAATCTCACTAGGCTCAAGGTTGACTCAGCCTTCCATCCTTCCGAGGTCGGTAAAATGAGGACCCAGATTGTTGGGGGCAATATGCTGAACTCTGTAAACCGCTTAGAGAGGGCTGTAAAGCACTATGAAGCTGTATATAAGAAAAAGTGCTAATTACTGCTGGATCACTGGAATGGCTATTATTATGTTACCACTTTGCAACACAACCATGCCCCACAAAGACATTTTTGAAATGGAGCTTTGAATAGGTCTGGAATCAGACCAGAGCTGGTCCAAACCTTTCCATTTGGTGTTGAATAAACAAAAATCTGATCCAAATTACATTGCATGCTCATGGTCCATATTTTGCTTGTATTCAATGTATATCTGTACAAATAGGTAAATGTTGTGTGGGGTAAATCAAATGAGGGAGGTTGCACAACTGACATTGACAAGATAATTCATGAGTAGTTTGGTTGATTCGTTTTAAAGGATTAAACCAAAAAAATGATGGTTCTTTGTCATCTTCTTGCCCATCCACAGCAAAGGCTCTTATTTCTGCCACTTATGTCTCATGTCATTGAACTTCCTGTTTCAGTACTAATGACATCTACCAGATACAGAATTTTCTACCATTAAGAATTATTAATATCCATAAAATGGCATAAGAAGACGTACATTGTCTCATGTCAATTAGAGATGTGCATATCTGGACTAGATCTGGTTCAGTGATGAAAGCCTTATGTCTTATTTCTATAAGTATTTAAAATACTGAACTATTATGTCTGTCTGTCTGTCTATCTATTATTTATATCTCTAGCTAGCTAGCTACTTCCATCCATCCATCCATCATCTTCTGCAAGATCTGATGGGTTGATCATTTGTAATTGGAGGGGAAATTGCCTGGATAGTACACCTTTATTGAGAAACTGCTGACATTAATTGGATTACCCTAAACCTTCCACCCTTTTGCAGAAGTTTTAGAAGTATTTACTACAAAAGATGATTCAGGTTTACATTGGTTCCTGTTTACATACATTAAAATACAGCCTTTAACAGTGCCTTATAACTATAAGAGGACACTCTAATAGACACAACCCTCCAGATTGGGGGCAATTTTTCCTATCACCCAATCCTGTTTATTTAAATTGTCGATCTTAGAGATTGCATTTAGCGTCTCATCTATGGTTATATTCTGGATTTTCAGGAAATATAGCCAGATCCTCGGTTACTGGCTAAAAGATTCATCTTCTTAAATATTGAGATTGTCTTTAAAAAGAATTCTGATTCTAAGAATATGCATTTATCTAGTGCTCATTTGCTCAGTGAATAAAATGTGCAAAGCAGATAATCGAGCTATTCTTTTTAAAGAATGTGGCTCTAGATCAGTGATGGCGAACCTATGGCACGGGTGCCACAGGTGGCATGCGGAGCCATATCTGTGGGCACGCGAGCCGTTGCACTAGCTCAGCTCCAGCACGCATGGGTGCGCCAGCCAGCTGATTTTTGGCTGGCGTGGAGGCTCTTGGAGGGCATTTTAGGTTTCTGGAGGGCCTCCGGGGAGGTGTTTTCGTCCTCCCCAGACTCCAGGGAAGCCTCTGGAGCCTGGGGAGGGCAAAAAATGGGCCTACCAGGCCCACCAGAAGTTGGGAAATGGGCCATTTCTGGCCTCTAGAGGGCCTCTGCAGGGGCGGGGGAGGCCATTTTCGCCCTCCCTACGCATTGAATTATGGGTGTGGGCACTCGCACGTGCATGATAGTGCGTGCGCATGCACTTTCGGCACCCGAGGGAAAAAAGGTTCGCCATCACTGCTCTAGATCATGGGTTTTGGAGGCTTGGACAATTTCCTAGGTCAGCTCCAACTCTAGGAAGAGTTAAAGGGTTTTGATCAAATCTAGTATGATAGATTTTGGAGGCTGCACTAGCCCTCACTCTCTGACTAATTAGAAAATAGTCTGCAAAGAGGCATCTCTTTTAATTATTGATTGTGCACATATATTTCATCATTGGCTTTAAACTATATTGTTAACTTTTCATATTCTGTTTTTGCTTTACATTTGGTTAGCTACCCTGAGTGTTTGCCAGAGCAGAAAAGTAGGGTTCCTGCAGTACACAACCATTTGTTTTGAAAAAATAAATCCTTAAGTATCTTAGACCCAGATATGCATTCTTTGCCACCACCCTACAAAGGCAATCCAGAAATCTCCTACCAATGAATACATTTCATCAGATACAGTAAGATCTCGTGGCAGACATACAGGGCTTTGCCAAAGACAGAAAGGGTGGGGCAGATGAGTCTCTGAAGAGATGCAGCTAATAGAAGCATCAGTCAATACCCAGGAGGATACGGATGTATTGGGATTCATCAATCAGATCTCTTTTTAAAATAAGTAAACAAATGAATATAATAAGGGAGTACTGGCTGATCACATTGATTTTATTAATTATATTTTAAAATGTATTCTTTTTGGTAACAAAACAGGGTCATGAATTGTTTTATAATATTGGCTTTTAATGCACTTTCCATCCATAGTTTGGGGGCAGAATGCTTCACGCCAGCACTACAAAAAGCTTTACAGCAATTCAGTGGCATCTGTTTTCTTTCTCTCATTTCTTTCTCAGTGTTCAGCATCCATAGCCAGACTACTGAAAGGGGACTGCTTTTACTGTTTTGATCTATGTTGTCATAGAAATATCTTTATCCTTCATGATCATGTCTAAGTTTGTCCTTTTTCTCTGCCTGGCATTAATCTCTATTTTGCCCTCATCTATTCTAAAGCCCAAGAAAATGAATCTACTCCCACTATGAACTGCTTATTTAACTTATTTACTGTCAACAGTTAAGTCCCCACCTTGTTAATTGAAAATATCTTTGTCTCCTTAATATTCAAAGTTAACCCAGTTTCTTTTCCTCTTTCAATTTTTAATTCTTTCAACCCAAGAAAATGCTGGAAAGAAATAATATGAATCTCGTCTCTGTCTTCTCTATCTGGCAGCAGGAGAATTCCTTGAAAACAAAACAGAAGAGGGCCAAAATTAATCTGCAGGAAGAATTTAGCAAAATAAGTAGAGAGTTTGCAAACGGATTGCATCAGACTAAGGGCCATGCATCATATATAAATTAGTAAAATGGGAAGTGCTGATTTCTGTGATCATGATTGAAGGGGATGATGTGTTTCCTATTAGAAATATTTATGAACTGAGACTTAAGTATGAGCAAGCAATGTGCTGCAGCTGCCAAAAAAGCCAATGCAGTTCTAGGCTGCATCAACAGAGCAATACCATCAAGGTCACAAGAAGTGATAGTATCACTTTATACCGCACTATATACGAGGGTGAGTCAAAACGTAATGCCATTTTCTTTAGGACAGGTATAATTACCAACACAGGAACATGTAGCATACATCAAAATGAAGCTGGTCCTCTGTGGATCACATCCCTACTTCTCAACATAGTCACCGTTTCTCTCAATAGCAATGTTCCACCTTCGAATGAGAGCATGTATCCCTATCTCGTAAAATTTTGTTGACTGTTCTTTGAGCCACTTCTTCACTGCAGTTTTCACTTCCTCGTCACTGGAATAATAATCCTCCATACTCACCAGATTTAGCGCCTTCAGACTATCATCTCTTCAGCCCCATGAAAGAGGGTTTGAAAGGCAAACATTATTCCAGTGAAAGGATACCCACAGTGAGTCCAAGGAGGGGAGGATGGCTGAGGGAGCACATGAGACACTGAAAGAACTGGCGGCAGGCGCTATCTCAGTTCCCCTCCCTTCAGCAGTCCGAGAAGCCATGAATGTGCGGTGGTGATCCCAGGCATTTTCGCACGTTCGAGGCTTCTCGAGCTGCTGATGGGAGGGGGAATGGGTGGCAGGAGGCTAGGATCATCGAATGGGGAGAAACATTCAGGCCGGATGGAGCCTCCTAGAAGAACGGTTGCTGCGGTCTTGCTGCTCCCGCTGCGGGGGGCTGCGTTGTGGGTGGGCAATGCCCCCCCCGCTTCTCCGGCCGCTACCAAGCTCCCGAGGCCCACGCCCACCTGGTCACATAGCTGGCAAGCCACACCCACAAAATAAGCCATGCCCACAGAGTGGTAGTAAAAAAATTAGGAACCCGCCCCTGGGTTAGAGGCATGTACTGCAGGCCACTTTAGCTGACACTGATCCACAGGTCAGCGGTTCAAATCTCACCGGCTCAAGGTTGACTCAGCCTTCCATCTTTCCAAGGTAGGTAAAATGAGGACCCAGATTGTTGGGGGCAATATAAATATACATTGCTTACTGGTGTAAACCGCTTAGAGAGTGCTTGCACTGTGAGGCAGTATATAAATCTCACAAATAAAATAAATAAATAAAATAAATCTTAATCAAATATAAATTAATATATAAATTATATATAATATATAAAAATATATTAATCAGAAAGAAGTTGTTAAAATTAAATGAATTAGTATTTAGTTAAGCACAGAAATATTTCATATTGTTAAAAGTTATTGCTATAACACAATACTTGAAAAACCTGAAAGAGTTATTTTTTTTAATTCACAGGGTATTTTTCTTCACTGTTCATTTCTAGTTTCAATGGTTTTCCCAAATTTGAATCCAGCTTCACATATTAGGGGATTAAATTTGAGTGTTAGTAATTTTGTGGATTAACATTTTTCTTTTTTCTTAAATCAGCACGATCGTGTAACAGTTGTTACCAGTCAGATTTGTTTAAATTGGGCCAAAATGTATTAATATGGTATTATTAAATTTGTATGCCCCCAAATCCTTCCAGATTCCTTGTGGTTTACAGCAACAAAAAATATACATAAAATATAATGGAACTAACTGGACACAACCCAGACACTCCCAAAACAATAAGTCAAAGAAGACTTAATAACAAATGTAACGACAATACTCCAGTCTGTTATTCTATCATTTATTGGTTGAGTGGGGGTGAAAAGCCCTGCTTGAAGATATTTCCATGAATGGCCAGATTTTGTAACTTTGAGACAAATCAGGTAAAAGATATTGCCAAAAGCCACTGCGTCTTTGTAAAAATACCTTTGCTTTCTCAGTAAACAACCATTGGAGGAAAATCAAAGATGCATGAGATTAACAGACCAAGATTCTGATTTCTGTTCAGATAAACTTAAAGCTGGGCTTCAGTCACCTGGAACTTGTATAAAGGTCATTGATTTCTTTGATTGCACAGAAATAGATTGCGTTCACATTGTACTTTTCTTATCAAAGCTCAGTCTGCCTTTCAGATATTTAAAAGAAAGCTGGTTTCCATCCATGTACAGCAGGGGTGGGTTCCACTTACCTTCCCTACCAGTTCACATCGTGACGGAAGTTGCGCAAAACACCCGGAAGTGACTCTCTGCGCATGCCCAGAAGCCTTTGCACATGCGCAGAGGGTTTTTTTGCAAGCCGCGGTGACCGGAGGACCAGTTCAGGAACGTGGACCACCGGTCATCGCTGCTGGTTCGGCGAGCAGTGGTAAATTTCTACTACCGGTTCTAAAGAACTGGTCCGAACCAGCAGCAACCCACCACTGATGTACAGATAGGCTCCCATCATAATTCTAATCCCATGGACCTTCCATTCTTTGTTATGCACATTTGGGCAAGCTGGAATAGACTCTCTATATTCATGAAATTCTGCTGAGAGTAGGAATGGTACCCTAAAGTTTCTTCCACGTTCTATGATAAATTGATCCAGGAATCTATTTTGTTCCAGCATTAGATTGCCCTGCATATTTCAGAAGTGGATAATAGAGATGTTTGTAAATCTCTGATTCAAAATGTAAATCTGTTAAACTTAAAATGGTCAGATGTATCAGTGTAACCCAGGAGTGTCAAATTGCAGCCTACAGGCCGGATGCATCACACGCAGGTCACACCCACCCCAGCTCTGTGAAGGGGAGAAAAACTGACGGAAACATGACCCCGCAAGTTTGACACCTGTGGTGTAAGAAGTTAAACAATACCCGAATGAAAGAACTACCAACTCAGACAAATGAACTAACAGTAATCAACAGCCAAATCAAGAAACCACTAAGAACACCCTCACCAACTCTGACAGGGCAAACCACTACTATATAAAAAATAGCAAACCCCACTCCTTTCTAACACTGATAATGATACCCAGTTGGGTAATGAAATGTCTGTAAGAAAACAACCAAGCTCAGAGAGTACCAACGACCCAACTGTATCAAAAATTATGCATCATTTCACAGGAGAGGGCTTTTCCCTGCCTTGGAATATAAAACCTGATTTTATATCCCGTGTGTTCAGTTACTCCTCAGATATACCTGCTTGGAGGGGAAACCCCCACAAAACCCCAGACTTATAGGTTAGACTGCAAAGTTGAAAAATATCCCAGAAGAATGCAGCGTGGCAAACCACATCCATGTCATTGCCTAGAAAACTACCTTGCTACATCAGGAGTCAAACTCAAATTGAAGAATATTTGCCTTTCTTATATATATATATAATATTTTAGGAGAAGGCTTTGGTAAGAGAGTGGAGGGCAGCTGGAGCTGGAAATTTAAGATAAATTATTTGCCATACTGCAATATTGAACAGAAATACCCTACTAAATGTAGGGACTATAAAGCATTTCATGCTTCATATGTAAACTCAATCTGCAATAGATTTGTTTTTGTGCAAAATGATTCAAAACGTTCGAATTCTTTTTTTCCTTCTTTCAACAACAAAGTATATGATCTTGTATGTATAATGCTGTCACTGGCTGCTGCTGGCTACTATTTGCAGCATTTATTAAAACCAATGTACTCTTTGATCCTTTCCTGTGAAAAGTACATGCAAATAAATATACAGTACTGCTTCTTTAAAACAAGACAGTATATAGTCAAGATTACCTATTCCTGGGTAGCGAGATGAGTCAGCCATGCTAGATCAGGAATTCTGGGAGTAGAAGTCCACAAGTCTTAAAATTGCCAAGTTTAGAGAGCCCTGCTTTAATTCTAAAGAGGATTTTGTCCAGGTTCCTGAAAACACTGCATATTCCTTCGCAGCAGAACTAGAATTAATTACATCTAGCAGATTCTGAAACTTTTTTCAGATAAGTAGAAAAGCTGCAGTGGAGCTTGGAACAAGCCACAATAACATTAAAATGATGTCACGTGTGATGACATGCTCATGGCCTGAAGATGTAATAGTGTTATGATATCTGACGCAAGTGCCTACTTTCAATCATTTGCAGGATGATGGCATCACACACATATTGATGTTTCCAACACTTCAACTCAGACTCTTCTGAAAGGCCGCTCCCCCTCAAAGCAAAGGGTTTTTATGGCCTTGATTGTGTATGTATGCAATTATTCAGGTACACCTGTAATTCCTGTAAAGAGAATTGCTATGTCCTACGTGCAGTTTCGGCATAGAAATTATGAGCAAAGGATATAAATGCTACCCAGGTTTGTATGCTGGAATGATGGGTCTTAATCTTTGAAAGGATGCACATATTGTGACAAATTCCTATTTTTTTGGTGTGGCACAACAGTGCCCCCTAACTACTTACTTCACTCCATGCTAAGAAGCCAAAACAGGCAGAAATTATTATTATTTTCTTTTGTTTGTTTTTCTCAAAATCAACTTGAAACTCTTTTTTTCCTTCTTATTATATTGTTATAAATTTCGATAGCACCCAAGAGGAAACCATATTCATATTTTAACATTACTTCAGTTACACCATCTATACCAGCAGCCTTACCTTTTTTTTTTAATATTTTCACAATTTTTGTGATCTCCTTGTTCTATTTTTCCCTTGGAATTTAACATTTGTGTTCATTTCAGTTCTAATCTCTGAGACACAAATCTCTAACATACTTCTTCTAGCGCTCTTTTTAATTCTGTTCCCTTTGTCCGAGGCTCCTTGTTTAGCCCTCTTCACCCACTTCAAAAACTTTTTAAAAAAATTCATTAAAACCAGTCTCCATCTTTTCTGCCTCTTTTATTATTAGCTTTTGGACTAAATTCTATGGAACTATATTTTTCCATCTATACACATTATACTATATTTTTTTATCGTCATTTCCAACATTTATCTTACATATTTTTCCTTTGTAATTCTATAGGTTGTTTTTCATAGAACCTAATCTCTCTATATAAAAGCAAAATACCACTCACTCATCACAAAATCTCCAGAACTGTAAAGCCTACAAACTTAAAACTTGGCACATATGTTCCTCTTGGCTTCTAGGTGCTCGCTAAGAAAGCATTTTTCGAAATGACCATCAGATCATTAGTATTTCTTATACAGTATTATATTTATTAACACGCTCTGATGCTAAGGAGTTAGACGTTCTACTCCCCATATCCACCTGAAAAGAACTCTGTTCTAACTGCCAGTTGCCTTATATTAATTAACATGCTCTGATGCTAAGGAGTTACACATTCTACATAAATTTTCAAGCTTTAACTGTCAATTTATCAAGCCCGATCACATAGTTTCGTAGCGAAGCACGCGTATTAGGGGTGAGTTCTAACTTACCTCGCTGCCGGTTCGCTTCCTCCCATGCCGCATGGGTGCGCCGACGCATGTGCAGTGCCGAAAAATCTGAATTTTTTTTTAAAGGCCAAAAACAAGATGGCGATCACATGCACAGTGCCAGAAACTCAGCTTTTGCACATGCTCAGAAGAAAATAAAATTAAATAAATAAATAAATAAATAAATAAATAAATAAATAAATAAATAAATAAATAAATATGGCGGCGCCCACGGACCGGCACCAACCAAACAGGGTCTGTGACATCATCGTGACATCACCAGCAGGTTGCTACCTGTTCGGGCGAACCGATCCGAACCGGGAGGAACCCACCCCTGACGCGTATCCAGCTACTAGTATGTATATATAACAGAACAGAATAACAGAGTTGGAAGGGATCTTGGAGGCCTTCTTGTCCAACCCCCTGCTCAGCCAAGAATATGTAATATGCATATATGTATCCATATACAAGAGAGACCATTCTCTGTAGCGGTGGAGTGGCTACAGAGAAAACATGCCTTTGAGGTCCACCAGATAACAATGTAAGGGAAGAGACCTGGAGTGCAGCCATCTTAGCTGATCTCAGGAGATGGACAAATGCCCTCAGCAGGAGGTGGTCCTGTAAATGACCTGGCCCTGCACAAGGTAGGGATTTAAATCTGGGTCTGTGACAGGGAAGACTTTATTGGTGATAACCAGCACCTTATTAAGTTGGTGAACTGAGCAATGACCCCTGCTACCACATTCTGAGCCAGCTGCATCTTCTGAGCAATCGTCAAAGACAGTCTCGTGTCAGGTGCATTGAAATATTCCAAATGGGAGCTGACCAATAGATGAATGGCAATGAGTAGAAATACTGTATTACTGACAGTTTTCTGTAACTCTATGAATCCTTCATCTTAAGCAATCAAACACATTGTGATTTTTGTTCCATTCCTTTCCCATACGTATATAAGAATAGACTTATGCTTAAACAGCCCTTTCTCAAAGTAGATGCTTACCGAACACCCATTGTTCTTATTCATTTTATTGAGTTCCGATACAGGAGACAGGTTGAGTGACTTCAGCTCTTTATTGGTTACAGCGAGCAAACATCAGCAAAAGCCCAGGTGGTGACTGTGGTTTAAATAGGGGACCCTGGCTGAAAAGAACCAATCAGCAATTACCTGCTCTGCTCAATAGAGCGGACCTATGTGGAAACTTCCCAGCTAGTATGCAGATCTCAGAACACAACACATTTAAACTTCATTCTCTCCCATTTCATGTATAGAATCACAGAAACCTGTAGTTTACTCAATTGAGGCTTTCCAATAATGCTTTTCAGTAGACTAGTGTTACCAATCTAAGCTGTACTCATGCGACATGCCACATTTCCTGCTCATAGTAAGGACACTAGTGGTTAATTTTGGCATATTTTGACCCATATGTCACAAGGGATAATGTCTCTTAAAAGGAAGAAAAAATAAACAGGAAGCATCATCACCCACAAGAGGAACAAAGACAGGGCGGAGTAATATCAGCAGTGTCACAAAAACAAGTCCCAGCCCTCTTCTATATGCACTGCCTAATGGCACAACACTCATTTCATCATTCCAATGAAATCAGTGAGCTTGGAGGACACCATTGGCACGAAGTGAGCACAGGTACTTCTACATGAAAACCTTATCTTCTGCCACTGAAAGTGGAGAAGATCAGGGGTGGGTTCCTACTGGTGTGGTCTTGCCTGTTCGTCGCCGCAGAGGCGAAGAAGCTGTTGGCGTTCGCGGCGCGGGGCTTCCCCCGCCCGCTTTCCCCGGCCGCCCGGCCGCCGCCGTTTGCGTTCTTTTGCCCTCTGTGCATGCGCAAAGCGTTCTGCTTGCGCAGAGGGCAATAGAACGCAAATGGCGGCGTCCCGGTGGCCGGGGAAACACCAACAGCTTCTTCGGCTCTGCGGCGACAAACAGGCAATTTTTTAAAATTGTTGTTAAAATAGTGAAGCACAAAGAGAAAAGTCTACAATGGAATAGTGACATTAAAAAGGGACTATTATAGTATTTACATGTACTAAACGTAAGAAAAATAAATAAATTAGCAGCAAGAATATATAGGTAGTCTTTGACTTACAACCATTCATTTAGCAATCGTTCAACGTTCCAACAGCCCTGAAAAAGTGACTTATGACCAATCCTCACAGTTATGACCGTTACAGCATCCCCATGGTTATGTGGTCAATATTTGGATACTTGACAACTGGGATGTCAAGTATCCAAATATTTGGATACTTGACAACCCTTGTAAATTCAGGCATGACTTGCTAAACAACCTTCTTGTTTAGCAAAGGAAATTCTGGTCTCAGTTGTGGTCATGTTGAGGACTACCTATATTTATTTGATAAATAACAATATATGGAACTTATCAATCATGGAGCTGGTCATAAAATCTGGACTATGTGTCTAATACAACAGTCCCAAACCTTTGCGGCTTGGCGGCTTGGCTGGGGGGCAACAGGGCAGCGGGCTAGCACACGCGTGTGTGCATACAGCTCAACTTGCGTGAGTGGCGGGCTGGTGCACACATGCATGTTGAGTTGCCGGCTCCCTGCTCACGGAAATCGAGTTGTGCATGCATGCGGTGGGCTGCTGCTTGTGTGGCCCGGTTCTGAATAGGCCAGAGCTCGGTAGTGGGCCATGGCCCAGAAATTGGGGACCTCTGGTCTAATACGTCGCCTTATTTTTGGAGCACAAAGATTTTCTAAAAATAGATATAACATATCCATTCCTTAAAATCAGGATTATGACTTTCTTTCCAGGTATGTAGAATTATCCTCTTTGCAGTACCGCAAGCTTGAGAAAACCAAAGCTCTTCGTAGGACAACAAATTCCATATTTTAGGAATATAATTTCAGCTTCACACTGAGCTTTTTAAATAAAATATTTCTTCCAAAATTATACTAACATACATGATTTCACCTTGCTATTTTTAAATTCTGGCTGTCCCATATACACACTATATGTATATATAGCATTGCATACTTCTCCAAAATGAAGAAGCTGTGAGTCAGTATAGAATCTATGCAATCTTGGTTCATTTAACTCGAAAAACGCATTTATGCCTTCTCTGAATGAGTCACTCAGTGAGAGCCTCTATTGGCATTCATGTGTCCAAATCCATTCATTTAATTTCATAGTTGACTCTGCTGACTATCCTTCAACACTGCCTACTGGTTATTGTTTGCCATCTGAGATATATTTATTTAAATTTTGGAACCCGGTATTTAAAATACTGTCCAGGTTGTCATAAAGTATTATTTTCATATTTCACTTTACTGCTTTGCTGTAAAACGTAATTTTCTGGACAGCTTTAAAATAATATGTGGGGTAATAAGAATGTATAGGAGTAGATAATATTTAAATATATTTTAAAGAGTGGGGTCCCCGTCCATTTTTTTTAAAGGAAAAAAAAGTACTACTTGAATGAGATGTTTTGGAAGTTCTTTAACAGGGCAACCACCACACACCCTAGAAATAACTCTCTGGTTTGGCTTATTTGCCCGCATACTAGAGACTTGTCCCTCCACATGGAGACAGCCTGGAAGTATTTATGTACACACACACAGAAAGGGAACAACAGTCGTCCAACAGAGACCCGAGAACAAATACCTGCAGATTTTCAAAGGTTGCCAGAAGGTGAAACATTTTGCTGCCTCAGGGAAAGTACCAGACAACACCGTGTGGGAAAAAGACCCACTGGACTGGAGACTGATTCTTCCTCCATCGCAGACCAAACATACATCTCTGCTTCAGGTAAGAGCAGAAGATTCGCAATGGAAACACGGAACCACCCCACAGGTTAGCCATCATGGGGCAGCCCTCTCAGAGGAAGAAAGCACAGAGTAGCTTGCATTGGGGACCAAGGAAGAAATTGCTGCCTTAGGAGTGTGACGCTTGCGTTGCTGATCTGCAGTGGAACGAAATATGGAAATGAGGGGCACCCAGTATGCTCTGGGAAGCTTTGATATTTGGAAGAAGAGAGGTCCGTTGGGAAATAAAATCAAACAACGAGACAAGCCAATCTGGCAAGGCTCGGAAACTGTGGCAGTTTGCCTGTGGTCAGCCCTTTTGTCAGTTCTCCTTGATGGCTGGAGACAAGACTACGCCAAAACATGTTGTGGAGGGAGGGGGTGTTCATATTCCCCTCCCCCCCCTCTCTCTCCCCGTCTTTCTGGCACTTGGCTCCCAAACACATATGCAGCTTTTTAAAAATACTAATATTAATAAAATGTTACAGAATGAGGGTTTTCACTCAGCTCCCCATTGGCTCCTCTCCGTGGAGCTGTTTGAAAACTTTCTGACAGCTCAGCAGCTTGATGGCATAATTTTCACACCGTCTGAGATGCAGATGAAGGACAGAAAGAGTCCTGTGCTTTTTCTCGTCTGGCCCTCGGCATTCTGTACATAAAGGGCTGGGTGGGAAATTCATTTCCATTGCTTGCTTCAAGCAGACAATGGCAGCACTCGAAGAAAGAGAAAAAGAAATCCATGCAGCCATCTATTAAGAATCGGGTTCTACTGAACCTTCTCCTCTTTTCCGGGGCCTCAAATCCCACAGCAAAAGGAACACCTGAAGACTTTGTTTCCCAGACCAAAATGTTAGTGGTTCTGCTTTTCGGCCCATCAGCCCTCTAAGTCCTCCAGCTCCTTAATCCGTATCTTCATTGTCCCCAAGGTATGCACTCGATTTAAAACTGCCACAGAAGAAACTTTTCTCCATTTTTGCGGGTACGTTCTGTATAAAGTTATTATAGCTATGGCATAAATAAAGATCACAGATAAAGGTACAAATCACAAAAGCAATACAGTCATCCTCAGCTTACAACCATTTGTGTAGTGACCGTTGAAAAAAGTGACTTATGCCTGTTTTTCAACACAACCGTCGCAACATTCCCATGGTCTCATGTGATCAAAATTCGGCAACTGTCATGCATTTATGAGGGTTGCATGAAAGGTTGTTCCAGGGTCATGTGATCACCTTTTGTGACTTTCTGACAAGCAAAGTCAATGGGGAAGCCAGGTTCACTTAACAACTGCAGTGATTCAGTTAACACAGACCAAAATGAGACAAGGTGGTGCAGCAGTTAGAGTGCAGCACTGCAGGCTACTTTAGCTGACTGTGATCAGCAGTTCAGCTGTTCAAATCTCACCGGCTCAAGGTTGACTGAGCCTTCCATCCTTCCGAGGTAGGTAAAATGAGGACCCAGATTATTGGGGGCAATATAAATATACAGTGCATTGCTTAATGGTGTGAACCGCTTAGAGAGTGCTTGCACTATGAGGCGGTATATAAGTCTCACTAATAAATAAATAAATAAATAAACACCTGGGGCAAGAAACATTGTAAAATGGGGGGAAATTCCCTTAACAACTGTCTTGCTTAGGAACATAAATTTAGGGCTCAATTGTGGTTGTAACTTGAGGACTGCCTATACATTCAAGACTTCTACAACTATAAACCAATATCTGAGAAGCCCAGCTGAATACTGCATTTTTTTGGAAGTATAAAAAGTACTTCTTGTCAATAATTTCAAAGAGGCCCAAAAGCATTTTCATATTAAGCTCATTCTGAATTAGCTTTCTTGCCTTCTGTACTATTGTCACATAGCCAAAATTACACTATTGTGTAACATTACACTATTCGGCGTATTGGTGTGTGGAACTTTCCTGAAACCAATGGAAATTGGGAGCATAAGGATGTTCTCCGAAAATGACCACCACAAAGTGACTGTGCATTCACAGAATAACTGTCCTGATCAGGATAGCTAGTAACAATGTACCAATTTACCTGATAAACCAGATGTAATACTAGAAATAAAGATAATGCTGGAGACTGAAATTTGTGCCTTGGCTGATTCCCTCCATTTTGCATTAAAATAACCTAATTAATTTTTTTTAAATCAAGTGGAATAGAGAGCCTGAAAGGCACCAAATGAGATGTCTATTGGTACCCATGGGATCCAGACTCGGAATCTCAGCAATACATCATCCCCAATTAATAGTTATTTATTAATCAGTACTTACCTCAAAGCTGACTTTATTATTTTCACCGATACCCCAAGCATCACTTCATCATCCTACTCACTCCATGAATCCTGATCAGATAATCTAAGAGATAGGAAGTTGTATTAATTTATTTTTAAAATGTGTTGAAACAGAAGCTAATAAGGGTACAATCGATGCAAACAGAACTGTAACATTAAAATTCTAATTTTAGGTTTGTAAAGTTAAGGAAATTTCTTCTCATCATTCCTTTGAATTGATTTGGAATTTGAGAATTGAGTTTTAGCCTGTATGGAGGACACCCACTAGGGCAGGGCGTCATTTTTGTTATGTGACGTATCATGACTTTTTTGCCCTTTGCTAAAACAAGGGTAGACATGGCCAGCGCATGACGCGTCCGGCACGCGGGCCAAGAGTTTGACACCCCTGCACTAGGGAAATCTGCTGCAATGCTCAAAGATAAATATTTGGATGGAGAACCCTCACTACCACCATCATCAAAAATCCAAAATACCCAAACCTAACTCTCTAAAAGATACAATGAACGTTTTGAACATAAATGTTGAGCCTGATTCCCCCCCAATAAATAATCTACCTTTCAAGTTCCTATCCAACTTTTTAATCTTAGTCAAAAATCTGATGCATTCAGGACTTTGCTATTTGTTGATCTCCAAAGCACAGCTAAGGTAGATTCTGAGAGCATGCCATGCCCTCTAGTGGATTTGCATTTTAAAAGTAGGACAAATGTATGGTGCCGATTTAACAAGTACTGTAATGTAAGAAGCAGTCTCTACAATTAAGATCTAAACTAAGATTGGATTGAATTGATGTAATAGCATGCTATCTATTACACCATGTCTTACACGTATTACACCATAACACATATATTACATCATAATGTATTATACCAGTCACAGAAACGGGGGAAAGCACCATAATTATTTTTAGGTTAAAGAGGTTGTGGCCTGAAATGCTGCAGCCTGTTCTGACTTGGTCTTGTTTAACAGATTAACGGAGTTGGAAGGGACCTTGCAGGTCATCTAGTCCAACCCCCTGCCCAAGCAGGAGACCCTACATCTGCCTCTACCTAGGATCGAACTCACAACCTCCTGATGTCTCATCCAGATGCATTGGATTACATAAACATATAATGCTGAGGCAGATACCAATTTCTTTAAGCTAAATTTGCTTTCCTATCACATTCTCGCATTATAATATTCTTCTGTGGATCAAAATACTTCCCATGGTCACTGGATTTTTTCCTCTAAAAGCTATTCTTTCACAGCATTGAATGTATATGTAAAGTTCAGGACACCATTCAGAAACTACACTCCATGGGACAGAATCGTATTTGGCGTAGTCCACTGAGGCTCCTCGGTCCAATCTCCTTAAACAATAAGGAGTTTGTTTGTTTGTTTGTTTGTTTGTTTGTTTGTTTGTTTGTTTGTTTGTTTATTTATTTATTTATTTATTTATTTATTTATTTATTTATTTATTTATTTATTTATTTATTTATTTATTTATTTATTTATTTATTTATTTATTTATTACATGTAGATGCTGCCCATCTTGCTATCCAAAGTGACTCTGGATTCCAGTCAGGAATCCAAATTAAAGCAAACCAGAGAGGTAAATCGTCTAATCCAGGGGTCTCCAACCTTGGCAACTTTAAGACTTGTGGACTTCAACTCCCAGAATTCCTCAGCCAGCCAGAAGGGGGTCATACCATGTCTCTGATATTCCATCAACTGCGAAAAGCAAATACGAAAAATTCTAAGTTGCACTGAAATCAACAATAAGGTTGAATGTCACACATGAGTACATGAAAATTGGTGGTCGCTAGGAGTAAAAAATAACGCGATGGCACATAATCAATCAATTCAGTAATTAGCTACGGGCCATTTGACATCACCATAATTGCAGAAGAGAACGATGAAACCATGAACCAGAACTTAAATAGCCTGGAAACCTGTAATTTTTTCTTTGCCAAACAAATTGGGCATGTCTCCTTTAGATGGCTTCTATATTTGTAGGGATGCAGAAACAGAAAGATGTGGATCATTTATGCTAGCAGGTACCGCACACTCCACTTCTGAGACAGTAGACTGCAGACATTTCCTTACCCAATTACAGGTAGTCCTTGACTTATGACCACAATTGACCCCAAAATGTTTGTTGCTAAGCGAGGCATTTCTTCAGTATGTTTTGCCCCATTTTACAACCTTTCTTGCCACATTTGTTAAGTGAATCGCTGCAGTTATTAAGTTAGTAATATAGTTGTTAAGTGACTGACTTCCCCATTGACTTTGTTTGTCAGAAGGTTGCAAAATGTGATCACATGACCCCAGGACACTGTAATCATCATACATATGGACCAGGGGTGAAATTCAAAATGTTTCCCTACTGATTCTGTGGGCGTGGCTTGGTGGGCATGGTGTGGCTTGGTGGACGTGGCTTGGTGGGCGTGGCAAGGGAAGGATACTGCAAAATCTCCATTCCCACCCCACTCTGGGGCCAGCCAGAGGTGGTATTTACTGGTTCTCCAAACTACTCAAAATTTCCGCTACCAGTTCTCCAGAACCTGTCAGAACCTGCTGAATTTCACCCCTGATATGAACCACTTGCCAGGCATCTGAATTTTGATCATGTGACCATGGGGATGCTGCAACGATCGTAAGTGTGAAAAATGGTCATAAGTCACTCTAACTTCGAACGGTCACTAAACAAATGGTTGTAAGTTGAGGACTACCTGTAGCCACTTTCTAGCTGAAGAAAAATTTAATCTTCCTTGCAAATCCATTGATCAGCACATGGATAATTTCTCCAAAAGGTCAGAAAGGAACATTGGAGTTAGGTGTCCAATAAATTTGAATATACCATGAATAACAAATACTAATAATCATAGCTAAAAAGCAAAGGATCTAATTTTGAGTCAATTAGTCTGTCTTTAGTCTTACTTTGAAAGATTGGAAAGCAAAACAACTAAAGTTACTACTCCTTTTATCTAAGAATGTAACTGATCAATTTCTCTGCACACCTGCAAGAGCTTCTTGGAGCGAAAAATCTCACCCTTCTAGGATACTTTCTCCTTCAGCCAGAAAGGTCAAAACCAGTAGTGGGTTCCACTTACCTTTGCTACCAGTTTGGGAACGGGAGCACGCATGCGCAGAGCGTTTTTTATGACGTCCGGGCGGGTGGGCGGAGCCTCCCGCTGCCACCGCTACCGGTTCACTGAACTGGTGAGAACCGGTAGCAAGCCACCACTGGTCAAAACAAAAACATATCAACTTTTGAAAGGCCAAGGAGAGCCAGAAGCTGAAAAAGTGAGCTGTAAACAGCTCAGTTTTAATTCTCTCTGCCAAAAATGTATTAACTGAATTTACTATTTGTCGATCACAGTTCCACATTTGCAATGAAGAGCTAATGCTGCATTATTTGAGTATTTGTAAGAACTTTTAGTACCTAAATGCTGTTGTTGCTATAAACTGTTGTTGTTACTTTTCACCTTGTGCGTAACAAAAGAAATCACTATCTTCCCAAATCAGTGACCTCACCCGATTCCTAAGAGGTCAGTAAGGGGCGTGCATAAGTGCACCAGCGTGCCTACCGTCCCTGTCCTAATGTTCCCTCTTATCAGTACTCATCTTATGTATATAAACAATGTTATATCTATGTATATTACCAACACGTACTTGACAAAAATAAATAAATAAATAAAATAAAAAATAAATTTCCATTTAGTTTTTAGTTTTTAAAACAGACCAGAAAGGAAGGAGGGTCCCTATATGCTTAAATCACTCTAAATTATCATGTCTTCTCTGTTTTCAAAACAGCAATGGGGATGTGCCTGAAGTTATTTGGGTACTGCTTACAGTTGCTACACCAGACTCCGATGTCCAGACAATTTCAATGCTTTGAACTTTTCCCCCCACCCCTGCTAAATGGCAAAGACCGTTGTACTGGATTCAGCATTAGAGAAGTTGGAGACAATGAGTAACCCTCTCCATTCTAGCCCCCTCGCCAGGACAAATTCGCAGACATCTGCTAGCTCGAGTACAAGTTGATGATAATAAAAGAGACCAGGAATCCCTGTGATAGGCTGCGTTAAGCATTTGCAAATGACTGAAACTAACCTCCCTTCCACGGGCCTTAATTCAGTGGACGACTGGGCGTCTTTTGTTTTAGACAGCAATGCAGAGGTGCCTTAGCCGTGCTAAAGATTTTAACTATAATTATAATGAATGATACTTGCCAACACTGTGGCCCCTAATTAGAACAAGTCCCACAGACATATTGTCTCCTTGATTTCCTCTGCTGCCTTTCTCTTGCTTGCTTTCTCTGCCTGGGACACATGGGTCCCATTAAACGCTCGAGTATTTAATGTGGTTCCTGAAATGACTTCGGGAGTTTTCAAGGTCCGTTTAGAAATGCATATATTACACTACTCCAGAATGCTGCTCTGCCAGTAGAAGTCGCTCTTCTATCCTGGTGAAAAGTGTTTGCATGCACAAACATGGGTACGCACACTTAGTTGCACTAGGATTGTTTGCTATTTAATTGATTGAGTAGGTAAGATTCTTTTGAACAAACAGAAATAGTGGCTCAGGTTAAGGGACTAGCACGTCTTTTAGAGTGCTATTTCAACACAAATAATCTAAAATTAGAAGGGGTTAAGGGTAGAAGAGGCATTTTCTCATATAGGAGGAGTATCTTCTAAGATGGAGTTGCTATCATGTATAGGCTGTCCTCGACTTACGACCACAATTGAGCCCAAAATTTATGTGGCTAAGCAAGACAGTTGTTAAGTGGGTTTTGCTCCATTTTACGACCTTTCTTGCCACAGCTGTTACATAAATCAAGGCAGTTATTAAGTTAGTAACATAGTTATTAAGTGAATCTGGCTTCCCCATTGACTTTGCTTGTCAGAAGGTCACAAAAGGGGATCACATGACCCCAGGACACTGCAACAGTCATAAATATGAGCCAGTTGCCATGCATCTGAATTTTGATCATGTGACCCTAGGGATGCTGCAACGGTCTTAAGTGTGAAAAACAGTCATAAGTCACCTTTTTCAGTGCTGTTGTAACTTCAAATGGTCACTAAACAGATAGTTGTAACTCGAGGACTACCTGTATGATGGCTCCATTTAAATATGAATTTCCTCCCTTGTTTTTATAGGTTTACAGTACTGTCCAAGCAACCTGAGAGTTTATGTACATTCCCCTTTCTACAGGTGTAGAGGGAAAATCATGCTTGGAAGGAGCTTTCCGTGCTTTCTTGTTGCTCTGATCATACAGGTAACAAAGAAGAGGCATTCTGGGGATGTGGTACAAATAGGTTCAGGAAGGTTTAGGATCCAGGATTAAAAGGGAAAAGCTATGCCACCTCTAAAGCTGACACTTTAGCAGTGTCAGTGCTGACACTTAGCCGTGTTGATGTCAGGGTTCCAAATAGCATCTAAAACTAAATCAGAGTTCGAGGCAAAGTAATCCTCAAAGTTCCAATTTATTAACAGAGCCATGTTGGCACATCTGGGAGAAACCCGAATCTAAAGCTACGAGGGTTTCTCCACCTAGTTTAAAGTTCATTCCCTTGCCCCACACCCACAAGTTCATCACGTTGACCAGTCATCTTTTGCCAACGTGTCCGTTACTGCCATCAGCTTCCGGGCAGGTGCTGAACAAAGAATGACCTTGAGAATCTAGAAGGAATTTGTTATGGCTACATCCCTCATGCAATAGCCCCTCCCAAGTTCCCACAGCAAGAATACGTTCTAAAGCATAAAGTGTGGCAGGCCAAAGTCTCCAATCAAAGATGGCTTCGGCCTGACAGTTGACTTCTGTGCCTATAGGGAGAAAACTGAAACAACCTTTCAGTGCCCTACCACAACTTTACCACCAAGGCACTGAAGATCCTGGTTAACTACCATAAGTTCAACTACCCATCTGAATCACAGTCACAGTTGGCATATACAAGTATTATCACTGGGTCTCAAGTGAGTTAAAAATCCTTGCTAGAGGAAAAGTGAATTTATTTTTATTTTTTTTATTTTGTTAAGCATGTATATGAATACAAACAAAGTATAAACATTAATATGAATATATAAAAAGTACAAGTATGGTTTTGACTACATAATTATTTTACGAAATACATGGGGACTTTAGGACAGGGACGGTAGGCACGCTAGTGCGCTTATGCACGGCCCTTACAGACCTCTTAGGAATGGGGTGAGGTCAACGGTAGACAGTTTAAGGTTAAAGTTTTGGGGGTTTGGGGAAGAAACTACAGAGTCAGGTAATGTATTCCAGGCATTGACCACTCTGTTGCTGAAGTTGAATTTTTTGCAATCAAGTTTGGAGCAGTTTACATTAAGTTTGTATCTATTGAGAGTTTGTGTATTGTTGCGGGTTGAAGCTGAAGTAGTCATTGACAGGTAGGACACTGTAGCATATAATTTTGTTTGCTACACTTAGGTCAGATCGAAGACGGTGTAATTCTAAATTTTCTAAGCCCAAAATTTCAAGTCTGGTGGCATAAGGTATTCTGTTGTGAACGGAGGAGTGTAGTACTCGTCTCGTGAAATATCTCTTTACATTCTCAATTGTCTTAATCTCCGATATGTAGTGTGGGTTCCAGACGGATGAGCTGTATTCGAGAATTGGTCTAGCAAATGTTTTATATTCTCTAGTTAGAAGTACAATATTACCAGAGAAGAAGCTACACAAGATTAGGTTAACCACTCTTAATGCCTTCTTAGCAATGCTGTTTCAGTGGGCTCTGGCACTTAGATCATTAGAGATGAGTACGCCAAGGTCCTTTACTGAGTGAGGATCATCAGCAAGGTCAACAAGAATTCTGTGCAGGAGTTATCCCTTAATGATATTCAGAGTCTGAAGCAAATACTTCATCCAGTTTAGTTTACCACACTTTTAGAAGCAGTCAGTCCTACCAAAACAGGTTCAGAAAACAGAAACAATGATCAGGGGAATAGAAGGAACTCAAGAATGTTTAGCCTGAGGGGGTTGCCAAAGAGCAGGCATGGTCTCTTCACACACCTAATAGGATGCTACACTGAAGATCAAAACTTGTCCTCCAACATTCTACCATATGGGCATGAAATAACAACCTAAAACCATCCCTATCCATAGGACCAGATGGACTTTGTGCTTACTTCTTAAAAAAACTTTCCACCATACTATCAGAACCTCTAAGCATTATTTTTGACATATCTCTCAGAACCAGCACCCTACCCAACCTATGGTCACTAGCCACGGTTATCCCTGTCTTCAAAAAGGGAGACCCCAACCTAGTTGAAAATTATAGACCAATCTCCTTATGTTGCGCCACCTGCAGAGTCATGGAATCAATCATCAACCAATCCATTACCCTCCACTTAGAGACAAACAACCTACTCTCTCACAAACAATTTGGTTTCAGAAAAATGTTATCCTGCAACCTACAACTTCTACATTGTAAAAACATATGGACTACTAAACTCGACCAGGGCAAAGCTATAGACGCAATCTACATAGACTTTTGTAAAGCCTTTGACTCCGTAGTACACGATAAACTACTCCTAAAACTAAAATCTTATGGCATCTCTGGGCCCTTACACAAATGGATAACTGCATTCCTGTCAAACAGACAACAAGTGGTTAAAATAGGATCATCTCTATCAAACCCTGTACCTGTTAACAGTGGTGTTCCCCAAGGAAGCATTTTAGGACCAACTCTCTTCCTTCTTTACATAAATGACATTTGTGATATTATACAAAGCAACTGCGTCCTCTTCGCAGATGATGTAAAACTATTCAACACCACTGACAATACTACAACCCTTCAAAAAGACCTTGACTATATATCTGAATGGTCAAACAAGTGGCAACTACCTATCTCTATCAACAAATGCTCAGTTTTACACATTGGCAAAAATAATCAAAACACTAAATACAAACTAGATGATCATGACCTTGATGATGATCCTCACTCAGTAAAGGACCTTGGAGTACTCATCTCTAACGATCTAAGTGCCAGAGCCCACTGCAACTACATAGCAAAGAAGGCATTAAGAGTGATTAACCTAATCTTGCGCAGCTTCTTCTCTGGTAACATTGTACTCTTAACCAGAGCATACAAAACATTTGCTAGACCGATTCTTGAATACAGCTCATCAGTCTGGAACCCACACTACATATCAGACATTAACACAATTGAGAATGTCCAGCGATACTTCACAAGAAGAGTATTACATTCCTCTGTTCACAACAGAATTCCTTATGAAACCAGACTTGAAATTTTGGGACTTCAAAATTTAGAACTCCGCCGCCTTCAATCTGACCTAAGTGTAGCTCACAAAATTATCTGCCTCAATGTCCTACCTGTTAATGACTACTTCAGCTTCAACCACAATAATACAAGAGCTCACAATAGATACAAACTTAATGTAAATCACTCCAGACTTGATTGCAAAAAATTTGACTTCAACAACAGAGTTGTTAACTCCTGGAACACTTTACCTGACTCGGTAGTTTCTTCCCCAAACCCCCTAAACTTCAACCTCAGATTATCTACCATCGACCTCACCCCATTCCTAAGAGGTCGTTAAGGGGCGTGCATAAGCGCACAATCGTGCCTACCGTTCCTGTCCTAATGTTCACATATATTCTTACCTCTTTTTACTCTTATTCATGCTTGTACTATTACATATATATTCAATCATGTTTACTGTTTATACTTCGTTTATAATCTTATATGCTTGACAAATAAACAAATACAAATACAAATAGTGAGTTTAAATTAGAGGAAGCCAGATTCCAATTAAATTTCTGAAAAAGCTTTCTGTAAGTTAGAGCAGTTCAACTGTAGAGCCATGAACATCTGCAAGAACTTGCTACTTCCATCAGGCATCAAGGCACTGCAAACTCTGTTTTGTACATTCAACGTCAAGATGCATCTACAAAAAGAAAAGTCCTTGTGCTATAATGCAGCAGTTCTATTACCTCCGTTCTGCACCCTCATCATCCCCACCATCCTTCCTGCAGATATCACTAAGTGGAGTCTATCACTAAAGTGGAGTCTATCACTATCACTAGTGTATAATCACTAAATTATACAGAAAGTTCTTGGATTCCTTTTCATTGGGAGTGTTCCAACCAAGGTAGATAGCCATGGGTCAAGGAGGCTTTAATTTATGTTCCTGCATTAGGGAGAGAGATTAATTTGATGATCTAAATCAGAGGTGTCAAACTCGATTTCATTGAGGGCCGCATCAGGGTTGTGTTTGACCTCGAGGGGCAGGGTGGGCGTGGCTGGGGTGGGCGTGGGCAGCTTGATGTCACTCCTATCGGGGCGCCTGTGGTGGCCCAAGCGCTCTGCCAGTATAAACGGGTTCCTGAGCTCCGTTTTCGGCTGCGACGGCCTCCTGCAACCCTCTGCCAGCAAAAACAGAGCTTGGGAACCCTTTTTCGCTGACAGAGGCACTGCAGGACGGTCCTTTGCTGTTTCCAGGGTGGCCCCGCAGCCCAGATCTAAGCACCCTGCAGGCTGGATCCGGCCCCTGGGCCTTGAGTTTGACACCGCTGATCTAAATGGTCCTGCCCAGTTCTCTAGTCTTACCCTCTCTGTTCTGCTACTGCACCATACAGGTAGCAGACATCTACTAGCTTTATTGACATTCCTCCTTGGATCTTAAGCTAGCACAGTGAAAGCTGGCAGGCATCTTCAGGTTCTATTTATACGCTGGATTGAAATGTTAACTGTAGTTATGTAGGGCATGAAGGTGTGGTTGAACTGGGTCAGTTTTCAGGGCCAGAATTTAAAACTGGGTAGAGGTAGACTTTTAAATCCTGGCCCTGAAAACTGATCCAGCTGCTCAGTTGCTCAGTGAAGTGTTCCTAGCAACTATACATTGATATATTCCCTTCCTACCCTATCCTTAAAACTGGTTAACATTATGGATTGACATTATTATGGTTGACATTATTATGTAGCGTTACTCTGATAAGTAATTTGAGGTAAAATGGCCCCAGTGGTGGCCCCCTTTTGTTATTATATGTCCTCAACAAATGGACAGAGCTTTTGTACAAATCTTCAACAGATGGATACACCCTTGGCTGGAAATGTTTCCAGTAAGAAAAATGGCTGCAAATGTGCAGTCATTGTGAGCACTGAAATCTTTGTTCTTCCACGTACTTTGGCCTGCTTTCCATCCTTCCTTTATCTGAAACTTGAGTCACTGCATTAACTTTCAAGAAATCTAAGAACAAAGAAACCTCTTGAAATTGGTTTTTGCTTCTTTATTGGTTGCTGATCAGGCCGTTGCAAAACTCCAACTGTCTTTTTGAAGAAGAGACAGCAAAGTCCCCTGCTGATATAATTAAAGAGTTATTTGAGTTCAAAGAATGACTGCACACAATCTAATAAAGATAGTTCTCGCTTAACGGCCAGTCATTTAATGACTGTATGAAGTTACAACGGATGTCCCAGAGGTACTTATAATCTGATTTTCACATTCCGATGGACAGAGAGAGAGAGAGAGAGAGAGGGAGGGAGGGAGGGAGGGAGGGAGGGAGAGAGAGAGAAGAGAGAGAGAGAGAGAGAGAGAGAGAGAGAGAGAGAGAGAGAGAGAGAGAGAGAGAGTCATATGATCACTTTTTAGATGCTTGGCAACTAGGTTGCATTTATGGCCATTTGTAGTATCCCGTAACTGCCATTTTGGTACTTTTTGCCAGTTTCCAGCATTTACTTCTGGTTTCCAGGGGTAAAACCACCCATTGGGGAAAGTGCGTTTGCTTAATGACTGTAGCGCTCATTTAACAACATTTAACAACATTTAATCATGTCATGTCCGCTTAACAACTGCTGCCAAAACTTTCATAAAAATCAGTGATGTGGTGATCCACTTACTGACTGGCACAACTTACGACTCTAATTCAGGGCTCAATTATGGTCGTAAGTCACCTGTAGTAGCCAATATTAGGTCACTGTAATAGAGGTGAAAATTCTGGCAGACACACTCTAAGAAACATTTCTGTGCAGTGTGAAATAAAATCATGCTGTTATCTTATTGGCACAAACAAATAAAGTGGTTCCCAGACGGACTTAGTTGGGCAGGTTGGGTGGTGAATCTTCCTAACCCTGTCAATGTTTGCACAATACCCACCAGGTGGCGCTGTGCAGAATGGCTTGACTGTGTCTGAACTACTTTAACAAGACTTGCATGAGTCCCTTATCAGAGGTCTCCAACCTTGGCAACTTTATGAGGTGTGGACTTCAATTCCCAGAATTCCTCAGCCAGCTATGCTGGCTGAGGACTTCTGGGAATTGAAGTCCACACCTCATAAAGTTGCCAAGGTTGGAGACCTCTGCAGTGACATTGTCTCATTCTGGGACCATTACATGCAGCAGCAACATGTTGATCCAAGTAATCTCTTGAAACACAACAAACTATATTGGATTTGATTGTTCAGAAACAAAAATTAGGCTGGACTTCTCTCCTAAATGGTTCATTAATTTAAAGTGGAACCGTATCTGAATTTCTATATAAAAATTGGTCCATGCTCTCAATAATGAAATCTTGTTCATTGCGATTAGGTTCAATCCTGAGTTCAATCTTTTCCAGGTGGAAGGATCTCAGGATGCAAAAGGCCAGGAAAATCTCTTTTTCGAAACTCTGGAAATAACATTAGGCCGGACAGCCCAATGTTTTGTCATTAAGGAAGTACAGATAATCCTCGACTTACAACATCTCGTCTAATGACCATTCACAGTTACAACAGCATTGAGAAAAAGTGACTTATGAATGTCTCACTTAGCAACATAAATTTTGGGCTCAGTTGTGGTTGTAAGTCGAGGACAAGCTGTATTATATAGTTTCTGTGCCAACAACCAGCATGACTGCTAGAAGCTGGATGTTCAACACAATTGAAGGAAATTCTGTAACACAACAGTAACTTCTTAACCTTAAGGCAACTACAACTCCCAGTATATTGTAACACTGGTCATACTGACTGGAGACAGGGTAGGGTTCCAGTTACCTTTGCTACCGGTGCGCATCGTGACGTTTTGTGTGCTCGCACATGTCCCATTGTGCAATTTCACTTCCGTGCATGCTCAGAAGGACGCTTCAGCCCGAAACACAGCTGAGGAGCTGCTCAGCTGTGCTTCAGATGAAGAAATAAAGGTCGGTATTAACCCGGGGGTGGGCGGGAGAGCTTTTTTTTCAAAGCAGAGGATGAGGAGAAGCCATCCAAACCCGAAAAAATCGCCGAATATTCCGATAAAAATTACATCACCAGCGGGCCGCTACTAGTGCGCACGTAGTGGTCCGCACTGGTAGGAACCCACTCCTGGCTGGAGATTTGGCAAATGTAATTCAGCAGTGACTGGAGGACCATGGAGGACCTATCATAGAAGCATTGAAAACTGCTAGCTACTACTTTTCTACCTTTACGGATATAAAAGTGAACTTGCTTTCTATGCTTTGCGAACTACTAGACCTGATACCTTTCCACGTCACACAATGGCTGCTCATTCTGAATTTAACAAAATAATTCATTTCTAAACTCTATGCATAGAGTTCTGTGATCTAAACAAATTCTATGTATCGATCTTATATTTGTATAGTTCTTAAATATGTCTTGCTCAAGGAACTACTGTAGATTTCATTTATCCACAAACATTGGATAAGCCTGCTTTTTAGCATTCTTGCCATTCTACACATACTGATTGTATTTCAAATCTCATTTTCTTTATCACATGCTTAAAGCGTGCGATAGAGCAAAACAAACATAGAATAAATGACTTCTGGGCAGTCTGTCTCATGCTGGCTGTCTCACAATTTATAAGGGTGGTGGGTTTTTTTTTAAAGATGATGGGGGAATGGGTAACATTCTTTTTCTGACAGTGAGAGCTGTAACTGATGACAGTCTGAATTAATTCCCCTTTCTTCCCAAGAAACACCAGTGGAGCCTGGGAGATTACCAGAGAGATATCCAAGGTTTTAGAAATTGCTTTGCAGATCAAATGCTCTTCTGGAAGTAGTATAAGCAAGGAGTTTGGATTACAGCGCATGGAGTCTCCATCGTGCTTAAATTTAGCTTTGTTGGTTCAACTCACACCATGTGTTGAGGTTGTATTGCACAAACAAGTTTGCCAATTAAGCAAGGTAGCTTCTTACAGTGAGTTTTAGGACTGATTTCTCAGACCTTCTCTATTCATACAGCTGTCTATCACTTAAAAAATGACAGACACAATGATCCAGCCGACTTTCTAAACTGAGTGGTTTTTGGTTTGCGATATATCAACATGTATGCTGGTACTTTATGTACATATTGCAGGGCCACAGAAATAACCATTTACCTCAACAAAAACATTAGATAGGATAATAGATAAAAGACTTCCCTATACTACATTTGGCAAATAAGAGCTGAGAAAGAGACTGCAAATGGTTAGCCACCTTTCCTTACTCAAAACAATCATTGCAATCTGCAACATGATTCTGTTTAGTAGTAAGAACCAGAGTAGCCTTTACCCAACCCAATGAATGTGCTCAGCCTTGAGGAGTGTAGTGCCATCTCCTTCATCACAGCTGCATCAACAAATCTTTCCAAATCGTTTTGCATAAATTCTTTACTTTCTGTTTCTCCATAAACTTGGACTTTAAAATTACTTCAGATGATTTTAAAATATACCGTATTTTTCGGAGTATAAGACGCACCGGATTATAAGACGCACCTAGATTTTAGAGGAGGAAAACAAGGAAAAAAGTATTCTGAACCAAATGGTGCAGTAATATATTATTTAATAAAATACCAGTGTAGCAGAATACTTTTTACAACTATGTACACTTTTTACAACCATGTACACTTTTTACAAACTTCAAACTTGACAGCTTTAAGACTAGTGGACTTCAACTCCCAGAATTCCTCCTCCAGTCATGCTAGATGGGGTAATTAGAAGGCAAAAATGCCCCAATTTTTGCAAAAAACAGCCCGTTTTTTGCTCGTTTTTTTGCAAAAACAGGGCATGCAAAGGATCTGGAAAGCCTGCAGAGCACTCCTAGGGGGTGGGGGAAGGCAACCCCCCCATTTTTGCAAAAAAGGCCCATTTTTTGCAAAAATTGGATGTGGGGGCGGGGCTTCGGGAGGCTAAAAATTGCTGTATTCGGTGTATAAGACGCACCGACATTCCCACCCTCTTTTGGGGGGCAAAAAGGTGCGTCTTATACTCCGAAAAATACGGTAGTTGCTGAAGAGATTCTTTAGCTCTGTTTCATCAGCAGCAACCATTGTTGGATCACAAATTAAGATAACAGTATGTGCTATTAATAAACAGTTTCTAGCCACTAGATCCAGGGTATCACTTAATCAATTGTCTAAGCAGGGTTAGATCAGATTATTAGTTGGAAGGGAAATACCAATATAATCCCTGAGTTTTGAATAAGATTGGGAAATCGATCAACTATACTTGAAAAAGGCAATGTCAAACCACTCCTGTACTGATGCCTAAAAACTCTTAATGGACACTCTACCTCATCCCAGGAGATGAGTTCAACTTAAACAACACTTTACTATAAATGAGTATGATATATATGATACACACTATTTTGATTAGAAAGGTTATTAAGCACTTCTTCTCATTTTAGCTGATTTGCAAAAATGCAAATGTATTTCTCTGTCCTAGCAAAGTTCATGTTGGATATCCAGAATATTTTTAAAGTGTCATTCTTTTTCCATCAGGTGGAAAAGCTGGCCCGGATTTCCACAGCCTTGTTGCAGGTTTTATATGTACATCTGGATTGCCATGATTACTCGTGTCCCATTGTATCTCATCAGATCAAGGATATGGAATAAATCAGGAGCCCAGTGCCTTCTATAAGTTTTAAACTAAAAAAAGAAATTTCTTACAAACTGTTGATATTTACCATGCTATCTGGGACCAGGGGGCAGGGGTGAAGTTTAAAATACACCAGTTTGCTTGCTTGCTTATTTATTGAATGATTTATTAGGTTTGTATCCTGCTTTAGTCTACAGACTTAATGTGCTATACAACAGAGTAAAAACACAATACAAAAAAAAAAGAATATCATACAAATAATAGAATTAATAGAAAACCCCAGGTGGCCATAAGAAACGTTCATTCCTGACTCAAAGCCCTATGGAAAATTTTGATTTCACAGTCTTATGAAACGCGAGGAGGGAAGAAAACTCCTCAAAGAGAAGTAGAAGGGTTGCCACAGAGAAGCCCTGCTTGCTGTTGGGTATCTGTAAAATACTGAGCGGCCAATTTATTTAAAATTGGATGTAGATTTTGCTGCACCTTTTTCCAAGGTCTTAAAAGTCTTTATCGGAAATCTTTCAGCCACATAGTAGGGCTGAGTCATCTGCGAAAGTGAGAGTTAATGGGGAAGATTGGGCCACGGAGAGAGAAGAAAGGGGGCTTGCCATAACTTGGTTGGTAGACTCAAACCCACCCACCCCACTCCTGCATCTCATGGCAACTCCCAAGTTCTGACAAGCCTTCCTAGACTCCTTGGCAGTGGGGCAAACGCTTGGCATGCTTTAGGCTTTGTTATGGTATTTGTGTTATTGCTACAGCATGTGATTTGCCCAGCAGGGCTGTCTGCATATTTAGCTGTGCCTGTGGCCTTGTGGTTTGCCAGCATGTGGATTCCCCTCATCCTGTTCTTCCCCCTCAGCCTTTAAATGGGGGCAATTATGGTCCTTCAGTGTGCAATTTGAGGATCAGGGGCTCCCTTTGCCACAGCGTGCTTAACAGTTAGAGTGCCTTTGCCTTACCTCACAGGAAGGATGAAATTTAGACATGCAGCATGCAGATAACTCCATCGGCAGAGGGCCACACACAGGCTGCAAAGGTACTACTCAACCACAAAATACATGCCTTAAGTTGACTTCTTGGAGAGAGAAAGGGAAAACCCCGGGAACTGAAGAGTTAAAACCAGGAGGGTGGACAGACAAAAGTCAACAAAAGCATCGTCTTGTCTGATTTAATTAAGAGATAATCCTCTTTCTATTAGCTACGATAATCAGGACTCACTAGTGGTTAATGAAGGCAAGTGTACACAATGGTGACCTCATGTGAATGGCCCAAAATCTCTGGAGTAGAAATGAATGGGATTATTCTAACCTCAGCCATCTCTGAGCCTGTTGCTGCTAGAATTGTGGGGGGAGGGAGTGAAAGCCAAAAGTACTATTTTTAAAGCACTGACATGAGAAGGAAATGATCAAACTAAGGTTATTAAAATCCATAAGCTCGCTTTTCAAAAAAGATCTTATTTACTTAGAATAATACATGCCCAGCTTAATCCAAGGCTGCCATTTAACTGCTTCGTTTTTGTGACATCATGGTCCACAATAACAAAGTCGTTCCTTTTTATTAACAGTTCTAATATCACATCCTCCTCACGGAATAGAACTGTAGCCTCCTCTTTCATCTTCAGTATAGTGGAAAAAGACAGAGGTGGGTAGGAGTTTAAAATGGATGTAAGTTACACCTCCGTGGAGTCCCTCCCGATTGAGGAACTCAAGAAAGATCATTGACACCTGCAGCCCAGAAACACAAAGCAGTCTTCTGTAGTTCTAACAGACGTCCGTACAAGATGTCAACACAGGCAAGTCAATGTGACCTTAACTCACTTATTTATTTATTTATTTATTTATTTATGGTTTCTTATATGCCGCCCCACTCCCGAGGGACTCAGGGCGGCTTACAACACAGGAAAAATACAAGAAAACCAATAAATTCAATTTAAAATCAAAATATAAAAATTAAAAATTTCAATATAAAAGCACCATTCAACCGCCAGACATACCCGGGGGAGAGTGTAGATGGAATTAAGCTCTACCCCCTGCCTGCAGGAAGAGCCATGTCTTAACGGCTTTTCGGAAGGCCAGCAGGGTGGGGATAGTTCGGGTCTCTGGGGGGAGTTGGTTCCAGAGCGCGGGGCCGGCCACAGAGAAGGCTCTCCCCCTAGGACCCGCCAGCCGGCATTGCTTGGCTGACGGGAGCTGGAGGAGGCCAACTCTGTGGGCCCTAACCGGTCGGAGGGAAGTATGAGGCAGAATGCGGTCCCGGAGATAACCTGGTCCTAAGCCATGAAGGGCTTTAAAGATGATGATCAACACCTTGAATTGGACCCGGAGACTAATGGGCAACCAATGCAGCTGGCGGAGTATAGGTGTCACGTGGGTGTACCTTGGCACACCCACCACAGCACGCGCAGCTGCATTTTGCACCAACTGGAGTCTCCGGATACTCTTCAAGGGTAGCCCCATGTAGAGCGCGTTGCAGTAGTCCAAACGGGAGGTGACAAGGGCATGAGTGACCGTGAGTAGAGCCTCCTTCTCCAAGTATGGCCGCAACTGGTGCACCAGGCGAACCTGTGCAAAGGCCCCCCTAGCCACAGCAGTGAGATGGTGTTCCAATTTTAGCTGTGGGTCTAGGAGGACCCCCAAGTTGCGGACCTGATCCGAGGGAGTCAGTTTCGCTCCCTCGAGAACCAAGGAGGGATAGTTGTCATAATCCTTAGGAGGCAATATCCAAAGCCACTCAGTCTTGTCGGGGTTGAGTCTGAGTCTGTTCCTCCCCATCCAGATCCTAACGTCGTCCAGGCATCGGCACATTACATCGGCTGCCACACTGAAGTCAGACGGGGTGGTGATGTACAGCTGGGTGTCGTCAGCGTACTGGTGGAAACACACCCCATGTCTGCGGATGATCTCCCCCAGCGGTTTCACTTAACTCACTTACTTACTTAACTCACTTAACAAATGTCTCACATAACAACAGAAATGTGGGGCTCCATCATGGTCGTAAGTCAAGAACTACCTGAATTACCTACTTGCTTTATGTTGATGAATAGGTTTTTACATCATCTTTTAATATTCTAGAGAAGTCGGCAAGATGGCTTACAAAAACGATGACCTCTCTCAATCATGCAAATTCTCTCAGCTGGACTTCTGCCTTCCTCTATTCTCTTCCACAAAGTTGTTTCAGAAAGTCTTCAATTTTCCAGCTCAGGCCTCATGCATGCATAAAGGCATTGTACGGAGAAAAGAAACCTGATCTACCAGTGGTATTCATTTTCCTATTGAATACAGCCCCATAAAACCATCAAAATCACAAGCTAAAGCTTCTAAAGGACCAGAAATTAACTAATACCAACAATGGGAAGCATACAGAAACTACAACATTAAGATGCTCTAAAATAAACGCTTTCAAAGTCTTCTGAAACGATTGTTAAGTGGGTTAACTTTGCCTTCCTAGAAATGAATGTCTATAGTGGCCGTTTATTATTTAAAATGTTATAGTATGTTCCAAAAATACTTTTCCTTCTTCCATATATGGCAGTGATGGCGAACCTTTTTTTCCTCGGGTGCCAAAAGCACATGCGTGCATGCTATTGCGCACGTGCGAGTGCCCACACCCATAATTCAATGGCCCCCTGTGCATGCGTGTGTGATCCCCCCGTGCTGCCCCACCCCTGTGCATGCGTGCACGATCCCCCCGCTCCCCCGTTTCCCGACTTCGGGTAGGCCAGGTAGGCCCATTTTTCGCCCTCCCCAGGCTCCAGAGGTTTTCTTGTAGCGTGGGGAGGGCGAAAATGGCTCCCCCGCCCCCCGGAGGCCCTCCGGAGGCCGAAAACGCCCTCCCAGAGCCTCCGTAAAAGCCAAAAATCAGCTGGCCGGCGCGCACATGCGCACTGGAGCGGAGTTAGGGCAACAGCTCGCGTACCGGCAGATATGGCTCCGCGTGCCACCTGTGGCACCCGTGCCATAGGTTCGCCATCACTGATATATGGCTTCCCATCCTTGAACTTTTGTGGCCTATTAGACTGGGCCCTTTCCTGAATTAACTTTTACTGCTCTTGCTGTTAAGCCTTAGCTGAATCGCTCATCCAGAAATTTCCATTTTTTTAAAAACAAGTTATTAAAACTAGTTTATTAGGCAATCTTTATGTAGCTTGTAATTTCCGGAAACAGTGCATGAAGAAAAACTTTTTTTTTCTTTTAAATGTGCGTAGTATCAAGTTGTAGCGTCTAAAACTGGAGTGGCAAGAAAAGCTGTACTCAGATCCGTGAATCAGCATTCAACAGGTGCCTCTCAAAGCTAGGAAGGGAATAGCCAGAAGTCCATTGACTCAGTAGCAGGAGGATACGGCTTATGATATAAACCCTGACATTCAGTTTGAGTTCTGTGTTCTGCAATAGGCACAGGTATGACCAGTGGTGGGTTCCTACCGGTGCAGTCCAGTGCGCCGTTCCGGTAGGGACCCGCCAATTGCGCAATTTGTGCGCGATGGCTCCGGTGCCGTCTTCACCAGTTCGTTGCGCGGTGCCATCTTTTTTTCTGAATTTTTGGCCTTCTTTTGCTTTCTGCGCATGCGCAAAAGCAAAATCTTACAAGGGGACGCTCGCGCGCGTGGAGATATTGGCAATTTTTTGTTTCCACGCATGCACAGAAGCAAAAAAATCACTGAAATCGCGCACACACGCGCCTCCCCTCGCGAGATTTCGGTGATTTTTTTGCTTCCTGCGCATGCGCGGAAGCAAAACCGCATGAGGGCACGCATGTGCGTAGCGAACGTGCACGCGCACAAAATATGATGATGCGCATGCAGCGCACCGGTAGCCAGGTAAGAGGAACCCGCCCCTGGGTATGACCTTTTTGTTTGCAACAAGGCAAGTTCTCTATGCCATGCTGACTCAGTGTGACTTCTGCCGATAGCTAACTACTGAGTGTGGGGATTGAAACTTTGGAAAGCTGAGATTTATTATCGTGTTTGACAGCAGGAAAACAAACTTTCTCAAGATAGAATGTCGAGGGTAGGACTTAATAGAATACTTATTGGCCAAGTGTGATCGGACACACAAAGAATTTGTCTCCGGTGCATAAGCTCACAGTGTACACATATAAACAGCAAGTAATACGTCACAGATCATAAATAATAGTTTTAATAATTAATCATAAGTTACAGACAACAATTGATAAATCATAAGAAACCAATAGGAGAAGATAGTAGGAAAGATGTGATGATGAGGGAAGATGAAAAATGAGACAGTGATGTGGGAATTAAGTGTTCAGCAGATGGCACAGGTGGGAAAATGTCTGGTTGTTTTGGCATGCCATGCTCTATAGCAGCATTCTGAGGAGGGGAAGTTGAAATAGATTATGTCCAGGATGTGAAGGGTCTGTAGATATTTTCTAAGAAGTTGAATGATGATTTATTAAGCACCTAACATAGCGTATTTTTCGGAGTATAAGACACACCGGAGTAAAAGACGCACCTAGATTTTAGAGGAGGAAAACAAGGAAAAAAGTATTCTGAACCAAATGGTGCAGTAATATATTATTTAATAAAATACCAGTGTAGCAGAATACTTTTTACAATCATGTATACTTTTTACAACCATGTACACTTTTTACAACCATGTATACTTTTAAAAAAACTTCAAACTTGACAGCTTTAAGGCTAGTGGACTTCAACTCCCAGAATTCCTCCTCCAGTCAGGCTAGCTCAGGAATAGGAGTTGAAGTCCACAAGTCTTAAACTTGCCAAGTTTGAAGACCCTTGCACTCCTAACCCCTAACCCAGGGGTCTTCAAATGTGACAGCTTTAAGACTAGTGGACTTCAACTCCCAGAATTCCTCCTCCAGTCATGCTAGATGGGGTAATTAGAAGGCAAAAGCCAATTTTTTGCTCATTTTTTTGCAAAAACAGGGCATGCAAAGAATCTGGGAAGCCTGCAGAGCACTCCTAGGGGGTGGGGGAAGGCAACCCCCCCCCATTTTTTCAAAAAAACAGCCCATTTTTTGCAAAAATTGGGGGCGGGGGCGGGGCTTCGGGAGGCTAAAAATTGCTGTATTCGGTGTATAAGACGCACCGTCATTCCCACCCTCTTTTGGGGGGCAAAAAGATGCGTCTTATACTCCAAAAAATACGGTAATCTATGCTGATAAGAGGAGATGGAATTTGAATTCAGCCCCAAAATCATATTGAAGTCCCCAGCCCTAATCTACGAAAATGCCTCCTTTGAAGTAAACTGCCGAATTGTTCCGCTCTAGTCTGCTTGAGAAGAATGACAGTTGCTTCAGTGTTGGGATATGTTTATTTGTTTGAATATGTATTATTGCATTGAAATCTTCGCTATTTCTGAGAGCTCCGCGTGGAAGGATTTTATCCCCACATCAACAGTCCTATAAAGCAGGCTGGGCTGTGAGTGAATTGACAGGCCTGAAATCCTTCAATGATCACTCTGTGGCAGAGGTGGCTTCCTACCGGTTCTAACTGGTTCTTTAGAACCGTTAGTAAACTGGTGGTGACGTCACGGAGCCGGTTCTGTCAGTGCCGGTCCATGGGCGCCACCATCTTGTTTTTTGCTTCTGCGCATGCGCAGAAGCCGAATTTTCAGGACTGCGCATGCATGCGCCCACACAGCGCAGCCACGCGGCGCGCAATGCGCACGCAGCCACGCGGCATGGGAGGAAGTGAACCGGCGGCAAGGTAAATTAGAACTCACCCCGGCTCTGTGGTATCGCTCTTTTGTATTTAGTTTTGAAACTTTGCTACTGAAATGCACATATCAATTATCGTAAGTGAATAAATGAGTATATATGTGTCTGATTCAGTGAGACAGATAATCTTTTGGATTCCCAACCATGAACATCCAAACCAAATTGTGGTTTGCTTGTTCTCGTCTATCTGAACATTCATTTTTCTTGCTTCACTCATGCTAGACAGATGTTTTGGTTTATCAGTTTTGCATGTGCTCATCCATGGGGCCTATTTTCACATCTATCTGTTGTTGTTTTTCCAATATGTGTATGGAAACAGAAATAATATTTTTTTATATATACACTTGCAAATAGTGAATTTCATTTTCTTGTACAAATTTCTAAATTCATTTTAGTCTAAAATATGCATTGTGATTCAGGGAGGGTTGTTAAGAATCGAAGTGAGGAATCGAAGATGGCTGTGTTCCAATCCATAAATTAGTCTGGAAGAGGCAGATAAATTCATATTAAAATTATAAAAGAATAAAATCTTGTAAACTTTCAATCTCCAGTACGCTGAAATTATCATAACAAGTGCAGAATTATTGTTGTGCTTGCCATTTCTGTCCATCCCATTGCACAAGTTATACACAAAAACACAAAACTGTTTTTGACCATCCAAGAGAAAACAGATTAAGCATCGGTGAATCCCAATAATGTTGCCTGTTATGCAATAGTGAAAATTAAAAAGGTACAATTTCATAAATTAAGTTTTCTGTTTTCCTTATTGTCCTATTTTCAATGTCAGCTCTAAGAGATCATCACTTCCCCAGATTGAATTATTTTGTGGCACTACTTCATATTCTATTACAGATGCAAACACTAGAAGAGAAAACCACATCAACTACATTGTAGATAAATAAATGAATTGAGAAAAAGAGATTCCGGAGCAAAGCTTGGAGATGTCTGAGGTATGGTCCTTTTTCTAATTATAGGTTGGTAAACTGGGAGACTCTAGATGCCCAGGCGAACTGAAAAAATAAATCTCAAAAGAAAAAGATAGTTGTCTGCCAAGAAATTTAATACTGAATGTTGGGAGCACAGCTCTGAAACAGATTTAATTGAAGATATAGCCTTAAGAATATGTAAATAGTCTCTCATTTTCTTGACTAAAAGGAGAAACAGATGCCAGCCCTGGGATCTGAGATTAAATATGAAAAACATTGAGGCCTCTAGAATGTTATTTAAAATGTATATAATGAGATACTTATCTCCTTAAAGAATTGTACAGCATTTTGCCTTTTGTGCACTGTATAAAATATTCCTTGAACCACCCAACTGGGAGATAAGCTTCGACCAACTAATTTTATAAAATACTGCTGGGCCAGCTAAATCTACAACATGGACAAAGATGTGGCATTGTGCTTGAGAGTTGCAGAGAATGTGGTAGTATCCATCACAGTGCACCTGTAATAAGACGGAAAGGGCTAAATCTCTCTATGGCTGCAGTTCCCTAGAAATTCATCCCCTATCCTGAAGCTGTTTTTTGCTTTTTAATGTGTGTTAAACGCAATGATTCTAAGTGCCAAAGAGATCCTAAGTACCAAAGAGATATATTAAGTGACTGAGGCCACCACATCCACACAGCTGCTTTGCTTTGCTCCTCTCCCTTCTTGTGGCTGGAAAGAAATTCTGCCGCCCTACTTCTTGCTGCAACACAAGCTGTCTCCTCACCATGCATCCAAAATTGCTCTGCACTACCTTGCTCTCCTTACAACTTTGACATGCAATCCTCTAATCTCCAGCATGATGGTTCCCTCAGCTGAAGTTCCATCCTTGCCCAACATCATCTACAACATGAAAAGCTCCAGTTGGTTTGCATCATCTTCTGGTTATTATATGCATTGATTGAATTAAAAAAAAATTCTTTCACCCATTGACCACTAGATAGCAGCAAAGAGTTAGAGTTTTTGGTATGGCTTAGTTGCCACCTAGTGGTCATCCAGATTTATGCAGCCACTCACTAAATGATGTTGAAGGGCTAGAATTTGAGAAATAGGTTTAACTGCAGGCATTAGAACCAGAACTGAAAACTAATTTGATAACATGTGAGAAGCTAAGAAGAAACAGCTGCAAACATACCGTATGTTCCGGCGTATAAGACGACTGGGCGTATAAGACGACCCCCAACTTTTCCACTTAAAATATAGAGTTTGGGATATACTCGCCGTATAAGACTACCCCTCCTACCATCTTTCTTTTTCTTTCTGTCTTCCTTCCTTCCTAACATCTATCTATCTTTCTCTTTCTTTCTTTCGTTCTTTCTTTCTTCCTTCCTTCCTTCCTTCCTTCCTTCCTTCCTTCCTTCCTTCCTTCCTTCTCTTTCTTTCTTTCTTTCTTTCTTTTTCTGTGTCTGTCTGTCTTCCTTCCTAACTTCTTTCTTTCTTTCTCTTTCTGTCTTCCTTCCTTCCTTCCTAACTTCTTTCTTTCTTTCTTTCTTTTTCTGTCTGTCTTCCTAACTTCTTTCTTTCTTTCTTTCTTTTTCTTCCTTCCTTCCTTCCTTCCTTCCTTCCTTATTTCTTTCTTTCTTTCTCTTTCTTTCTTTCTTTTTCTGTCTGTCTGTCTGTCTGTCTGTCTGTCTTCCTTCCTAACTTCTTCTTTCTTTCTCTTTCTGTCTTCCTTCCTTCCTAACTTTTCTTTCTTTCTCTTTCTTTCTTTCTTTTTCTGTCTGTCTGTCTTCCTTCCTAACTTCTTTCTTTCTTTCTTTCTTTCTTTCTTTCTTTCTTTCTTTCTTTCTTTCTTTCTTTCTTTCTTTCTTTCTTTCTTTCTTCCTGTAAACCAATCCCCACCGTGGCTCCTTTCTCCCTCGCCCAGCCCTCCTCCAAGACGCCAAGTGAAAGCAAGGTAGGTGGGTGGGTTGCTCCCCTCCCCTCCCCTCGGAGGAAGAAGGAGCCTCTGTCGCCGTCTCCGGTGGGACTCCAGCCACCTGACTGAGTCCCTGACTGTGGCGCCAGCAGGGTTAACGCGCATGGGAGGGAAGGAGAGAGAGCGCTACCGCCGCCGCTGCTGCTATCGTACTGAAACCTCCGTGCTGGGGGGAGCTCAAAAACAGCCGTGGCTGCATCCCTGCCATTCTCCAGCCAAGCGGCCGAAGGAGCCCCGGAGCCCCGACGCTGCCCTGCATCTCGGTCTCCTGCCGCCACCGCCAGCTGCAGCCTTCCCAGCAGGTAGGTGTGCGCAGGAGGGACCACGGAGCAGAGGCGCCCGGCGGCTTAAGGCAAGAAGCAGGTGGGAGACGCGGGCAGAAGCCTGCTGCCACCGATGCCACTTCTGGCATCCCTGCGCCTCTCGTACCACTCGCCGGGCGCCTCTGCTCCGCGGTCCCTCCTGCTCGTGCCCACCTGCTGGGAAGGATGCAGCTGGCGGTGGCGGCAGGAGACTGAGACGCAGGGCAATGTTGGGGCTCCGGGGCTCCTTTGGCCGCTTGGCTGGAGAATGGCAGGGATGCAGCCGCGGCTGTTTTTGAGCTCCCCCCGGCTCGGAAGTTTCAGTACCCGGCGTATAAGACACCCCCCGACTTTTGAGAAGATTTTCAAGGGGTAAAAAGTTGTCTTATACGCCAGAACATACGGTATATTTGGCTTAATAAATCAAAATTCAGTTATTTTGGGGCCTCTTAATGCCTTCTGCCTAATCAAGCTCCCTTATTTAAAATGCCATGGGAGGGGGGGGAGTTAAGAAATGCTGCAGATTTATGGTATCGCAGAACTGTATTGTGGAAGTGCAATTCAAGGATGCTGATGGTCAAAAGGATGCTGCTTAGATAAGAAAAACTCAGACTTAAATGGAGTAGGAGCTTGACCTTTTTCAGGCCATAGAACCTGCAGTTTAAATCCCTGGTCAAAGCTCTCGTGGTACTGTAAAAACTGGCTGCATTCAAGTGAACTTCTTTTGCCCTTAGTGTCCATAGAACACAGTTTGAAGAACACTTGAACAGAGATCTATGGAACAAAATGGCACTGTTGCTCTGTCTTTGCCAAGTAAGCGGTCTCCCCACAGAACAAGATTTATTTTATTTTTTATTTTATTTTATTTTATGGTTTCAGGGGGATTTCTAATTTCATCCCCTAGATTCCCATGAGTTAATGTCAGGTCCAAAATAAAAATACTAGAAATAAGTACCAGTAAAAAGTTTAAAACTCCCTGTTTCCCTGTCCTTGTTCTCATATTTCGCGGTTGAAGACTCAAGACAAGAACCGCTCAAGTTGCTGATCAGTTGGCTATGCGGAACTTCCTTGCGCATCTTCTTGCTTGCTTGGAGAAGTGACTTTCATTACCATGCCACTACGTCAGTAGAGCTGGCTCCATTTGGATTCTCGTGGCTCTTTTCTCTACTCACATGAATACACACAACCACTAGGCAAAAACAAAGGATGATTTATTGCTCTGAATCTGGAAGCCAAATCCATTTCTCCCTTCGCTTCCAGACCTCACTACTCTCGTTTTTGCTGTGGAAACAGCCATGGAGAAGGATGGTGGCCAGGTACTAGGTAATGTGGGTATTAGTGTTATTGTGTGTCTTTTGGAAACGTGTTTTCATCTGATGGGTTTCTGTTCTTAAATATTCAGCTTTTAACTATCATTATCACCAGCTACTGGGCAGTATTTTTAGTAAAAAGGTAAAATCTGAAAATGCCAATAAAATGTTTTGAAATGTTTTCATTTTATTAAATGAACACACTGAAGATTTTGTCTTAATTCAAATATTCCATATTTCTTTTTCTGTTCAAAATTCTCTTTTCTTTTTAAATATGGTAATTCTTTTGAATGTTGACCTAATGAAATAAAAATAGACATGTTGAGGACACTATTATATTTCAAGTTCATACTGGTTTATTTAAGGCAATTTGAAAGAATTCTAGGACACCAAACTCCAAATATCTTTTGAGTGGCTTCACAAAGTTAAAAGGACAACAATTCCATAAAAAGCAATGAACATCCACAAAACACTAACTACTCAGATGAGCAAAACCATCATTCCATATCCCCCTCCATTTGTTTCAAGAGGAAAAATAAATGTCAAATTAATATAAAATCTGGGATACTAAATTAAGCTATTTTCAATAGCTTTTTACATTTTAAATATGAAACCCACATTTAAAATAGTGGGATTAAAAATGTACTTAAGTGAATAGAATTCTGTTTCAATTCTAGGAGATAGTTATTTTTAAGGGACTTAGGAAATCACATTGTGGTGTGATAGGTCTATTGAAGACAGAGATATAGAGCAGGGATTCCCAACCCCCAGGCCACAGCCCATTGATGGGCCACAGTCCATTCACAGTCCATTCAGAACCGGGCTGCAGAATGGGGGGGCAAGTGTGTGTGTGTGCACGCAGCTCAACTTGCCCACACAGCGGGCAGGTGAACGTGTGCATGCAGCTCCATTTGTGCGAGCATCGGGCATGTGTGCCCTCTGCTTGCACAAAGGAGCTGCATGTGCGTGCTTGCCTGTCGCTTGCATGGAACCATCCCCACTCCACTGTCCAGGCAGTCTGTAAAGCTAGAAAGATTGGAGACTGCTGGTATATAGAAGATACAATGGGATCTGTAAAACTACAATATAATTCCTCGTTTCAAGTCTGAAACTCCCCAAAATAAGCATTGTAGCTATATGTGTCCTTTCCCAAAAAAGAGAACCCCTTATTTTTAGAGCTGACAAATCCAAGGGCAATTGGAATAAATGAAGCCATAAGAAGACCAAGCCGGTAGGTTTCTGTCCATGAAAACAGACAGGGCCACTATCTTTATCAATGAAAAGAAGGGCTAGGGGTGACATGATAGCAGTGTTCCAATATCTAAGGGACTGCCACAAAGAAGAGTGATCAACCTAATCTCCAAAGCATCTGAAGGCAGGACAGGAAGCAATGGATCTAATCAAGGATAGATCCTATCTAGAACTAAGGAGACAGAGAGAACAATTAATCAGTGGAATGACTTGCCTCCAGAAGTTGTGGGTACTCCCAACACTGGAGGTTTTTAAGAAGAGATTGGACAAACATTTGTCTGAAATGGGCATAGGGTTTCCTGCTTGAACAGGGGGTTGGACTAGAAGACCTCCAATGTCCCTTCCAACTCTGTTATTCTGTTATTTATTTGCCATCCCTGACCACAGCCACCATTCTGCTGACTAAAATGCCTCTTTGACTGATTTTGGGTATTAAAGAATGCTGCCCATGAAGGTATTCAGCTTTGGAAGCTGTAGCAACAGCAGCCTGTCCTCTGTGCTTGTAATGTTCAAGTAGAAGCGGGGGAGAGAGAGAGAGGAGTCATGAAATGTTATGATGTCAGATTGGCTGGAGCCAAAGGTGGTTTGCTATAAGACTATGCTGCAACCAGTCCAGCCTTCAATGAGATTATATTCTCAACTGTTCAAGCTGTTTACACATTCCAAGCTGCTCTGACTGCCTCTTTGTGGCAAGTTGTTTACATGAATTTATTTTGGGAAAATTCCATTTAACAGAACCAAGATTTCTTCATAAATCATTGAATCTCACTTGTGTACTGATAAAGAAAGAGAGACAGAAAAAGAGATCTGGATTAATTATTTGTTCTTTTCAGTAATCTTAGAGCATGTTAACTATGTATGTAGACAACATGCATGTGTGAACAGTTTACAGAGTCAATATAAATATTAGATTGCCTTTAGCTGTTTAGGGGGAGGTTGAGAGAAGAGAATGAACTTCTATCACACCTACTAATATCCAACCCATAAAACCAAAATCTTATTGGTCCCCAGGACTGCATAGAAATCCATGAGAGCAAAGACATAGTTTAGAATGTAACATTGGGTGCCTAAGTAAAAGGGCCGGCTAATCCTATCAGAGTAAGAACTAGGTGAATTTATGCAGAAATATCTTTCCAAAATTGGTGAAATCCTAACAGAAAAACTATCTTATCAATATTTTTTTAAAATTAATCTCTAGATCTTATGACCATAATTATACGCTTAAAGAGTTGAGAACAATGGTGCTGGAGTCTAAGAACACATCCTTATAAGAGCTCTTCACAATTTTGAAACTAATGTAAGACCTCAGATGGTTTGGAAAAGTGAGACAGGTTTTTGGTTTTGTTTTGTTTTGTTTTGTGTTGTGTTGTGTTGTGTTGTGTTGTGTTGTGTTGTGTTGTGTTGTGTTGAGGCTGCTATGACCCTGGAATTTGTTTTCCCTCTGCAGTGTTGTCTTTCCGCAGCGGGCTTGTAGGCGGTCTGTTTCTTGATTGGCAGGAACTCTTTTCTCTGACAGCTTCCAATTTGATCTCCCAAGCCTTTAGATACAGCACAGGAATAGCACAATTGTACAAAGGGGGACATTTACAGGTCAACTTCATACTCATTTGGAGAGGTTAGGAATTACAAAATAAAAAATAAAAAATGAGAAGACCAAAGTGTCCAAAAGAACTAGCATGCCAAATAGCTCATAGCTTTCATACATTCAGTCACAGCCCTCTGAATCAACTGTACAATTTCCAATACTATGAGTGAGAGTTCACATTATAAAAAGCTCCCTAAAAAATGTAGTTATCTTTTAAGTAAAATGATCCCTCCAGTGAATGGGTAGCAAATTTGAGTTGCCAGTTAAAGGGAGAACAAGGTATACACCAGTAGCGGTCTTGATGCTTCTGCGCATGCACAGAAGCGTCCCAGGCGGGTGGGCAGAGCCTCCCGCCAGTGCAACTGGTTCTAAAAACCGGTCCAAACCGAGAGCAACCCACCGCTGGTATACACAATTTTGAGGAAAGTGCACTTATTATGTTGCAAAGAGAAAGAGGGCTTCTAAATTTATTTACTCTTTTTTGTGCCACCGTAGAATGTAATGTAGTAATATTGTAGGGCATGATTGATAAAGAGAAGATCTACATGGAGGGAAGTATGCAATGGAGTACCCCAAGGCTCTGTTTTAGGCCCAGTACTCTTCAACATCTTCATCAATGACTTGGACAAGGGGATAGATGGGGAACTCATCAAATTTGCAGATGACACCAAACTGGCAGGAATAGCCAACACTCCAGAAGATAGGCTCAAGATACAGAAGGATCTTGACAGACTTGAACATTGGGCGCTATCAATCCATTAAAATCCATTAAATAAACAAAGTGAAATTCAATGGTGAAAAAAGTAAGGTTCTACATTTAGGCAAGAAAAACAAAATGCACAGGTACAGTATATGTGGTACCTTGCTCAACAGTAGTAACTGTGAGAGGGATCTTGGAGTCCTAGTGGACAACCATTTAAATATGAGCCAGCAGTATGCAGCAGCTGCCAAAAAAAGCCAACACAGTTCTTGGCTGCATTAACAGAGGGATAGAATCAAGATCACGTGAAGTGTTAATACCACTTTATAATGCCTTGGTAAGGCCACACTTGGAATACTGCATTCAGTTTTGGTCGCCACGATGTAAAAAGGATGTTGAGACTCTAGAAAGAGTGCAGAGAAGAACAACAAAGATGATTAGGGGACTGGAGGCTAAAACATATGAAGAACCGTTGCAGGAATTGAGTATGTCTAATGAAAAGAAGGACTAGGGGAGACATGATAGCAGTGTTCCAATATCTCAGAGGTTGCCACAAAGAAGAGGGAGTCAAACTATTCTCCAAAGTACCTGAGGGTAGAAGAAGAAGCAATGGGTGGAAACTAAACAAGGAGAGAAACAACTTAGAACTAAGGAGAAATTTCCTGACAGTTAGAACAATTAATCAGTGGAACAGCTTGCCTCCAGAAGTTGTGAATGCTCCAACACTGGAAGTTTTTAAGAAGATGTTGGATAACATCTTCTTAAATAAATAACATCTTCAGACACCATTTGTCTGTAGGGTTTCCTGCCTAAGCAGGAGGTTGGACTAGAGGACCTCCAAGGTACCATCCAACTGTGTTGTTGTAGTGTTGTAGTGTTGTTGTTGTTATTGTCGTCATTGTTGTCGTTGTCATTATTATTATTATTATTATTATTATTATTATTATTATTATTATTATTATTATTATTATTATTATTATTATTATTATTATTATTATTATTAGAATCAGCAGCTGCAGAAGTGATGCAAATTGGTAATATTAGATCCTGGACCTAACAGTTTTGGAGGATCCTCCTTTATATATCCATTAGTATAATGTCAATAGTGTCATACACAGCTAATATATAAATATCTGTCATGTGTTTATATTTTTATATTGTTATATTGGGAATGATGTGTTGATCAACATACACATGATGTTATTTCATTTTTGAAGTTAGCAACTTTACACCAAATGCAGAAAGAGTATTAACTGTAAGGGGGGGGGGGAATTTACAGGTAGGAGACAAGAGATAAGGGATCTAACAGAATCATGTTGACAATAGCAGCATTCCAGACATTTGAGCAGCACACAAATCTAATAAATAAATAAAACATATCTTTTCATACCTGTCTATCTTGCAAATACCCATTCCTATTGCATGCTATTTACATTTTAGTTTCTCCTGATACAGCTCAGTTCAAAATAATAAACTGGGCAGAAAACACAAACAAATCCTTTTTGCTTCTTTTTACAAGCATGTATTCTTCAAAACAGGGACATACATACTACATACCATTTTTTCAACCAACATTTGTACATCTTAAAAATGTACTCCACCATGTATTTGTTGCTGAGTTACTCAAATCAATCTACTTACTCTAATCGTCACCATCACTGCCTTGGTCTTTGCTACAATAATTTTCAGACTCAAACTCTCACTGCAACATAGTTAATGGTGATATTAGCCAAAATGTGTCCAGGTCCATCCAGATTCTCTCTGTGTGCTGAGAAAAAAAAAAGTGGAAGAACATGAAGGTGAATCTGGAATGGAAGACATGTCGGGCATTGTCTGCATCACCAGTTGTTTAGCCAATGTTCTATATAGCTATGGATTGGATCGATTAAAGTTTGTTGTTTTATCATCTGACTTTAAATCAAGTATGATAATTCATAATAGTTTCTTTAAATGATTATATTTTGTATTAATTCTAGCTGATTTTTAGGATTACCCAACTATTGTACAGCAGAGAAGGAACCAAAATTTACTTTTGCTGTATGATTATTCTGATTCACCTTATTCTCAGCTCAAGGTACGTGGCACCTTTAGGCTACACTGACATATGATGCCACCTCCAACGGAGACAAAGATTTGATTTTTTACTATGACATGGAAGGAGTTGGAATGCCTAAGCTTTTATGTCCTAGGCTAGTTAGTGCCTTAGCATAAAGCCAGCTCTGATTGTATCACACCACATCTTATTCCTTTCATTTATTTTTTAATTTATGCTAGCATACTTTCCTGCCTGCAATCTTGTCTTTAAAATTAGCATAGCAAAGCAGTATTTTGAATAGGAGTGTCTGATAATCTAAAACACATTTTTTTTAAAAACAGCATTGTAGCAATTTACTATTACTACACAACACATCTTAGGTGGCACTTCATTAATATTTTTACAGAATGGGGAAAATATTACGATGGTAATTACATGTTAATTAAAACAAATAGGGGAAATATTTTTATTTTATTTTTTAATTTTTTTTGTCAAGTAGTATTGGTGATATACATAGATATAACATTGTTTATGTACATAAGATGGGTACTAATAGAAGGGAACATTAGGATATGGGTACCTTTGTTATACTTTGCATATACAAGTTTGCAATACGTGTGCTATATGCCACTATTCTTTAAAAAGATGGAAAGGTAGCATTAAGCATACCTACACCTGCAGATTTCTGTTCTCTTTTTCTGTAAAAGACAGACTCACTTTGTGCTGAGGGGGGGAAATGGAAGAATTGATAGGGAAAATGCAAAATGCTACTGATTGGATCACAGCATGTATGAGTGAACCATATTAATCAAGTTTCAAAAAAGAGACATTTTCTCACTAATGATTTGGATGTCTTTTTGAGTGACCCAGTCATCATTTTGACAGCATAGAGTCTGTCCTCATTAGTGATTTATTATACCCTGATGGTTGGATGTTGCTCTAAGATGCTATAACTTACTTGTGAATATATTTGGTAATGTACGACATCCCTGGGATCTATAAAAATATAACTGAAAATTCACCAGTCTTATCTTTCCAAAGCACATGGATCTTCTCCCATTAGATCTAGGAGACAAGACTACAAAAAAAGAAAATGCAGACGAATCCTTCTAATTCCTTTTGCTAGATTTTCAGTACCTCTGTCCCCTGCTGAATCAGGGAACATACTTTAAATTTATATCTCTTGTAGAAGGATTATTTTTAAACCACCATATATTACATTTTGAGCATTCTGCAGTAGTTTTCAAAAACTGAAAGAGGATACAGCAGAAGTCTTTTCCCCGCATCTAAAGATTAAATAAATTTGAGCCATGAGAAAGCAGACTCCAGCAGACAAAAGGTTTAAAGTGTAACCCAAGAAGGCTGGTTTTTCCACATATGGTGCCATGTAATGAAATTAAGAAATTTTGGCAAGAAGTAGTTAGTTTAATCGAGAAAACCACCACATAGGAATTGACTTTAGATTGAATCACAGTTTTTCTTGGGAATTTAATGTATGCAGCTTGCAATTCCTATTAAGAAATCAGTTGATGAGGTGAAAATTGGGTGGGCTAAAATTGGAAACCTGATTCTCAGGTTGCCTCTGCATAACTTGTGCTTACCTGAAAGTACTAATCCGCAGCTATCTGCTTGCCATCCAGATCCTACATGCTGACTGGGAAAGACTGTTCTAAAGTAATGCTTAATGAAAAATAAATTCCGTTAAGGAACTTTTAATTGGATAATTCCTATGAGAATGCTGACGGTTTCTTTCAATGGATAATTTTAAAATAAAATGCATTTATAAACAATTGTTAATTTCACAGGTAAAATATGTATTAGTTTGAAAATTAAAAATATAAACATTTCTAGATTTTTTTCCCCTTGTATCTGTGTTAACCGTTTTCTTTTGCATTTGTTTTCCTTTTGCTGTTTAGTCTCAAGCAGATGAGGAGCATTTCCTGCTGAGTTCAATGAGAATGTCTTATAAGGTTTTGAGGTTTGCTAATTTACTGTCTAGAACAGTGAGGGTGAGCCTTGTAGGCTCAGCGTGTCAAAAATTTGGAAAATGCCTAACTTGACTTACTGGGCACTCTCTCTAGAAACCCCCCCCCCCCGTCAATGGTGTCCCGCTTTACAAAAAAAAAAATCTAGTCACTTTAATGTAGGGGCACAGGATTTGATTTCATGCAAGGATCTGGAGGATTCCAGATTTATTCCTCAGATGGCAATGCCTATGATTCGGGGAACAAAAAGTTATTATCTGAATCCAAGAGATCCTAGTTCTTGCTTCAATCACTCTTATATATAGTATGTGCAAGACTGTGTTCCTATATATCAAGGGTGTCAAACTCGATTTCATTGAGGGCCACATCAGGGTTGTGTTTGACCTTGGGGGGGCTGGGGGGCATGGCCAGGGTAGGAGTAGCCAGCTCAATATCATTTGGCCCGCCCGGGCTCCGTTTTCGGCCGCGACGGCCTCCTGCAGCCATCTGTCAATGAAAATGGAGCTTGGGAGGGCCTCACGCGACCCACCCAAACTCCATTTTCGGCCGCAATGGCCTCCTGCAGCCCTCTGCCAGTGAAAACGGAGCTCCGTTTCCGCTGGCAGAGGGTCGCAAGAAGCTGACGTGGCTGAAAACAGAGCCTCTGAGGCCGCACGTGACCCTCCCGAGCTTTGTTTTCGCTGGCAGAGGCACCATGGACTGGTCCTTCGCTGTTTCCAGGGCAGCCCTGCGGGCCAGATATAAGCACCCCATGGGCCGGATGCAGGCCGTGGCCCTTGAGTTTGATACCCCTGCTATATATTAAATTACAATATGAGTTAAATTTGATTTGTGTTAAAACAAATTTGATAATTAGCTTTTTAATTTGTACTGTTCTTTTAATCCCATTTATACATTGCAGAGTTGCAGATTGATTGGAGCAACCTATAATCCTGTAAGTAAGTAAATCAATAAGCACATCAATCATTAATAAATAATGGATAAATAGTGGATCATTATTTCAGTGATTGACAGTTACTCTTCTTCCAAATATTATTGGATTGCTGCTCTCAACAACTCCTGCAACTGACTGACCAGGACTGAGGGGATTTGGAGATCCACAACATATGAAGGATCATACATTCTGCATTTATACATTCAATAAAAGAGGAAATTTATGCTGTCGATATAATGGAATTAAGCTGATCTTTTTCAAAAGAAAGAGTGAATATTTCACCTCCCAAATTGCAAATTGAAGAAGGGTAAAAAAAGTGGTTCTATGTTACTACTTCGCCCCTAAACCAATTTAAAAAGAAGAGCAGGTGGAAATGAAACTAGTAAATTTTCCCATAGAAGCAGTGCAAACAAAATTATATGCTATTTGCTATATTCCAGCGCTCAGCATTGGATTAGTACTTCAACCAAGTTCCCAGGTAGCATTCTTGGGAGTCCAGGCTCAGATTAAGTTTCCCTTGGTTGATTTGCTATTACTTTTATTTAATTGGGTGTGAGAAGATCATGAAGTAGTAATCTGGGAATTACAATGAGCCCTTGTTCTAATCTCTACCTAGCACATTGTAGAAAGGTCCTATTGAAAACCAAACAGACAGTTATTTTTCTCCAACCTCATACTCGCTTTTTCCCAATTATTTGTTTTTAAAATTACTGGGTATGTCACCATCTTTCAAGAGTCGGAAGAAACTAGACATTGAATGGGCAGGATTTTTCCCCCCTTCTAGCCCTGCCAATGTACCTCTCAGTTGGCCAATGCCATTCTAGCTATTCCAGGTTTTGGTGCCTATAAAGTAGACATCCAACGGAGTTGTGAGGAATCGAGACATATTATTAGGTGGTTTTGTGCTGTGTACAAATGCCTACAGAAGACATTGTACTAATTTTCTCTCTGGGTATAAGGCAGAATTTAACACATATATGGGCTTCAGAAGAAGATGAAATACTGCCCTCTGACAAGGAAAGGCTTTGCTCATCCTAACATAATGTAATGTTGCTCAGATTTTTTTTACTCTTCCACTAAACTAGTTTACTTTGGTCTGAAATATGAAACCGCACATCTCTGTAGTACTACATGACCGACTGCAACCAGAACTACGACAGCCATAGGAGAGAAGTTATTCTAAGATACAACAAAAACATACTGAGTACTATTCTTTAAAAAACGCACTCTACAGTATAAATAGGGGTAAATCATGAGTATTTCCATGCTAATTTTTGAGTAGCTATTTAGTGGCAAGCTTCAATGCATTCCTTTACCAGTAATCACCCTAGTTGTTAAGAATTCATAGTATTAGTTTTTGGGCTTGTTTATTGTAAACTTTCTTAGTTGCTTTACAGGAGATACTGTAGAACCGTGATGGCAAACCTATGGCACACGTGCCACAGGTGGCACACGTAGCCATATCTGCCGGCATGCGGGCCGTGCAGCTCCAGCACGCATGTGTGCACTGGCCAGCTGGTTTTCGGCTCGCAGGGAGGCTCTGGGAAGGTGTTTTCAGCCTCCGGAGGGCTTTGGGGAGGGTGGGGGAGGGCATTTTCGCCCTCCCCAGGCTCCAAGAAAGCCTCTGGAGCCTGGGAAGGGCGAAAAATGGGCCTACCGGGCCCACCAGAAGTCAGGAAACTGGCCATTTCCAGCCTCCGGAGGGCCTTCGGAGGGCGGGGAGGCCATTTTCACCCTCCCCGGGCTCCAGGGAAGCCTCTGGAGCCTGGGGAGGGTGAAAAGGGCCCACCGGAAGTTGGGAAATGGGGGGAGGGGTCGTGCACACATGCACATGGGGCGGGGTAGTGCGGGGATGTGCACGCATGCGCAGGGGCGTGTGGCATGTGGGGGCATTGAATTATGGTGTGGGCACGCGCACAATTCTCTTTTAGGAGATTGTTGAAGAAAAGAGTGGCTTTATGCAGTGGGCAGAATGGCATGCCTGGCCTCTCTCCCCTGCTCTTATGCATAGCCTGCCCAATACTATTTTTCCTTTCCCTACTTTTCCTATGGGCTAATGCTTTTGGCTTAATCAACACCAACCCTCCACTGATCTTCCCATAATCTCCCTTTCTCTACTTCCCCTTAGCCACTGTCATGGAAGGCCCTGGCTTTCTCCTACTCTTCTCCCAAAAAGCATCCATCCAGAACACGTTTTGAATCCACACCCAGATCAAACATATGTATTTCAGATCCCTTGCAGACCAAACAAGCTAGTTTTAACCTGGACACATAGCACCTGAAAATAGCTCTTCCATGGAAGGAAGGAATCATGCATGGAGTATGTTAACCAATCCTAGCATACCTAATAAGTAGTGAATGGAACCAAAATCTGGAATAGGTGCACATGGTTTGGGAATTCTGGCATTCCAGAGTGTAGTACATAGTTTAAGAAACAGCTGCAGAGCATTCTGTATAGAAAAAACCGTAAGTTTCTGTGGTGGCTTTTTTGTCACCCAAAGTAAACTAGCTGACAGCTAGAACAAAAGACAGTATTTTTGGTCTGTACAATTTAAAGGAATGACAAGGATTATGTGTTAGAATACCAAGAGGAAAAGTTCACATGATGAAATCTTTTATCAAAGATGCATGAAAAGAGTTTTAAGAAACTCAGCATGCAGCCTTCATCCTTGCTAAAGATTCATGTGTATATCTGTAGTAGCAGCTCCCATACCTGAACACTGTTCAGCAATAATTTTAACAAAAGGTTAAAGGGCTCCCAAATAACTTCCAGGATTTCTTAATTTTGTTCCCCACTTATTATTGATGGATTTATAAAATCTTCAATGTAGAAGCCAAGGGTTGTTGATATTCCAAGATTTTAGTACATACCGTAAGCAAAAGCCACAGAATTGTATGATTGCTTAACTCTTCCACCAATATTTCATTTCTTCTTCCTTGCTAAAGATTGTGACATATGCTCCACATACACAGCCAAAATTAGATTTAGATTTAATAATTACAAGTACCTTCAACGTTCACTGTAAATGGAAAATCAAACATTCAGAGAGCGATAACATTCTTCTGTGGTCGAGAAAAGAGGCAATCATTTTTTTTTCTGATTAAGAGGCACAACTTTTTATTTTTAATCTCCAAGGATCTCAGGATTTGTAACCAGTAACAGGGAAGTCATGGAGGAGAGCAGGATTACAAACATTTGGGCCCAGGGTTATTGTTGTTATTGTTGTTTCTTCTTCTTCCCCTTCTTCCTTCTGATCCATCTTCCAAATGTGAATAATAGCAAGCTTTGGGAAGCTTAAACACACTGTTTTGTAACTTCAACAGGCACAGAAAGATTGAAAGTTTACCACCAAAACTACGTGGCATTGTTGTCATTGAAGACCATAAAATGGGAACTGGGGGCTGCATGTCACCCAGAGGCTTTAGGTTGTCCATCCTAGGTTCAATTGTACTTTCTCCAATTTAGTGCCTCCAGGTACTAGTTGGAAATTCTGGAAGCTGAAAACTAACAGATCTCCAAACTCTTTGTCAAGGGAAGGATGGTCTAGGACAGGCATGTCCAATCCATGGTCCACAAGCCACCTGCAGCCCTGGACACCTAATACTGAGGCCCCATATGATCATACTAAAATATAAAAATATGTATATATTTTATATGTGGCACAAGACAATTCCTCTTTATTCAGTGCAGACTAGACCAGTCAAAAGTTGGATACACCTGGTCTAGGAAAACCCAGCTTATTTTGGAAAAAGGTTAGAAATTCACTGTGAAGCAAACAGATAAATGCAGACACTGATGGGTAATATTGGATAATATTGTTTATTGTTTATAAGATTGCAAAGATGGCAGAAAAAACAAAAATATTAAACAGATGCAGTGGTAAGTGGGCTAATGCTAAAGAAGTTCAACAGATGTTTGGATAATGTGTCAGGGGCCATATATTTTCAAAAGCTCCCTTTGAGGGTAAAGAAAACTCACCCTCAAAGGGAGAGAGATGTTCACTGCTTTTCAGTCCACACAGAATCTTCCACAACCTTTTATCTCCTTAGAAGTTGGAACTCCAATTCTGGACAGGTGAAAAGGGGAAGATCAGGAATGTGTCTCTAAGGTAAGGTGACCAGACATCCCGCTTTTGGCGGGACAGACACGCTTTTCAAGCGTGTGTCCCGCGTCCCGCATTCTTTCCAAAAAGTCCCGCTTTTTTGGAAAGAATGCCAAAACAGCGGGACGTCTGGTCACCTTAGCCGGGAAGCACAAAAGAGAGGTATCGGAAGCAAGTCGGGCAAAGCGGAATTTCACCGAGGCGGCTGCCTGCTGGGGAGAGGGGGAAGGGGAGCTGCTCCTCCTCTCCTTCCCCCGCCCCATCCCTAGCCCCGCCCTCGGAGGCGCCGCTGCTGTTGGGATGCGGGTGGAGGGGTGAGGGACGAGGAGCCGTCGTTGGTTTGAGCTCACGAGCGGCCCCTCCGGCAGCGCAAACAGCCCTTCCTCGTCCCCCTCCCCCTCCTTCCCCCCGTCGCCTCGCTGCCACCGTTGCCCTGGGGCCGGGCGGGAGACCGGGAGACCGGGAGACCGCGGCGCTTGGATGCCTGGAGCTCGCGATGACAGGTAAGCTGCCGGCTGCCTCCTTTCCCCGTCTCCCGCCTCCCGTTCGTCGCTTGCCAGCCCGGCCCCAGGGCAGCTCCCGAAGGGGAGGCGGGAGGCGAGGAAAGGCCTCCCGCCTCCCCCCCCCACCTGGACGCCGACATTTGCTGTGTTTTGCCCTCTGCGCATGCGCGGCGTTCTGCGCATGCGCAGAGGGCAAAACTCAAATGCCGGCGCCCAGGCGGGCCCGCCCCCCCCATCCCGCTTAAAAAAAAATCTGGTCACTTTACTCTAAGGAGAAGGGTCCACAGCCTCCTGTTCTGACCCGGCTTCCTGATAACAAACCCCAACACAACAGTGTCAGTACAAACCTTGTTTAATAATAACAGCTACTAATTGGCTTGTTTAGCAGTCGTTCTAAAGTCAAATAAATTATAAAGCAGACTTTTCTGAGCAACGGCTATTAATTAAGTTCCTTAACAGCCTTAAGTTAACAAAATAACTTCTTAAGTCAGACTAAGAGTCTTCCAGATAACAGCACACAAACCTGGCTGTTTGGCAAAAGGCCAAAGAGGAATTTGCAGGCAACTTTGTTCAAACGGGACCAGACACAGAGGCTTGAATTTCAACGACCAGGACTTGGAATGAACTTAGTTGCTTCCTGCAAATTCCTTCCTCGATTTCACCACTTAAATAGGCTATGGGAGTGGCCAATTACCCCAAGCCTTACTCTCGAGTAGTCCTCCTCAAGAGCCATTCCTGCCTTTTGACAGCTCTGCACACACGCACATTGAGAACAGCTCCTCTTCTTCTTTGTCTTCACTTATGGCAGCCTCTGGAGGTTCTGAAGGCCCTGGCTCAATCTCTGTCTCTGCCATCAAGTCCTCTCCAGCCTCCTCACTGTCCGACTCTGGTACCAGCTGCACAGGCCGCTGAATCAGCTACCAGCTACATAGGCCGCTGGCGGGCCACAACACCTCCCATAACCACACACACACACACACACACACACACACACACACACACACACACACACACACACAGTATTTTTTGGACTGTAAGATGCACCGGAGTATAATTTTGAATTTGAATTTGAATTTATTAAAATTTCTATGTCGCCCAACTCCCAGAGGGACTATATATAAGATGCACCATGATTTCGAAGAGGAAAACAAGAAAAAAAATAGATTTTGGCCTCCATGCCAGGGATGGGTTCTAACTTACCTTGCTGCCGGTTCGCTTCCTCCCGCGCCGCATGGGCGCACCTCATGGGCATGCGCACACTTTGCGTGTGTGCACATTCGCAGTCCCCCAAAAAAATTCTGAAAAAAAAGCCGAAAACAAGATGGCAACACATATGCAGTGCTGAAAATTCAGCTTCTGCGCATGCTCAGAAGAAAAAAAAACCTGGAAAAATTCAAAAAATCCCCCCAAAAATTCAAAAAAAGTTCAAAAAAAAGATAGCGCCGTCCACGGACCGAACCGGTTCTGTGACATCATCATGACATCACCAGCGGGATGCTACCGGTTCGGGTGAACCGGTCCGAACTGGGAGGAACCCACCTCTGCTCCACGCGTCTGGTTTTTGCCCTCCCCAGCCCCCAGGAGCACTCTGCAGGCCTCCCAAACCCTTCATGCGTCCCGTTTTCGCCAAAAACAGGCCCATTTTTTGCAAAAATGGGATGTGGGGGGGTTTGGGAGGCCAAAAACGGTCTATAAGATGCACAGACATTTCCACCCATTTTTTGGGGGGGGGGTGCGTCTTATAGTCCAAAAAATACGGTAATAACAATTTTGCTTCTGCTTGTCTGGTGCCCTAATGGGCATCAAACCAACATGATTTTGAGTTTTTTTGACCTTGGATTTTGGAGCATGTGTGATAAAAGTTTGGAAAACTTTTAAACTTTTTGAAAAACTGGTTTGAAAAAAGGGGATTTTTAAAAAACATTTTGAGAAAGGGAAAACTTTTGTTAACCAGGCTGGCTCTGACAGGGAGCATGGAATTATCCAGAAATACAGTAAATGCCTTTCTTTTCGGCCACCTTCTGATATATCTGACTGCATGCTGTAAAACAGAGATACACATTCAACCGAATGACTGTTCTTTCCCTTAGAGAGGGATGCATTTTTTTTTTACTTCTTGTCATATTAGCAATTAAAATGCAATGGCAAGTTTTCAAACAACTGAGGTGCAAATTCTGAGTCTCTGCTGCCAAATAATTACAAGATACCCTATAACTGTGCGTCAAAACCTTTGCCCATACTAATTTGTTGAACTCCAGCTGGGAATTGTCAATCAATTGTTCAACAACTTCATTCAACATGGTTTCTGAAGAAGTTTAAGCTACAGTGTAGAATGGGCTGCATATAAGCTATCAAAGAAAGTCACTGCTACAATTTGCAGGGGGGAAAAACCCCTCTTGATCTCACCTGAGTCTTGTGTCTCTGATCAGGGGATGATCAGAGTAGACTTCTTGTTTTAAAGGTATGCCTGCTGCTCTCATAGTCCAATAGAAAAATAGCTAAGCTATATTAACAGTAACTACAGCTACAATCTCCAGCACACGTTTTCAGCTCAGATGTCAGTAGGGAGAAAAGTGGCACATAAATAAAACAAATAAATATATAATTATAGTTTACATTCCTTTCTTGCCTATGTGACTCTCCTTGCTTACCTCTAAAAAAATACAAGCCTGGTTTTTACCAGTGTTAACTCTTTAGTGCTAAGAAAAATACCCATGTTTATTTCAGGCTTCTGTAAAAGCTTTCATGGTCATACAAATCCTTTCTGATTCTGTGAGAAGTCGGTGGTGTCTTGTGAAAGAACCTATTCAATCAGTCCCATCATTTTGATTTATACTTCTTTGGCTTGTACCGTAGCTTCACATATCTCGGCCTTTCTCTCTGCAGCCAAAGAAAGTATCTCTTCCAGATGCTCTTCTCCAAGTGGGGTGGCCCTGTCCAGAAATGCAACTTACGCTAGCTAATAATGCTGTTTACCCAGCTCTAGGGGTAGTGGCTTTTGAGCCTTTAATAAAATTTCCAAACATACTAATTAAAAGCTGCAACATCTGGGAATGAGTAGGTTGAATAGACATTTGTACTTAACAGGGTGGCTATACTGTACTGTCTTTCCATTAAAATATTTCTATATGAATTGGAGAAGAGCTTCAGGGGAGATTATCTAGCTCGTGGGTCAGCAACCCGCGGCTCTGGAGCCGCATGTGGCTCTTTCATCCCTCTGCTGTGGCTCCCTGTTGCCAGTTGGCTCCACAATTGATAGGGCTTTCGGTTAGGGGGTCACCACAACATGAGGAACTGTATTAAAGGGTCGAGGCATTAGGAAGGTTGAAAACCACTGGCTTTGGGTAACTTGCAAGAGCCAGTCTGGTGTAGTAGTTAAGGCATCAGGCTAAAAACCAGGAGGTGGTGAGTTCCAGTCTCCCCTTAGGCCAGGGGTCAGCAACCCGCGCCCTGTTGCCAGTCGGCTCCACAATTGATAGGGCTTTTTGTTAGGACAGGTAGAGGAAAAAGGGTGCCGTGCTAGGAGGAGACTCTATGGTGGGGGAACCGGACTTCAGGTCAGCAGAGGAAAAAGGATGCCACGTTAGGAGGAGACTCTATGGCAGGGAAAGTAGACTTCCGGTTGGCTCCAGAATTGAACATGGGATTTCCAGTTAGGAACTTTGTGACTCTTTGAGTGTTTAAGGTTGCCGACCCCTGATCTTGATAGTCCAATCTGGCTTGTATGTTTTTTCAGGATGGGACGAATCTTATTTGATGGGATGTGGCAGGAAGACCTGTAAAAGTATAATGGGACAATGGGACATCCCCATGAAAGATTCTGGCATTGTCAGAAACTCCGATGCATGAAAAACTAAGTATAAGATGAGTCAATTTTCTTCACTGCTCAAAAAACTGAGTGGGAGGATGGAAGACCCCACTCTAAATGAAGCCTCTCTCTTGATCTTGTTCCCCTGCCTTTTGCTGTTCTCTGATTAGGAACTGGACATTACCTAATTTTGACAACACTGTTAGGATAGCTGTATCTACTGTAGCCTTATTTCCAACACTAAGGAAAGGATCTGTCAAGCGCTGGGGAAATCAGGAGATTCAGGCAGTTCAAATGAGTGTAACGATTTATTGCAAGCTTAAGTTCTCTACAAGAATCTGAACTACTAGCAGTCAAGGGAAATGAGCAGAAGCTAAGAAAGGAATTCAAGTTGGGCTGGACTTAGATCTCTTGTGTGGGTGTGCAGGGACTCGTGACTGATGACATGTTTGACCCCTCCCTCAGGCTCAGCCTGGTCATCTCCTACAGGATGTTTCAGATCCATTTAACTGGAAGCATCCATAACTGAACCTGATGAATTTTAAGAAGCATATGGTTTCTCACTAATGAATCCAGTAGTAATATGTTGTCCCTGAGTGCTGGCTCAAAAAAACTCTAGTTTGTGTGTCAGAAGTGTACTCAGCTCTCAGCCCCATTTTTGCACAATATTTTCGTCTCTTTAAAACTATTTAACCTGTTTAACTTCTGGGAAGTGTCACAAACTTATTTTCTGAAACCGCACACCCACTCCCAAAAACGAAAAATGTGCCAATGGTGATATCACCATCTCACTAACCATGCTCCTTGCAGTCTCCTGAAGGTAAAATAAATTAATAGAAGTTCAACCACTGAAGAAAAAAATGTAGCCCAACTTCTGAGCCCGCAAGTCAGGCTTGGCTCCTGGTGATTACATAGACACTTCTCTGTAATTAATTTGGCAACAATACATAAATAGTTTACCACTGTCTTCTTCCGGGACGTTTTTTCAACTTCCAGCCATACCAATAATGTTAACCAGATCTGAGCTTTCCTAGCATTTTGGGGGATGGAAGATTCAGCCAAGCTCAGCAGCTCCTGCTGTGATATATGGTAAACTGCTTATATCACTAAGTTAGTCCATCTAACTCACTACTGTATTGTTAGGTGGCTTTGCAACTAATAAAGCAGCTTTTCAGAGAAGAGTGTGAGCCAGTTGATGAAAACCACAGTAGCTTTATTGTTAATTCTTTACCATAAAACTATGCTTTTTTCTGTATATATTTTCTCATAAGTCTTTTTGTCTAGACTAGAGAGAAGGCTTCTACTTCTAGCTCAACCCACACAAGCCTTCTGGCTTTCTAAAGTTAGCTTTCAAAACTACCCCTTGCTTTCAGGAGCCACTTTTCTTATTAGGGCCTGCCACGTTGACTAGTAATGGTGGCTATTTCTACATTTATTATTGCTACGTTGGTAGACCTATAGCTGTATACAGATGTGTCAAACTGGTGGCCTGCGGGCCAGATGTGTCATGTACAGGCCACACCCACCCCAGCTCCATGACGGCGAAAAACATCACAATACATCACGTGACATCAACGTGACGTGGCAAGTTTGACACCCGTGCTCTAGAACAACAGTCCCCAACCTTTCCGGTTCCACAGACCAGCAGTGGCAGCAGCGGCGGTAAGTGGTGGCGGCGGCAGTGGGTGGGAAGAGATGGTTTCGCACATGCAACCTAATCTGCACATGTTGAAATGCTCTGCGTGCTCGCCCACCACTTGTGTGACCTGGTTCCCAACAGGCCATGGACTGGTAGTGGGCCGCGGACTGGGGGTTGGGGACCCTGTTCTAGAAGACATTATCAATCATTAGCATGTGTCTCAGTCAGGTTTGGAGATGTTGAGCAATGAATTGAGTACTTCTTACATACGGCCTCAAATGATGCTAGTGCATGCTGGCAATCTTCCAAACTCATTCTGGTCATTAGAGAATGCAAGAAAGCTTGATGGCTTAAATCCCATTTATATATATATATATAACTAAATGGGGTTTGCTTTGCCCACATCTCAGGATGGTTTCAAAATTCAGCTTTCCGGATGCCCTGTTGACTCTGGATTATATTATTCAATAAGGTAGTCCTGGATCTCATTAATATATTGAGCATAACTCTTGGGTCTAGACCAAACAATTCTCTCCCATAGCAGTTTCATGAGTACATTAAGTAATGTTTGAGTTGATACACTAAACAAATTCTGGTTGATTCTGGTTCAGTGTGTTGCTCAAATCCAGCTAAAAGTTTTTATTTAGCAAAATATGGTTGAGTGCAGTGTATGAATCCAGTGAATGAGTGCCAAAATGGACCTCTGTTAAATTCTACCGTACCAGATAAACCCCTGAAGTCCTATCAGAAACAATCCATAACAACCTTTTGAGTGAACTCTTGGATACTTTAAATAAAACATAGCAAAGCAAAGTACCATCCTGACATCTTTTTCAGTCATTAGCTGAACTTGAGCTTTGTGGACTGATACGCTCTACAGATGTTCATCACAGCATAAGCTGTGTCAGTGTCAGGCCATCTTGGACTGGAGCCTTGGCCTGCCAAGCAGCATGTATTTATTCATTTGCTTAGATGTATAGGCCTCCAGATCCAAAGAATCTCAGTCAGGGGTGTCAAACTAGCGGCCAGTGGACCGGATGCATCACACACTGGCCACGCCCACTCCCAATTTAACGAAGGGGGGGAGACACAGTACGTCACGTGATGACAACATGACAACACAAGTTTGACACCCCTAATCTAGGTGGTGCACCAGCTTAAAAAATATAACTTTCATAAGATATTAGCTCTGGTACTTTTTCCCTTTTTGTTTACGCAAGAGCTTCATTTGCACTTCTGTCTAGACCAGGTTGCGCTGTCAGAGAGCTAGCTGTCCAGACTCCTTTCTCATTGGAATTCACATAGACAGTGGCTGCTCAAAAAGCAAATAGCACTCCCACCCAAGGCAACCAGACAGGTACTTATTCTATGTTCTTTGGAAATGGTTTGCTATTGCCTCCTTCCCAGGGCTGAGAGGGAACGACTGGCTCAAGATTACCTAGTTGGCTTTGTATCTAAGGTGGGACTAGAACTCACAATCTCCTGATTTTTAGTTTGATGCATTATCATTAAACCAAACTGGTTCTAGGTAATCCAATTATGTGTTTTAAACAAGGTAATCTAACCATGATGGCAGCCTGGGCAAATGCCCAAGGGCCAAAACGCTAGGGACACCTATCTCAGTTATGTGAAATACTTGGGTAGTGCAATTTTGTGCCACAGGCAGTTTATCAGCTCATCAACTGGGAGATATGGTAAAGAACCCTCCAATCTCTGACTATTGAAGATTTGACATAGTCACAATGGATGATTCATAAAATCACACACACACACACACACACACACACACACACACACACACACATATATATATATGAATAAAATCTCACAAATAAATAATGATTGTTTGCTTTTGTGCAAATTACAGATACAGGCAGTCCCCATTTAGCAACCACTACTTGGACCAACAAAAGCAGTTGCTAAATGAAACCATGACTACGCTTATAGTTTTACTTCAGCTGTCCCAAAGGTGCTTTTTCAAGAGGCAACTTTCAGAAAGTCCAGTTGCCTCTTGAAAAAGCACCTTTGGGACAACTATGACGTGGATGACTGAGAATCTCCATAGACATTTACTTCAGCTGTCCTTTCTTTTATGGATCTGCAAAGATTGTAAATGTGAGGAGTGGGTGTAAAGTTATTTTTTCATCACTACTGTAACTGTGGGTGGTTGCTAAATGAAGCAATCGCTAAACAAGGTCTGCCTGCAAATGGAGATAACTGGTAAAAAAAACCAAAAAACCAGGTTGGTTCCCAATACAAGATTTTATTCGGGGATTTGTTTGTTTTTTGGCCTGGAACTAGACTAGGAAAGAATAGATTCCTTGAAAAAAATATGCTAGACAAGAAAGGAAGGAAAGAATAGAGGAAGGATATAGAAGCCACTGTTATAGATGCTAAGTCAGTATGGGCAACAAGCACTCTCTTAGGCCCCCAAAAAACACACTTTGCAGGATCCAGAATACCACTTAATACACCACTGAATTTGATTTTTCCTTATTTGTATATGTTTTGTAAAAATAAGGGACAAAGCACCCATTTTGCCTCTTAAATCTTTTAACCCTATCAAACTAAGTGATATATTTCCAATTTTCCATCAAAAGAAGCAAGTTGCTTATTTTCAAAATGGTATACTCAGTAGCATTTTATAGGATAAGCTGACTTATAATTAGATGGTAAATAAATGGTAAAAAATATCAGGGAATGTATTTGCGTTTACTATTGATATCTGAAGGTAATTGAGACAATAAATGTCTTGGATGGATAGGGCCTGGGAATTGTTGGCTGCATCATAGAACCACATTAGAAGAGATATAGAACATCTGGGATCAACATTTCAGGGTTGTTGTTTTTTCCTGACTATTCATTTAGCAAAGTGAAAATTAGGCAGGCTTGTTTTCTCCTTGATAAATTAGTTGGAAGGGCTTTTCTGAATAGTTCAAGATTTACAAGAAAGAAAGGATAGATATATGGGGGTTTTTTTCTCCCTTGTCTCCCCAGTAAAGATCTTCTGCTTCTACTAACAAATCTGTTGGGCACTTACTCTTTCCAAGCAGTTTTATGCAATCAAATCTTTTCCCACATTTACAGAGTAATGGTAAACACAATGTCACTTTCTCAACTTGCTCAATTTTTCCCCTTGGTAGCTTCTCTATTAATTCTCTCCCTCATTCTCTGCCAAGATCTTTTTTTTTGCTCAAAACGTGTCCAAGTAGTGCTGTCTATCATTCCCCCCATCTCACAATACTTGGGGGAACCCTCTAGTTTCCAGAAACAAATCATCCCATGTGGAAAATGGAACAAATAATGCATAGTTTCCAAATTTCTTTGGACCTTGACAGTTTCCCACCTTGGGTGAAGATTTAAAAAAATCTGCCTCATGGAGACAATATCACAAATCATGGTGTCCCCGTCTTAATTTTACCTTTCTAATTTCCATTTTCACATTGAGTACAAGCCCTGTGGATGAAGAAAACACATACAGCCCATTTTCTAAGAAAACAGAGCATCTTCACGTTTGTATTCTAAAATTCACAAAACACCATCATAATTGTAAAAATACATAGTCCTCAACTTACGACGGCAATTGATCCCCAAATTTCTGTTGCTAAGTGAAACATTTGTTAAGTGAGTTTTGCCCCATTTTATGACTTTTCTTGCCACAGTGGTTAAGTGAATCACTGCAGGTGTTAAAATAGTAAATCTGGTAAGTGAATGTGGCTTCCCCATTGACTTCGCCTGTCAGAAGGTCGCAAAAGGTGATCACGGGATCCCTGGGACACTGCAACCCTCATAAATATGAACCAGTTGCCAAGCATCTGAATTTTGATCACATGATCATGGGGATGGTGCAATGGTTGTGTGAAAAATGATCATAAATCACTTTTTTCAGTGCCGTTGTAACTTTGGACAGTCACTAAACAAACTGTTGTAACTTGAGGACTACGTGTAGACTTCTGTGCTAGATACAGGTATGTATTCCCCAGCCTTGGTTAAGCATGTGATTCTTCAGGAGTACCCATTTTTGCCTAAGACAGTTTACACTTTTTTTCCTTTTTTTTTCCTGGCTCTAGGAAAGTGAATGAGATTTAACCCGCCTATCTTGTACTTTTAACCCCCTAAAAAACAAAAAATGCTTTTGCCCCTGATACGCGGTTCAGTCCTGAACGATGCTCATTGGCACAAGAGACCTTCTCTCTCTCTCTCTCTCTCTCTCTCTCTCTCTCTCTCTCTCTCTCTCACCCTCCCTCCTAAAATCAGACTATTTTTAAACCCGCTTCTTTGCCTCCTGTTTGCCCCAGACTAGCAAATATTTGCAGCCACAAGTTTTCACAAATGTAAATTAAAGAGTGGGGAGGGGAAGAGGGAAGCCACCTCTCCCCTCGATGCCAGCCGACTAATATTAGTTTGGGGTTTACTAGACGCATTGACTTCACGCTGCGAACGCTGAGTTACTTTCTGTGTTAAAAAAATATTATTGTTTACTTAACTGTTCTCAGTGAGAAATGTGCGTCTGTTTCTTTAAACGGCGAGCTCGGCAGGCAGACAGAGCGGCTCCGGGGTTGTTTGCACCTCCAGCCGAGGGCGGGAAAGGAGAGCGATGGCAGAGATCTGAAGAGAGCATCCTCTTGTTGAGAAGGGGAGGAGAAATAGCTGGGAAAAGAAAAGGGTCAGGTTAGAAAGAATCCAGGGCAAAGCCAGAATTGGAGAGCTAGAAAGAAAGCCCCGTTTTGCTAAGAGCAATTCCAGGTACTACAGGTAGTCCTGGCTTTACAAGAGTGACAGTTCAAAGGTACAACATCACTCGAAAAAAGTGACTAATGGCCAGTTTTCACGCTTACGGTCATAGTAGCGTTCCCATGGTCATGTGATCAAAATTAAAGACGCTTGGCAATTGACTCATATTTATGACGGTTGCAGTGTGCCGGGGTCACGTGATCCCCTTTTGCAATCTTCTGACAAGCAAAGTCAATGGGGGAGCCAGAGTCACTTAATAACAGTTTGACTAATTTAACACCTGCAGTGTTTCACTTAACAGCAGTGGCAAGAAAGGTCGTAAAATGGGGTAAACTCACTTAAAATGTTTCACTTAGCAACAGAAAGTGTGGTTGTAAGTCAAGGGCTACCTGTACAAGTTTATAAACAACCTTGTGCCTTCAGCCACCTTTCTTGCCAGAAATGAGGCGTCTTGATTTTAGCACAGGGGTGGGCAGAATTCAGGCATCAGAACTGCAGAAAAAACAATTACTGCCAACCTGCCTTCCACTGAGGACCGGGGCGTGAAAATATTTACTGACCCCTTGCATCCTGGACATAAATTGTTTCAACTCCTACCCTCAAAACAACGCTATGGAGCACTGCACACCAAGACAACTAGACACAAGAACAGCTTTTTCCCAAACGCCATCACTCTGCTAAACAAATAATTCCCTCACCATTGTCAAACTATTCACTAAGGCTGCATTACTATTACTGTTAGTCTTCTCATCGTTCCTATCACCCATCTCCTCCCCAGAGGTGGGTTCCTGCCGGTACGCTCTTACCTGTTTGTCGCCGCAGAACCGAAGATGCCGGTGGCGTTCGCGGCGCAGGGCTTCCCCCGCCCGCTTTTCCCCGCCCGCCTGGATGCCGCCATTTGCGTTCTTTTGCCCTCTACGCATGCGCAAAGCGTTCTGCTTACGCAGAGGGCAAAAGAACGCAAATGGCGGCGTCTAGGCGGGCGGGGAAAAGCGGACGGGGAAGACCCGCGCCGCGAACGCCACCGGCTTCTTCGGTTCTGCGGCGACCAACAGGTAAGAGCGTACCGGCAGGAACCCACCTCTGCTCCTCCCACTTATGACTACAGGACTGTAACTTGGTGCTTGTATCCTTACAATTTATATTAATATTGATTGTTTCTTGATTGCTTATTTGTACCCTATGACAATCATTAAGTGTTGTATCTCATGATTCTTGACAAATGTATCTTTTCTTTTATGTACACTGAGAGCATATGCACCAAAGATCAATTCCCTGTGTGTCCAATCACACTTGGCCAATAAAGAATTCTATTCATTGGGGAGACTTGATCCCAGAGATGGCTATAGGGTATTGCACGCCAAAACAACTAGATACAAAGACAGTTTTTCCCCCTGGTGCCATCAATCTATTAAACAACTAATTCACACAACACTGTTTTAGGATATCAAACCATGTAGTAGGGCTGTACAGGTAGTCCTTGACTTACAATAGTTCATTTAGTGACTGTTCAAAGTTACAACGGCACTGAAAAAAGTGACTTATGACCATTTTCACACTTATGACCGTTGCAGCATCCGGATGGTTACATGAGATGTACATTGGGATGCTTGACAACTGACTCAAGTTTATGATGGTTGCAGTGTCCCGGGGTCATGTGATCCCCTTTTGCAACGTTCTGACAAGTAAAGTCAATGGGGAAACCAGATTCATTTAACAACCGTGTTACTAATTCAAGAACTGCAATGATTCACTTAACAAATGTGGCAAGAAAAGTCATAAAATGAGGCAAAACTCACTTAACAAATTTCTCTAAATTTTGGGTTCTATTGTGGTCGTAAGTTGAGGACTACCTGTATTACTATTATCCTTCTCATCTTTCCTATTACCTATTCCTTTAGCATCTTATGACTTTGTTGTTTGTATCTTATGATTTATGTTAATTGTTTTTATTTAGTATATTATGACTATCTTGTGTGTGTCCCATCACACTTGACCAATGAAGAATTCTATTATGGTCTATTATCTGTTATTATAGAAGGCTTTTGTTTTTCCAGATTGGGCTTAATTTTTGCCAGGCACAATTAGCACACCTTGGAGACGTCCAGGAGGACTCGTTAGGCTGGGTTAACCTCCACGCCCTCTTAAGAGTTTGTATATTTTGACAAGTTTTCATTTATGTGGTACTTTTCATTCAGGGAAGGTTGTCCAGCCGTAATTATAGCTGTCATAACAACCCGTCCATTATAAATAGTGTTATTCCATTTCTATAATTTTCTATTCGACCCAAAGAGCTGCTAGTAAATGCCTGTGGAAAATTAGCCTCTGGAGAAGAAATATGTATGTTTCCCGTATACAGATTATTATAAACCTGCGCAGACGTTCTGTGTATCTGTCTTCTGTACCCGACTGCAGACATTATATCTGCGAAAGACTGATGGAGAAAGGAGCAATATTTGGTCCAGGACTCAAACACATTCTTACATTTAGATTTTAGCTGATTTTTCTTTTTTAATATACCAAATTTACAGTCTCACTATTTTTTTTTTTTGCATACTTCTCTTTAAAAAAATAACTTATTGTGAGAAGGGTCCACAAAGTTTGAAAGTTCCTCGTAGGATCCCTGCCCCGGAGATTGTTGGGTGTGAGACGCTCCTTCTGAAGTTGGACTTAGGGGTACAGGTGGGCCTTTTCTTAACGTACCTGCCTCCCAGCTGCGTAAGTAAGGCCCTGCCTGAGCTGCTCGAGGCAGTAGCCGGCTTGGCAGTTGAGTTCCCCAGGCTTATGGTGCTGGGGGACTTCAACTTGCCATCTGCTGGCGAAACCTCTGGAGTAGCTCAGGAGTTCATGGATTCCATGACAACCATGGACCTGACCCAAGTAATCCAGGGTCCGACTCATGAGGGCGGTCACATGCTCGACCTAGTGTTTCTTTCGGGGCAGTGGAGAGATGATCTGAAGATAAGGGACATAGCCATCACCCCACTGTCATGGTCAGATCATTTCCTACTGAGGTTGGATTTCGCAGCCCCATACCTCCCCCGCAGGGAGGCGGGACCGACTAGGTGGTTCCGCCCCAGGCGCCTAATGGAACCAGAAGGATTCCAGAGGGAACTTGGGGAAATACCTGAAACCCTGATACACAATTCGGCTGACTCCCTGGTGGCTGCCTGGAACATCGCAGCATCAGGGGCCTTAGACCGGATTGCGCCTAAGCGACCTCTCCGTGGCAGTGGATCCCGGAAAGCTCCCTGGTTTACCGAGGAGCTCCGGGAGATGAAACGCCAGAAGAGACGTCTGGAACGCCGCTGGAGAGCCAGTAAGACCGAGCCTGACCGAACACTATTAAGAATTTACATCAGATCTTATTTAGTGGCGATAAGGGCGGCAAAACGATCTTATTTTTCCGCTCTTATTGCGTCCGCAGATTCTCGCCCAGCCGCCTTGTTTAGGGTGACTCGCTCCCTCCTTGCTAAAGGGGGGAGCGAGGAACACTTACAAGGCAGAGCTGAGGAATTCGCTGAGTTTCTGATGGATAAAGTCGCTCAGATTCGGTCGAACCTGGACTCTAGCTGGGCAGAGTCCATAGAGTTGACAGGGACTAGTCTTAGTCCACCATTATGGGAAGAGTTTGGGCCTGTTTCTCCCGAAGATGTGGACAGAGCTGTGGGGGCGATGGGTACCTCCACCTGTTTATTGGACCCGTGTCCCTCCTGGTTGGTTTCGGCCAGCAGAGAGGTGGCATGCGGCTGGATCCAGGCGGTGGTCACCGCTTCTTTGAGAGAGGGATCCGTACCGCAGTCGTTAAAAGCTGCGGTGGTGAGACCCCTCCTGAAGAAGCCTTCCCTGGATCCAGCTGATTTGAAGAACTATCGTCCTGTCTCCAACTTGCCCTTTTTGGGGAAAGTTGTGGAGAAGGTGGTGGTTACTCAGCTTCTGCAGCTTCTGGATTAAACAGAGCATCTAGATCCTTATCAGTCGGGTTTCAGGCGCGGCTACAGTACAGAAACTGCCTTGGTCGCTCTGATGGATGATCTCTGGCGGGCCCGGGATGGGGGTAACTCCTCCATCCTGGTGCTACTTGACCTCTCAGTGGCGTTCGATACCATCGACCATGGTATCCTTCTGCATCGTCTCGGTGAGTTGGGGGTGGGAGGCACTGTTTTACGGTGGTTCTCCTCTTATCTCACCGATAGGATGCAGTCGGTGTTAACAGGAGGGCAGAGATCGTCCCCTAGGCCCCTATCATGTGGGGTGCCTCAGGGGTCGGTTCTCTCGCCCATCCTGTTTAACATTTACATGAAACCGCTGGGTGAGATCATCCGCAGGCATGGGGTGCGTTTCCATCAGTACGCCGACGACACCCAGCTGTACATCACCACCCCGTCTGATTTCAGAGAGGCAGTTGATGTAATGTGCCCGTGCCTGGACGACGTTAGGATCTGGATGGGGAGGAACAGACTCAGACTTAATCCCGACAAGACTGAGTGGCTTTGGATATTGCCTCCTAAGGACCATACAATTGTCCCTCCTTGACGTTCGAGGGAGCGAAACTGACCCCCTCGGATCAGGCTCGCAACTTGGGGGTCCTCCTAGATCCACAGCTAAAATTGGATCACCATCTCTCCGCTGTGGCTAGGGGGGCCTTTGCACAGGTTCGCCTGGTGCACCAGTTGCGGCCATACTTGGAGAAGGAGGCTCTACTCACAGTCACTCATGCCCTTGTCACCTCGCGCCTGGACTACTGCAACGCGCTCTACATGGGGCTACCCTTGAAGAGTATCCGGAGACTTCAGCTGGTGCAAAATGCGGCTGCGCGTGCTGTGGTGGGTGTGCCAAGGTACACCCACGTGACACCTGTACTCCGCCAGCTGCACTGGTTGCCCATCGGTCTCCGGGTCCAATTCAAGGTGTTGATCACCATCTTTAAAGCCCTTCATGGCTTAGGACCAGGTTATCTCCGGGACCGCATTCTGCCTCACACTTCCCTTCGACCGGTTAGGGCCCACAGAGTTGGCCTCCTCCAGGTCCCATCGGCTAAGCAATGTCGCCTGGCGGGCCCTAGGGGGAGAGCCTTCTCTGTGGCAGGCCCCGTGCTCTGGAACCAACTTCCCCCAGAGACCCGAATTATCCCCACCCTGCTGGCCTTCCGGAAAGCTGTTAAGACCTGGCTTTTCCTGCAGGCAGGGGGTAGGTAGAGCATAGTCCACTTGAGCTCACCCCCAAGTATGTATGATGCTGAATGGATAGTAAATGTTTTAAGATGTTTTTAATTTTTATATCTGTTTTAATGTTTATTTATATTGGCTTCTTGTATTTTTTCTGTTGTAAGCCGCCCGGAGTCCTCCGGGAGTTGGGCAGCATATAAGAAACACCAATAAATAAATAAATAAATAAATAAATAAATAAATAAATAAATAAATAAATAAATAAATAAATAAATAAATAAATAAATAAATAAATAAATAAGTTACCTGGCCTGTCTGGATTTCTGCTTCAGTATAATTTTATTTTACTTTTATTTATTTATATCTTGCTTTTATTACTTTTACAAATAACTCGAAGTGGTGAACGTACCTAATACTCCTCCTCCCTCCTATTTTCTCTACAACAACAACAACAACCCCACGAAGTGGGTTGGGCTGAGAGAGAGAGGGGGACTGGCCCGAAGTTTAGTTACAGGCTTTGTTCCCAGGATGCTTAGTATTTGGTGCTGATTATAACTTGTTTCCACATATAATATATCCCAACCATAATGCAAATTGTTTGGATTTATTATGTTGTATGAGCCCACCTGTTATGGATGGTGAATTATGGCCTAGTGCAGTGATGGCGAACCTATGGCACAGGTGCCACAGGTGGCACGCGGAGCCATATCTGCCGGCACACGAGCCATTGCCTAGCTTAGCTCCAGCGCGCATGTGCGCGCCAGCCAGCTGATTTTTGGCTCGCACGGAGGCTCTGGAAGGGCATTTTCGGCTTCTGGAGGGCCTCCGGGGGGACTGGGAAGGGTGTTTTGCCCTTCCTAGGCTCCAGAGAAGCCTCTGGAGCCTGGGGAGGATGAAAAATGGGCCTACCAGGCCCACCAGAAGTTGGGAAACAGGCCATTTCTGGCCTCCAGAGGTCCTCCAGGGGAGCCGGGGAGGCCGTTTTCGCCCTCCCCAGGCATTGAATTATGGGTGTGGGCACTCGAACATGCGCGATAGCACGCACGCATGCACTTTCGGCACCCGAGGGAAAAAAGGTTCGTCATCACTGGCCTAATGTCTTAAGTAATTCTGGGAATTATAACTTAATAAATTGCAGTTAAGGTATTAGTGCACTGTGGTGAATTATCTTTGGAGATGACCACTTGTCTGTTACAACTTCCTTTCTGTTATACATATACACCTACCTTTTCTTGTACACAAATCCCATACAGCCAGACTTAGTCTCCCCTTTCCCAGCTGAAACACAATATTTTTTGCCTGAGATAGTGGAACCTACTCCATTCCAGGTATAAGAGCTGGTTGGACTGATAGTTGAGTCTTAAAGCATTGACCTTAGATATTATCTTTTGTCCTACCTGAAGCAAAGGCCAAACAGTTCTGATCTGCTCAGGAGAAACCACAATAACTGCCATCTCACCAGCATAACGCATCTAAGATACGGTAGTTGTGTCAGTTTGCATATTGGTAGATCTGGCTCCATCTCTTGTGTTTCTCAATTCCAAAACTTCCTTGCATGATTTCAGGGATTAGAATGTGAGGAAGTATTAGAGGAAAACTTCCTTGTCCATCTCTAGTTTTTCAATAGTTTGATGAATTTGTGCCATTTTTGTTATCATATTCCTAGATTTTAAAGCTGCTGCTGTCAATTTAGAATCTGATCATTTGTATATGTCGCTAACGTGAACTCCTGGCCACTGTTATATTAATGTCCTTGCTCATTAGTGAGGTTTCTAAATTTGTTGTAAACATACAAGGGAAAATGTAAGAACTACCTGTTTGAGAATGTGTCTGTTTATATGTTTGTTTATATCTGTCTCACCATGCATCCCTCTGTCCATCCAGCTATCCCTGTCTAGACCAATGGCCTATTCTACCTGACCCAGGAGATAAGCACATTATTTTTATGCCCCCTAAAATTCGGATATAAGAACATAAGAAAATTCAGTATCCTTTTTTTCCTGTATAGACCATTGATGGCGAACCTTTTTGGTGCCGAGTGCCCAAAGCGCGTGTGCAAATGCACACCTCCAAAATGCAATGCGAGCGCCCCCATGCATGTGCCTTCCACGCATGCCCCCCCCCCATTTTTGGCTTCCAGGTTGGTGAAGGAGGCGTTTCAGGCCCAAAATGGGGTGCAGTGGGGGTGGGCGTGCACGTGCGCGAACCCCCAAAATTCAATGTGAGTGCCCCCACGCATGCCCCCCGCCCCTCCATGCATGCGCACACATTCTTGCGCATGCCCCACGGCCCCCCTCGCCCATTTTTGGCTTCCAGGTTGGTGCAGGAGGCTTTCCAGGCCCAAAACAGGGCGTGGGGGGGGCTCGACTGGGGTGACGGCTGGTGTGTCCACAGAGAAGGCTCTGCATGCCACCTATGGCATGCTGCCATAGGTTCGCCATCACGGGTATAGACCAACCAGATTTCAAGTGAATTCAAGCAGGACTTGATGACACTTGCCTTTCCACTGGAACTTCACAGCAGCTGGTATTTAATTGTTAACAGTATTGCTTCTAATACAGGTAGTCCTGAACTTACAACAGTTCATTTAGTGACCGTTCAAAGTTACAACGGTTCCGAAAAAAGGGACTTATGACTGTTTTTCATACTTACAACATTGCAGCGTCCCTGTAGTCACATGATCAAAATTCAGATGCTTGACAACTGACTCATATTTATGATGGATGCAGTGTCCCGGGATCATGTGATCCCCTTTTGCAACCTTCTGACAAGCAAAGTCAATGGGAAAACCAGATTCACTTAACAATTATGTTACTAAATTAACAGCTGCAATGGTTCACTTAACAACTGTGACAAGAAAAGTCGTAAAATGAGGAAAATTCACTTAACAAATGTTTCACTTAACAAATTTTGAGTTCAGTTGTGGACATAAATCGAGGACTACCTGTAGTTTATGTCAACCATCACAACTACATGAATCTATGTCATGCAGTATTTTGTTGATGTAAACAACATCACCATTGAGTTAAAGGATGTAGTGAATTTTCTTATCTAGAACTGAATCAAGAAAAGCTGTTTAACATTGATAATAAATATGGCTATCCACAGCCCTTCTTTGCTTGGCTCAACAATTGCTTGATGTGTTAACAAAAATTGAAAGTGCCAGCTAAACTTCTAAAGAAGCCCACAACACAGACTGGAAAGATCAAGAGAAGCTAACTGAAATTAAGGTGATTGTTTCCTTTTAAAACATATATTTATGGATGTTTCTGTTGTCTCACAGCTTTTATTTCTGTGATTGTATAAATGTAGAGTGCGTCATAACATTTGCAATTTCTGTTCATAGCTAAAGCTTTTATCATGAAGAAACTTGCATTTTCTCATATTTTGTGAATGATAATTCAGCCATCTTTACATTAATAGTGAATAGGTAAATAATCAGGAATATTTTACCTGCTGTTTAATGCATGCATATATGTGTCTATATGCATGAGAGAGAGAAACAGTATAATAAAATGTCAGAGTTTCTGTCAATTGCAGAGTGGCAAAGCAGAAAGAAAAGAGGAATATTATTTCCATTTTCCACTGCCCAACTTACAAATCAACAAGAAGGAATTAAACTACACCAACTCCAGATTTGACATAAGTTTAAAATAAAAAACAGTGACATACCTAGTGGTTAGACAATTTGCTAAAACTTTTTTTTTTTGTAACATTAATGCTTCTTCCATATTGCTGATTCAGTTAGATGTAATTTTACTGCATTTAGCTATTTTAGGTTTTAGTGAAGTTGCTTTTGCCAGCTTCAAATCAAGAGCCTTTCCATTCTTGCATTTAACCGAAGAACAAAGGAGCCATGGTAACATTTTTTCCCCTGCTGTTTCCTTCATCACATCTTCAGTCCATTCACGAGACAGCCTTCAATCCTCCTCCTGTCTGACAATGTCTTTTCCCCTCAAACCAACGGTTTGAGCAGTCTTAAGAGGTGCCAAATGTGATATATTTTGCTATCCATGCTGTTGGCAACCCAGTCTGGTGACCCACAGGGGGCAGGATCAGCCCATCACTTGATGATCACTATTAGCCATGCACATTCTCCACCGCTATTCTTTTTTCATTCTGCCCCAACTGCAGAAAGAGTTGGGGAGTTACCTGGGTTTGAAAGAGCCATAAGAGAAATAAGAGACTATAAATATGTCAAAACCTTTAACCTCCACATGCTTGCTGAACAAGCAGGTCCATCTGGCATCCAAAGGTAACTGGTTCTAAAAGAGCTACACTCCCAAGCAAGAAAGCACGATTCTTTAAAAAATAAAAACAGGCGAGCAAGCAGAAGAGCTGGAAAATAGACTTACCTTCTCATCTTTTGCCAGGGTCAGCCCACCTGTTCAAACTTCCCCATAAACGATACCTTTGCCCCGTCCTTGGGATGCGAAGATGATTTTTCCACTAGCTGGTAACCTTCTAAAAAAAAGGTCGAGCAACACACCCAGAGAGTTTAATATATTACTTTGCTTAACCTATCTGGCACACCTAAAAGAGAGACATCACTATTCCACAGTGAGCCAAAACATAGGCAATAGATGCAGCATAGGGATTGGCAAAAGGGAGAGCGAATGTTATGCTGGTACAGTTTTTGTTGACTCATATTAATTGGCAGTGGGAAAAGGCCCCTTGTAAAAAAATAAATTGCAGTTTAAAAAGTGTATGCATGTGTTGGTCTGAATCTCAAGCCAACAGGTAGGTTCTGAGACTTCACAAAATTAGGGATGTGCAACATTTTGTATCTTGCAGCAGGAAAGGTGCTTTAGAGGGGATGTCATACTGCCACTGCCTTTTTAAAGAAGTTGTATTTGTGGGGTCATATAGTAGTCAAGCAATCCCAGGAAAATTTGCCTGTGTAAATTTCCACCTTGTTCAAGACTGATGTGTATTGTTCCGGTGCACCACTAGGGGCCGCTCTAGGAGCAGAGTTGATGGTTAACGTTGATTGGCTGTCTGTGTTGTGCCGGCTATATTTAAGGAGCTGTCAGAAGCTCGTTCCCTCAGAGTTGTTCTAGTGTGCTGTTTGTTCCAATAAACAAGTTATGAGTTACCAGACCTTTGTCACGCCTCAGTTATTACCTGCTTGCTATTAAACATAGCATGATGCTTTTGCTTTTATTTATTTATTTTGTTCTACCATTTAAAGGGATGCTGCATTTATGACTTATTTTCTTTAAACCCCGTTACGTTTTCAAATAAAAGTTGACTAATCCTGCCTTTACAAGTATTTGCTCCATATTTAATCCCAATGTTACAGAGGCAAGCTGCTTCTCTTCCCCCCCCCCCCCAATCTAGCAGGGCAAACTGTATCTTGTTACGAAATCTGGGGTAACAACAACACCAGAAAATGTGGGAAATGTGTGTACGCTACATTTTAAAGTAGACTTGATTGCAGCGTGAAGGAGCAATACATAAAATCATCAGTGCATCTCAGAATTAGCTTTTGTACCAGTGGTGGGATTCAGCCGGTTCGTACTGGTTCGGGCAAACTGGTAGTGGTGACCTGCGGGCGCAATCCCATCCTATATCGCTGTGTTTTTGACGCCGCACGCATGTGTGGATGGCGAGCATGAGCAAATTGCTGTGTTTTGTGACACTGCCTGCATGTGCGGATGGCGAGCGCACACATTTCCGGTGCTGGGCGAACCGGTTGTTACAGTATGTGAAACCCACCTCTGTTTTGTACCTTCATGGACCCTCTGAGCCAAGTTTGAGACAAACACAGGGGGAAAAAGTCATTTAAGTGTATATTTCGTTTACTTGTCTAGGAAGGTGGAGTCACTATTAAGAGAAACTTGGGGTAAAAGCATTAATTCTGTTGGGAAGCTATATAATGATTCCTTGTGTTCATAACCTTGAATTAGGCTTCTGACTTCAAGCTGCAAATCCTAATTTAGTGGAAGCCAGTTGTCACCGTCCTGTGCACACTGAGGAGCCAAAGAAGCATTTGATTGACCATAAACTTGAAACAAAATCTTTGGACAAAATATGATTTTTTGGTTTGAACTGGTTGGGTTGATTTAGATCATGTGTGTTTAATTTCCTGTTTGTTAAAATGTTATATATGTGGTTTTAAAATTCAAATCCTGCAAATTTTATTTCAGTCTAACTCCATAGGACCCACATTAGGCATCAGTCACGTAAATCCTAAAATAGGCTTAGGATTGTTAACAAAACAAAGCAAAGCAAACCTTTGGCACTCCATTCCCCCCAAAAAAACCTTTTAAAACCATTCTTTTCTGAGAAGTGAAGAGAATGGAGTGCTTGCTGATAATGCAAAGTTCAGCAGAAGTAATGGAAGAAAATAAGACTTTTACAGATGGGCCTACCTTAAGCCAACATTGGTAAGGATTCTTAATATGCCTGTAAGCCAGTGGTGGCCAACCTTAAGCATACCATGCGCCAATTTTTTCACAGACAAGTTCAGATGCGCCATACAACTCAAGCACATTTTTTACCTTCTTGCTTTCATGTTTGGGGTTGTAAAATAGGGATAGGGGTAGGATCTGCAAAAGAGTGGCCGCTGCAAAAAGAGTGGCTCCTGGCATGTCCCCTCTCCTGCCTCACCTACCACCCCCAAATTGTGCCTGAACGTTACCAGCGTCTGGCAGTTCACCGCTTCTCTTTTTTGGCAGGTCTTTGCAGGGGAGGAAGGGGGGAGGCCTCTTTCCAACTGGTTTATCGGTGCCTTCCCATAATTTCTCCGCCTCGAGATAGGGCTGGTTAGAAAGAGCGTCGCTTTTTCTACAAAAAGAGCCTGGTCCCGACTTTCTCCCCTGGAAGGTTGTCCAACAAAAGACTTGAAACGGAAAAGGCAAGTGCCGGTGGCTTTGTTAAAGCCGCTCGCATTGCCTTTGGAAAAGTCATTTTAGCGAATGGGGCTCTGATGGGGTGAAAGGGAAGCGCTCCATTCTCGCTCTCTCCCAGCCTTAGCAAAGCTGGATTGCCTGCGCAGGGGCCAAGGAACCCAGATGAGGGTCTCGGCTCAGGACCCCCAGGACCCCCCGAGCCCCGCTGGACCCCCAGAACTCCCCAAGGGTGGATTTCAGAGGCAGTTTCTTTCATCAAGAAACATTTCACGTGTGCGGGTTTTGCAGGGGGAGAAAGGGGGATTCTTCCGGAGGGGAGGGTGCCTAATCTGCAATGTGTGTGTGTGTGTGTGCGCGCGCGCGCATGTGAAAATGTGCCTGGGTGCCTTGAGATCTCTTATCTCCCACCGTGCAAGCACCCACGCCTCCCCCAAACCACCCAGAGCCACAGAGCATGGATGTTCCACTGCTCCGGGAGCGGAACATGGGGTTTGGCGCAGCAGCGGCTGCTAAAGCCCGCATGGGGAAGGAATGGTCCATCCTTTTTAAAGCATCTGACAGAGCGGTGGGGGGATATCAAGTCCTGCGAGTCCCAGGCAGAGTGAAATACCCCCCTCATTTCCCTTGCCGCCTTGATGGTTTTTTTGTTGTTTTTTTCTCAGCCGCCTTGCTTCGGATCACCCTCAAAGCTACCGTTTCCGCTTGCCTTTTCTCCCCTGCAAAACCCACACACGTGAAACGTTTCTTGAAATCCAAGGGGCTTGGCAGGGTGAGCAGGGCAGGGTGGGGTGGGGCAGGGTGGGGGTCCTACCTGGGACTTGTCCCGGTACCTCAGTTGTGTTCCTACCGTGTTCTCTCCATGACAGCCCGTTCTAAAAGAGAACATCGCGCGAGTTCGAAAAGTTTGAACTCACGAGACGTTCTCTTTTAGAATGGGCTGCCATGGAGAGAACACCGTAAGAACGCGATCGAGGTACCGGGACAAGTCCCAGGTAGGACGCGCATCTCGCGCTGGGGCTTGGCAGGGTGGGCGGGGCAAAAGCAGAAGAAGTCTTTCTTTCCCCCAACCTTCGGCTCTTCGGCTTCCAAATCCAGAAGCGGCGGGGAGGAAGATGCCCGCCCCGCCCCGCCAAGCCCCAGCACGAGACGCTCGTCCAGAGCAGCTGCTTTCCAGGCTGGATTTGGAAGCTGATGAGCCAACGTTACAGGAGACTGGCTCGCCTGCTCTGGGTTCATCGCAGGCAGGATTCAAAATGCTGCTGAAGGAGTTTGGGGGTTTCGGGCGAGGGATGGGGCGGGGCGGGGCGCAGCACGAGTGAGGAAAAATAAGTAGGTGCAAGGATGCAATGCGCCACTTGTAATCGTCCAATGCGCCACGGTTGGCGCATGCACCACGGTTTGGCCACCCCTGTGTAAGCAATATATGCTGGGGCTGTACACTTGTGTGTTCTCTTATCTAGCAAACCAATCTGAAAAATTGAACTGTCAAATCAAACATCTGAACTTACTCTGTTCCAGTATAATAATTAATCTGAACATAGTCATTTCAAAAGCCCGGAGAAAACAAAAAAACATTTAACTGAAAACTTGCATCAATTTGTCAGTTTAATTTAATGAACTGATTTGACGCATAATATTGCCAAAATTTCATCTAGTTATGATTACAGTGGAGCATGTGGATGGGCTTGATATGTCTTGAAAAAACTAAGTAGAGCCAGATTATGAGCACTTGGATAGAAAACCTCCAGAAGATCCCAGGGTTGTTGGTTAGACTGGGGGGGGCGGGACCCAAAAGATAGAAGCAAATATCTTGGTACCATGAAAGCAACATGGGTCAAATATTCGAGGGTGAGTCAAAAAGTAATGCCATTTTCTTTAGGACAGGTATAATTACCAACACAGGAACATGTACCATACATCAAAATGAAGCTGGTCCTCTGTGGATCACATCCCTATTTCTCAACATAGTCACCGTTTCTCTCAATAGCAATGTTCCACCTTCGAATGAGAGCATGTATCCCTGCCTCGTAAAATTCTGTTGACTGTTCTTTGAGCCACTTCTTCACTGCAGTTTTCACTTCCTCGTCACTGGAATAATGTTTGCCTCTCAAACCCTCTTTCATGGGGCTTCAGACTATCATCTCTTCGGCCCCATGAAAGAGGGTTTGAAAGGCAAACATTCCAGTGATGAGGAAGTGAAAACGGCAGTGAAGAAGTGGCTCAAAGAACAGTCAACAAAATTTTACGAGGCAGGGATACATGCTCTCATTCGAAGGTGGAACATTGCTATTGAGAGAAACGGTGACTATGTTGAGAAGTAGGGATGTGATCCACAGAGGACCAGCTTCATTTTGATGTATGCTACATGTTCCTGTGTTGGTAATTATACCTGTCCTAAAGAAAATGGAATTACTTTTTGACTCACCCTCGTGTATGTTTAAGTTCGGGAATTTCTATAGGCCAAATAGAAAAAAATGACATATGCATAACATACCCAAAAGTGATGATTGTTTTTCTGTTCACTGATCTTGAAATCAATGTCCACATTTTTGAAAATGCAATAATGTAATTGTCAGTAAAATGAGTGAATCATTTCTGAAAAGAAACCAAAGTAATATTTAAATTTGTTAGAGCAGCGGTCTCCAACCTTTTCAGCTTGTGGATGGTGGACCTGGTGGTAGTGGCCGAGAGGGGAGAAGGGATGGTTTCACACACACACGCCACTTTCATAAGCAGGTTCTCACACACACGCTTGCACGCCCTTGCACATACTCACTGGTTGCAAATGGGCTGTGGCCCGGTACTGGACTGCATACTGGGGTTGTGGACACCTGCATTAGAGCCCATCAGGATTTCTGTAAAAAACAATTTAACTGTGTATCTAAAAACTTGGAAACAATAAAACCAATTTAATTTTTTATGGAAGGTTCTTCCATAACCTTTGTCCCTACCATTCTGTTTGTGGTCCAGATAAGATTCTGGCCACTGCATTTTCCCTAACAAAGTTTCCAGAAAACTTTTTGAGGCACCCGCAGACGAAATATGTTGCAGAATCTAAATCAAAATTGATTAAGATAAATCTGATCAGGTTTACAGTCCCTAAGGAAAAACTATTAAAATAGTTCAGTCACAAAAATAGGACACGGATAGATTAGAAATATTCATGTTTTGCCAGCTGATGCTCCAGAGTTGCTTCCCTATAGCTTCAGAGTAAGATTGCTCTGGGACCATGTGAGATCCTCATTTTCAAGTTGCTCTCAAAATTCTTTCCTCACTCTAAAATTGCTCAACCTATTGCAGGGGTGTCAAATTCAAGGCCCACAGGGTGCTTAGATCTGGCCACCCTGAAAACAGCGAAGGACCAGCCTGTGGTGCCTCTGACAGTGAAAACGCACCCGGCATTCCCAAGCTCTGTTTTCATGAGTTCCGTTTTCGGCTGCGACGGCCTCCTGCAACCCGTCGCAGCCGAAAACGGAACTCATGAGCCCATTTTCACTGGTAGAGCGCTCGGGCCACCACGGGTGCCCCCACACGAGTGACGTTGAGCTGGCCACGCTCAGCTGGCAGAGATGGGTTTCAGCAGGTTCTGACCAGTTCTGGAGAACCGTTAGCGGAAATTTCGAGTAGTTCAGAGAACCGGTAAATACCGCTTCTGACTGGCCCCACCCCCATCTATTCTCTGCCTCCCGAGTCCCAGCTGATTGGGAGGAAATGGGGATTTTGCAGTATCCTTCCCCTGGAGTGGGGAGGGAATGGGGATTTTACAGTATCCTTCCCCTGCCATGCCCACCAAGCCACGCCCACCAAGCCACGCCCACCAAGCCATGCCCACAGAACTGGTAGTAAAAAAAATTGAATCCCACCACTGCCACCCGGGGCCCCTGAGGTCAAACACAACCCTGATGCGGCCCTCAATGAAATCGAATTTGACACCCCTGACCCGTTGTATCAGGCTCCACTTCTAGAAGTTTTTTAGTTTATTTAATCAATTTCTAAGCTATCTCAATCACCATGGTAACGCCAGCTGAATACAACCATGTTTTAAAACAAATAAAAAATCAGTAATAACAAAACTGATCAGCTTTAAGAGTCTTGGTTGTGGAAATTGTAACTACAAACACACACACACACACACACACACATATATATGTGTGTGTGTGTGTGTGTGTGTGTGTGTTTACTGTATGTGTGACTATATACATACATATATCTTTACAAGAAAATGTCTGGTGATTTTTAGTAGTTGCCAAATGATATCTATCTTTTTTTATTCAAAATCTAGAGTATATTGATACCTAGCAGAGTGCAGTGATGTTAAATGTCTGTGAATGGTAGATTTCCTCGTACACATTTTAATAAGAAGATAGGGCCAGAAATTCAATTCAAGTTTCTCCAAGTAAAACCATTCCTTTTTCCTGCATATACAGTATTCAGGTATTTATTTGTATTTCCTTGAAATGCAGAAATTAGATCGCTGAAGGTTCTTACATATCCATTCCTATTATTAGTCTTTATAAGACTAGAAGGCAGAGTTAACCGCATCTGCCTGTTTTTGCAGACAGAGAGGACAGAAATTAGAGTACAGAGAAAGAGATGGAGTAATAAATTCCCATTTGCATATTAATGAAAATAATTCAGATTTAAAGATGCCCTGTAATTAGCATTTTGAATTGTTTAATTCACATTCTCAGAATAAATATAAATAATAGCCAAGAGGATAGTTTAATCCTTTTGTTGTTCAAAATTTGACCACTTTGTGTATGAACAATGAAAAACATTCTAAAGTTTCCCCACAATTCTCAACTACTCTTTGTCCTCAAACCACATGTCCTTATTTAACCTTAAATACTTGTCTCCGAGTTTCCAGGAATGTGTTTCTTTGTCAAACATTTGGAAATGTATTTTTTTTTCCTTTTAAAGTCAAGAAAGTTTCATATTTAGAAGAGTGAGAGACCAGCACATCCGAACCTCAGTAAGCTCCTTTGATCGGTTGTGACACTGAATGAATGGTAAATACATCCTCAGACACAAAGTAAATATCCAATGGTATGTAACTCAGGTAGAAAGGAGTAAATTTTACACATGTTGGCCACAGACGCCTTGTCATTTCCCAGTAAATTAAAGGGTCTTCCCTTAGACCTGTAAACTTAAATTTATCATGCTAGTATTCTACCATAATTAATAGTAATATGCACGTCCTGTATTAATACTGTGTTTGTTGCCTATAGGACAAGAATGATTTCATGACATACACATGCCTAGAAGAAGTGGAAAAAGATGGAAGGCAGGGCTTTTTGTATTCTGTGTAAAACTGTCTACAATTATTTGATTTCTGTGTTTGCTTTCAGTCTTGGCCAAAAATTACAACTTCTCATGAATTCTTGTTTCTTGGTTGAAAAGCCTGTCTCTTATTCTGGCGTCTCTTCAATAATTATGCCACTATTTCCTTGGTAAAAACTCATAAATGTAGCAACTTCTTGGTGAAGGGTGGGAGCATGGAATTTGGGGAAAGTTTTCCTCACCGATACAGTTTTAAATGCTAAATAATTTATTCCTATTCCCATCTGGTGTTGTTGTAAATTTGCCTTGGACTGTATTTATGAAATTATTAATAGTCACAAGAAATAGATCCTGGGTAATTAAGAATGCTAGAGCAAAGAATTCTTGGGCAAAGTGCTCCACCAATTTTTAAAGTCCTGCCTTGTTGAAACATGGCAGGGTAGAAATAGGGAGGAAAGAAGATTCCTCCCATTGCTTGCATTAAGAGATGGAAGCATTTCGTATATTTGCGGTTCATAATGAGCATTTCTGTCATTCTCCATCCAACATAAGTGGACGCTGGCCAGAGGAAAGCAGGAAAGTTCTCTAAGAGAGCAACTGTACACAGATCCATTCATAAGTACATCCTGTTGCATTCATTGGAAGTTTATCCAAGTAAATCCATATGGTAAGGATGAGCAAACATTTGATAGCCAGAGATTGCTCTTAGCACTTTTCATAACCTAAGAGCCAGAGTGGGTAGAGCCATCATGCAAAATTGATGGGACCAGATCACACACCTGGGTACAGTAAGATTTTTTTTCTTCTGATTTCTTATTTTAAAACCTGGAAGTTGTTAAGATAATAAGCCCACATCTGAGTTTTGCGTGTTTCTGGACTGATCCACACATTCCATTAACTATTGCACAAAGACACCCTATCTTCATGATGCAGCCTTTATAGTGCAGTGGTGCAGTGGTCAGAATGCAGTATTGCAGGCTAACTCTGCCCACTGCCGGGAGTTTGATTCTGATTGGCTCAAGGTTGACTCAGCCCTCCTCTCCTTCCAAGGTCAGTAAAATGAGGACCCAGATTGTTGGGGGCAATATGCTGACTTTGAAAACTAGTCAGAGTGTGCTGTGTAAAGCACCATGAAGCGGTATATAAGTTTAAGTGCTATTGTTGTCGTTATTCATCTTAACTCTGAGCCCTGTTCAGAGGGAGCCATAAATTTATCTATAAGTGTTCAAGTGTTAATGTTTTCCATCTTCATGAATGTACAAACTAGGATGTCTTATTCATAATCTTGGGATAGATGCAGTTGGACTGGCATCTGCTGAGAATCTATTGGTCTGTTAGGCTGCTGTGCACTCCCCCTTTCCTCTGGTCACTATTTTTCATGGCTTGGGCTGTTAGAGAGTAGACATCCGTCTTCCTCAGAGGCATGTCCTTGCATAGTGCCTGACCTGCTGTTCATATATTATTTATATGCCTTGGTATGTAGGACTTCTGGATGAATACTAGATAGATTATTAAACATGTTAAGTGGCAGACCTGTTTGTTTTTTAAAAAAACTAGGGCTGTTATTTGATTTATACAAAGAAAGATATGCTATTCCTTGTTCTGCCCCAATTGCATGCATTAGGGATTTTTGCTATTTCTGCCCAACAAAGGGCTTTGATGGTTGGGCTTTTTACTGGGCTTCTTATTACTTTTGGAAAGAAAGAAATGCCATTTTGCATACTCTGTGGGATATTTTGACAGTTGTCAAAGTTAGCAGCACTGCTATTTCCTTTCCTTGCAGTATTTAGGAATTTGAGTTATTTGGAAGCAGAGTTAAAATTGAGAAAGAGTTCTAACTAGTTTCCCCATCTAGTCAAAGTGAGTGAGAGAAGGGTAAAACTGTTTACTACTTTTCTGGCAGACCTTTATTATTTTTATGTCACTGAAGCTTCCAGACTGGTGCTCAGAAATAGCCAGAGTTACAGGGTATAGTTATGGCATAGCTTCACACTGGCATCCTTTCAGATGGACTGAGTGAAAGTGATTAAAACCTCTATTCTAGGCAGTTAAGCACACTCACTCAAACCTGCTACACCACATCTTAAAGGGGGAGTCACTGGTGGTGTTTTTTCCATGCCAACAGCTAACATTAGGCTAGGATTAGGATTAGAGTTAGGAAAGAAAAATGGGAATATTTCAGCTGTTGCCATTAAATTCTCCCAAACCCGCTTGTTCTGATAGGACCACTCCAGTGGTGGGTTCCTACCGGTGCGGTCCACTCTATAGCACCGGTAGTGGCCTGCTGGTGATGTCACAGTACCGGTGCGGTCAGTTGCCAGTGCCTGGGCACTGCCATTTAAAAAAAATTTTTTTAAAAAATTTTTCTTAACATTTTCTTCTGTGCATGCCCAGAAGCCGAGCTTTCGGTATTGCGCATGCGCTGCCTTCCTACCCCACAGTGAGTCCAAGCAGGGGAGAATGGCTGAGGGAGCGCGTGAGACGCTGAAAGAACAGGTGGCAGGAGCTATCTCCATTCCCCTCCCTTCAGCAGTCCGAGAAGCCACGAACATGCGGTGATGATCCCAGGCATTTTCGCACGTTCGAGGCTTCTCGAGCTGCTGAGGGGAGGGGGAACGGGCGGCAGGAGCCTAGGATCATCGAATGGGGAGAAGCATTCAGGCCGGATGGAGCCTCCTAGAAGAACTGCTGCTGCGGTCTTGCTGCTCCCGCTGCGGGGGGCTGCGTTGCAGGTAGGCAATGCCCTCCTGCTTCTCCGGCCGCTGCCAAACTCCCGAGGCCCACGCCTACCCAGTCACATGGCTGGCAAGCCACACCCACAAAATAAGCCACGGCCATAGAATGGTAGTAAAAAAATTAGGAACCCGCCCCTGGACCACTCAAAAGAGGCATTACTGAAATACGTTAAGCTTGGTCATCCGGGCAGCATGAATTGCACCAGCATTTTTTTTTCTTTTTGCCAGCTCAAAGATGAGAGGAATGCACCATAATATGGACAGGAAGAGAGTCCTCTGACTTGAAAATAGGAAGAAATGACATGGATTATATTTAGCAATCCTAGCTGAGGGATTTCCAAAGACTGCCAAGAAGAGGTTCAAGAATTGCCACTCCTAGTAAATAAAATTGTATTCTAAATTTACAAACACTCTTGCTTCAGTTTATTTTTATTTATTTTTATTTTATTTATTGGATTTCAAGGCCGCCTGACTCCAAAAAGACCTGAGTGGCTTTCAGTATTTAAAAGAATATATAGTTTAAAAAGGAACATGATTGCCTGGGCAAAAACCACATAAATAACATCCGGGGGGGGGGGGGAATCGCCAGGGGCACCACAAGCATCCTAACCCCAGGCCTGGGAACAGCGCCAGGTCTTAAGAACATTTGAAGTTGGATTAACTAATTTCCACATGAGTGTTATGCAAATTTCTATTATAGCTGTAGACTATTACTGTTTATGAACTGTTCATTTTTGTTCATTATATATATATATATGATTTGGATATATTGTTCATTATATGCAGCATATATAATTTTTATTGAGGAAAAAAATGTTTTACAGGTAACCCGCAAATTTAAGGCTTTTAATTTCTGACTCGGACATTACAGCATGAAGAAGATGAAATCAGAATCATCATCATTCCTGCCTAATTGATTCTATATGCTTTTAATCCAAGAGTTACTTTTGGTAAAAGATTAAGAATCCCGAGTCAGATGAAGCGGCCTAAATTACTGTCGGTGTGGGTAAAATTTTTTTTTAGTAGCGCTGTTCATACGTGATTACAGTATTTTTCGGAGTATAAGACGCACCGAAGTATAAGACGCACCTTAGTTTTGGGGGAGGAAAACAAGGAAAAAAGGCCTCTGCCTCCCAGCAATTTGCCAAACAGCAAACAGCAAACAGCACATATGATATACACTGTTTGCTGTGTATTTCTGTGCATGTGTGCCTGACCCATAGAAATAGCAAAGAATTGGAGAAATGTACATTATGGCAGTATATTAATCCCAGAAAGTTTTCTTAAATGTAATCACACTAACTCCTCCCAATTATTTAAATAGATCTACTCCAAACATGACTAAGTCAGGGTTTAATTCAGCTGCCTTATTTTAATACGAATGCTTAATACTAAAACAGGACATTTCAGATTATACTTTTACAGATCTTTAAAATTGATGTGGCTTTCTGGAAGGCTTTCTGCTATTTAAAAGAAGATACAATAGCACTGGGCCTCTTCAGAGCAAGAATTTATTTTAAAAAGCTTCTTCATTTTGTTAAGTTGTCTAGAACAATAATAAAGCAGTCTTTAAAAAATAAGTCTTATAATTTGAACACTCTACAAACATTTGACAAACTAACATATTAACAGAATCTGCCTCTACCTAGGATAGAACTCACAACCTTCTGACTGTGAGGCAAGAGCTCTACCTCTAGGCTACAGCAGCTGTAACTTACCTCCTTGCAATTTCAGCAGTGTAACATTGCCAGCAGTTTATCTCCCAGCATTTTGTCTCATTACAGCCACCGTAGTTAGTTTCATTTTACCACGTGGCTTGCAAGCCTGTCAGCTGTAGGTCGGAAGGCAAGTAATCTCTTAGTGTGCTAATAAGGCTTTGCCCTGTTTGCTGTAAAGAGGTAAATTGCTGGAAGGCAGAGGCCAAAGGGTGGGGGTGGCTGGGTGGGACTGCATTCGGTGTATACCCAAATTTTCACCCTCTTTTTGAGGGTAAAAAGGTGCGTCTTATACTCCGGTAATTGCCTCCAGAAAGTATAGCTGGGCAGAAATAAATCCTGTGGCATTTACATTGGGGGGGGGCTATTTTTTATCTACCATTTATGTGTAACTGCTAATTGAGATCATTCAGAGGTTTAAAATGACACGCCTTGAGCATGCCGATGGAATGCACCCCAGTATTTGCTTTTAATTAGAACAAAGCAAGGCAATAAAAAAAATACTTCTTTAGAATTAGTGGAGCAATAAATTGAAGCGTCATTCAGAGAACAGATGGGATGGATGTTGTGAGTGGAATCAGTGTTTTCCTTGAGCTCTGGGACGTCTCTGTTTTAATCTTGTAAGCTGCCAAGGGTCATTGTGTGGGGTAGGCAGCTTACATAAATTATATAAATCAATAAATGAATAAAGATCGTAGATGGGTTAGCTGCCTAAGCGAGTGATCTTCAACCTGTTTTGAAATAAGTTGCATTCTCCCTGAAGGATTCAGCTTGTAGTTGGAAGTGTTCCTAAATTGTTCCTCTAATTAGAGGCCTACATGTCTTCTCTGACAAAGCATACCTCCAGCCAACCTAGGCTGATGGGACTGGCCATTTAAGTATAGAATGGAATGGAATGGAATGGAATGGAATGGAATGGAACAGAACAGAACAGAACAGAACAGAACAGAACAGAACAGAATAGAATAGAATAGAATAGAATAGAGTTGGAAGGGACCTTGGAGGTCTTCTAGTCCAACCCCCTGCTTAGGCAGGAAACCCTACAGCACATTATGTGCTGATAATGTTTCAGTTAGATGACTGCTCTTCAAGATAGTTTCCAGATTTTAATTACTTCCCAAATAAAGCAGAAAGGGTAATTATTTTCCCAATTTTATACAATTTTCAATAGCTCCTGGTTCATCTCTAGCCCTAATTCAAAATGCTGATATTAACCTCTCAGGGAAAACAGTATCTGAAGAACTGTTTGTTTTTTTCCCCTAAGTTCCTCACTGTACGGGTAGTCCTTGACTTACAACCATTTGTTTAGTGACCATTCGAAGTTAACAACAGCCCTGAAAAAAATGACTTATGACTGGTTTTCACACTTACAACTGTTGCAGCATCCCCATGGTCATGTGATCAAAATCCAGACAATTGGCAGCTGACTCGTATTTATGACGGTTGCAGTGTCCCTGGGCCATGTGATCACCTTTTGTGACCTGCTGACAAGCAAAGTCAATGGGGAAGCCGGATTCACTTAACAACTATTTTCTTCAGGCCCTTTTGAAAGAGCACTAAGTATCAAGTACAGGTAGTCTTCGACTTACAAGAGTTCATATAGTGACAGTTCAAAGTTACGACTGCACTGAAAAAAAAGTGATTTGCGGCCATTTTTCACACATATGACTCTTGCCGCATTCCCGTGATCAAAATTCAGAGGCTTGGCAACTGGCTCATATTTATGATGGCTGCAGTGTCCCAAGGTCATGTGATCACCTTTTACCACCTTCTGACAAACAAATTTCAAATGGGGAAGCCAGATTCGCTTAACGTGTCACTAACTTAACAATTGCAGTGATTCACCTAAGAATTGTGACAAGAAAGATCATAAAATGGGGCAAAACTCACTTAACTGCCTTGCTTAGCAACATAAATTTTGGGCTCAATTGTGGTCGTACGTTGAAGACTACCTGTACTCTTAAGATGACCTTCAAAGTCCTGTTGCGAGGATTAGATCTCATATAGTCAGAAACAAATGGCCAAAACAAGAGCTAGGTGGAAGTCATTCTTCCTACCTAAAAGAGTGGCTTTGGACACGTTCCATAGTGCAAGCTGGAGAAGAAGGCACAAGAGTTTGAACCTTGAATACGTTAGAAATAGGCTTGCATAGGGAATATACCCATGGAATTCTTTCATAATGACTTTGTTCATTTTTGTTTTAGTTTTATAATAGAATCCCTGACTATCCTTGTTGCCAGGTAGTGTTCTTACATTTGATACCATTGGCTATGGTTTCTTACTGGATTATCTGTAGGGGTTGGGAGTCAAGAGTGTCTTCTTACAGAGGTTTCATTCCTAAACCATTGGGCAATTTCTATCAGTAACAATAGGAGATGGGCAGTTCAACCAGCCACTACTGTTGCAGAGAACTCAACACTCTTTGTTGCTATGATGAAGTCTCTGGGAGAAGTTATCCAAAGATATAAGGTGATGTCCATTGTTTTGAGTATCCTCAGTATTTATAGAGGCCATGGAGATGACCTGGGAGAAAACAGCCAAAAGCTGCTAGAGAAACAGCAGTTGAAGAAGAAGCATGCATTAAGCCAAGTAGGATAGAAGAAACACACTTTGTTTTATTTTTATCTGCCACCTATGTCACGGTTGAGACTTGCTCTTCTGTGACTCCCTGGGTTATAGGAGGGAGGGAAAAGAAAATACAGACAGATTTGCATGATTCAGTTACCGTAGCCCATCTCAATAAAGAAAGTATAGTTCTAGTCTTCCTGTGAAGTTAGTTTCCTAATTTGATCTACCTCATAGGGCTGGCATCACTTAACTAGCTAAGGGGGGAAATTAACAATAAAAAAGTTAAAAACAATTAAACAAAATTACAAACTCTAAAAACACAATGAATGTACTGTTATGTATAAAAGAACATCTATTAAAAATGATAACTTCAGTTTTATCTTCAGTTTTATTACCATGATTCTGTTTTCAGACCAACTTAAGACTACAAAAATCACATTACTTAGTCTTGCTTCTGCTTCGATACAAAATTAATTTAAGGCTGAGGAGATTTGTTTTAATCATAAATTAGTAAGGTTTGAAGCTAGAATGAGGACCAACATTATATAATCATACTTATAATATATTTTGGACTTTTTAAATAAAAGGATAGCCTAATAAACCTATAAAATTAAAAGATATTTCTATTCAGGACAGTCCAGTTCAGCATTATTCAACCAGCATTTCCCCTCTAGCTAGAAATATTGTAGAGGTGGGAATTCTGGCTGGGATTTCTAGGAATTATAGATCTAACAAATCTAGAGGACAGCAAGTTGGAGAATGATGATTAACATAGACTAGCAGTAACTACTTCTGTGAGGAAAATAATACATTGCTTCAATTATCAAGAACAGATATATGGGAGATGAAGAAAGCAGTATACTGACAACACAGATAGTTACTGATGTAATGGAAAAGAGTTGTGTGTTTAAAGTATGGCTTTGAAACAATTTGATTCTGGCTTTTTCAAGTGAACAAGTTTAAACAAACTATCTCTCTCTTGAGTTCAGATACCATAAACAGCTGTGGTTAGTTTAAAAACAATATTAGTTGAGGTTTCCGGTGCACTGAAGAAGAGAAAGACAGAGATATCTGAGCCAAACTTCCATAGCTGTGTGCTTCCATTGATATTTAAGTAAAATGCATTTGAAGTGTTAATTAACTTATGGAAATCCTAAACCAGGGGTATCCAACCCCTGGGCGCGGCCCATTACTGGGCCATGGCCTATTCACAAGCGGGCTGCACGAGCAGTAGGCCGGCGCGCATGCACACACGGCCTGACTTGCAGTCAAGCCGCGTGTGCATGCCGGCCTGCCGGTCGCGTGGCCTGGTTCCCCTTGGCAGCCCAGTCTCACACACACACATAGTCGGGCCGCCAAGCCGTAAAGGTTGGGGATCACTGACCTAAACAAGTGCTGAAAAAGAAGAATGTTCCTGTGTAGATCTGCAGACTACAAAAAAAGTTGAAACAAAACAGGACAGAATGATAAAGGGATTCTGAAAAACAAGAACTACCAGGGCCTGAAATGTCTGCACCCATGTTTGTGCTCAAGCCATTACTTTGTGTGATAAATAGCTAAATATGAAAATAAAGCAGCATGTTTATGTTAGAAATTCTAAAGATTTGGATGCCAGGGTTGTCATCCAACAAATACAAGCAAATATCTAGAAGTAATTTTATACAGAGCAAGAGCTTATATTTTCCTGTGCTACTTAGACCCTGTTAACCAAAATTTATTTTTGATATATACTGTGGATGGTATAAAATAAAATTACAAGGGAAGGTGAAAACTGAAAACAGCTCAATGGTATATATAATATCTTAGAATCACTCAGACAAAATATTTGGGTATTATTAAACAAGGTTAAGTTGCTCTTCCATCACCAAAAACATTAAAATGCATAAACAATATTTTCCATAGGTAAAGTCTATATTTATGATTTATTGACATTTGATGGTTGGCTTAGTTACTTTGCATGCAGGAACAGTGACATCTAGTGGAAAGCTTTTAGAAGAACTTTATTCAAATATTGATTTATAAACATGCTAGACTAGAGTGAGCAAAATGTTTGACTTTTCTGTGGCTTATCTCTTGCACATGTGTCGCACTTTCTCTTATAAGATTAGCGTGAATGGGTCTATTTATCATCTGTTCCTGAGTAATAGTATATTGTAACACTTCAAGGCAAAAGCGGGCTTCAGGATATGTGGTGGTGCACAGGAAGTGTCTGTTGGCAACCCATAAACTAAAGGCATCTTTTTTGAGTCTTATACAGCAGCTAAACAGGGACATGTAGAGCCATCCTGGATTGCACTAAAATGATGATATGCTCATGACGTCTTGACACCATCGCCAACCTTCATATTTACATCCTGATATCTGAGGCAAGTCATGGGTTTTGCATCATTGTGTCTCCCCAAAATCAGATATAGCAGTGATGGCGAACCTATGGCATGCGTGCCACAGGTGGCAGGTGGAGCCATATCTGAGGGCACGTGAGGTGTTGCCCTATGTCAGCTCCAGTGCGCATGTGCATGCTGGAGAGCTAATTTTCGGCCTTCTTTTCGGCTGTTTTCGCTCTCCCCAGGCTTCAGGAAAGCCTCCTGAACCCTGGGGATGGCGAAAAACGGCCCAACAGGCCAACCAGAAGTTCGGAAAGAAACAGCCCAACAGGCCAACCGGAAGTTGGGCTGTTTTTCGCCATCCCCAGGGTTCAGGAAAGCCTCCTGAAGCCTGGGGATGGCGAAAACAGCCCAACGAGCCTACCGGAAGTCTGGAGGCTTCAGTGAGGCCTGTGCACATGCGTGGGGGGGGCAGCATGGGGGGGGTTGTGTGCATGCGTGTGGGGGGAGGGCATTGCATTATGGGTGTGGGCACGCACACACGCGCTATCGCACATGCGCGCACCCTTTTGGCCAAAAAAGGTTCGCCATCACTGAGATATAGCAATCACGGGCCATATATGAGAACTCATTGCATCCATGCAAATTTTAAAAAAATCAGTACAACTAGGACTTGCAATCAAAACAAATAGGTATTACCACATTAAAGAAAGTACAATTGAACTGAGAGAAAAAATCAGTCACAGAAACATGAACCAAAATGCTTCTTGCAGGCTTTTTAGATTATAGTACTACATTTTTCCTACTCTGCCCATTACAAAATTAGAATGCAGTACACTGTTTCCTACATCTTATTTACTCAAAGGGCAACTTTTCTTTGCAAGCTGTCAATGGGAGGCAAGTTCAGACTTAGGGCGAGAGCTGCTATGTGTTTGGTCCGTGATGGAGAGAGAGGAGTATACAATAAAAAGAATAGGAGAAATAAAGAGAGTCCAAAGGCAAAAAAAGTGTACTAGAGAGACAAAGATCATGGCATCCAGCCCTCTCAATTCCTGGCAAATAGATGGGGAAGTAATGGAGGTAGTGACAGATTTTATTTTCCTGGGCTCCAAGATCACCGCAGATGGGGACTGCAGCCAAGAAATTAAAAGACGCTTGCTCCTGGGGAGGAAAGCTATGGAAAATCTAGACAGCATACTAAAAAGCAGAGACATCACCCTGCCAACAAAAGTGCGTATAGTTAAGGCTATGGTTTTCCCAGTTGCAATGTATGGCTGGGAAAGTTGGACCATAAGGAAGGCTGAGCGCCAAAGAATTGAGGCCTTTGAACTATGGTGCTGGAGAAGACTCCTGTGAGTCCCTTGGACTGCAAGGCAATCAAACTGGTCAGTCCTAGAGGAGATCAACCCTGACTGCTCTTTAGAAGGCCAGATCCTGAAGATGAAACTCAAATACTTTGGCCACCTAATGAGAAGGAAGGACTCACTGGAGAAGAGCCTAATGCTGAGAAAGATTGAGGGCAAAAGAAGAAGGGGATGACAGAGAATGAGGTGGCTGGATGGAGTCACTGAAGCAGTCGGCATGAGCTTAAATAGACTCCAGAGGATGGTAGAGGACAGGAAGGCCTGGAGGAACGTTGTCCATGGGGTTGCAATGGGTTGGATACGACTTCGCAACTAACAACAACAAGAGAGAGATGGGCTATCTCCATCCAATTTTGACTCTTTAACTCCATGCATCGTGTAGTAGTCCTTAATAGATTAAAAGATTGCCCAATCCTTCTTTTCTAGATGTTGAGGTAGAAGGGAATCAATCCTAAACATCCAGCAAAGACGTCACACATATAGTACAGTCATCTAGATACCTATCAGTCGGGTTTCAGGCGCGGCTACAGTACAGAAACTGCCTTGGTCGCTCTGATGGATGATCTCTGGCGAGCCCGGGATGGGGGGAATTCCTCCATCCTGGTGCTACTTGACCTCTCAGCGGCCTTCGATACCATCGACCATGGTATCCTTCTGCATCGTCTCGGCGAGTTGGGAGTGGGAGGCACCGTTTTGCAGTGGTTCTCCTCTTATCTCGCCGATAGGATGCAGTCGGTGTTAACAGGAGGGCAGAGATCGTCCCCTAGGCCCCTGTCATGCGGGGTGCCTCAGGATTCGGTCCTCTCGCCCATCCTGTTTAACATTTACATGAAACCGCTGGGGGAGATCATCCGCAGACACGGGGTGTGTTTCCACCAGTACGCTGATGACACCCAGCTGTACATCACCACCCCGTCTCAATTCAGTGAGGCAGTTGATGTAATGTGCCGATGCCTGGACGACGTTAGGACCTGGATGGGGAGGAACAGACTCAGACTCAACCCCGACAAGACTGAGTGGCTCTGGATATTACCTCCTAAGGACCATGACAACTGTCCCTCCTTGGTTCTCGAGGGAGCGAAATTAACTCCCTCGGATCAGGTCCGCAATTTGGGGGTCCTCCTAGACCCACAGCTAAAATTGGATCATCATCTTACTGCTGTGGCTAGGGGGGCCTTTGCACAGGTTTGCCTGGTGCACCAGTTGCGGCCATACTTGGAGAAGGAGGCTCTACTCACGGTCACTCACGCCCTTGTCACCTCCCGTTTGGACTATTGCAACGCGCTCTACATGGGGCTACCCTTGAAGAGTATCCGGAGACTTCAGTTGGTGCAAAATGCGGCTGCGCGTGCTGTGGTGGGTGTGCCAAGGTACACCCACGTGACACCTATACTCCGCCAGCTGCATTGGTTGCCCATCGGTCTCCGGGTACAATTCAAGGTGTTGATCATCATCTTTAAAGCCCTTCATGGCTTAGGGCCGGGCTATCTCCGGGACCGCATTCTGCCTCATACTTCCCTTCGACCGGTTAGGGCCCACAGAGTTGGCCTCCTCCAGGTCCCGTCAGCCAAGCAATGCCGGCTGGCGGGCCCTAGGGGGAGGGCCTTCTCTGTGGGGGGCCCTGCGCTCTGGAACCAACTTCCCCCAGAGACCCGAACTATCCCCACCCTGCTGGCCTTCCGAAAAGCCGTCAAGACATGGCTTTTCCTGCAGGCAAGGGGTAGAGACTAACCCATCTGAGCTCTCCCCCGGGTATGTCTGGTTGATGGATATTTTTAAATATTATTTTTTTAATTTTTGTACTTGGTTTTAATTAATGTTTATTTGCTGGTGTTCTTGTATATTGCTGTACGCCGCCCTGAGTCCCTCGGGAGTAGGGTGGCATATAAGAACCAAGAAATAAATAAATAAATAAATAAATAAATAAATAAATAAATAAATAAATAAATAAATAAATAAATAAATAAATAAATAAATAAATAAATAAATAAATAAATAAATAAATAAATAAATACAGTGATGGTGAACCTTTGGGGCTCATTGTGTCAAAATTTTGAAAAATACCTAATTTGTCTTCTTACCATAAGAGCAAGTTACCCTAAGATGTCCTCTTAAGACAACCTATTTAAATCTTTTGAAGTTCTATAATAAAAATTAATTTGCTTTTTTTTTTAAGATTACAAAAATAACTATTTTTAAGTGCCTTCCTGTTGTTGTTGTTGTTGCTGCTGCTGCTGCTGCTGCTGCTGCTGCAATGGTTAATAACATGGAAGATTAGCCACTGTTTGGGAAGGAGGCTGCTTATATGTGGAATTTAACCTTTTTGTAATGTCTAAGCAGAGCTTCTCTCTTTCCTTTCCTTCCTGGCCTTGTTCCTTTCACCCCAATCACTTTCGTTTGGCCCTTTCTTTCTGTTTTAATCCTTCAGCACAGCTTTCCCCATCTCCATCGCGGGGCTGTTTTGATTGCAAAGCGTTTTAAAATTGCAGAGTAAATACTCCCAAAGATTGGTGCTGTGCAGTCATTATTTCATTTTACCAAAAGGAAAGGAAAGCTGATTCGGAAAATTACAGACCAGTGAGTCTACTAAGCGCAACAAGTAAGCTTTATGCCCAGCATCTTTATTGGAAATTAATTAAATGAAGATGTTGCTGTGGAGCAGCAAGCAGCTTTGGAGGATTTTAGGAGTTAATTCTGCAGTTCGATAAATTAAATGCCATTAAGTGAATGCTGACTTTGAAACCACATAAATAGATTCTCAACTTAGTCATTTACAGTGATGCTTGAAACTTTCTGAACCCTTTTGAAATTTTTGCATAAATGTGATTTAAAACACAATCTGTTCTCCACATTGGTCCTAAAATAAAAGAACCCAATTAAGCAAATGAGTCAAAAACTCTATCAGAGGTGAACTCATTGCTTTTGTAATCTGATCTATCCACCTTGCTACTGGATATCCTCTTCTTCTTCCTTCAATTTTCAAAATATGATCATCAGAGTTTGGTCATTAGTGCTTCTAGTTGGAATTTTGATTTGATATGTTCTGTTCAATGGCTCTCTCAAAAGTATTTTCCAGCACCAAAATGAAAACACATGAGTAATCTTTCTGTCCTGCTACTTGAAAGCCCAGCTACCGTCACAACAAAAAGCATTACCTGAACAGTTATAATCTTTGTTGTATAGAATCATCATGGCATTCAAACATCCTTTCTTTCATGGCAGCCCTACCAGATGTTAGCCTGCAGCATATTTCTTGACTGCTCAATTTTTTTCGGTTGATGATCTACCCAATTCTATCAAGTTATTAATCAGTATCTTTATATTTGGTGCACCATGTATTACATTCTGTCTTTACTCTTTGAGTTGATTAGGTCTTGAAAATCTTCTCTGAGAAGTGCCATCAATATAATAGTTGTAGAAACCGAAGCTCACTTTTCTGCTCTTTGATGTTAGGTATATGAGAAAGTGCTAACATTGTATTATTTCACCATGATTCAAAATATTAAGGTGGCCTTAGATCAGCGGTTCCCAACCTTCCTAATGCCGGGCCCTGCGCCCCGCCCCCGCGCCCCCACCCCCACCCCGCCGCCGCCATTTGGGTTCTTTTACCCTCTGCGCATGCGCAAAGCGTTCTGCGTATGCACAGAGGGTAAAATAACCCAAATGGCGGCGTCCGGGCGAAGTCTCCAGATCCGGGCGAGGTCTCCGCTCGCTTCGCATGTTGCCTCTGGGAGCTTTTCGAGCCCCGTCACGAAAGGCGTGTGTGACTTTGGCGGGGCCGGGACAGGCGGCTGTTTTTTATTTGGAACCCTCACGGACGCAAATGCAACAATACGGAGGAGGAGTTTGCAAGTAGGGAGGGGGAGTTTGCAAGTGGTGGCAAAGGGGATCTTCCAAGGACGTTTCAGTTCCGGGGGGAGCCCCCCCTCCTCTTCACTCGGCCCCTGGGAGCAAAAGCCGGGATTGAAGCCAACTTGGGGGAGGAACGATTGTTCCGTATTGTTGCATTTGCACCCGCGAGGGTTCCAAATAAAAAACAGCCGCCTGTCCCGGCCCCACCAAAGTCGCGCACGCCTTTCGTGATGGGGCTCAAAAAGCTCCCAGAGGCAACACGCGAAGCGAGCGGAGACCTCGCCCGGATCTGGAGACTTCGCCCGGACGCCGCCATTTGGGTTATTTTACCCTCTGCGCATGCGCAGAACGCTTTGCGCATGCGCAGAGGGTAAAAGAACCCAAATGGTGGCGGCGGGGTGAATCGCGGTGAGGGCGCGGGGGCGGGGGTTGTGGGACGTGATATAGCCAGGCTTGTTGCACTGGGGTGGGGAGCTGAGGATGCCCAGGCGACTCCTGGGAAATGGTCATTTGACCCCCAAAGGGGTCACGACCCCCAGGTTGGGAACCGCTGCCTTAGATGCTCCACCTAAAGTTTCCACCACTGAATTATGGCAATTCTGCTTTAATAATATCAAATATACTTGGTGGTGATAAATCAAGTGAGACTATAGTCATACAGCCTTAACAAAAAAAATCAACTATTTTCAATTTTCTCATGTAGGTTTATTTTGGCAGGATAAGAGGGAGGGATGTATAGTATGTGTGTATAGTATATGTCTGTGTGTGTGTGTGTACACACACACATGAATAGTGCCATACACAAAGTATTCTTTCATTACAGCATTCATTCATTCAGGAGGCATGAATGAAATCTGAGATCTTTTTAAATAATAAACTAGAGCTTGCTTATAAATTGGAGAAGTTAAAGAAAATAAAACAGAACTCGCAAACCTCTTAGCTAAATGAGGAAAGCATAGCAGCACTCACAACCCGTGATAAGATTACTGTCTGTTGAATCAGATTCACTCTACCGTACCAAGCTCAAAGCCAGAGATCCTTCATAGATCTCCCAAAGGTCCAAGAGGAAAGGCAGGGCAGTGTTCCACTGTTGTGCTGTTCCAACGCCACACCACAAGCAGAGAACAGAGGACATGACAGGTAAGGCCACAGACACTTTATCTCCTGCATAAAGATATGGCTGCCTTCTGATTTTTAATTGGGTAATCAACACACAGATTATTCAACTCAATTATCTTTAATTACAGTCCAAGATCAGTAGGAGGACAACCAGCTGTACAACAATCCAAGTGTGATCCAAAAATATAACAACACTGTAACAGTTTAATATATGGTGTACTTCTGTTAACACTGTTAACACTGAGGGGGATGGCTGGGCAATCTTTTCTTTTTAAAAAAAATAGTTTTTATTAAGTTATTTACATTTAAAAACAAACAAACATACAAAACAAAAAAAAAGAACATTATGACATTAAACATTTACAAAACATAAAAAAAAGCATACAGCTATAGAGCTGTTAATTTCTATAATTTGTTCTACGGCGAGTATATTTTTATGTATTTTCCAACTTTTATCTTGTCTTTTATGTGATAAATTTTATAAATCAATCGTATTGATATTAATATTAACAATAGTATTAATAATAGTACAACGATATTGATATTGATGATAGTATTGATAATAATAATAATAGTTCATAAGAAATAAGGCACTTTCAATTTTGTAAAATCATAGTATACATATATATTATTATAATATAGCTATTTTCTCTATTAATTCCTTATTCTAATTTCTATGTGTCTTATTTAACTTATATTTACATTTATTACATTGATGATATTTGTTTTCGTTTTTCGTACCAATTGTAAAATAAATTCCAAATTTCATAATAGTCGGAGTCTTCCTTTCCTTTCAATTCCATAGTTAACTTATCCGCTTCGGCACAATCCAAAATTTTTCTGATTACACTGCTTTCCTCGGGAATATCATTTAATTTCCAATTTTGTGCTATCGTTATTCTTGCCGCTGTTAGTATATGTAAAATGATATAGTAGTGTTTTTTTTCCATTTTTTGGTTGATGATTCCCAATAAGAAAATTTCCGGTTTAATATCTAAGTCTTGTTGTGTGATTTCTGTTAACCAGTTTTTGATTTTATTCCAGAAGAGTTTGATTTTTGGACAGGTCCACCACATATGATAATAAGATCCAGTTTTACACTGACATCTCCAACAATTTGGTGGTAGATTTTTATACATTCTTGCCAATCTCGCTGGAGGGAGGTGCCATCTATAGAATAGTTTATAATAATTTTCTTTGTATGAGACTGATTTTGTGATTTTGTAGTTCTGATTCCATATTTTTTCCCATTGATTAATTGGTATTTCATGTCCAAAATTTTTCGTCCAGCTTATCATATTTCCCTTTATTATATCTTTCTGTGTTTTGTTTTTTAGAAGAAATTTATATATTTTAGTTATTGCTTTTTGTTCCTGGCCTAATAAGATTTTATCTAATTCTGATTTAGTTTTTTGTATTCCATATTTTCTCTTGTCGTTTTCTAATCTGTTCTTAATTTGAAAGTATGGCCACCAGTCAATCTTAATTCCTCCCTGTTCTAATTTTGATATAGATTTTAAGGCTCCTCCTTCTTCCAGTATTTCTTCGTATGTAACCATTTTTTCCAGGTTTGTTGTGTTTGGGTAAGTAATGGCTTCCATGCCAGAGAACCAGGGTGGTATCTTAGTATAATATTGTTTTTTGATTCTAAGCCAGATTCCTAATAGGGAGTCTCTGATTTTATGTCTTTTAAAATATGAGTGTGTTTTATGTTTATCATCCCAGAGGAATCCATGCCACCCTATATGTAAGTCATAACCTTCTAATACCAGTAAGCGTCTATTTTTGATTTGTATCCAGTCCTTTATCCATGTTAAAGCAGATGCTTGATAATATAATTCAAAGTCTGGCAGTCCGAACCCTCCCTGATTTCTATTTTGTTGTAAATATTTTAATTTGATTCTTGGTTTTTTCCCGGCCCATATAAATTTGGTTAGTATTTTATTTAATTTTTCAAAATATTTTTTCTCTAATTTGATTGGTATAGTCTGAAATAAGTATAAAATTTGAGGTAGTATTGACATTTTAATCGCTGCAATTCTGCCTATTAGAGATATTTGTAATTTGTTCCAGTTATCTAGTTTCTTTTCAATTTGTTTTAAAATTCCCATATAGTTTTCTTCTTTTATTGTTGTGCATTTCGCTGACAGGTTGATTCCTAAATATTTTATTTTCTTTACAATTTGTATTTCTAATTTCCTTTCTAATTCCTTATTTTGTGTATCTGTCAGATTTTTGGTTATTATTTTAGTTTTTTGTTTGTTAATTTTTAGACCTGCTACTTTCCCAAATTCATTAATTTCTTTTAGTAAAATTAATCCTACCTCTAGAGGTTCTTCTATATTGAAAACCATGTCGTCTGCGAATGCCTGCAATTTATATTCCTGTTCTTTTATCTTGAGTCCTTTTATTTCTTTGTTTTCCCTTACCTTTTGTAATAATGATTCCAATGATAATATAAATAATAAAGGGGAGAGAGGACAGCCTTGTCGAACTCCCTTTTCTATATTAAAATTTTTTGTAGTTTCTCCATTGATGAGGATTTTTGCAGTTTGTTTTGAATTGCTGGGCAATCTTTTCATTAGAGGACACATTGGGAATGGGGTTCCACATAGAATTTGTACCTTAGAAACACATGTTCTAAGGCCGTGATGGCGAACCTATGGCACGCGTGCCAGAGGTGGCACACAGAGCCCTCTCTGTGGGCACGCACGCTGTAGCCAGCTGCTCTTCTGGTTTCTGGCACGCATGTGCCAGCCAGCTGGTCTTTGCGTTTGCCAGAAACCCGATGACCAGCTAGCCGGCACTCCGGCACGCATGTGCGCGCGTTCCGGTTTGGGCACTCGGTGCCAAAAAGGTTCGCCATCACTGTTCTAAGATTTCAGATCCACCAGAGACAGAAGAGTGCAGATACTCCTTGACTTACAACAGTTTGTTTAGTGACCGTTCAAAGTTACAACAGCACTGAAAAAAGTGATTTATAACCATTTTTCATACTTACGAACATTGCACATCCCCATGGTCATATGGTCAAAATTCAGACACTTGGCAACTGACTCATATTTATGACGGTTGCAGTGTCCCAGGGTCACCTTTTGTGACAAGCAAAGTCAAAGGAGAGAAGCCAGATTCACTTAACTGTGTTACTAACTTAACAACTGCAATGATTCACTAAACAAGTGTGGCAAGAAATGTTGTCAAATGGGGCAAAACTCAACAACTGTCTCGTTTAGGAACAGAAATTTTGGGATCAATTGTGGTTGTAAGTCAAGGATTGTCTGTATCAGGGGTGGGTTCTAACTTACCTCGCTGCCAGTTCGCTTCCTCCCGCACCACGTAGCCATTCAATTGCTACAGGTAGTGAAAAGAAGTATCTGAATTTCATAAAGACTGGTAAAATAAATATCTCCTCTGCACAAATGCAGAGATGTTGCTAATATGGTCTGAGCAGCAGTTATATGCCAGAAGAGAGAAGGATTCCTATAATTGACTGCTTCAATCAGTTGGTGTCAGGAGGTTAGAAAGGTAGCACATTTCCTCATTTTCAGCATTTTTCAATATTCATTTCCAGTTCTATAAGATTTTGAGAGGATTTATAACTTATAACTGATGAGATCAGTGTCCTCTTAGCAGCTATACAATTAGAATCGCAGCAAGATTTAGAAAATACGTTTATGAGTAGTCCTACTGTTTCTATAGATACTACCAGTACTATTACAGATTGTAATGTAACTATGTGAGCTGTATAGATCTCCTGAGTTGGTTAGGGACATAGTGAGATTGAAAGCAACATTTCTGAAGAAATTTTGAAATGAATGCCAACTGGGAAATTATATAACTATATATAACTAAGGTGACCTCCAATTAACTCTGGATTGGCCAGCTTCCTCAGCTGGAACATATTGTGGTCTAACAGATTTATAACAAACAAAATCAAAGTTGTTGCAGAAAAGAAGGGGTAAATTATCCTTTTTTGTTCTAGCAAAGATATTTGCTAGGAGATATTAGGAACCAGATTATTTGATATTAAAACATAATATTGGAAAGTCTTTGCAGAGACTGAAAGGTAAAGGGGCTGGGAACATCCTTTTCAAAATACCCCATTTAAAATAATTAAATCCAATGTATTAGCCATTCCTGCAAAATTACTCATGGGATCCCTAGATTTACAAGAGAGTTATAAAAAAAAGAATTGTAATCTGAATAAATCTTCAAGGCCAAGAGAGAAACTATTGAACTGAGCATGAAGTAAATTATCATCATAGCATTAAAGTCTCTGACCAAAATCAAATATGTGAAAGAAAAGTAGCCATGCAGCGTTCAAAATACTGGACTAAGTCATGCCTTAACTCTTCAAATTGTGCTCTCGATCTTGCAGAAGTTAAATAGAAGTTGACATTAAATAGACTAAAGCAACTAAAAATAAGTCTAATAAGCCTAATGGCCAAAATCCAATTTGCCTGTAATGGCAAAATTGTCACCTGGATCAGGAGGTTAAGGCTTTAAAAAAAATCCCACCGCTGACACTTGATATGCCACCACTATTACTCGGTGTGATAGTGATTGATCATAATTATGAATATAGAATCTATTCCTGACCTCCAAATCTCCCATAGAAACAAAATACCAAACTTAGTAATAAGGTTAATAAAACTTAGGCACCTGATTTATGAGACCAAACAGCTATATCCTATTACTGTATCAGCGGTAGGTTGCTCCCGGTTCAGACCGGTTCTTAGAACTGGTAGCTGCGGCAGCAAAAGGCTCCGTCAACCCGCCTGGGACGCTTCTGCGCATGCGCAGAAGCTTCTGCACATGCACAGAAGAGCTGCGCACAAACCGTAGCAAACTAATTCAGAACCCACTACTGTATTGTACATACAAGAGAGGTTATCTGCAGCACAATTGTCATTCTTGGTTGGGCTCAGCAGGACTGATAAATGTGAAAGTTGAAATGGTATCCAAAACTGCAACTGATGAAAAAACCTGAGAACATTTGGGCCACCAAAGACCTGCTTATAAAATAGATGTTTGAAGCCCCTATAGGGGAATATTTAGACTTGATAAATAGCTGTCTCTCTCTGAAATGAGCCTTAGGATTATAAAGGGTTAAGTTGTTGCCTAGAGTTTCCCTTGACTGTAGCTGCTTGGTTTTAGAACTGGGGGCCAAGTGGAAAAGACATTTCCAGATTCATTGAAAGATGCCAAATGTGAGTCCAATGAGCCACAGAGCTCATGATGGTAATTTCCCCATAATGTCAGCAAATAAACATCACGATAGTCGAGACAGACCTGTAGCTGGCTAAATAGCTATGAGTTGCAAGAAAAGAGATGTTTCTGAGTTTCTTTGTCTCAGAATGCCAAGCCTCAATGTTGCTTTTTTTGCTTAAGAGGTTCTTATATCCCATCTTTGCTTGTAGTAACATTTGACTAGAAGTAGATGATGGTGTTCTTTTATGATCAGTAAGTGTCTTAGCTAATATGTGCTTAGCTCAATACAAGCAGAATCAAAACACCTGTCAAATGGAGGATAGTCTTCTACAGACTAATCAAAAAGAATTGAAGATCGTGGATGAAGCTGTTATATGCTCTTAAAACTTCAGCCTCTCCTTAAACAACTGTGGCTCTTTGCACAATGGCTTCCTTTAATGTGTAGAATTATGCCTTTATGACATCAAGGACTTCAGTAGAGAGTTTAGAATTGCAATGGGTTCACAAGGGAGGATCAATTTAACAATCAGACCAGTGGTGAAATCCAATTTTTTTTACTACCTGTTCTGTCAGCGTAGCTTGATGGGCATGGTGTGGCTTGGTGGGCGTGGCTTGGTGGGCATGGCAGGGGAAGGATACTGCAAAATCTACATTCCCACCCCACTCCAGGGGAAGGATACTGCAAAATCTACATTCCCATCCCACTCCAGGGGAAGGATACCCATTCCCTCTCCACTCCTGGGGGAAGGCTATTGCAAAATCTCCATTCCCACCTCACTCTGGGGCCAGCCAGAGGTGGTATTTGCCAGTTCTCTGAACTACTCAAAATTTCTGCTACCAGTTCTCTGAACTACTCAAAATTTCCATTACCGGTTCTCCAGAACCTGTTAGAACCTGCTGGATTTCACCCCTGAATCAAACTTCACAGATTACAAAGATCCAACACCAGCTTTTTTCTTATTTTAGCCCATCATCACTTTAGTTGCTGTTTCATGCTAGCTTTTTAAATTTAAATTCCTGGTCAGAAAGTAATCTTAAGATACTGTACATCTTAGCATGAAAACGAGCAAAGGTAAAATTGGCTTGAGGATTAAATGTTACACAGAAAATCTAATGGAGCCATTTACTTATTATAGGAACCTAAAGCACCATGAAAAATAAAGCATGGTTGGAAGATTAGCCATTTTGAAACAAGTTTATCCATTTCCAGCCGAGGTGGCGCAGCGGTTAGAGGCAGTACTGCAGGCCACTTTAGCTGACTGTGATCCGCAGGTCAGCGGTTCAAATCTCACCGGCTCAAGGTTGACTCAGCCTTCCATCCTTCCGAGGTAGGTAAAATGAGGACCCAGATTGTTGGGGGCAATATAAATATACATTGCTTACTGGTGTAAACCGCTTAGAGAGGGCTTGCACTGTGAGGCGGTATATAAATCTCACTAAATAAATAAATAAATAAATAAATAAATTTCATTGATCAGATGTACTATTAGATAAGCAAACATTTTAAAAAGTAGAATATTCATAAATAAGAGATTAGGTTTGTTCTCATGTGACATTTCAAACTAACTTGTGCAAATGTAGCCTAGCATAAATCTTTAAGAGTCAGACATAGTGACTTTTAAATTCCTTTAAAAGGAGGGGGGAAGTATCTGCTATTGAAAATAATAGTCCTGTGTTGAATTCTCTCTTTTGTTCTGCCCCAATTACTCCAAATTATCCTATACACTAAAGGCAGTACACTGCACTTTGGTGCAATGGGAACAGGAGAGTCTTCTTAAAGCTCTTACAGAAGAGGATGTTTGTCTTTTTACAACTTCCATCGCTGTCACTTACAATCATAAACACATGTTGTATCATTTTTTTGTAGTTGTAGAGGTTTGTTGCAGTGGTAGGATTCAATTTTTTTACTATTGGTTCTGTGGGTGTGGTGCGGTGGGCGTGGTGTGGTGCGGTGGGCGTGGCACATTGGGCGTGGCAGGGGAAGGATACTGTTAAATCTCCATTCCCTCCCCACTCCAGGGGAAGGATACTGCAAAATCCCCATTTCTTCCCGATCAGCTGGGACTCGGGAGGCAGAGAATAGATGGGGGCAGGGCCAGTCAGAGGTGATATTTACCGGTTCTCTGAACTACTCAAAATTTCCACTACCAGTTCTCCAGAACTGGTCAGAACCTGCTTAAACCCACCTCTGGTTTGTTGAATCGTTTTACAAAGGCACTTGCTATTGTCAGAGATATTGTTAATGGCTTGGATCCAAAGAATTACTGATAGAAAAGATACTTGTGCCATTTAGCACTAATTTCTTCTATCTCTGGCTATCCTTAAGGAAAAAATATAAAAATGTAAAAATGGAAGCAAGAATAAAATGAAGGGTGAATATAACACCTCTGACAAGAAGCCTTATTCTTAGAATGAAGTATGTGGCTTCATTCGTAGGTGTAATCTATTGGGCTTCCTTAAAAACAAAAAGCACCACACCCCATTGTTCCTGCTTCTCCTATGAACAGCTTATGGCTATACTCCTTCATAGGATGGATTAAAACAAAGGACAAAATTATCACTTCTTCAGAACGTGTGTAGAAAAATACCCACTGGTGTGACTGGCTGCATACAGCAGATTAAATAACATATCACTATCATAGGCCATTGGATGGCGCACTCTCCCTTTCACCAGTTGGCCTGCACCATACTTAGTAATACATCCATGTCACATTTTTAAAAAGGAAATTCTTATTGTATGCAAGGCAAGTTTCATCCACAATCCTGTGCCCTCAAGTCTAGAAGGAAGCAAAACTTTTTTTAAAAAAATAGATATGGATGAATCTCAGCTGTAAGAGTTTGATTTGTCCTAAGGGTATTATTGAAAACGATGGTAGGAAATGTGATTGGAAGGCAACAGAAATGGAAAACAGTGGCCTCGAGCAAACGTGCTTGCAAATAAGCCATGAAACTTAAAGGGTGTCACGCCCAGTCTCCACAGCTTATTTCCGAGCAAGCAAGCACAGGAAAGCGATTTCTCCCTCCTCATCATTGTTCTTCCCAATCCTGTAAATTCCCCTCCACAGCATCTTGTATCTATTCTAGCGCTTTTGGTGAATGGCTGACTCGTCTCCTAGCAACCCACATCAGCACCCTCCCTCCCTTCCGATCCTCTTCCTCCCTCCTCCTCCCCCCCTCCTCTCCGGTTGAGTGACCTCTGGCTCCCGCCTCTTCCGTTTCCGCCGCCGTCGCCCACTTCTATGCCGGCTGAGTGCTATTGTTTTTCTGCGGGCACCAGGTAAGGGAGATGGGGGAGGAACGGGACATCTCGGACTGGGGCTGCGGGATGGAAAGAGGATGTCCCGGGAGCAGTTGCAGCTCCTGAGAACAGCCTTCCCCGCTCTTTTTATAAAATGGACTACAACTTCCATAATCTTCGGCAGTCAATGGGATCTTTGGCTCTGTCTTCCAGTGCAGGGTTAAGAATAGAATCGGGGTAATTGCCTCCCAGTGTGTGTTGCCGAGGACGCTTGTTATAAAGGATAATTTTAAAATTCCAATTGGTTTAAGTAATCTGCTTTCCTAGACACTCTGTGGTTCTGGGCTGCAGCTGCAGCTGCTAGCAGTTAAGGGTAGAGATAGGAGGAGGAACTCCGGTTGAATGAATAAAAGGGACAGTCGTTTTAAAAGAACTTTAAAAGAACTTTTCTTCATTTCCCTCTGTTTCAGATGATTTGCTCTGGAGTTGCTGCAACAGTCTGACTCGGAGATGCACGGACTGACATTGGAAATGAGAGGGAAATCAAGCTCTGTTTCATCCCTGTTGTGAGTATGCTATCCATGTGTTATAATGGAATTGCTGCATGGGTCCTCCTTAACAAATAATTGGTCTTTGATGGTCAGGAATAAGAAATGTGCTAGCTTTGTGTTGAACAGAGAGGGAAAGAAACAAGATAGCATTGTTAGAAGCAAGGAGGAAAATGTAGGTTGTTGTTTTTAGCTGAGGTGGTTGCAGTTTGAGTTGGGGATTGACCTGGTATTTTTTGTTTTGTTTATTTAATAAGTTGGGAAACACATTGGTTATAGCTGATAAGTGGGTACTGTTGTCACTGTGAAGAGTAAATTGACATTGTGAAATAAAGTGTGGATAAAGGGGTAAATTATTGGTCTAAAGAGGCTATCAATTTTTATTTTGAGGATAAAGGATTCATCTGATTTAAGGAAAAACTATTTCTTGATATACAGTGGTAGGATAATTAAGATAATTGAAATGAACACGGTAATTTTTATACTGGGCCAATTAATGAGGTAATAACAGTAAATACAATTTTAGGCCTACAAGTTAGTGTTATCTTACATGATTGAATTAATTATCTAGAGTGACAGTAAATCAATAGAAGATGGGAGAGGCTGAAAGCAGATCTAAATCATCTTCAGGATTCCTTCCAGAATGGAGTTTGGCCTTCTGGACTTTGTGTTCAGTGATGGTACCAGTGATGATCACCTTGTGGTGCAGTTTTCGGCGATCTCGGAGGCAAGGACTTCTGCAGGATATCTTGCATAAAAGCAAGCATGATTGGCAAGATATAGACTTCTTTAGCCAGCCTACCTATTGCTGTGTCTGCACTCAACATATTCTCCACGGAGCTTTCTGCAAGTGCTGTGGGCTGTGTGCTGATGAAGAATGCCTGAAGAAAGCTGATGGTCATTTCCTATGCAAGGAAATTCTGCCAAGAAGCCAAGATGGGAGACCAGCTTCTATGGTGCACCATTGGATCCGAGGCAATGTTCCACTGTGTAGCTACTGTGTGGTGTGCAAACTACAATGTGGTACACAACCCAAGCTCTGTGATTACAGGTAATGCTGCAGATTTAAATATCAGGGCAGCGGTAGCGGAAATAACACAGTAATGTCACTTCCTTATTTATCCTCTTTTAAATTTCTGGGACTCCATAAAACATTGTGTTTTATGCAAGCTACCCATTATAGTTTGTTTAAATTGTCGCTTTTTAATTATGGATGGCATCTTTTGATTGGGGAGATTTTTGCATATTCTTTTCATAGAATTGAATTATTGAATGCTTCTTGGCTTTCAATTCCCTGGGGCTCAAGAATAGGACAGGGTTTTGCTAAAGCTACTTGTGATGGTGCTCGGGGCTTAACAAAGTTTTAACTGGAAACAAGCTTTGGGAGATAAATACAATGCAGTTCTACTTTGCAAAAACTGTGGTATAAAAAGAGCCACAAGGGGTTGAGTCACATCTCAATATTTACTGGAGTCACTCCTGAGGGCAAAAGCCCTTTTGGTTTTGTAAATAGCATCTCAAGTCTTGTTGGGTAGAAATTTCACTTTATTTTTTTAAAGAACAATATTTTGTAGATTCACATTTGAAAAACAAAGGAAAAGAATGTAGTAGGTTAAATACAATAGATAAGAACCCTTTTGCATTCCAAGAAAAGAAAAAGGAAACCTGTTTGTTCTCTGAATATATTAATCTTAATTTAGCATGTGACTACCACTTTTTATGTAAAGTCTCTGGAATGTTTTTCACAAGCATCTACTTTGTACACATCTTCACTCAGTACTTGTTTTACACTATTGCTCAGCCTTCCTCAACTTGGGGCCCTTCACATGTATTGCAACTGCATTTTGCTTTATTTATAAAACCTCTGTTGCATTTCAATAAGAACCAGTGCCAGAGTTAACAGACGTCATCAATGTTTGCTGGGAATTTTGGAGTTGTAGTCACAATATCCCTGAAGATAGGTTGATAATGAGCTTCTGTAACTCTTCCTCACTTGAACGGACCACATTGTTGATGTCTGTACTGTGACTGTATACTGTGTCTTTTTCTTTCTTGGTATAATTGAGGACTATTTTTCCACAGTGTGACAATGAAGCTTTTAAAAATCTAAAATTACATACAATGCCATAATGCAATATGAAAGGTATTCTTTTTCAATAGTATATCAGTTCTTCTGCGAATATAAAGCAGAACTGATCTGTATTTTAATAAATATATTTTAATTACCCCTTACTAATTCATTTGTTATTTTTGTACAGAAATTGAGTACCATGTTGGCTGTTAAAAAATATCTTATGCCAAGTCTTACTTTCTGCCTTCATTTGATGGTTGATTATCCTGTATTACTCTCTTTTAAAAGACAAAAATACAACATTATTTTTCAGAATCAAACAGATGTGGTTTAGCTCATTATTAAACCCTGCAGGGGAAAAGTATTTTTCATTAGAATATTGTCCAAAACATTGTCCAATGACATTCAAAATAACATATATTAACAATTATAAATGTTATTTTCTCTTTTAATGACTAACTGGCTCATTTTTGGATTATCAAAATAAACTAAGCCTACAACAGATCCATGTTTACTTGATAGAACATATATTGCCCATCTGTTGCTTGGACGGTATTGAGGCTGCTTATGGGAATTATTTCTCTTGGACTTTTAATCCTTTTTTTTTTTTAAATTGGGTCTGAAGTGATAGTGCCAACCCACCATTTTTGTTTTTTGTTTTGTTTTAAGCCAAGCTTCCTTTTATTAAAAACACCTACCTGACTATTGATAAGTTAATTTATGCTTGGTCAGAACAAGCTGTTGTCAAAGTCCTTTCTTTTTGTTCCTTTTCTGCTCTGTGGTATTAATGCTTGGGTTTGACTGTACTAAACTCAGTATTTTATTTGGTTACATAGAATGGTATATCTAAAAATTCCTTTTATTGATTCAATGATCTTTTCCTAGTCTCCTAAATATTTTCACAAAACTTTACATTTGCCACTCACAGAAGAACACTCAAACAATGCTGGCACTATAGCAAAGTTGCTGGAAAAGTGAGGATAGATGGAAGAGAGACTTATTTTCAGCAACATCCATCTGAAACTAATAAGGAAAGAGTAGAGTTGATGTGCTTTAATTCAGTGGTTGAGTGATTGCACCATTTTTTGTTAAGTCCCTCAAAAATGATATTGTTTCTGTAAGCATCCAGTAATAATACATAATAAATATCCTGAATGTTGTTCTGACTGTTCTTCTTTCAGGTGTATTTGGTGCCAGCAAACTGTACATGATGATTGTATGCAGAATTCTTTGAAGAACGGGAAGTGTGAATTGGGAGAGTTTCGCAACCTCATTATCCCCCCAACTTACTTGCTCAAAGTCTGTCAGATGCGTAAAAGTAAACACATGAATGACTACAAGGTAAGTGCTACTGTGCTTGTTCTCAAGACCCAGCTGGGGAGGCCTTTGAAATGTCTGTTTCCAGGAGCTCATAATCATTGACTGGGGGGGGGAGAGGTGGCACAGTGGTTAGAGTGCAGCACTGCAGCCTACTTCAGCTGACTGCTAGCTGCAGTTCAGCTGTTCAAATCTCACCGCCTCAAGGTTGACTCAGCCTTCCATCCTTCTGAGGTCGGTAAAATGAGGACCCAGATTGTTGGGGGCAATATGCTGAATTCTGTAAACCGCTTAGAGAGGGCTGTAAAGCACTATGAAGCGGTATATAAGTCTAAGTACTAGTGCTATTGCTATTTGGTCTTGCTTGCTGTAAGCTGGGTCTGAGCAAAACAAAGAGGAGAAATAGAATACATATGTTGGATTCTGTAGTTCACTGAGAAAAATCATAAAAGAAGAGAAATTGAAAGAAATAAGCCCTTGCATCAGTACAATATATAACTTACATAAAGGGCTTGTTGGCAACTTGGTATGAAACAGCTTCTCCAGAAAAGTTTACAGGGCATTATCTTTATGATAGTGAAAGCTGCTTTTATTATCCATATTTTAGTTTGTTTCATAGGCTGGATTGCTCTGTTGAAAATCTATATCTTGATTGTGCTTGTTTAATGTTACAATTGAAGATTGGGTTAATATATAATTTATGTAGTTATAGAACAGGACACTTGCACTTCTTAATAGCGGGGTTAATAGTTGGTTAATAGCATGTGGCAGCTGCTGTAATGCCCCAATAAAAGATAGTAAAATGCAGGTTAGTAGGTTATAGCTTTACTCAGCTGCTCCTGAAATGACTGGGAAGAAAAAATGCATCCTATAGTAAGATCAAAGAACAAAATAAATGTTACCACTTGTTAATTGGCAAAAATGATAGAGCTTGATTTTACTCTGGCTCTATCAAAGAAAAGCCAGCTTTTAAGGTATCCCGTTTGGCTACTTGAACAGGTTCTAGCTTATATTTCAATCTCTCTGCAAATTGCACATAAGTTAGCTTGCTTCTGGTTTAAAAGACTTACCAAGATCAGTTTTGCAATCTAAGCATGGGTTCTGACATCTATTGTGGATATTAATTTTTATGTACCTGTATATTAAGCACTACCAGGACAAACATAACCATTGGATGCATAGAAAGGTTTTATTATATATTTGAGTTCTAACAGGCTGTAGGTTCTGTTGACTATTTCAAAATGGCAAACGTATGAAAATCAGAATAAATCATATATGTGAATCATGGTTTAGTCTTACATTGAACAGGAAAATTGGTATTTCCTACAAATTATAAAGCGATTTATTTTTCTCTAATTTGCAAGAGTACATTTTCTCTTTTACAATTTAAGATTTAATTTCTCAACAACATGATGAAAAAATAAGAGTTGCTGTTTTGTGACATTACAGGTCTAAATAGCTTGCTTCTGCCGTTTTCTCTCTCTCTTTTTTTTTTCAGCTATCTGAGTCTTATGGGAAAAATTGGACCCCAGTAATAATTCTGCTTAATACTCGGAGTGGAAACAATATGGGGGAAACGCTGATAGGGCAATTCAAGATCTTATTAAATCCAGTTCAGGTAATTGTATTGATACAATGAAACTGAAGATGAACTAGATTTGTTGCTTAAGTAAGAAATGAAACATAACTTAAGACATCCTTAAGGTTTGTTTTTTTTAAATAGGGTTAAAAAACTTGAAAACTCCCTTAAGGAATTATCACTGTGGTCAAGATGGATTCAATTGAAGAAACATGCATAAACATTGCAGTATAAAAATGAGCGTGATACTGTTCAGCGGGACTTCTCAACAGTAAAAACTTTAAAATATGTGGGTTTCAATTCCCAGAACTCCCCAGCCAGCCTGTAATGTAGCCAGCCAGCCAGCTGCCCACCCACCTTCCTTTCTTTTTCCCTCCCTTAGCTCTCTGCTGCCCAATCCTGATCCCACTGGCCAGCCCTTCTGTTCCTTCCTCCCTCTCTGATGATCATGCTTCCTTCTCTGGCCCAACTGCCTCGTAATCTTTCCTGCATGTTCCTTCTTCCTTGTTTCTCCTTGACCACCATTGCTGCTACAGATGCTGACACATGTCATTGCCAAGAAAGCTGCTTAGCATTTTCCCATTCTCTATACTCCCCCTCCCCATTATTTCTGCTGGATTAACCACATTCCATGCACATCGCTAGTATACAGGTAGTCCTCAACTTATGAGCACAATTGATTCCAAAATTTCTGGTGCTAAGCGAGACAGTTAAGTGAATTTCGCCCCCCCCCCCCCCAATTTTATGACCTTTCTTGTTACGGTTATTAAGAGAATCACTGCAATTGTTAAGTTAGTGATACGTTAAGCGAATCTGGCTTCCCCATTTGAAATTTGTTTGTCAGAAGGTGGTAAAAGGTGATCACATGACCTTGGGAAACTGCAGCCATCATAAATATGAGCCAGTTGCGAAGCCTCTGAATTTTGATCACGGGAATGCGGCAAGAGTCATATGTATGAAAAACGGCCACAAATCACTTTTTTTTTCAGTGCCATCATAACTTTGAACTGTCACTAAATAAACTGTTGTAAGTCGAAGACTACCTGTACTTGATACTTAGTGCTCTTTCAAAAGGGCCTGAAGAAAATAGTTTTTGCCAGTGGGCCTATGGACCCCAGAATGATAGACTTGCAGAGGTCTCCAATCTTGGCAACTTTATGAGGTGTGGACTTCAACTCCCAGAATTCCTCAGCCAGCATGGCTGGCTGAGGAATTCTGGGATTTGAAGTCCACACCTCATAAAGTTGCCAAGGTTGGAGACCTCTGATTATAGAGCCCATCAAGTGGTTTGTTTGTTTAATTGTGGTTGCAAGAGGCTAGGGCAGGGGTCTACAACCTGCGGCCCCGGAGCCGCATGTGGCTCTTTGGGCCCTCTGCTGTGGCTCCCTGTCGGGTGATCCCATCACTGACTGGTCCTGCCCCTCGCCCTCCCCTCCCAGTCACTCCTTGCCTAGCCTGAGAAGGTAAGGGCAACGGCGGGGGATGAGAGGGAGAGAGTGGGAGAGAGAGAGATGCACACAAAGTTACAGAGAGGGGGGTGAGAGAGGTGGGAAGAGAGACAGATACACAGAGACATACAGAGAGAGGGGGGAGGGAGAGAGGGGGGGAGGGGGAGGGAGAGAGGGAGGGAGGTAGAGGGGGGTCTCAAAGGGTTTTGTGGCTCCCCGTTTTTTTTTAACAAGCAGTTGTCTGCCCTAATGACCGGCTGGGTAGCTGTGGCTAGGGGGGGTCATGTGACTGGGTGGGAGTGAGTGAATCAAGTTGGCCATGCCCACTCAGGATTTGTGGCTCCCGGTGTTTTCTTTTCTGTGGGAAACGGGTCCAAATGGCTGTTTGAGTGTTTAAGGTTGCAGACCCCTGGGCTAGGGTTACAGTATATTGATTGGAGTTTGTGGTTGGAGTTTTGCTGCCTGGAGACACCGAGAATGAATTCCGCAGATATATAAATATTCTAAATAAATAAATAAATACAGTGACCATTAGCTATCATTTTACACGTACAGTAGAATGACAATTTGCAAATATGCCGTATCGTTTGAAAAAATGTTTTTCCAATTGTTTTGGAGACTACATTGTGACCAGCCCTGTTGCTCGCAAGATTTAACAAATGGCACAAGACGGCAAATCTCTTCCTTATGCAAGGATTGTATAGCACTTTCTTTCAATATTCGCCACTTGCCATTGATGGTGAAACTTGTAACGAATGCTGCAGAATAATTAGAGTACACTTGCAGTACGTTCTGTAGTAATGTAGAAGGACCCTTACTCCTCAACTTTTTTATTTTTAAATGACAGCTTTTGCCACTATAGCCTTTTTCTTGAACACTTTCTTGAACAGTTTAAAAAGAAAAGAAACAAGTGTGCTTTTCTTGTCCCTTCCATCCTTTGCTATATATTTTAAGCCTTTGCTAAAATCTTCAATTTACCATTGGAAATATTTCACACTGTCTTCCTCTGTTAATTATCTGAACTCAGCTGGGTGCTATCATGCAGAGCTATGATAGGAACATGCTATTCCTTCAGTTTCTTGTTCCACAGAACCTGAAAACATGCTTAAATTATTTCAGGTTCTCAGAGTTACCTCTGTGGTCAATACGTTCCAATAATCCATAGAACAAAAATAATAATTTTCTTCTGTCATTTTTAAGGTCATAGATCATGGCTTAGATGAATAGACCTCATTTAACCTAATGGAATATCTTGTCCCCCCGAGATGAGGCTGGTCCCCCACTCTTGCCTTCTGCCAAGTGGTTGTAGGGATCAGAGAGTGGCACACAACCCTGGGGGTGGTTGGTGGCTTGAGAACCCACCCTCCACTTTTTAACGTGTCTTTTAACCCTGTTCTTATTTTGGTCCTCTTTTTAATTCTGTTTTTAACTATGTCTCTTTTATATGGTTTTATGGCTTGTGGCCAGAGTCACTTGGGTAGTGAGATGGGCACTGTCTAAATTTAATAGATTAGATTAGATTAGATTAGATTAGATTAGATTAGATTAGATTAGATTAGATTAGATTAGATTAGATTAGATTAGATTAGATAGAACCTATAATTGTAGAAATTTATTTAATCTGTGAAAAAAAATGTTTTCTCCAGTGTCATGTAAGTAAATATTTTTTAAATGTATTTTTAGGTATTTGACCTAACCAAAACAGCTCCAGCAAAAGCACTCCAGCTTTGCACCTGGCTACCTAGCAATTCTGCCAGAGTCCTTGTTTGTGGTGGAGATGGCACGGTGGGTTGGGTCCTGGATGCGATTGATGGCATGAAAATAAAGGTACGGTGTTTCAGAATTATCTTGGCAACCCCTTTTTCTTCTTTGCTATTCACAGATTTGCTTCTTTGCCAATTCATTGCATCTCTTCCAGTCCAATATTGTCAGGATAATGCAGCAATATAAAAGCTTTACCATAAAAATCCATTCCCTCCCCCCCCAAGACTGAAATGTGTGTTTTGAAGCATGCTTTTTCTAAAAAGATGTTCTGTCCTCTTTTCTGTGTCAGGCAATTTTTTAAAAATTTGCTATTTAAAGTATGCTAATTTCCTGAAAATTAAAATGGAGTATAAAGGTAAAGGTTTCCATGTCCAGTCATTTCGGACTCTTGGGCACAGCGCTCATCATCGTTTCTTGGCTGAGGGAGCCAATGTTGGTCTGAAGACAATTTCCATGGTCATGTGCCCAGCATGACTATACACCAAAGGCGCATGGAACACTGTTACCTTCCCACCAAAGTGGTACCTATTAATCTACTCGCATTTGCATGCTTTTGAACTGTTAGGTGGGCAGGAACAGGAGCTCACCCCTATTGTGTGGCGCTCAGGTCTTGAATCCAGGCTATCCACTTTCCAGCTGACAAGCTCAAGTGTCTTTTAACTGCTAACTCATCACACCCCCAGAATGGAGATGACAGCATGGGTTTTCCGCCTCCCCCCCCCCCCAAGTGAAAATCCTTGACCTTAAACCAAATATTAATGCAAAAGGGCTGCTTCTAAAAGCCAGTTTGTTCTAATGGTTAGGATGCTGGCCTAAACGGTGAATTCTAGCCCTGCCTTAGGCACAAAAGCTAGCTGGGTGACTTTGGGCCTGTCACTCTCTTTCAGCCCAACCTGAGGCTGTTGTGGGAAAAATAGGAGGAGAAATCAGGTATGTTCATCACCTTGAGTTTATTTATTTATTAGTGAGATTTTAAGTGAAAGTTACTTACCAAGTATAAAGGTGGGATAAAAGTCAAATAAATATATATTTTTTTCAGGTCCTCCTTAGGCTGAAGCCTCACCAGGCTTTGCAAATATTATTAGGTGTATAGTTTTCCGGTCGTTTTCCTTAGAAGCCCAGCCGTGCTATTAAGGAAGAATCCTTGAAGCAGAATTGCAATTAGTGGCAATTCAAGCTGTCTCGGAAATTTCAAGGATCAAAGATGTTAGGCAGCGTGGCATATAAAATCTCAACTCTTAACCCCGAATTAATGCTTCTATATCACAGGGACAAGAAAGGTATGTCCCTCGGGTTGCGATTTTACCCCTGGGCACAGGTAATGACCTATCAAATACCCTTGGCTGGGGTGCTGGCTATGCCGGGGAAGTTCCAGTGGAGCAGATTCTACACAACATCATGGATGCAGATGAAATCCGCTTGGACAGGTGAGTGCTTCAAAGCAAAAGTGCACTCAAATTCCAGCTCCTGCCTTTCCCCCCCTCCAAAAAAAAATCCTCCTTGAATTGGATCTGGAATCCAATCTCTTGACATTTAGAAGGGGCTTTCACGTGGTTCTTTACGAAGCTGGAAGAACTTTCTTCCTCATTAAAATACAGGTTTAGGTTATAGTTGCGCTGGCATTAGAACATTTCTTGTATTGATTATTGTATTTCTAAGGTTGTTTTAAGCCAGGGGTGGCCAAACTATGGTTCTTTGAGGACCTGTGGACTTCAACTCCCAGAATTCCTGAGCCAGCCATGCATGCATGGCTAGCTCAGGAATTCTGGGAGTTGAAGTCCACAGGTCCTCAAAGAACCATAGTTTGGCCATCCCTGTTTATTTAAGCCATATATACCATGTTATACTGTATATAAGCACAAAATAAATTTTAAAAATCCCCTTGGTGGGGTTTTTTTTTTAAATCATGCAGGGCATTTGGGATTGTGCCAGTTGAGGGTAAGGCAGCTTGGTCTGTGACCTATCAAAGCTTTCCATTTCCTGCTTAATAAGGTTTCCTCCAAGTCTGTGTTTATAACCCCTGACAGTCAAGGTGGAATTATTTTCAGGGATCTCTGAGACAAAAAGCAACATTATGCTAGCTAATCCATTCTTAATGAACAAAAATAGTGCAGTACATAGATAGGCGGTGTGTCATCTCCATTCACAGCTGCTGGTCTTCCTGCCCCACCTGACGTTAATTAATATTTTAGATTCTACATTGAAATACATTGAAAGCCAACATCCTGTCAAACCACATGACAATCTTCAGCACCATCTTTGCTTACAAGAATTCCTCTGGGCTTCAGATAGGTATTAGAAAATACAAATATAGAAAAGTACCCACATCCCCATAAAAGGACAATGGTATTCTAAGAATTGAAGCAAACATCTTGATAAGCTAGAAAAGTAGCAAGGAACAATCTTTTTGCAGTTTTGCCTTCTGATGAAAGGGGTTATATGGTAAAGTATGCCCACCAAAATAAACATTTTGTGAATAGACCAGCCCATTCAAGGGGCAACCATAAGGGCTGTCACTCCCGTGTAGTCACAAAATGAACCTGGGAAGTCCTAAAAATGTATTGGAAAAATTGTTCGGCAATTGTCATTGACCCTAAAAATCATTGCGACTTATTCAGGATGCCATTGTTAGCTCTTCGTTTTCTCTTTGTTTTGCCATGTAAGATGCCAATCTCTGTATTCTCTCTTAGGTGGAAGGTTCAGGTAATAAACAAAGGATACTACAACTTAAGAAAAGTGAAGGTAAGGCTTGGAAATGTTTTTGTATAGTGATTAAAAAGCTATAATACAGGGGTGTCAAACTCGCGTCGTCACGGCAGCGTCACGTGACATATCGGGACTTTACCCCCCCTTTGCTAAAGTGGGCGTGGCCAGTGTATGACGTATCCGGCCCGCGGGCCGTGAGTTTGACAGCCCTGCTATAATATAAAAACCTGAACCTCTATGGGTAGGTGGGTAATTTCTAGTGATCCGCTTGGACCTGCTAGATTCTAGGTTCTTTGATCCAGCAAGATTCTTAAGCAGGCATGCATATTCAGGAGAGCTGGATAGAATTTAGAGCAATCCTAGTGTAAGGTACTAAAGAGGTGGGTGATCTGCTATTTCTAAGATTCTGCCAGCTCACAGGGAAGAAAGTACATTAACTTTTTTTCTTCTGGAGGCTTATAATTGACAGTCTAGGCATGGGAAATATCCATGTTAGTCTGAACCTGTGACATTTCAGGAGAAGAGAAGAATGTTGTTGGTTCAGAGATGCCTTCTTTCTCCCCCTCCCACCCTTTATCAGAGGGGATGTAATTCTCAACCATCCTACTCCACACCAGAGAAGAGTTCTAAAATTTGGTGTAGTCTTCCTGTTGTGCCTTATCTGCAAAGAGACATAAGAATTTCTTTCCCCTTTAATGTTGGTAAGCTACCGCAGTGCTGGGCAGGAGGCAGAACAGAATTTATTTATTTATTTTATTAGTTGCATTTGTATGCCGCCCACTCCTCAGAGACTCTGGGCGGCTCACAACAGTAAAAATTCACATGCAACAACAAATATAAAAAGCATTAAAAACAATAGATATTAAAACATTTTAAAACATTAAAAACCACAATTTAAAAACCCATACAATAAATCATTCATGGGGCCAAGAGTGATCGGTGTTGTATTAAAATCATTGGCCCCAGGCCTGTCGACAAAGCCATGTTTTTACTGCTTTTCTGAAGGCTGGCAGGGTGGGAATAATGCGGATCTTGGGGCGTAGTGTATTCCAGAGAGCCGGTGCTGCCACAGAGAAGGCCCTCGTTCGTGGGCCTGCCAGCCGACATTGTTTGGCTGACGGGACCACCAGCAGACCAACTCTGTGGGCTCTAATCGGTCTTAGGGAGGTATGTTGGAGAAGGCGTTCTCAGAGGTAAACTCCGAGGTAAATGTTCAGATCTATACACATTCTTCAAAAAGAACATTGCATGACCCGTCTGGACTTCCTTCATCGGCCTCACAGCATTACTTAAGCCCCAAGTCTTTTATTTTTAAAAAAAATAGTGTTCCTTGACGTGTGTGTGTGTGTGTGTGTGTGTGTGTGTGTGTGTGTGTTGCAAAACTGACACAATTTTTTCGAAAATTTATTCTTTTCCATTTTTGCATTGATTATTGATGGTTGGTGTTTACTCATTTTCTCTCTCTCTCTCTCTCTCTCTCTCTCTCTCTCTCTCTCTCTCTCTCTCTCTCTCTCTCTCTCTCCCCCCCCCCCCTCTCCCTTTGCAGGTATTCACAATGAATAACTATTTTTCGGTAGGGCCAGATGCCCTCATGGCTTTAAACTTTCATGAGCACCGTGAGAAGACTCCGTCTCTTTTTACTAGCAGGATTATTAACAAGGTAGGGTTGAATGAGCCGAAAATTCTGGTACCAGGAAGTCCTCAACTTTTGCAACCACAATTGAGCACAAAATTTCTGTTGCTAAGCGAGATAGTGGTTATGTGAGCTTTGCCCCATTTTATGTCCTTTTTTTGCCACGGCTGTTAAGTGAATCGCTGCAGTTGATGAGTTAGTAACACGGCTGTTAAGTGAATCTGGTTTCTCCATTAACTTTGCTTGTCAGAAGGTTGCAATCACATAGCCCCAAGGACATTGCAACCATCATAAATATGAGCCAAAGATCCAGATTTTGATCACATGACTGTGGGGGATGCTGCAACGGTCATAACTGTGAAAAACAGTCATGCATCACTTTTTTCAATACCATTGTAACATTGAATGGTCACTAAATAAATTGTTGTAATTCAAGGACTACCTGAATTTATCTGACCATCCAAATAAGTCAACTAAATGCACATAGTAAAACTCTACCCATTTTCTCCCTACAGTATTTAGAGGAAGTAACTAGCTGAAAGTTACCAGTAATAGTTCAGTATTCTTTTTTAAAAAATATTTTTTTTATTTTTTCACCAAACTTACACAAACATCCATACATATACCATATTATCAAAACAACCACGATTACATACTTCTATCCAAAATATCATAAACATATATCCTTAATTTGCTCATTTTATACTTTTATCTCCAGTCTGCTTTCCGTCTATATTTCATACTACTCCCCTCCCTCTATCTCCCTCTCTCCTCTCTACCTGGAAGAGCCAAGTGGCGCAGTGGTTAGAGTGCAGCACTACAGGCTACTTCAGCTGACTGCTAGCTGCAGTTCAGTTGTTCAGATCTCACCGGCTCAAGGTTGACTCAGCCTTCCATCCTTCCGAGGTCGGTAAAATGAGGACCCAGATTGTTGAGGGCAATATGCTGAACTCTGTAAACCGCTTAGAGAAGGCTGGAAAGCACTATGAAGCAGTATATACCGTATGTGCCGGCGTATAAGACGACTGGGCGTATAAGACGACCCCCAACTTTTCCATTTAAAATATAGAGTTTGGGATATACTTGCCGTATAAGACTACCCCTCCTACCATCTTTATTTTTCTTTCTGTCTTTCTTCCTTCCTAACTTCTTTCTTTCTTTCTTTCTTTCTTTCTTTCTTTCTTTCTTTCTTTCTTTCTTTCTTTCTTTCTTTTCTTTCTTTCTGTCTTCCTTCCTTCCTAACTTTTCTTTCTGTCTGTCTGTCTGTCTGTCTTCCTTCCTAACTTCTTTCTTTCTTTCTCTTTCTTTCTTTCTTTCTTTCTTTCTGTCTGTCTTCCTTCCTTCCTAACTTCTTTCTTTCTTTCTTTTTCTTTCTTTCTTTCTTTCTTTCTTTCTTTCTTTCTTTCTGTCTGTCTGTCTGTCTGTCTGTCTGTCTGTCTGTCTTCCTTCTTTCTTTCTTTCTTTCTTTCTTTCTGTCTGTCTTCCTTCTTTCTTTCTTTCTTTCTGTCTGTCTGTCTTCCTTCCTAACTTCTTTCTTTCTTTCTTTCTTTCTTTCTTTCTTTCTTTCTTTCTTTCTTTCTTTCTTTCTTTCTTTCTTTCTTTCTTTCTTTCTTTCTTTCTTTCTTTCTTTCTTTCTCCCTGCAAACCAATAACCCCCGTGGCTCCTTTCTCCCTCGCCCAGCCCTCTTCCTAGACGCCAAGTGGAAGCAGGGCAGGTGGGTGGGTTGCTCCCCTCCCCTCCCCTTGGAGGCAGAAGGAGCCGCTGTCGCCATCTCCCACGGGACTCCAGCCACCCGACTGAGTCCTCGACCGCGGCGCCGGCAGGGTTAACACGCATGGGAGGGAAGGAGAGCGTGCTACCACTACCGCCACCGCTGAAACTTCTGAGCGGGGGGGGGAGCTCAAAAATGGCCGCGGCTGCATCCCTGCCATTCTCCCTGCCATTGAAGCGGCCGAAGGAGTCCCGGAGCCCTGACGCTGCCCTCCGTCTTGGTCTCCTGCCGCCACCGCCAGCTGCAGCCTTCCCAGCAGGTGGGCGCGCGGGGGATGGATCGCGGAGCAGAGGCGCCCGGCGAGCGGTGCGCGAGGCGCAGGGATGCCGGAAGTGGCATCTGTGGCAGCAGGCTCCTGCCCGCATCTCCCGCCCGCCTCTTGCCTAAAACCGCCGGGCGCCTCTGCTCCGCGACCCTTTCCGCGCGCGCCCACCTGCTGGGAAGGCTGCAGCTGGCCGTGGCGGCAGGAGACCAATACGGAGGGCAGCGTCGGCGCTCCGGAGCTCCTTCGGCCACTTGAATGTCAGGGAGAATGGCAGGGATGCAGCCGCGGCCGTTTTTGAGCTCCCGCCCGGCTTGGAACTTTCAGTACCTGGCGTATAAGACGACCCCCGACTTTTGAAAAGTTTTTCATGGGGTAAAAAGTTGTCTTATACGCCGATACATACGGTAAGTTCTATTGCTATTGCTACCTTCTTTTTCCCTCTCTACCTCTTTCCTACTTCCCTCCTCTCTATATATAGTTCAGTATTCTTGATTGTTACACTAAAATATTCTACATTCTGGAGAATATATCTTATCCAATCTTCTTGTAGCTACACATAAGCATACTTTATTTTCTCTGATGGGATTCTGTGGTTTTTATGACTGTCTCTAATTCAGGACATTCTTAGTTTATCTCAGTCTGAGAGAAGCATAACAATGGTATTCCTTTACTTAAACTATAATGGAGTCTGCCCATTATGGTTGCAAGTGGTGATAGACATTAAGTGAGGACTATATGTTGTTATCAATGCAATTTGACTCATAAGAAGGTAAGAGTTCACAAGTTCTACTCTGAAGGAAATCTTCAAGATGTAATATAAAGCTTATATAATTGGAATGTGGATGGTCCCAAATTAGGAAATTCCAGAAAATTGTTTTTTTTTCCAGAATCACTAGTGGTGATGTGCATTGTTTCAGGTGGTCAGGGATGTGAGTGGTAGGTGGGGGTGGAGTGAAAATTATAACCGAGTAGCTTGTAGAAAAAAAGAAAGGATCTTTCTATCCCTTTGCATTAGAATTTTAAAAATTTGTTCATGGTAGTTATCTCTCTCAAAATATTTCTATGCAATAATTTTATGTACTTCAAAATAATTTGGAAACTAGGTGTGTTCTGTAACGGGGGAAATGCCATCTGTCCAGTCTTCTTGATTGAAATCCCGCCTCTGTTTGTTTTGTAGGCTGTGTATTTTTTTTATGGAACCAAAGATTGCTTAGTTCAGGAATGTAAGGATCTAAACAAAAAGATTGAGGTAAGATAACCGTGTTTCCTCTCTTCGCTAGAAATTTAATTTACATGAGAAATATCTTGTCACTTATAAGGAGGTGGAATCAGAAATTGCCTACATTAAATCAAGAATGTACAGTACATGGAAGGGCTTTAGTGGCATTATGAGCAGATGGGCATCAATAAGTATGTTTAGTAGCTTTTTAAATAAGGATTCTTTTTTGTCCTAGACAGCAATCATTGGATGCTCACTTGTGCTTATTTTTGCTTTTGTAGCCATATACAGTATATGAAACTTCCCTGGATCAATTTATTTTAAATCACATGGGAGAGTCACCCTTTATATGAAATCAGAATGTGATTGGTTTCTGGCTTAGCATGAGGTATGAATGGGGCCAATAAATAAATTGATCTTCCATAATGGATTAGGCCAAACCAGTTTCCTGGCTTGTTTTGTGCTCCAGTCAAGCCCCTGACCAATTCATAGACTTTACAATGCAAAAGCGGTGTTTAAAAAACAAGGGAAAGCAAAATAACAATTGACCAAATAAGCTAGGATTCTTTTGCTTGTTTGCAAAATTGTTAGTGGTTTGATTGGGGCATGTTTCCCAAATCATGATTATCTCTGGCTTAGCACAATGGGCGAGCCCAGATGCCATACAAACTGATTGCTCGCCTTCCTTTATGTTCCCTTCTGATTTGCCCTAGATGGCTAACATTTTGAATTCATTCTCGCAGGTGTAACTTACTAACACCCTATTGTATATCTTTAAAGCTAGAGTTGGATGGAGAGAAGATCGACTTGCCCAGTTTGGAGGGGATCATAGTGCTAAATATTGCCTACTGGGGAGGTGGCTGTCGACTATGGGAAGGAATGGGGGATGAACTTTATCCTCTAGCAAGGTAGGTTAGTAATGAGTTGCATATACATTATATACAGTTGGGAAGGTTCGGATGAGTCTTGTATCCAGGGGTGATTCATCCAAGCAAGATCAACTGATAGTTGTATAGCTCAGTATTTTTAAAAAAATACTTCACACTTCCTTATTTTAGCTTGCCTTAGCAGCCTTTTTCCTTGTTGTTTAACAATGAAGAAATCCCCAAAATGGCACAGATCTTCAAAAAGGAATAGCAGGCTGTGGCTAAAGAGAGCCCCTCTTAGTTTAATAAAGATAATAGTCCTTAAAAATGTTTAAGAAATGAAAGGCAGAACTTACTGTCCATTTGACAAATAAATTCCAAAATGGCTGCTTCTTCAACAACTAACTGATTGCAGCCCTGCCCCCTCAGCTGTCAGTGGGATGCTTCAAAGCACAGCTCCTGAAGGTACTTGCTATATGGAGGATCTTGTGGGATGATTCTAGGACTTTCCCTAACCCAGGAGAGTCATATAAAGGAATATAAAGTCATATAAAGGAATGCCGGTTCCTTCTATTGGTAAGTTGAAAAGGCGACAGCCAGGGTGAAACCCTTCAAGGATCTTTCCCTGGGTGTGTCATTTAGTTGGCCATCTTAAAAAGGAATAATTTGTTCCAATAGAAGAGAGAGCACTGATGAAGTTATCTAATTTGGTAATGAAAAATCTGCAAACACCCCCCCAAAAAACCAAGCTCCGAGGGTCCCAAGGATCCCACAGAATAATTTGTTCCATCCCCAATTCTTGGCCTGGTGTTCACACTTCCTCATTCTTGCCAGGTAACAGCATCTAGATCAGGGGTATCAAACTCACGGCGTCGTATCGGGACTTTTTACCCCTTCCCTAAACCGGGCATGGGTGTGGCCAGCGCATGACTCATCCGGCCCACGGTCCGGGAGTTTGACACCCCTTATCTAGATCATCATCTCAATTTTCTACCTCCTTTCCTTTCTGACTTTTAAACACTTTTCTGCAAGTAGAGGCTTGAGAAGTTGGATTAGGAAGCGAAATTGAGGCCATACCTCCCCATTTAGGTTTCTCAGCGTATCTTCTCAGACTGGGGAGGAGTGGGAGTTGCTATTTAATTTTGGCAGGGCTGTGATACACATAATCAGGGAAACTTTTTGACAGTTGGGTCCAGGATGTCTTTACTGATCCTAAACTTTCCTTGTCCTACTTCAGGCATGATGATGGACTGCTGGAAGTCGTTGGAGTCAATGGCTCATTTCACTGTGCACAAATTCAAGTGAAGCTTGCAAATCCTGTCCGGCTGGGACAGGCCCATACAGTAAGGGTATGTTGTACATTTCTGTGGCTGTTTCCCCTATCTGGATTGAACCTTTTATTCGGAGCCCAATAATGAAACAGAAAATGTGTTGAGAAAAGGCAGGGCACGGAGACCATTGGTTTAATTGCTCTTGGAAATAGGCAGACCAAACCAGGAAACCTCCATATTGCATGAAGAGACTGTAGCTCTGGGGCAGGTGCATGACAGAACACTTCGGAGTTTTGGCTTACATTTTTTAAATTGATTTTTGGTGGGTATAGAGGCAAATGGGGGTAATGCCCTTTGGTGCCTTGATTGACTTTCTGGTGCAGATGATCTGCTTATATTCAGCAGAGGATCTTAACGCCAATTCATTTGGAGTGTCACTCAAAACTTGCCAAGCTAGTCCAGAAAGAAGAAAAAGAAGGATATACCCCACTGTCTTCTCTTAACAGTGTACATTCATCTGTTGGTACACAAGAAAGTCCGCTTTCTCCAACAGTCCAACCAATATTTACTTCACACTGAGACAGGATTTATTATGTTGAGTTGGAAGGGACATTGCAGGTCATCTAGTCCAACCCCCTGCCCAAGCAGGAGACCCCACATCTGCCTCTACCTAGGATCGAACTCACAACCTCCTGATTGTGAGGCGAGAGCTCCACCTCTAGGCCACTGAAACATAATCGTATACTCAAGACAAAAACATCGCTTGAATGCTTATACTTGCCAAAGCATGTTCTAAAAGAAACGATTGTCTCTTGTTTCTTGTTCAGGGCATACTGTTGTCTCATTCAACTCTATCCTTTTCAAAATCTCCTATTTATTTCTCTCTCCAGAAGAGTTTAGAAATTGTTCCAGTTTTTTTTCAATAAGCTCTGGCTTATTTGCTGGCTTTCATTTTCATGCCAAAGAGGAAGCAATCTGCAGACTAGATTTTTGCTTTGGGAAAAGCCTCTTCTGCCACTTTGCTGACTTCCTCTTCATTGGTTACAGAGAAAAATGACTTTGGGGCCAGTCTCTTGCTCAGCTCAGCTCACAGGGCTGTTGTGAGGAGGGAGGGAGGAGTATTAAGTCTGTTTACTGCCTTATAAAAAAATAAAGGCATAAAATTCAAATAATAAATTATAAAAGAGATGCAAACCTGAAGAGACCACGGGAAAGGGATTTGTTCATGCTCCTACTGATTTGGTTACTCCCCTGAATAGGGGAGAATTAATTGCATTGTTTAGTACATACTAATTACATTTAGCATAGAGCTGTGATGGCGCAGTGGTTAGAAAGCATATTGTAGGCTGACTCTGCTGTGACTGCTGATTGCCAGCAGTTCAGCAGTTCAAATCTCACCGGCTCAAGGTTGACCTCATCCTTCCAAGGTCGGTAAAATGAGGAGCCAGATTATTAGAGGCAATACGCTGACTCTCAAATCGCTTAGGGAGGACTGTAAAGCACTGTGAAGCAGTATATAAGTCTTAAGTGCTATTGTGATTAGCGTTCTGTGTGAAAACAGTATCCTGGACTGACTTTAATTGTCAGATTCCACAGTCCTCTACCGTTACTTAGCTTCTCTTTTGTTTTTCCATTTCAGTTGGTCTTGAAGAACTCAAAGATGCCAATGCAGGTGGATGGGGAACCTTGGGCACAGGGCCCTTGCGCCATCACTATTACTCACAAGACCCATGCACTGATGCTCTATCACTCAGGTGAACAGTCAGACGACGACGTGTCCAGTGTGTCTGAACAGGAGCCGACAAAAGATCAAACTGATGAAGACACATAGGTCTTGATCCAGGTTTGGCCTGCTAACTAGTAATGATAGTTCAGCATGGCTTTTGCTGAAAAAAAACCCTTGCACTACGATCCTGGCTCTCACAGAGGCTGTACCATCTCTGCTTTTACGAACGGCACAGGAATAATAAAAAGCTAGACTTTTGAGGTGTATCCCAAAATCTGAGCCAAGTTCGGCAGTCATTCCTGCTTTGAGATATAGATATATATATAGCATCAAGAAGAAAAAAATAGCAGGGTGAAGGAACCTTTCATGGTAACTGTTTACTGATTACTCTTTTTAGTAGACCCTGAAAACGTATGTATAGTCCTGTGTAGTAGTAATCGTTACCAGGTTTGTAATTTGAGGCTTGAAGGCAGTTCTTCCATTAACTGCACAAAGCTATTTATGGGGGGGGGGGGGTGTTCAAATGCCATCCTCATGCAGACATAGCACTGCCTGATCAGGAATATTATATGGAGTCACCTGCTTCTTTTCTCTCCCTTCCTCAACTCTTTCGGGAATGCATTCCTTTTTTATTTCCAGACCCCCCAATATGGTGTGGTGCCAGGACCATTATTTTTGCTCTCTTTTTGAAAATGAAAGGGTGAAAAATGGGGAAAATTTGTATGAGAAAAGAAATCTTCATAAGGTTACAGAGCTACGGGCAAAAACTATGTCTGCATTAGGTTCACAGTCAGCTTCGCGTTCAGTTTTGTTGAATAAGTAGTATTATTGATGACAAACATGCTGCAGACCACGCCGGTTGATATTCTTACCTTTTTTCGATCCTGAAAAGAGGGAGGGCTAGATTTGTACGCTGCCTATCCAGTCAATACTGATAACACATTTGGAGTTCTCATAGGAAAATGTTTATTGTTTGGAATATTAACCTGGCTTCCGTACTAGCTGTTTTTTTTTGGGGGGGGGTGTGTTTTTTACGATGTGTTTTGTTTCTAATGTCTGTTACACTGATTTATTTATAGAAATGGCAATTCTAATTAGGACTCCTCAATTAACTGTTACAACTTTGGAGATTACTTTTAGATTCATTTTATAGGAAACGCAGGCTGCTGCCAGAATGCAAAACGTAAGGAAGTTAGCAAAGACCTTGCAGGATATTACAGGAATTTGGATAAGAGCACAGATACACTGAGATTTCAGCATTGTTGTTTTAGAACTTTGAGATGTAGGAGAATAGGTGATTTTTGTGGTATTCCAGCTAGTTGTATTACTCTGTTTTTAATATTTTGGCACTTTCCACTGGGGAAAAAGAAACTCGCCGGCTCCCGATAACCAAAAAAAATTGCCAGCCTGGATATTTGAATGAGAATAGGGAGACCATTTTTATTAATTTCCCCCTCAATCCTCCAGTATAGTAACCACATTATTCCAGGGGGACCTCTAACATTCTGGAGATGCTTGTTAAGGGCTATATGAGTGGGGGAGTTAGAAGAATCTGTTAGTGGAATGTACTTGCTCAAAAGAACACTGGATATAAATAGCTATAAGGTGAGCATGCTTAAATTAATGTACACAGCTGCTGTTGTTTTAATGTAGGCACAAACTATCAGGAATTCTTTATGCCTAGATCCTGCTAAAGTTTATAACACCTGCACAGGGCTAAATTTCTGTTGATAAGACACAGTCCTAGTAAATTGTGCCATTGATCCAAACACTGGTTTTCTTGTCCTTTTAGGAATTTTGTGCATGTCTCTCTCTTGCTCTCTTGAAATAACTCTTTTAAAGCTTGCTAGCCATTTGAGTAGTATAAATCCATGTTTTGAACTATTATATAGCTTAAATTAAGATCACTTATTTGATGGTAGGGAAGTATTTAAATGTTTTGATAAATCAGGCACGTTTAAATATTTTTGTGGGACTTACACCAATGCATGAACTGGTATGTTGAATATGAGGATCTTGGTTTCTTGTAGCTTAGTGAATGTAAGGGACAAGCAACTGTTAGAGGCAGCAAGAGTATATGTGTGTTGAACCATTTTGTTAACTATTGCAATTTTATTTTTTCAGTCTTCTTGCTACGTGATGATTATCATAGTATTTATCATAGTATTATGGTTACTTTAATAGTTTACATGGATATATTATTCATTGGATATTTGTGTCCCTGTTTGTACAAGATTTATTTATTAATTCAATTTATATAGCCCCCCCTCCATCTCACCCAAAGCGCAGCAACAGATGTATAAAAATTCATTCTGAAAACGCATCTCCAGCACAAGATAATAGTAAAATACAAAGAGTTTATGTAAGCAGTGCCACTAGGTGAAATGCCCTCCAGTACCTGAGAGTATTGCTGGTCAGATCAGCTGGTCTGTATTTTTCTTGCATTGGTTGTACAGAATGCTCCAACCTCTGTAATATCCTCACTGGGGGGGGAGATGAAAAACGCCCTTGTTCCTTCTTATGCTTTATCAGAAGCTGTTATAAGATTCTTGCCATTGATCAGAATAATGAGAAAAGACACACACGTATTCCTCAAGTTACAACTCGTCACTTGATGACAGTTCAGAGTTATTAAACAAAATCACTTTACAACCCATCCTTGAAGTTATGACTGCCACACCATCCCTGCCATCTCGTGATGGCATTTCGGGCAGGCAGTTGGCGACTCGTTTGCCCTTACAACAGGTTGCCAAGTCTCCTGAGATGGTGTGATTGTCAGCCACGGTGGCGCAGTGGTTAGACTGCAGTACTACAGGCTACTTCTGCTGACTGCCGGCTGCCTGCAATTTGGCACTTCGAATGTCACCAGGCTCAAGGTTGACTCAGCCTTCCAGCCTTCCGAGGTCAGTAAAACGAGGACCCAGATTGTTGGGGGCAATAGGCTGACTGTACATCGCTTAGAGAGGGCTGTAAAGCACTGTGAAGCGGTATATAAGTCTAAGTGCTATTGCTATTTGCAATCTTCTCTTCCCAGTTTCCCCAGAAAGCTAGTGCAGAAGCCACCAGGTCTCTGTTGCCTGCAAAAGGGATTCCCCTCCTCTCCTGGAGGCGGAGGGGAAATCCTGCATGGGCTGGAGAAACAAAGATCTTTGAGATTTTCTCCAGCGTAGCACGGAGAGTCTCCCCTGCCCCCCCACCCATGCACGCAGAAGGAAACTCCAGCACTGGAGTGGAGAAAAGAAGCTTGCATTCTGAATATCCGATCATCTTTCTAACCTTTCTACCATTCAGAAACATCGTGTTCGTAGCTTTCCAACCAGAAAAAACAGAAAACACAATGTTTCCAACCAGTAAAAAAAAGCCTCTTTGCAGCCGTTCTTGCCTTCAGAAACATCACAAGAGCTGGTGTTTCCCCCACCCTCCTCACAATTGTTCTAAAAGCTAGCAGAGGCTCTTTTCGCCATTCAGAAACATCATTATTATTAGCTTTCTATTTTTCCCGACCTTTGTATTATTCAGGAAAAAAAATCACATTCGCTACCTTTCTAACCAGAAAGCCAGCAAGTGCAATGTTTCTGAAGGGTAGAGGGGCCTAACACTTAGAGGAGAGCAGCCGTGCTGGGGGAAGAGGAAAAACGCTCAGATCTTTGGGGACCCAAACTTCCTTTCTCTAGCCCAGCATGGTGGCTTCCTTCCGCACACAGAGGGGAGAGGGAAGTCTGAAGTGGGCTGGAGAAATGGAGCTCGGATCTTTGGAATCTCTGTCCATGACAGGCAACCGTTTCGATCCATCCACTTAATGGCCTATGCAGCCGCTCAGCCGCTGCACTTAGAGCACTGGGATTGTGGTCTTTGAGCAAGGCGGTCACCTGGGTATCCTGCTTAATGACTGCAATGACTTAGCAACCAGAATTCTGGGCCCAATAGAAGTTGTAAGTCAAGGACGACTACTGTATATGAAAAAATATATGCATATGCACTTTATCAGCGATAGACCAAGAAACAAACTTTGAAGCATCTAGCTCTTGGATGTGATGCCAGACACACAGATCTAAACCATTAGATGAGTTTTCTTTATCTGAATTGTTATATTGTTTTGCAATCCTATTTATTTTGATCTTAAGTGTCCTGTCGTTTATATGGATTTGAAAACAAGTTGATAGAACTCCGAAAGAGTTTTGTTGAATGACTTCTTGTTCCATTTCTATTTCTGTTACCTAGAGTATTTAATTCTTAGAACTGTAAGAAGCATCTTGTGTCCATAGCAGACACAATCAATTCCATGTAGTTATCAAGATAACGGACCAAATACAAATAAATTCTATGTAAGCAAATTGTACCACTTTGGCTCATGTTTTTCAGTGACGAAGAGAGAAAGGCTGGTCATTGTGTCATTTAGAATCTGAAGTGTGACGTGAGCTTTTAAAAATCTGTAAATTGATTAGAGTTAACAGATGCTCTCTTGAATACAAAAACAATGAGATTTTTTTGGGGAAACATAACAGACACGGAGTACTTACGATATTTGCTGGATCCTTAAATAAACTTATGTTCTTCCACAAAGCCACAGTGACTTCCGATAGGGGTGATGACATCCAGAAGGGACCACAACATTGCGGATGGGCGTGCGGGTTATGCATTGTTGATTGTGCTGGGAGTCTCAAAGACTGACAACAAGCAGTTGTTTATCGCTGGTGGAATAGAAAGGGGCTGTGATACAGATTCTTCAAGCATCTGGATAGCATGGTAGAAGCAACATCTTTTTTTTTTTTTTTTTGAGCTTATAAGGCATTGGATGACAGCATAATTCACTCTGTGTGTGGATTTGTTGTTCCACTGTTGGGTGGTACTCTTGGACTGTAAATGGAATATCATTTATGGGGAAACCATCGCTGGGCATATTCTTCCGGAAGGTCTGCACATCGATGCAGACTAAGCTTACCAGACTGAAAGTCATGGGCAATCCAGGATCAAGGTGTCAGTTCCCATTTTCAATTCTTGAAGATGTTGCACAGCAAAGTCTAACAAGGTGGATCTCCATGAAACTAGGGTCAGAGACAGGATCAGGAACTGAGTCTGCTGGAGATAGTGGATGGTTGGAAGATGAAGGTGGTGGTAGTGGTGGTGGAGAACCTGAGGATGGAAGGGTCAGTGATGGAGGAGCCCATTTGATGATTTGGAAATGCTTCTTTGGGCCTCTGACAAGTGACCCGGAAAGTAGGGAGCCAGTAGAGGAAAACGCTCCTCCTTGAGCATCCCAATATTCCAAAGATGGTCAGCATAGCATCCTAGGGCCTCGACATCTTCAAGGGACCAAGGCAGGCACTTAGATGGCAGGGCAGCTACCTGTTTGATGTTGAGTTCTACAGGGTGTCAGTGGAACGTGTGCATACTGAGGCTCCTCTGCAATGGAAACTACCGCCTACAGCATGGGTGTCAAATTCGATTTCATTGAGGGCCACATCAGAGTTGTGTTTAACCTTGGGGGGCCGGAGTGGGTGCAACCAGGGTGGGTGTGGCCAACTCAACGTCATTCATGTTGGGGGCGCCTGTGGTGGCCCGAACACTCTGCCAGAGAAAACAGGCTCCCAAGCTTCGTTTTCCGCTACCACAGTCTCCTGAAACCCTCTGCCAGTAAAAACGGAGCTTGGGAGGGCCACGTGTCCCTCCCAAGCTCCGTTTTTACTGGCAGAGGGTTGCAGGAGGCATGGCAGCTGAAAATGGAACTCAGGAGTCCGTTTTCGCTGGCAGAAGCACCGCAAGCCAGTCCTTTGCTATTTCCAGGGCGGCCCCGTGGACCAGATCTAAGCACCCCATGGGCCAGATCTGGCCCCCGGGCCTTGAGTTTGACACCCCTGGCCTACAGGAACACAGGGACCGGAGCTGGAAGTGGTGAGATTGGAAGTGCCCGAGGGACCATCTATGCTTCTTGCATTGCCATCTTTACTGCTGATTGGGGTCCAGAGAGGCCAAGACACTTCTTCGATCTTGTGATAATCAGCAGCTAACTCCTGCAAGTTGGTTAAACCAGCAGGGGAGGGGCCTGGGTCATGGCTCGAGCACAGGGGATACAAGATCACACCTGTGCCTTCCCCAGCGGTCGCCATGACGAGGTGTCGAGGCCGCACAACTAAATCTTTAAGAGAATCATAGTTACTCCCACCCATGATCCTTGGCCTCGCAGTCTGCTTTCACCCATGGCAATGATCCTTGGTCTTGTAGTCAGTTCAATTGGGGCAGCTCATAAAGGCTGCTCATTATTTAATGCACTAGGTAGCATCTTTCTCTGCCCGCAGTGTTAAGCAGAGAATGCTGTTGCACATCTGAACACAAAGAGGAGGTTAAGCCAGCCCTGATGTTCTTGTACGGCATTCTATGCATTCCTCTCTCTTTTCTATTCTTATTTGTTATATACCCTGTTTCCCCCAAAATAAGACCTCCCCTGATAATAAGCCCAATCGGGCTTTTGAGTGCATGGCAATAAGGCCAAGCGCTTATTTCAGGGTTCAAAAAAATATAAGACAGGGTCTTATTTTCGGGGAAACACGGTATGAATCAAATGTTATATGGCTGCCAATCTCACAGAAAGTGACCATGAGTGGCATCAACAATTTGTCCTCTTACAATTTAGGTCAGCTAAATTGTTAAAGAGAACAAATTCTGAGCAGAAAAATCATGATTGGAGAGTCTGAATGACCTGGTTCTGGATTAAGCAGTTTGAACACCGGTTACTGAACCACAGCACAACCATTGTACTTGACCAATTGACCCAAGAGAGAGTGTCCAACTACAGGTAGTCCTCGACTTGCGGCCACAATTGAGCCCAAAATTTCCGTTGTTAAAGTGAAACATTTATTAAGTGAGTTTTGCCCCATTTTATGACCTTTCTTGCCACAGTTGTTAAATTGATAAATGAGTAACCCAGTTGTTAAGTGAATGTGGCTTCCCCGTTGCTTGTGAGAAGGTGAACAAAAGGGGATCACATGACCCCGGGACACAGCAATGGTCATAAATATGAACCAACTGCCAAGCACCTGAATTTTGATCCCATAAACATGGGGTTGCTGCAAAGGTCATAACTCTAAAAAATGGTCATAAGTCACTTTTTAAAAAAAAAAAATTCAATTTTATTAATTTTCTACTATTACATTTAATTAGTGCTTAATAAACATCGTGCTGTCTGGATTATTTCATTTGCTTAACAATACAAATTATATTGCTAACCTTTACCCCTTTTTCCCCAGCCATTGATAAAATAAATGAAGTTACATTTTTCAGTGCTGTTGTAACTTCGAACGGTCACTAAATGAACTGTTGTAGGTCGAGGACTGCCTGTCCAGCTTTCCCTTAAATTGGTTTCCTCCTCACTTGCTCCTTTGCATTGCAATGAACTTCATCCACATTCTTCATCCACTTTCTTAAGGCAGTTTGTTTTTCTCTGAGCAAGTGGAAGAAACCTACTAATTAAATGAACTGGGACGGTATGTAACTTAACTCTCTGCACAAAAGTTACTGATTTGAAATTTGGATTCAGGGTATACTCTGTTGTCTTTGGGGCTGGCTGGCTTCTCTCCATCTCTTCCCGCCAGTTGCAGGCTCTGCTTTTGCTTCCGGATGCCTTTCATGTCAGAGTTTGTCCTTCCCATTCAGGTGGCATCTGGGCTTGAGTGTTCTGTGTTTCTACAGGAACACTGCTGGCTCCTGATTTGCCACCTTGGCAAGTACAATGCAGGACCAGGCAACATATTTCAACTTAGGGGCTGGACGTTATTATTAATATACGGGTAGTCCTTGACTTAGGCCTGGTGGCTTAATGACTGAAGACCCACGTGAAGCAGGGTGAGGATTGGCGTTTGCAGCAATGCCTCGACGTATTGCGCCCATTTATTCATTCAAAAGAAATGAGTTGGGTGGTGGTTGTTTTCTAAAGGAAGCTCTTAACCAGGGTGGTGTTTCTTTTCCGCAATTACCGCATCTGTCTCAGGTTTCGTGGTGGAAATCTTGCTTGAAGCTTTGAGTTTCTGAGAACGCAGTTTTTAACCTGATGTTGTTGAATACAAATCTATACAGCTGCGGTGCGTTCTTTAGAATCTGATGTGTGTGACTGGTCTGCATGTTTAGTGTGCATTGTAAAAAAAAAAAAAACTAATCGTTAGCTTAAAGAGAATATGGACAATCAACCCCGAAAAGTATAGATGGAAGTGACTGTAGCATATAAGGAATGACTGCCCTTGGAGTGCTTCAAAGCCCGTTTTCTATGTGGATTAATTGGGAGATAAGATAACACTTAGCATTGTCTCTGCAGTCTCTACAGTTCTCACTACCTGTCTTTTGTGTTGAAGAGGCAGTTGTGTGTCCCATTAGTATTGTGTTGCTAAGTGTATCTAAGGTAGGATGTTGGAATTACCTAGCATTTTCTAAGGAGGCATTGCATGTTCTTGAGTGCTCAGCCATTGTGCTGAAGCAAAAGGAAGGATAGCCATATTGGATACGCAGTAAGGGAATACTTTCCTCGGCTGTGGGTGACTACCTTATTGAACTGCATCCGAAACTGTATGGCAAGTGAGGGGAAGCTACTGGTCCCCCAGAAAAGGCTGAAGTACAGTGCCTTGCAGCCCAACCAGCAAAGCTCAATGGCAGCTGGTGGTGAACAGTAGCTAAAAAGCCATCCAGGTTTCCCTTCCTAGTCTATCATTGACTTATATTTTGCTGATTTACAGGAGTTATCTTCCCTTGAGTATTCCAGTGGAAATGCAGAATATAAATCAGATAAAGAAATAAAAGCAAGGAAATGAAATACGTAGAGAGAACATAAAGCCATACTCCCGGTGGCTTCTTCCAGTTTCATTTCCTTCTGTAAATCCGTCCATCTATGATGGAACTTCTAATATTTTGACAATAAATAGCTTATTGTCCCTATTCTGCATGAGACATTATTAGAGATATCTAATAATGGCCTATTTTAGGGGCAATTTTTAAGACTTACACAGGTTGCTGCTATAGAAGCAGGGCTGGTTGGTTAATTATGACTGTGTTTAAGTTGGTATAGAAATATTTTTGGTGTCAGAGGTAGATAACCACCTCTAATCAGATACCTGAATTTCACAGTGGTGATTTTTTTTTTTTTGAGCTGCGATCATTATGAAATTAGGGGACGGTTTCTAATGAAGGGACCAACTGACCTACACAACTCTTACCATTTATAAGTATCCCGAATACCTCACTTTGGTATAGCCTGTGGATCTTTTTGTTTCTAGTTTACATAGCTTTCCTTTAGTGGAAATCTCTACCACTTTTTCTATCAGGGTTAATCTGCAGTCATCTGCTTTATTAATTTTGTATTTCTATTTAAAATGAAAGAAACCGAAAGCCATTCCAGAATCCTGTTAAGCCATTTGAAAATATTCTTGCACATCTTTCCCTCTAGGTATCTCCACTTGGGGATTGAGCACGTGCGAGAAAAAAATATGTTTGATCATTCAGTACATAAGCAAACGGGGGTCCTGAGCTTTCACCCCCAGCTGCTGTTCGGTGATATGATATAACATTTATTCTGTAGGTGAAGTTAACTGAATGTTTGATTTTCCCAGTGGATGTACTATTCAAGTACATTTTTCTTCTCTGATATTGAGAAAACGGCTTTGGTCTGCATCTCCGTTTACATTTGCTCCAGAGATGAAATGCTCCCGGTTCGGTCGTGCTTGTCGGTCGTCGGAGAGCTGGTCGCGAAGGCAGCGCAAGGCTCCGCCCACCCGCCTGGACGCCGCCATTTGGGTTCTTTTACCCTCTGCGCATGCACAGAACGCTTTGCGCATGCGCAGAGGGTAAAAGAACCCAAATGGCAGTGTCCGGGCGGGTGGGCGGAGCCTCGCGCTGCCTTCGCGACCAACTCTCCGACGACCAACAGGCACGACTGAACCGGGAGCATTTTGCTCTAACTTCATATGTTTGACTACTGACACAAGAACTGCTTTAAACAAAACCCTTCAGAACACCTGAGAGTACTTGCACAAACCCTTGACTCTCATGTTGTCGCGTCAGGGAAGCTTTTACATTTTTTTTCCCAAATAATTTTATATTGCTTTTCAGTATTAAAAGCAGCCACTTCTAAAGAAGCTAACAATATTTTTTTTAAAAAAAATTACAAATAAGCTATGATAAGGAATACCTTTAGGATAGTTTTCCCAGCGATTTGTATTTATCTGCCCTGATTCTGGTATATGTTTGGCAGCTGTAGAAGTGAAGAAACGAAACTTAAATCTAGAGAGAATTACTTTGTGCATAGGTTCCATTGCAAACAAGACTACATTTTGCTCTTGTCATTATAAGGCATTTGCCCCCTATTTTCTTTCCATCATGGAAAAGTGAAAACATGGTAGCACTTATTTTAAAGATGTGTCTTCAAGAACGTCTGCTTCATACTTTCTAAATACTGTTTTTAAGAAATATATTTTCATACCTTTGAGACATCCACAAATGTTCCCTGATATGTTTGTCAATAAATCATGTATTTCTCTATGTAAATTTAAACTGAAGAAAATCTGTGTATGTTTCTGAAGCCATATTCTACTCTTTCACATGCCATCTTGAATGCCTATTTCCATGAGCTATAATAAAGTAACTTTGGCACCTAATTTTTGTATCCCTTTATTTTTATTTAACATGCCAGTAACTGACACAACACTTCCTTAAATCCACCTGTAACAATGTTGTTCGGACTGGGTATGATGGAATTGTGGTACAATGCAGCTAGGGGGCATCAGGCTGAAAATGGCTGATTTATCAGATAAACATTTAAAATGATGAAAGACAAACAGAAGCACAAAATATTTTCAATGGAGCAATAGAGAGAATTGTTTTAAAAAAGAATTCTTTGAAACCAGACTGATACATCCAGTTTTTCATATTTAAAAGCAGAAATACAAAAATATTCCAGGGAAGGATATACAGTATATATACAAGAATATTCAATGGGAGGAAAGGAAAGGAAAGGAAAGGAGGAAAGGGAAAAGATATGGCAAACTGTAGAAAGACATTTCAAATTATTTAATCTTATGCACAATGCTTTTTAAATATAGGCAGGCTGTATATTGAATCATGAGTCATTGGCCACTTAGTTCCTGGGCAGGCTTACTGAGAATTAACTGCCTGGATTTAAGGGTGCGTGTTCCTAGGATGTGCACATGGGCTTGGAATATGTTGAACTTTTGAAGGAAAGCGTTTCCGATGCTCCTTGCCAACTTGCCACAAGGAAATACAATGGGAACCTGGCAGGAATTCTGAAGTCTCTCCTGCTCCCGTGGTTTTTTTACCTGCCTGTTGTCCTTCTGTTTCTCTGTTTAAGTAAATACATATCTCTGAAATAATGACCCAACATGGCACAAGTTGGTTGGTATATTTGAAACCTCAACTGAAGATCGGCTTAGACTTGCCCTTTAGGAAATGGAGGGATGGCTAGGCAGGCCTTCTCTGTGGTAACCCCCAAACTTTTAGATCATACATCTCTAGGAGGTACATTGGCCCCTTTCTCTCCTTGCATCTTGCAAGGCAATTGTATGTCTTCAATTGTCAATGGGCTATAAATCTGTTCTCTTTCAAAATGAAGTCAGGCATTCACTCTTTGATGTTGTACAGGCTTGATTTTGAAAAATATCCTCAAGGCGTGTTGTCCATGGCCGCCTTCTGCAACAGAGTGAAAGGGCAAAGGGAGCTGTGGATTGCTGGATGTAAAGAAGGCCAGAGATCAAGTGCCTCAATACTTTCAGATGGCAGCAGATGGGCTGGTTTCAACATCATAGTATCAGCTTCCTCCTAAAATCCTTTCCTTCCTGTTTCCCTGGCTTTCAACAAAAGAGTGGCTGGAAGATTTCATCTCCCAATATTGTGTCTAAAAACAGAACGTTAGTGTCACGTAGTGAAGATTGTCAGTTGTATGTCTATGCAGGGTGATGCATCCCTATCTAATATTATGGTATATTCCAATACAAGCAGAACACATGATGTGATGTGTACGCATGTCTACATTCCTAATCCACCAATTCTCTTCTGCCTTAGCTCTTGACCTGAACGGTCGTGTTTCTTAGCAAAGATGTAATTATTCAGGATTTATTGTTTTTGTACTGAAATAAATATTTTCTATTAGACTTTAATCTCGGTTTTATTTTTAAATGTCTGAATTCCAAGTAAAGCTCCAACATCGCCTCTATGAGATTTTATTCTCATCCTAACAGTTAGAAGACTATTCTGCATGTAGCTTTCGCTTGCCCAATGAGGCTGGGCCAGATACATTCAGACTATGCTTGCTTATAGAAGTGTCAGAAATGTCTCATCCCAACTGTGGAGATCATTAAGCTGCCAAAATTAACACAAGATCTTGTGAGAGTTGCCCACTTTTTGCCCAGCAACTGCAGAATTATTTTCAGCAACTACATTGAAATTACAGTTTGCTATCCTAGAGAAACACGGTTTTGATCCCTTTGCTCTGGGCATTGCATTGTGTTTGGCTGTACAGAAGAGCAATATTATTTCTTGTCCATCCTTAAGAGCCGTGATGGCGCAGTGGTTAGAATGCAGCACTGCAGGCTAATTCTGCTGACTGCCAACTGCCAGCAGTTCAGCAGTTCGAGTCTCACCAGCTCAAGGTTGACGCAGCCTTCCATCCTTCCGAGATCGGTAAAATGAGGAACCATATTGTTGGGGGCAATGGGCTGACTCTGTAAACTACTTAGAGAGGGCTGTAAAGCACTGTGAAGTGGAATATAAGTGCTATTGCTGTTGCTTTGTAGATGGCATATGTAAACAGTTTCATTTAGATGCAATTAATCAAAGGAAAGCATTAAAACCACATTAAAGCAACATTACTGTTATATAACAAGTTAATAAAAGTTTGAGGCCAATCATTACATGCAAAAGCATTTAACATTCGGCATGCAGTAGTTGTACTTTGCATCTAATTATGATATTTGGAAATCTGTAGAATGCCTCGCCTTAAAGGACAGCATATAAAATGTTGGTTTTTTTACAGCCAGTATGAACTGAAACCAGGCAAGTTTAAAATCCAGCGGAGAACATTTTCACTCAAAGGGAATTTCATGTCGCCTGGATCTAGTTCCTACTTTTACACCTGAGCTTATGGCCCCATATTATTATGTGTAAGCAATATGTGCCCCAAAACACAAAAAAATCCAATATTCAGGTCAGGGGCGGGTTGCTTCTTCTTCGTGATACCGAAGTGCGCTGTGCGCGCATCGCCATGTTTCAGCGCTTGCTTGCTACGCCCTCGCGTGCCCTCGTGTGATTTTGCTTCCTGCGCATGCGCGGAAGCAAAATCTCATGAGGGGATGCATGCGTGCATGCGATTTTGGTGCTTTTTTGCTTCCGTGCATGCGCGTTCCCTCACGAGATTTTGCTTCCGCGCATGCGCAAGAAGCAAAATCACACGAGGGCGCCCAAAAATTCCCCCCAAAAAGATGGCGCCGCGCGACAGACCGGCGAAGACAGCACTGAAGCTGTCACACACAAATAGCGCCATTTTTTGGCCGCTACCAGTACTATAGAGTGGACCGCACCGATAGAAACCCACCACTGATTCAGATATGGAAAGGAAGTTATCCCTGCCAAAAGGATTAGCTGCTTTGGAAGGCATTGCTCACATAAGGCTGGTAAATGTTCAGAGACTTGAGAAAACAAAACTTGCAGGCTTCTGCCAAATATTGAGTTTACAAATGTTTTCCATGCATGCATCTTTCAGGAGTTAGTGTACTTGTGTTGTCGTTCAGGGCAATTTTTGTTTTTCTATATGCTTTCTGCATCTGTTATAAAAGAAGTTAAAACATCTGCTCCCACATAACCCCATGAGGATTTCTGCACTGCCTCTTCTGTTTTGTTTTTCACTACATTTGCTCTTCATTCTTAGGCTGAAACCATATGGGGGTTTTGCTGTAAATTTTATTTTCCAACCCTCCTGAAACATTTAAGCTCAGAAGTTTTAGAAAACAGTTTTCTGCTGGAAATAAAAGGTGCAGGAGCTCAAAAGCATTCAGAAGCACTTCTTCCTTGTAGTTTTGCTCAAGGCCCTAAATCACAACCTGAGAACTTGTGACTTGCCACTATTTCAGAATATAATCCCAAGAAAAGTCATGTAATGTCCAAGATTTTTTCCCTCACATTGCTGGCTAAGGTATCAGTATGTTCATTTTCATTTTTTTTTCATTTTCTATTTATTTTGCTTTTTAATTTTAATTGCCTCAGGCAAATTGTCCAATAACCAGCATGCTTGTGGTCCAATGTAACCTTATATTTGCAGACCGTTATTTTGTAATAGGATATTAAAAAAATAAACTTTGATTTGTATTATTTTACATGGTGGATCTTGAGTGCAACCCCATTTAATGGCAAGAGCATTGAGAGCAGACAGCCAAAGGACTTCCTAGGAGTTGAAGAGTCTCCTTTTGAGCAGCTACTGCTACCACTCAGTGCAGCCCTGGAGAAGGTGAGAACCTTCTACTGGCCACAAAGTCCCAGATGGCCTTGAAGCCTGCTGCCCCTGAGCCTTGTGGGGTGAACGATAACACAAGAGTTGAGCATCTGCCATCCACCACTGCATAAAGTTGCTGTTGGCACCCATGTGCAAAATCCTGGTTGCTGGAATTGGGTATGTCTAGTTGAATGAAAAGAAGGACTAAGGGTGACATGATAGCAGTGTTCCAATATCTCAGGGGTTGCCGCCAAGAAGAGGGAGTCAAGCTATTCTCCAAAGCACCTGAGGGCAGGATAAAAAGCAATGGATGGAAACTAATCAAGGAGAGAAGCAACCTAGAATTAATGAGAAATTTTCTGACAGAACAATTAATCAGTGGAACAACTTGCCTCCAGAAGTTGTGGGTGCTCAAACACTGGAAGTTTTTAAGAGGAGATTGGACAACCATTTGTCTGAAATGGTGTAGGGCTTCCTGCCTGAGCAGGAGGTTGGATTAGAAGACCTCCAAGGTCCCTTCCAACTCTGTTTATTCTATTCCTATTCCTATCCTATATTCCACACAAGAGTTGAGCCTGGGCCACCCCCAATGCATAAAGTTGCTGTTGGCCTCCATGTGCAAAATCCCGATTCCACACTTCCACAAGGCCCCAAAGGAACCTTGCTCCTTCAGACACATGACAGCAATTCCTTATATCCTTCATTGAAGCTGAGATGTACAGAATGCATACAGGTAAATTAACGGTTAAACAAGGTAAATGCCATCCAACTTAATAGCAGTGATTCTAGCCAGTATGCAAAGTTAAAAACAAACCATTTGAGCGATCTAAATCATAATATTCAAAGACACAAACGATAATTCCAAGTTACAATCAAACATTAACTGTCAGATGCCATATCTTGGGCCTTTAGTCATAAACTATAACTACTCCAGATATTGAACAACTTTGCATAGTACTTGGACTATATACCTCTAAAACTGGGAACTGAGCCAGTTCAGGGCATCACAAAGTTATGATTTTTTGTAGGCATTGCTGGTAGGGAGGGAGAAGAGCCAGGAAGAAAATATTAATCAGAGCAGAATGAAGAAATAAAAGGGAAAAAAACATAAGACAGAAGTACTTTTACATACCGTATTTTTCGGAGTATAAGACACACCTTTTTCCTCCCTAAAAGTGGCTGAAAATGTGTGTGCGTCTTATACTTCGAATGCAGCTTTTTTTTCCAGCCCTAACTAGGTGCTAACAGATCTTCCCAGCTCTTACCTTGCAGGCTTTTTCATTGTTACTCTCTCCAAAGAATGTTTTTCCAGCCCTAAGTCCTTGCAGGGTTTTTTCTAGCACTAACCAGGTGCTAACGATCTTCCCTGCTCTTACTGGCTTGCAGGCTCTTTCATTGTTACTCTCTCGGAAAAAGATTTTTTTAAGTCCTAACCAGGGGATAAAATAATGTGCTGAAGCTGACCATACTAAGGACGCTAGCCAGATGAATACCTGATAGGCAGATTTTTTTCCCCTATTTTCTTCCCCAAAAACTAAGGTGCGTCTTATACTCCGGTGCATCTTATACTCCGAAAAATACGGTAAATGTTTAAAAGCAGATTACCTTTTTAGTGCTCAAAGAGGAAAAGTGTCTTATCTATACTTATATATAAAAGCGAAAACCACTCACACATCAATCACGAAATCTCCAGAACCATAAAGCCTACAAGCTTGAAATTTGTCATGTATGTTCCTCTTGCCTTCTAGGTGCTCACTAAGAAAGGATTTTTCAAAACGACTATCGGAGCATGAGTATTTCTTATATTATTATTAACGAGCTCTGATGCTAAGGAGTTCTACTCCCCCCTCCCCACCTGAAAAGAAATCTGATCCAAATGCAAAACACAAGCAGATGAGTTTCAGTTTTGCTTTTGCTTTCACAGCAGCAAGCACCTTTACTACAGAACAGTTGAACTAAGCCACGCACAGACTCCTTCCTGTCTCCTTCTTGCTCACACAGCAAATACTGTTTGAGTTTCCAAACACCCAACTCTCTCACACAAAAAAAAGATGGCAGCGCCCACGGACCGGCACCAACCGATCCGATTCGGTGACGTCATCATGACGTCACCAGCAGGTCACTACCAGTTCGGATGAATCAGTCCGAACTGGGAGGAACCCATCCCTGCCGTATAGTATTGTTGACCTACTGACCAGTGCTGTTCTTTGGGGTAGCACATGCCACAAATGTGACTAAGGCTGGTAATCCACTTTGGGTTTTTTTTTCAAAGTGTTATGTTTTTTCAAAGGCCTAGAGACTAAAACATACGAAGAACGGCTGCAGGATTTGGGTTTGACTAGTCTAAAGAAAAGAAGAATTAGGGGTGACATGATAGCAGTATTCCAGTATTTGAGGGGCTGCCACAAAGAAGAGGGGGTCAAATTATTCTACAAAGCACCAGAGGGCAGGACAAGAAACAATGGTTGGAAACTAATCAAAGACAGAAGCAACCTGGAATTAAGGAGAAACTTCCTAAGTGAGGACAATTAACCAGTGGAACAGCTTGCCTTCAGAAATAGTGGGTGCTCCATCCCGGAGGTTTTTAAGAAGAGACTAGACCATGAGTCCTCAAACTACGGCCCAGGGGCCACATGTGGCCAGCCGAAGCCATTGATCTGGCCCGCGCAGGACCACGAGTCTTCCCGCCCACATCGCCCTGCCCACCCTTCGGCCAAGCACAGGACTTACCTTCGTGAGCCCTGCAACTGAAAGATAAGGCCAACAATTTTGGCCTGCAGAATGTTGCTGGAGGCGGGGGAGGTGAAAAATGGAGTGCACAGACGCCCCAGGAGGCCAAAAAACGGATCTTTTCACCTGTTTTTGGCCCGCAGAATGCTGCTGGAGGCGGGGGAGGTGAAAAATGGGGCACACAGATGCCCCAGGAGGCCAAAAAACGGGTGAAAACTGCCTGTTTTTCACCTCCCCCGCCTCCAGAAGAGTGATAAAGAGAAATAGAGAGAGAGAGAAAGGAAGGGAGACACACAGAGAGAGATTTCTCAAGCTCCTTGGGGCTGAGAAGAATTGCTGCCAAACTGAGTTTCCTGAAGTGGACCACTAGACTCCTAAACAACTGAAAAAATGATCTAGGAAAAAGAAAAGTCAACCAAAAGAGCAACATGCAAACAAAAGCAAAATAAACACCCCCAGGAGCAAAACAAATTAAAGTTTAATTTGTGTGCATTGTTTAGTGGACTGTTAAATTGGCCACACCCATCTAGTCACATGACCTGGCCACGCCCCCCCAGCCGGCCCACCCTCCCCAACAGTCTGAGGGACCGTGAATTGGCCCCGTTTAAAAAGTTTGAGGACCCCTGGACTAGACAGTCACTTATCTGAAATGGTATAGGTTCTCCTGCTTGAGCAGGGGGTTGGACTAGAAGACCTCCAAGGTCCCTTCCATCTCATTCTATTCTGCACGTATTCTGAATGTATGTGAAAGCCTTGATTGACCAAACCTACAATGGATGAGAAATCAATATATCCATGGGCCCTTCTGGTTACCTCAGCACATGATTGTTTCCTTTCCATGTTCACGTTTCTTGCCTTTAATTTATTTGGCTTACTACTTCTTTTCTGTACCCAGGATAACATCCCAAAAGGAAATAATTTGATGTATCTGTACGTATGTATTTAACTGTATCTTTATTTGTGTTATATATTTATCCCATGCAGCTCTTTTTAGATATGAAGGGAACAGAAGTTGACAAATTCCTGCAGCAACTTCATAACGATGATATGCTTTTTTCTATTTATGCAGTTAGCAGAGGTCACATCACCTTCTACATAAAAATATGATCATCTTGATAATCATGTAAACAATAATATAAAATAAGCCGATGTCTTACAGTAGTACTTTAGATCAATGTGGTTTAATATTTTCAACACCCTATAGAAACAAGTAGAAGGTTTTCGCTTTGTTTCATTTAAATATAACGGTAAGTAGATGTGGAAAATGGATTTATTTTCTCCCATCTCTTTTCTTCCTGCCTAATCTACATACTAACTAATCCATGGGAATATAATACAGTGTGAATTGGCATCTATATCTTACTGCCTTCCAGAATCTCTGATTCATCCGATTCAGGTTTTTAAAAAAGGAGGCAAGCATTTTGAAAAGCAAGCACTGATATAGTTTGAATAATGCAACTGGGCCCCCTATTAGTCCATAGGCATTTCCTCCCCAAAATACCCACCCATATAGGGATTTTGGAATCATGTTGGAATTGTGAATCCCTACGATGGACAGTCTGTAAATGTAATAAACAAATGAATAAATTTCAGTTTGTGAATCCTACTCAGCCAATTAGAACTGTGAAAAAAGGAATTATTTTCACACTCTGTTAACTGTGTGAATAACTATTTTTTATTTTAATGGCGGTTCCTCCTTTTCACAGCCTTTGGGGTGGTTATTCATACAATTGCCTACATTTTATGTAAATGGATGGATTTACACTGTAAAAGAATATAGACAAATGTGTCTCCCACACAAAGTCCAATAAGGAGCCTCAACAAATCAATTGTTTAAAATGAACAGCATCTGAGAGAAATCTGGGAAGCTCCTGCAGGCCCATGACAAAACCTGGTTAAAGGGGAATGATGAGGGCCCTCAAGAGACACCAGTTAATTGACTTTTAAAATACTTTCTTTTTCACAATTCTACTTGGCTGAGGAGTCACAAATTGCTGCCTGGAACTTTTTAATTGGGCTGCCAACAAAAGTGTAAGTGACACGGACAGTGAATGGGAGCCAGGCAGTGACCAGATGCTGACATCACAATTCTTTGAGAAGGAACAGCTACTCCAGTGAACCCAGAACAGAGGTGGGTTCCTCATGGTTCGGACCAGTTCGCCCGAACTGGTAGCAACTTGCTGGTGATGTCACGGACCGGTTTGGCCGGTGACGGTCCTTGGACGCTGCCATCTTTTTGGATTTTTTTCCCGTTTTTCTTCTGCGCATGCGTCGCCATCTTGTTTTTTGGGGGGTGTATTTTTTTGGCACTGTGCATGCGCGCTCCCACGAGGTGCGGGAGGAAGCGAACCTGCAGCGAGGTAAGTGAGAACCCACCCCTGACCCAGAAGGGAAGTGAAGAGATGGGGGTGGTTAAAAAGGAAATGGCAGAGAAACCGGCTCGATCAGGGGTGTCAAACACAAGGCCCACGGGCCAGATCCAGCCTGCGATGTGGTCGGATCAGGCCAGCGTGGCTTCGGCCCAGTCTACCCAATGCAAAGAGGAAACATCGGGCCAGCAGTTTGCAGAGTGGCGTCAAGCTGGCTACGCCCACCCAGTTGGCCACTTCCAATGACTGGTGTCAAGCTGGCCACACCCACCCAGTTGGCCACACCCACCATCAGCCCCGCCTCCCCGAGGTCAACCACAGCCCTGATTCGGCCCTCAATGAAATTCTGTTTGACACTCCTGGGATAAATGATTTTGAAAGACAAAGATGGTTCCCAAATAGGCAGCAAAGATTGGGAATCTGTTTTTGAAGGGTTTAAACGTCTTTAAACAATTCAATGTAGTTTGGCTGGAGATTTTTGCTTCCAAGTAGTGCTTTTGCTTCTGTGGTATACTTGAATCCCACAAAGGTTTATCTGTGGAAAACTTCAATTTATGTAGTCATATATTTATGTAGTTTCAATTCCTTTCAACTACATAAATATATTTTGGAATGTCTGCTTCATTCGTGGAAACCTTTCTACGCAGATGCAGGAGGTTTGAGTTTAGCACAAACATCACTCCATGATAAACCATGATAAACTTTATTAATGTTAATTTAACAAGTACTGATTCATTAAAAGACCAGGCAATGAGGTTCATCACATTATCTTTTATAGTTAGGGAGACAACAGGCTGATTCTTAATTAAGCAAGGTAAAGACTTCAGCAGAAATCATAACAGCTTCACTATCTTGAGATTTTGAGGCCACCATTTGTTAATGCAAACTACAAAGGTTTTTTTTCCTTACAGTTCAAAATAAAAACACTAACGGCCTCACAAATCTGTATATGTTACTGTCAAGATAACACACCATAATATAGCAAGCTGAACAACTTTTCTGCAAAGGTCCCATAGAAAGCATTTCCCCAAAGTTTTATTATTGCCAAAATTGCTTGTGATACATCTCCTGCATCTCCGAAAAGCTTAGCAGAAAATATTAAGCCACAAGCTACATAACGAGAGTTAATGATGTAATAATACAAATATGACCACTGGAGATACAGAACCAAACAACACACAATTTCAAAGCAAAAGCATGAGATTCAGCTATCTTCTGTTAAAACCAGGGGAAAATAATATGCTTCACTATGCTTCGATCCTACCCACTGACATTATCCCAAGAGCTGACTTGCCATAAGATAAAACATTATTTGGGGCTGATCTGAAAGAAGCCTGGTTTATACCGTAATATAAGAAACAAAGGCTAAGAATCAACTTTTAGCCAAAGGACAACATTGTGCCAGGATAAATATTTTAAAGAAAAAAAATAAACTATGTAAAGAGATTCTTAAAGAGTCCCAGAGATAGTTCAAGTTGATTAGGTGATTCCAATATAATCATTAAGACTTCAATATTACTTAGATATTAATATTAATCACCTACTGTAACCACGACCTAAAGGCATTTAGATACCAGCAAAGACACCACAGTGAATGCTATCCACTCAGAATTTGGATAACAAGAGGCTGGATACACGCTGCCTTAGGATTTGTGGGGTTTTTTAAAAATTACAAACACATGCCTAACTAAGTGATTTGTTAAAAGAATGTTTCATTGATACTTCCTATGGGAGCACACACTCTCAAGAACAACACAAAAGGCAGGAAGCTCATTTTCATGAAGAGAAACATGAACTATGCAAGACTCTGAGGGACAATCCTAGTACACACACCCTTTCAAGAAACATGTTACACGGCAGAAGAAACTACAGGTTCTCATGCCAATTTTTTTCATCTTCTTACAGCCATGATCTCAGTATAGACTATCTTCTGTTCTTATTTTTACTTCATACCTTGTATTACTACTTAGCCTTTTTTCTCCATGTTACCTTAAGGAATGGATAATGCTCATTTGATTCTTTGCAGTGGTCCATTCCACTTCAGTAACTTCCAGAGCACCCTTTTTCCTAATGCCTCCGCCATTTAACTTTTAAAACATTTCTCAAAATCAAGTAATATGTCATAAAAGACATACTTAGAAAACAAGTGGTGTCCTGAGACTGGGTCCTTTACTCGATCATAAACCTACAACTGAATCAGAATGCTACAGTCAGACTGCCCTTTTATCTTAAATTATGTCCTGCAGAAATCTAGATTTGCCAAAACTGCAGTTTATTTACTTCTATCATATGGATGCTTCCTTCCACTTTTTAGCAGAAGTACTTCTAAAAGCTGACAGCTCCATAAGCCACTACATTTGTGTTATGGATTCTTCTAATGCCAATTAGAATACCTCTAATGAATGAGGAAGCTTAGCAAAGTACTCAATGGCTTAGATGTGCAATTCTCATAACCATGTGCCACTTGGTGCCTCCCCTGCCCCAGGATGAAAACTATCAGAAGTCTGAAACTGGGTTACCTAAACCATTCGCTTTCCATTTCTGTGGATCTTCCCAGTCTACTGTTCACTTTTTTAAAAAGAAAACAGAAGATATACTGAAGTTGAAATGCCAGCTGGGAAGCTTGCAGAAATTAAAGATGGCACCCTGAATGGTTTTGCAGACTTAATGGAAGTCCTTTAAATGATCTTCAACCCTTGGTTCCACCGCCAAATGTGATCAAAGGCTATGCTCAGTGAATAGCATGTAGGAAATTAGAGTAATCTAATTACCTCAAGCAGTGGCAAGTGGAACAAAGTCTAAAAGATTAGATACAGATGTTATACCTAACCTTCCACTAGAACATCATTGTGAAGCTAACATCATTGTGAAGCTAACATCATTGTGAAGGTACGTAGCCCTTCAAGGAACAGGAACCTCATCATCTTAATCAACCTTAATCAAAGAACTATGTTCAACCTTAATAGATGGGTTAAGCAGATGATGATCTTTTTAAACCACTTCCTTTTGGCAAGCATGGCCAAGGATATTCATGGCCTAACTTGCCTGAAGAACACTGTTCAAAGCTATTGGACAACTATTGAGGAACATATAATTAAGTACATAGCTTAAGTACATATAATTCTGAAGAACTAAGCTGAGCAAACAGGGATTTATCAGATGGCGCAAAATATGCCGGCATATTCAGAGCATCTGAAAAGAGGGTAGGGAGGAAAAGAAATCCATGGAACGGGGTCTTAAAAAGGAGCTCCAGGAATGAAAATACTCTCTTTTTATTATCGCTTTTCCTCCAAGCAGCACTAGCAAAGTACCACTTTCCCTTCTCTCCATGGTGTTTGGTACAAGAATGAAAAAGACTCATTGTCTCGCAGCACAGCCTTGTTTTCAGTCATCTGAAAAATGAGACCTTTAGAGCTCACTGTTCATACAGCCAAATGTAGTAGCAAATTCTATGCAGGTTAAGAGAACACCCCTGAAAGTTTTACCCCATGGGAAGCGAGGAGTGCTCACCCCAGAGAGAAGCTAATCAAAGCTGTGAACAGTGCAGCCCGTGCAGAAGTTAACAACTGGGTCACTGAAAATGCATGAGTTTTATTTTCTGCATTTCTTATTCTATAGTAGAGCAGGAGACGAAATGAAGGAAGCTTCTGTTCCAAGAAGACCTTTATACACCCATATCCCATCATGGCTTAGACCTCAGAGGTATGAGGAAAACAGTAAACCTGATAGATTCGGTTCACTAAGAACCCTCTAGGCAAGTTTCCCCAATGAGTTTGCCAAGGACCTCTGTTAGTGGACTGAAATATTGATCAAATAACCCCAGAATTTTCCAAAAAGCAAGCAGAGAGCTTAAAATTAAAACATTTTTGTAACTTCATTCAAGAGGAAAACCTGTGGAAAGGTGACATCATAGAGTGTGGGTGCATGTCTTCGTGAGGGCACCAAAGCCATTCTGCACAGCCTGTTATGACTTCAGCTGGCAGAGTGAAATGGTGGCTCCATTAGAAAACACCCAGAATGCAGAATAGACAGCTTCCACGAATTCTATTTTGAATTTATAGAGCGGGAAGATTTTTTCCTCGGTAACACCAAAGAAAATAACAAAACCCCCATCATAATTTAGAAGGACACCAATCTTCGTTGCTTTGTTGCTGGACAGAGATGTGTCTTTACCATTGTGCCAAGCTGAGACCTTATTGTTGACCCATTCAATGCACCAGGAGCTATTATTGCGTCCTAGGCGGCTTTCTGGCCCCCGTCTTGGGATGCTACCATAACAGATGCCGACAGCACAGAAGTTATTGTTCGCCAGGTCAACTTCCCAGTAATGGATTCCCTTCTTGAAACACTGGAAAGAAAGCACTTGGGAGAAGCTTAAAAAGCGCTGAGGGTGTGGTTTGTAATTCTGTACCGTTTCCGTGACAGACATCTTGGTGTATTTCTCCAGTACTACGATATTCTTATGAGCACTGTGGTGATCCAGAGTAAATTGTGTAGCAACTAGGAATAAATACAATCAGAAGAGAAATCAGAAAACAGCAAGAAACCTGGAAAAGAGTGGTAGTCATGAACATATTGTTGCTAAAGTTTATAAATTGTTATTCAACTTGAATTTATTCATCTTAAATAACTTAGTGACATCAAAAACATTTTCCTGTTCATGTCTAGCTCCAGATCATTTATCAACAAGATAAAAAGAAAAGATCTTGAGACCATTTCGTTCATTTGAGAACTCTTATTATATTTCTGACACTATAAGTAGTTATGGATACATAAGAGGAGCTATCCACTAAAACCAAGTCATAATAAAAGGAGTCTTCGACCTATGACCACAATGGAATCCAAACTTTCTGTTGCTAAGTGAAAAGTTGTTCAGTGAATTTTGCCCTTTACAATCTTTTTTGCCACAGTTGTTAAGTGAATCACTGACTGCAGCTGTTGTTAGTAACATGGTTGCTAAGTGAATCTGGCGTCCCCATTGATTTTTCTTGTCAGAAAATTGCAAAAGATGATCATGTGATTCCGGGACACTGCAACTGTCATAAATATGAGTTAATTGTCAAGCATCTGAATTTTGAATCACATGACCATGGGGATGCTGCAATGGTCTTAGTGTGAAAAATGGTCATAAGTCACTTTTTTTAGTGCCTCTGAATGGTCACTAGATGAAATGTTGTAAATGGAGGACTACCTGTAATCTCAAAGCAATGACATTTTAAAAGTCCAATCAGCAGTGATTTTTCAAGTCAATGCAATCAATATAAGCTGACATTCAACGAATCTTTTAATTATTAGAAGAAAGGACTTATTACTATTTCTTCTGCAAATTACTGTTTTTCAACATACTGTAGCTTTACTCAACATACTGCATTCATTGCCCATTGGTCTCCGGATGCAATTCAAGGTGTTGGTGATTACCTTTAAAACCCTATATGGTTCAGGGCCAGAGTATCTTCGGGACCGTCTACTACCACATACCTCCCAGCGACCGGTTAGATCCCACAGGGTTGGTCTGCTTCGGGTCCCGTCAGCTAAGCAATGCCGGCTGGCGGGTCCGCAGGGGAGGGCATTCTCTGTGGCTGCCCCGGCTCTCTGCAATCAGCTACCCCCCGAGATCCGTACTGTCCCCACATTATTGGCCTTCAGGAAATCCGTGAAGACCTGGATTTTTCGGCAGGCCTGGGGCCAATGACCGTGTGGAAGAACTAACGAGGTTGGCCCATGAAATGGTTGTATGATTGAATGTTTTTTAAACTGTTATGTTTTTTAATTTTTGTTTTCAACGTTATTTTTATATTGATGACATTTGTATTTGTTGTGAGCCGCTCAGAGTCCCTGCGGAGTTGAGCGGCATAGAAATACAAATAATAAATAAATAAATAAATAATAAATACTGTAGCCTTACCTAAAGAAATAGGCCAGCAGTTAGAAACATACGTTTTCTGTGGAAACGTGACTGGTGAGATTATAATGGTGTGCTAATTTTGGAGGGTATTTTTTGAGCTTATCAGTCTTAAAAAGGTGAAAGCCTTAACCCTCCACCTGACCTTTAACCTTAACTGGTTAAAGTTTGGAACAACCCACTATGAAGTTAGAGGCCGATCATTTTATATGCTCTATTTTATGCTGGGTGGTTTTGTTTTAGTAATGTTTTCTCAGAACGAATGTTAACCATAATTATTAATATTACTGTTCCATCATTTTCCAAAATGTACACCACACTAGTTACTTACATTCCAGAAGTTCCTCTCTTGGTTTTGTTAAAAAAGTATCTAAAGTTGTTGTTTTACTCTTCGTCTCAGCTTTGCTGCAGCTTTGTGCTCTTTGCTTCGGACTTTCCGCTATAGTTACCAAACAAGATAAAAAGATATACCTTTACAAACTCATTAAAACTTATTACGCATAGTACATTGAAAAGAGAAGACTGCCAAGTTTTATACTACAAGACAGGCAAAAATTTGTACTATCTAAACCAGTGTTTCTCAACCTTGGCAGTTTGAAGATGTGTGGACTTCAACTCCCAGAATTCCACAGCCAGCGTCTTCAAACTGCCAAGGTTGAGAAACACTGATCTAAACACAGAATAAACCCCACTTCGTTACCTAGTTTGCAAAAAAACAACCACACTCAAAGAGCACCAAGGGCCCTATGGTTCACAACGATCTGTCCTCCATTTGGTCCCCCCACTGCCATGTCAATTGGTGGAATAGTTTCTAATTCGAGCACCAAGGATCACACAGTTTATTCCCGAGCTACAAATATCCTCTTCTGTTGGTATTCTGAACCAGCCGCTGAATATAATCTACACTCCAGCTCCTTTCAGATCTGGTGGTCAATAGCATTTCAGGAGTGGACGTATCCTCCCTTCTGCTTCCATTTCCTCTGCATACCTCCATGGCCACAAAGTTGTGGTAAGAGATTTTGCATTTACCCATCAGACAATCCAAGATTTCCAAGAGCTTCCAAGAGCAGTAGAGGACAGCATTAGTACGGTGATGTCACGATGTGAATATATTGCCAGTTGAGCCTCTGTGCTATATTTCTTAGTCTTCTACTATATTTCTAGATCTACTGTATTTTCTAATCAAGCAGACATGTGATATGTATTTCTGCGCATGTGTGCATTCCAGGAGTTTGTCTCCTCCTCCTTCTTCTTCAGCTAGCCTCCATCCGAGGCAGATGTGAATTCTTAACTGGGACAATGTAGCTTATTAAGGTTTATGTTTTCTTACTTTTATACTGAAATAAATATTTTGTTACTTAGAATTAAATCTCGGTTTTATTTTCTACGTAAGGATGACTTCAAGGGAACAAGATCTATATCGCCTCGGTAGGAATAGATTCCTATCCCATCAGGTGAGATGTACAAGACTCTAGCTTTCTAAAGCTCAGAACTCTAAATTATGGATGGCTAGAGCCTAGAAGAATCCTGTTTAAAGGAAAGCAGAGGTAGAGTTGCAACAGATCACTATTACAAGCCAGAACTATAGTTGAACTATAGTATGAAAATTTCCTACTGAAAAGTAGCAAACATACACAATGGTCCTAAGTGAAGTCACTTTTGCCTATTGTTCGTGACAACACTCCTAATCTGCCTTTCCAACAAGAATGCTTTTTTAAAAGACTTTTTTTTAAAAGACTTTTTCTGATGATCTCAACAATTCCATCTAACCTCAATTCAACTAAGTCTGTGAACGTAAGCTTTCTTGGCTTTAACATTCTCCTGGGAAGCTTGCAGTAAGCATTTACCATTATTAACTCTTTTGTTTCAGCATTAATCTCACTAGAACTCATTAGGCGCTGTGGTGGTACAGTGGTTAGAATGCAGTATTGCAGGCCAATTCTGCTGACTGCCAGCAGTTCGATCGGTCCTGACTGGCTCAAGGTTATAAGTCAAAGTGCCATTGCTATTGTTAGATCTCTTGCCCTGCGGAATGAAAGAGATTGAGGGGGAATACAAAAATATAGCATTTTTCTCTAGAAACTGGGAGATCCTTTACAAGAAACCAATAACTTAACATCCATAAAGAACAGATGGTGAGAGAAATAGTCATTAGTGGCCTTTACACCAAGGCCAGTGATAAATATTTGTGATTTTAAGAAGGTCTACGTAACCATTACTCCCTTAAACATTTAGAATGCTGTTTTGAGATGCACTACATTCTAAAAGCTGAGAATCCAAATATATCAGACTAAAACTTCCCACTGAAAATGTGTGGAGTACATTAAATTGATAGACACAACTGCAAGCGTAGAGGTAGCAAACGAACGCTATCCAATTGTACAAAGAAAAAGTATCTGCATAGGGTTCAAGCCACAGGTGCAATTCTCTCATGACCAGATCACAGCAGCACAATTATTTCTACTCCACGCCAACAAATGCCCTGTTGAACTTCCTGAAATTTCAGCAGAGGCAGCTATTCCTCAAATTTTAATCAGTGGAGTTCATTGGCAGGCGGAAAGTCACAAGAGTGGTTAAAAGACTGAACTTACAGCGCTTGGCAGGCCGACTCCTCTGCCCTGAAAAGAAAAAAGATGTGTCCAATTTAGTTATTTGGGAACAAGACAAACAACTCTCTCATAATGGGCAAGCAAGCAAGAGATCCTCTAGCTAGCTCTTATTAGGATTTATTGAAGTTTTTAAAAGCATTACCAATTTGACTTGATTATCCCAATAATTTGTTTTAGCTCTGTGGAAATTACCGCTACCACACCAGTAAATTTACATAAATTTCAACATGATTACTGAAACAAAAAATCAAATGCTATATAAACAAATTGATTATTTGGAATGCGTAGATAGTAGAAAGCGGGGATCCAATAATATGCTAAGACTTTTAGAAAAATAGAGGCCAGAATCAAGTCAAAAGTCAGCCCAAGAGATTTTGCAGCAAGGGAAAAAAAAGTAGTTTAGATTACCCTTAGTTATACCACTGGCATCTACATTGTTCCCTTGGGAAAGAAGAACGCCAGTCAATTTTGGCACATTTGCCACAAGTGCAAGCAGAGCCCAGTTTTATTCCAAGTTCATTTTTAGTTTTCTATGCAAGCTAGGATTTCTACTGTAATCTTGAGACTTGTGAGCTAACACAATTATTACCTGCATCCCACCAACTCTGCATCCCTACAAAATGAGCAAAGATTTGATAAGAAATAAATTACAATATATTACAGAGTGAGGAGTGATGTTAACAGGAAGTATCGTATGAAAAAAAATTAGGTGAAGAAATCTATGAGGTGAGACAAATTGTGCATTAGGGAACATTAGCTGCAAAACATGGAGAAGAACAGAGAAAACAAAGGACTGTTACAAAAATACAATCAGCAATAGAGAGGAAGAGTTAAGATTAAGAGGGGAAAGAAATCACTTTGCTGAATCTTGTAAGCAAAGTGTTTTGGAAAGAGATGGAAAACTGCCTCTACCAGAGTGAACGGAATTAAAAAATAAATGTGCTAAAAAAGATTAGGGATGAAACTAAAGGAGGAGAGATCTGCATACAGCAAGATGTGAAGGAATGATACTGAAATGTATATATAAATGTTAGTATTGAAAAATTGTTGAAAAGGTCTTTTGACTTGAATGGCATGTTCCATTTTAAATTACTTTGGATAGGTAAGTGGTCATATTGATAAATACATAAACAAAGGGTAAATAACTTGTTTGATAAATCGTATATGTCAGGTTACAATGAAGTGATCCAAAATCCTAACTCAGCTTGATTGTTTTTGGGAGAGTTGCTGTTAGTCTAGACAAATGCTGGCTGGGGAATTCTGGGAGTTGAAGTCCAGACATCTTCAACTTGCCAAGGTTGGGAAACACTGGTCTAGACCAGGGGTGTCAAACTCGCGGTGTCACATTGCCTTCTTTGAATTATCCTGGATATGGACATGACGGCTTCTGCCCCTCTATCTAGTTTGTGGCAGCTTAGTTGAGAAGGATGTGGCAAATGGGCGTGACTTTAAGTATGCGAGTGAGCAAATGTACATGGCAACCAATAAAATTCTCCCCGCACTTTAAATTCATTGGGTCTCTGTGAATTTCAGAAGAACTTGACGTTCCTCAGCATTTCACTCAATTAAAATGATAGTCTTAGCTGGCTAGAGAATTCTGGGAGTTGAAGTCTACAAGTCTTATAGTTGCCAAGTTTGGGGATCCTGTTTTAGAACCTCACAAGGGACAGTGTGTCCCTCTCACAAGGGAGACGGACAGCGCACTGCCTACTGCACTGCCTACTCTGTGCCACTCCACAGAAGAATATAGGAAGCTCCTTCTTGCAGCCTCCCAGCCATCATAAGGTCCCTGAAAGGCATATTAACACACACACCCAGATAATATTAGATCAACATGATATATATAAAATATATGCCTTCTTTCCCATTTGCATTTTATCCTTTGTCATCTTTTACCATCCTCTCAGTTTGAACAGGATTTGTGAGACTCTGAAAAAAACCTGCAAGTGAAGACAGAACCAAAGAAGTGTGCAGTGTAACTTTGCTTTCATAAGACCACTTAATACGTCTGCAGAGAAACGTACAGGTAGTCCTCGACTTACGGCCACAATTGGTCCCAAAATTTCTGTGGTTAAGGCAAGACATTTGCTAAGTGAATTTTGCCCCATTTTACAACATTTCTTGCCACAGTTGTTAAGTGAATCACTGCTGGAGGAAGGCGTGGCCAAAGTCACGGCACTACGGAGTTTCCCCGCACCCCGCAGGGAAGCCCGAATTTGCGCCATCTGGAGACCTGGTTCGGTTGGAACCAGGTCAGAGCCACCCGGAAAGGGTGAAGAAGAGGGGCGCCTGCTGGCGGACTGGGGGGCTGCAAACCCCTCAGGGAGCCAGCTCAGTCCCCTCAGCCAGCGGCGAACAGAGGAGACATTCAAAATGTCGCCCTAGTCACGGCGGTCACATTGAAAGGATTGTTTTAAAGCCGACTGGACTCATCTGGAATTCAAAGCGAAGGGCTGGAGAGTGTGGAAAAGAAAAGTTGGTGAGTGATTTTGCCTGAGAAAGCTATTTAAATACATTAAAGAGGAACAAAAGGACCGGAAATTAAGGAGCGGCTGTTTAGCTAATGAAGACTATGGAGTAAAAAAAAGTGTCTTTTTCTGAATGGAATATAACTAAAGCCCAATATTGAAGACTGGGTTTTTGTTTCTAAAGATTTGGGAATTTGAAGGAGGATAATCTATATACTGGAAATGATTTATAATGATTTATAAAGTGGAAGAATTGAATAACAATTTTAAAAAAGGGCAAAGCTGAGAAACTGAGATGGGAAGAGCCATCTGCTGGATGGATGAAATTACTGCAATGTTGGAATATTACCAGGGATGTTTTGACAGCTGTGGACCTTGAATAGAGCAGCTTGTTATTGCATAAAAGATAACATTTGGATTGAGATGGAGAAGAACAAAATTGGACTGAATGTTTAACAACAAGTAAAGGAATAGAAAGACTGCTTGGATTAATTTGGATAAGACTGAACTTGAACAAAAGCTAGTAATAAATAAAGGAACAAAAAGACTTGGACTTTTAACTACAAAAATGAAAATTTATAATTGAAAAAGGCTCTGGATTACATTTTTCTTAGCAGCTGGAAGAGATTACTAAGGACTGGTGGCTCTTTTTGAGGACTTTTGGTAATAGTTTGACTTTGCTGAATTTATAGACTTGACATCAGTGATCTTAAAGAAATGGAGGAAATTGATTATGAAGAGTTGGTTGGATTCTTGAAAGATCTCTTTAAAGATTTCAGAAGATCTCTAATTGAAGCAATTGAAGGAAAGAATAAAGCACAAGAGGAAGAAGAAAAGACTGATGAAAGTATTATATACGAAAAAGCTAAAAAGGGAAAAATATTGAAAATGAAATACAGATTAATGATTATATTGATTAATATATTATTTATAATGATTCCACTGGGGTTAACAGTGATAAAGGAGTGAACAATATTAAAAATGATTATGTTTATATGGATGATGATTATTCTGAGATGTTTAATTTTAAAAAAGGAATGGAAAAGATTAGATACATGCAGATAACGTATACAAGGAGGAGGAAAAGAATGTGGGGAAAGAGAATTTATTGGTGTAAAAATAAAAAAAGGGAAGAAGCTAAGGAAATGGGGATGGAGAAATTATATATATAAAAAGGAAATAGTGGAAGAATCAAAGGGAAATGGATGATGGGTGTTGAAATGTTATAGAAATTGTTTCTTTTTTTCTTTTATGATTATTATATTAGATTTAATTGAGATAAGAATGTTAATTGTTTAGAATTTGGTATATAAAATTAATATAATTATTTTGTTAAGAGCTAATAATTTTTGTTCTTTTTACATAGATTAATACAATATATATAGTATGGATGAATTGATAATGGTGTTAGATTAATGTCTGGATTTTAATATAATTGAATATTTGTATTGATATAGAAAACAAAGAATTAGAGAGTGTGGAAATTATGATTTAGTATTTAATACATGAGATCTGTTTAGATCTACTTGCAAAATTTATTATGTTAAGAGTTGAAGAATTAATTGATTTGGAATAAGGCAGATAGAATAATGATTAATATGAGAAGTATGAATGATTAACATGATTATGAGATTTTAAGATAAATTATATAATTGAGGTCTTTAACTTTTAGGGGGTATTTAGTTATGATAAAATAGGGGCTAAGAAAAACAAATGATGAATAAAGAGATTAAGAAAGGGGAGGAAGCAATATGGCTTAAAATTAAGAGAAAGGAGAAAAAATAACTATCTTGGTAAATTAAGCTAATAGCGTTTAATTTGGAGAAAAAGTTTTTGGGAATTAATTGGTGGAGGTCCCAGAAGACAAAAGAAGATTTTTTTTAAGAAGCAATATTATCTTGGCAATAATATACCTGGAGTAAAGTGTTATATATAAAGAATTTATGAATGATTGATTAAGATGTATAACTATGTATTTTGTTGTAATATTTTAAGGTATATTGATTTATGTATGGAGTTGTGGAGGAAAAATAAAAAAAATTGGAAAAAAAAGTGAATCACTGCATTTGCTAAGTTGTACACAACAGGGTTGTGAAGGGAATCTGGCTTCCCCATTGATTTTGCTTGTCAGAAAGTTGCAAAAGCTGATCACATGACCTTGGGACACAACAACGGTCATAAATATGAACCAGTTGCCAAGCATCTGAATTTTGATCACGTGATCATAGGGATGCTGGAAAAAGTTGTAACTCTGAAAAACGGCTATAAGTCACATTTTTCAGTGCTGTTGTAACTTTGAACGGTCACTAAATGAACTGTTGTAAGTTGAGGACTACCCGTATTGGCTCCTGTAAAGAGAGTTGTACTTGTCAAACTGCCTTTACAGGAGCCAATACAGGTGGTCCTCAACGTGTGTGTGTGTGTGTGTGAGTGTGTGTGTGTGTGTGTGTGTGTGTGTGTGTGTGTGTGTGTGTGTGTGTGTGTGTGTGTGTGTGTGTTCTCACTTACTAGATTTAAATTCTCTTGGTTGTAATGTGGGAGTTTCTGATATGGGTTTCCACTGTGGCCCGTCTGAAGGAAAAAGATAAACGAGGTGAATATAACTAAACCAAAGAAATCATGGCCCTGCATTTAGCATGGAATTGTCCTGTTCCAATACTTTAAACAAGCTTATGGGTAACCTTTGAGATTCTTCTGACTTATCTGGGACAAAAGAATTCCTTTTATGCACAGGGGAAACAAAGCCCAAAAAGGGCTCCCTTCTCTCTGGGCAACAGGGACTCAATGATGACTTCTGTCAATTTCCCCCCTTCCTCCAATATCCCCCATGCAATTCCAGAAAGCATCTAGATTTTTCTGGAACAAAATTTTCAACTCTTACTTTCACTCCACCCATGACTGTCTCTAACTATGGTCACCCACCTGCATCTTCCTTAGCTGACATTTGTCTATGGAGATTCTCTCAGTCGTCCAGGTCATAGTTGTCCCAAAGGTGCTTTTTCAAAAGGCAACTGGACTTTCCTTGAGGATGTCTTGCTTCTCATCTAAGAAGCTTCCTCAGTCAGAACTTGGATGAGAGGCGAAACGTCTTCAAGGCAAAACAACGTCTTTTGAAAAAGCACCTTTCAGATAGCTGACATTTCTTTCATTTCTTTTCTCAGGAAAAACACTCATTTAATGGAACTAAGCTTTATTTATACTCTCTTTGGTTAAGCTGAGATCTCATCCTGAGCTTCGTTTGTTTAAAACTAACGAACAAAACTAACATTTGCAGAGTGTCTAAAGTTACATGGGGGGGTCCAGAGCCACATTCATTGATCACTTTAAGATGGTACGAAGGAAGGATGTGTTTTTCAGAACTACTCTGCACCATGTTTGTGTGCTCACCCCACACACTCCTTCTCCCCATGTGACATTTTTCACACTTATGACCACTGCAGCATCCCCATGTGATTTACATTCGGATGATTGGTTTATACTCTCTTTGGTTAAGCTGAGATCTCATCCTGAGGTTCGTTTGTTTATTCTTGTCAGAAACATCACAATTAAAATAAGGCATACTCTATGACAGTGATGGCGAACCTTTTTTTCCTCAGGTGCCGAAAGTGCGTGCGTGCGTGCTATCGCACATGCGCAAGTGCCCATACCCATAATTCAATGCCTGGGGAGGGTGAAAACGGCCTCCCCCACACCCCCAGAGGCGCTCTGAAGGCTGGAAATGGCCCGTTTCTCAACTTCTGGTGAGCCCGGTAGGCCCATTTTTCGCCCTCCCCAGGCTCCAGAGGCTTCCCTGGAGCCTGGAGAGGGCAAAAATGCCCTCCCCCGTCCCCCCGGAGGCCCTTCAGAAACCGAAAACGCCCTCCCAGAGCCTCTGTGCGAGCCAAAAATCAGCTGGCCGGCACGCACATGCGCGCTGGAGCTGAGCTAGGCAATGGCTCGCGTGCCGGCAGATATGGCTCCGTGTGCCACCTGTGGCACGCGTGCCATAGGTTCGCCATCACTGCTCTATGATATAAAATTCAAAATATAAAGTACAAGATTAAAATACGTACAAGTTAAACAGATTTCACCCATTAACTGGCAACATTATTCTGAAGTTTATGGCGGTGCACACAACAGACCCATCTCCAAATTTTATCTCTACTACTACTACTACTCTTGGTACCCCAGAGGGGAGAGAAGGATTTAATTGCACTATTGGGCTGGCTGGTACTCTAGCCTGGGAGCTTTTTACTCCAATGGACAAAACTAACATTTGCAGAGTGTCTAAAGTTACATGGGGTGTCCAGAGCCACATTCATTGATCACTTTAAGATGGTACGAAGGAAGGATGTATTTTTCAGAACTACTCTGCACCATGTTTGTGTGCTCACCCCACACACTCCTTCTCCCCATGTGACATTTTTCACACTTATGACCACTGCAGCATCCCCATGTGATTTACATTCGGATGACTGGTTCATTACTGGTTCATATTTATGACGGTTGCAGTGTCCCAGGGGGGTCAGGGGATCACCTTTTGTGACCTTCTGACAAGCAAAGTCAATGGGGAAGCCAGATTGACTTAGCAATCGTGTTACTAATTTAACAACTGCAGTGATTCACTTCACAAATGTGGCAAGAAAAGTCATACAATGGGGCAAAACCCATTTAACAAATTTCTCAATTAGCAACATCAATTTTGGGCTCAATTGTGGTCGTAGGTTGAGGACTAACCTGTAGAATTAAATACTGTAGGGCAGGGGTGTCAAACTCGTGGCATCACGTTGTCGTCAAAATTTCTGCTGCTGAGTGAGACTTATTTTAAGTGAGTTTTGCCCCATTTTATGACCTTTCTTGCCAGTTAAGTGAGTCACTGCAGTTGTTAAGTTAGTAACATGGTCTTTAAGTTTTCCCATTGTCTTTGCTTGTCAGAAGATCACAAAAGGTGATCACGTGACCCCGGAACACTGTAATCGTTATAAATAAAGAGCCGAGGTGGCGCAGCAGTTAGAGTGCAGTACTGCAGGCTACTTTAGCTGACTGTGATCAGCAGTTCAGCTGTTCAAATCTCACCGGCTCAAGGTTGACTCAGCCTTCCATCCTTCCAAGGTAGGTAAAATGAGGACCCAGATTGTTGGGGGTAATATAAATATATATTGCTTAATGGTGTAAGCCGCTTAGAGAGTGCTTGCACTATGAGGCGGTATATAAGTCTCACTAATAAATAAATAAATAAATAATAAATATGAGCCAGTTGCCAAGCATCTGAATTTTGATCATTTAACCATGGGGATGCTGCAACGGTCATGTGAAAAGCAGTCATCAGTCACTTTTTTCGATGCCGTTGTAACTCTGAATGGTCACTAAATGAACTGCTGTTAAGTCAAAGACTGCCTGTACCATCCCACAAACCTTGTTAACTAAAGGCAGTTAGTTTTTAACACTTCCATAGCTTAGCAATACAACTAGAATAATATATTTAAACCAGATGTGAATTTTAAAAAAAAATCCCAGTAAATCAATGAATAAATAAAAGCACCTTTTTTTTTCTCTTCCTGAGTTATATCCAAAAATCGTTTTGTAACTTCTTTGAGGTTACAGGCTTTCTGATAAACAGTGCCTAGCAGGTTTTGATCCAACTCCATTTTAGGAACAAATACTTCGCTGAAGGATATCTGTCGCAGTTTTGTTGATCTCTGAAAAAAAGCATTAAGATCTTGCGGTAATTCCAACCAACAAACAGCTCTACTTCCTTCCACAGTGCTAGACTCCATTATATAGTGGAGTATTTATTAAATGACTAAACATACATCTTGCATTTTCTTTTTTTAAAACAGACCCCAAGAGGGGAAAGGCATGCCCCTCTCAATTGTCAGAATTTATTAATTCTAGGAATTGAAGACCAACAACATCCAGAGAGCATCAGGTTGGGCAGGTTAAGCTACGACTGTAACCATCTTTATTCTTAGTCTAAAGACACTAGAAAGACCATCCCCAATCTGTGCAATTTTCTGGGCAACTCTTTGAATTCTCAGCAACAGGGAATTCTGGGAATTCAACCCATACATCTATAGCAGTGGTGGGTTCCTACCGGTGCGGTCCACTCTATAGCACCGGTAGCGGCCTGCTGGTGACGTCACAGTACCAGTGCGGTCGGTTGCCGGTGCCTGGGCGCCGCCATTTTTAAAAAACATTTTTTTTAATTTAAAAAAAAAATTTCTTCTGCGCATGCCCAGAAACCTGACAATTAAGTCTTTCCCCGTCCCTTCGCTTGAAAATAATAAGAAGCTCGCATTTGACACTTTTCCTTCGCTTTTGCCTAAAGCTTCCCAAAGTGGGCATTTTTCGAAAGCTTAATCTTTTATACTGTTAATTTTATAGTTTTATACTGTTATTCTTTAGACGAAAACATTGAGGACTGTTAAAAGATACTGTTCTTTTAACAGTCCTCAATATTTTCATCTAAGGAATCCATGACTGAAACCAAAAATGCTGTATGAGACTTGCTTGTCTTTTAACTATAGCATTTTCTGCATATAAAGGTTGCTGTGTTGCCATGGTGTAACACACACTTTGTATGCAAAGCTTTTCATGTAAGGTATAAAATAGCAAAAATAGTAGTAACATCTCTCTGAAATAACTAATATATGACCGGCAAGCCACACCCACCCGGTCACATGGCTGGTAAGCCACACTCACAAAATAAGCCACGCCCAAAGAGTGGTAGTAAAAAAATTAGGAACCCGCCCCTGATCTATAGGACAAGCAGTTCAGGAAAGATTTCACTGGATAAATTAGGGAGTCCTTTAATCACTGTTCAGAAGAGTTTCTCCTGACTGAAAATTACCTTTAAAAATGTGATGTCATCCATCTCTGCCAAGGTCACTTCAATTTCATCTCGCTCCCTCTGGATTTCGTTCTTCTTCTTACCCAGGACTGTATAGACGTATTCAAATTTATCCAGGACTCTTTTTTCTTCCGATTTGATTTTCTGCCAAGAATTCTTTTCTTCTTCATGAATTAAAGCTACTATTTCTAGGAATTCTGATTTCAGCAAATCCAGCTTCTGACTAGTGGTATTCTGAAAGGACAATATCATCAAAATAAAAAAAATGATTTGGAAATGAAGTAATGCAACATACCTTATTAAGGAGGCTGGAAAATGGGGGGAAAGTTGGGAGACTCTGGAGAAAGAAATGGTGGACTAATATGGAGCTGACAACCACAACTAAGAATGAACAGCTGGCGAACAGCTGCCTAGAGTGAGATGGGCGGCATGTAAATATAATAAATAAAAATAAAGTAGACCAGCTCTATGAAACTCTCCAGACAAAGAGAGGACGGGAGATTGCCCAATATTGCTTCCGTTACTCCTTGTGAGGGGACCACAAGGCAGCAGTCTTCTTCTTTTTTTTTTTAAATAGTTTTTATTAAATTATTTTAAAATGTACAAAAAGACATAATACAGAAAAGAAAAAAAACATACAAAAAACAACATATGGAAGGGGGAAGTGTATATATATATATATATATATATATATATATATATATATGTATGTATGTATGTATGTATGTATGTATGTATGTATGTATGTATGTATGTATGTATCTATATACAAATCAGACTTATATGTCACTATATATTTTCATAATTGATGTAGTCTAAATATATATATACATAAAGAGAAAAAAGGAAGAAAAAAATACATCAACATACACAAAAAAGAAAAAAAGAAAAAAAAGTTATGTATATTTATTACAGCTTTTGCGTATCGTTGTCATTTCAGTATTAATCTGTTACATTCCTAGCTTATCATCAGTCTTTCTTAATTTGATTATCATCACCCTTAAAGTATTCAATTTGTTTGTTTTGTTTGTTTATTTTCCATCCATTTATACCAGTTATCCCAAATTTTGTAATATTCTGAGTCTTCTTTATCCTGTAGTTTCATTGTTAGTCTACACATTTCTGCACAGTCTAATATCTTAGTTATTAACATTGTATTAGTGGGTATTATATCAGTTTTCCAGTGTTGTGCGTATAAAATTCTAGCTGCTGTGATTATGTGAAGTGTAAGGTATTGGGCCGGTTTGTTTATTTTTGTTTTCATTATTCCTAATAAAAAGTTTCCGGTTTAAGTTCTATAGTTTGTTTTGTTATCTCCTCGATCCAGTTCTGTATTTTTTTCCAGTATTTCTTGATTTCTGAGCATGTCCACCACATGTGATAATAAGTTCCGTACTCCTGCTTGCACTTCCAACACTTAGGTGACAAATGTGGGAACATTTTTGCCAATCTTGCCGGGGGTAGGTGCCACCTGTAAAACATTTTGTACGTATTTTCTTTGTAGGATGCGGCCATTGTCATTTTATAGTTTTGATTCCATATTTGATCCCATAGGTCCAGTTCAATATTGTAGCCGAAATTTTGTGCCCATGTTATCATCACCTCTTTTACTATTTCTTCTTCCAATTTTACCTTAAGAATACAGTTATATAATTTTGATATTATTTTGTCCTCTGGGCCCAATAGAATTTTATCTAGATCTTGATTTTTTTCCTGAAAGCCGAATTGTGACACATCCTTTTTGTATTTTTTTTGAATTTGTAAGTATGGCCACCAATCAATCCTTTTTCCCTGTAGTGCCAATTCCTCTCTTGTTTTTAAGTTATTATGTTCATCAAGTAGTTCTTTGTATGTAATTTTTTTATTCAGATCTAACAGATTGGGATAGATTAGGGCTTCCATTGGGGATATCCATTTGGGCATTTGAATGTAGTGTTTGTGCTTAATTTCTAACCAGTCTTCTGGCAGAGTTCCTCTAATATGGTGTCTTTGGAAATATTTGTGTATTTGGTATTTTCCCTCCCAGATGAAGTTGTGCCAGCCGATTTGTAAGTCGTGTCCTTCAATTGTTAAAATTCTTTTGTTTGTAAGTGTCACCAATTCCTTTATCCATGCTATTGTTGCTGCTTGATGATATGATTTCCAATCTGGTAATCCAAAACCACCTCTTGTTCTTTTATCATGTAATAATTTTTTTTAATTCTTGCTTTTTTTCCTGACCAAATAAATTTCAATATTAGTTTATCTAAGTCCGTATAAAATTTACTTCTTAATTTTGTTGGGGCTGTTTGAAATAGGTAAAGCAATTTAGGTAGAATGTTCATTTTAATTGTGGCTATTTTTCCAATTAAAGAGATTTGTAGTTTTGACCATGATTCCAAGTCTTTTTGAATTTTATGTAATAGTTTAATGTAATTGTCTTCTTTTATTGTTGTACATGTAGTCATTATCCAAATTCCTAAATATTTTATTTTTTTAGTTGTTTGAATCCCTAGTAATTTCTCTAGTTTCTTATCTTGTTTCTGTGAGCAATTTTTGGTTATTATTTTTGTTTTGTCTTTGTTAATTTTTAGGCTGGCCACATTTCCAAATTTTTCTACTTCCTTCATAATTTCGGGTCCGGGGTTTTGGGGGTTTTCCAGAATGAAAACCATATCATCTGCAAATGCTTGTATCTTATATTCTTCTTTCCTGATTTTTAGTCCTTCAATATTTGGATTTTTCCTAATTTGATTTAGCAGAGTTTCTAATGCAAATATGAACAATAAAGGGGATAGAGGGCAACCTTGTCTTACGCCTTTTTTAATTTCTATTAAGTCAGTCATGTCTCCATTAATTAAAATTCTTGCAGTTTGTATTGAATATATGGTTTCTATTGTTTTGATAAATTTGTCGCCGAATTTCATTTGTTTTAGTTGCGTAATAAAGAATTTCCAATCCAGGTTGTCAAAGGCTTTCTGTGCATCGATGAATATTAGTGCCAATTGTTGATTAGAATAGGTTTCATAGTATTCTAACACATTCATTATTATTCTTGTATTGTTCCAAATTTGTCTTTTTGGAAGAAAGCCGTTTTGGTCCGAATGTATCATTTGATTTAGTATTGTTTTTAATCTTTCTGCCAATATAGTTGAAAAAATTTTGTAGTCCGAATTTAGCAGTGAAATTGGTCTATAATTTTTTATCATTGTCTTATCTGTTTCTTCTTTTGGTATAAGAGTTATATATGTTTCTTCCCATGATTTTGGCGTTTTGGCTTGGTTTAGTGCTTTGTTATATAGCCCTAACATTTCTATTTCTAAGGTATTTTGAAATTTTTTGTATATCTCCACTGGAAGCCCATCCAGGCCAGGTGTTTTGTTATTTTTTTGTTTTTTGATGGCCATTTTTAATTCCTCTATTGTGATTTCTTTGTTTAGTGTTGTCCTTTTTTCCTCCAGCAAGATTGGCAAGTCTGTGATGTCCAAGTATCCGTGAATGTCTTCTTGTTGAATTTCCGTCTTTCCGTATAGGGTTGTGTAGAAGTCTTGGATTATCTTCTTTTTTCCTTCTATTTCATTGTGGAGTTTTCCTTCTTTGTCTTTAAGTTGTTGAATTGTCCTGTTTGCTCTTTCCTTCCTAAGTTTATGGGCTAACCATCTTCCAGGTTTATTTGCGTGTTCAAAATAATTTTGCCTCATTTTTTTAATGTTTTGGCTTATCTCCTCCTGGGTTTCCAAATTGATCTTGTGTTTTATTAGGTCTCTTGCCTCTTTGTATTTATGATTAGATGGGTCTTTTTGTAATAGAGTTTCTTGTTCTTTAAGTTTAGAGTTTAAATCATCTAGTTTAAGTTTTTTTTCCTTGTTTTTCTTTATCGTATATGCCCGTGGTGGCGAACCTATGGCACGCGTGTCAGAGGTGGCACGCGGAGCCATAGAAGCCGGCACGCGAGGGTTCCCACCGGCAAACCGGAAGTGCGAAAAAACGCACTTCCGGTTTGCCGGTATGCTGTTTTTTGCACTCCGGAGGGTTCAGGGAAGCTCCCTGAAGCTCCGGAATGCAAAAAACTACAAAACGGACAAACCGGAAGTGCACTTTTTCGCACTTCCGGTTTGTCCGTTTTGTAGTTTTTTGCATTCCGGAGCTTCAGGGAGCTTCCCTGAACCCTCCGGAGTGCAAAAAACAGCATACCGGCAAACCGGAAGTGCGTTTTTTCGCACTTCCGGTTTGCCAGTTTCGTCGTCCCAGGCTCCGGTAAGCCTTTGTGCGGGGTTGGGGGGGGTGCGCATGCGCAGGGGGCAGCATGGGGGGTGTTGTGTGCATGCGTGGGGGGGAGAGAATTGGTGTGGGCACGCGAGCGCGCGCGAGCGCTCCCCCCCCTTTTTGGCACGCGAGCCAAAAAAGGTTCGCCACCACTGGTATATGCTATGGTTAACCCCCTAAGGTACGCTTTCATTGTATCCCATGTATTTTGGGTTGATGTTTGTTCTTTAATATTTTCTTTAAAGAAAAATTCTAATTCTTTTCCGGTTTTTTGATAGTATTCTTTTTCAGATAAGATATTTGGGTTCAGAGACCACCAACATATTTTTTTCCTCTGTCCCTTCCATCTTAATACAACTGGATGATGGTCAGCCCACTTGTTGGGTAGAATATCAGTGTGTTCAATATCTGTTATCATTTCATTGTTTATCCAAATCATATCTATACGCGACCAGGATTGATGGGGATTCGAGTAAAACGTGTACTGCTTTTTTAGTGGGTTCAATTTCCTCCATGCGTCTTTTAAGTCTAATTCACTAATCATATTAAAAAAGGTATTTGGTAGTTGTCTTCTGATTTTTTTCCTATTTGTGCCGTTATAGTCCATTTTGCTATCTACTATGGCATTGAAATCTCCTATAATACATATGTTTTCCCATTCTATGTCTGTTACTATTTTGTGTAATTTTGAGTAGAATTTTTGTTGTTGTTTATTTGGTGCATATATCGCGACTATCGGTATTCGTTTTTTCCCTATTTTTATTTCCACTATGAGAATCCTGCCTTCCTCATCCGCATATATTAATTTTGAATTTAAGTAGCTTTTAATATATATTGCAATTCCTCTTTTTTTTGTCTGTGGTAGAGCACAATATAATTTTCCTAGTTTTGGGTAATTTAGTAGTTTTTCAGATTCTTTCTTTATATGGACCTCTTGCATACAGATTATATCCCTGTTCTGTTTCTTAAGATCTAGCAGTACACGTTTCCTCTTTATGGATGAATTTAATCCATTAATGTTTATTGATAATAAGTTAAGTTCTTGTTCTTCCTCCTTATTACTTTGTAATTCCCTTTGAAAGCATTTCCGTTTGTGCTCTTGTTCTTGCTCTTGCTCCTTCATGTTTCGTTGTCCCATTACTACCTCTTCTTTCTCGTTCCTCCCGTTGGTAGCTAGCTCCTAATTCCTCCAAACTTCTAGTTATTCTCATTTCTCGGTTACTTTGACTATCATCTCCCTCTACTAATTGGTCATAAAATTCCTGTGCCTTCTCCACATTGTCTTATCTTAAATTTCCTGTCCCTCCATGTAATTAACATTCCCTCCGGAATGAGCCATCTGAACATTATCTTGTGTTTAAAGAGCTGTGCTGACAAAAAGTTGTAAACTCTCCTTTTATCTCTTATTATTTGTTTGAGAATTAGGATTTCTTTTCCTATATATGTTAAAGTATCATCTCTTACAGCATTGAGGATACCGTCTCTCATTGCTCTTCTCAGAAATCTAATGTGCACTTCCCTTGGGTGCTTGTGTTTTCTGGCATAGCTAGTGTTAATTCTGTATATTTCATCTATTTCACTCATTACATCTTCTCTGCTTCTATCTAGTATTTTCCCCAGTATTTCAACCATTATTTCCAATAAATTTTCATCTTTAGTTTCTGTAATGTTCTGAAATCTTAAATAGAACATAGATTTCTCCATTTCTAAATGGGAGATGGCGTCCTCGAGATTTTTGTTTATCTCCTCCAGTTTGTTGTCTGTTTTGTCTTGCCTTTTCTCAACTTTATCTGTTCTTTCTACCACTTCTTGAATTTGTTTTTGACTAATTGCCAGTGCTGCTTGAATCACACTCACTCTATCATCAAGTTTTGTCATATTGTTTTTTACCTCGGTCATTTCATTTTTCACCCCATCCAGTCTATTTGATAGATTCTCCTGCATCTTTAATATTATCTCTTGCAAGGAGTGTATAGAGGTTTGTATACCCTGCATCTCTGCATTTGAGTTTGTTTTTTCACTACTTACAGTACTGCTTGCAGCACTTGCACCGCTTTCCTGTGGTTTTTGTCCTGCTGGGGATGGTGTTGCAGTCAGTGTTTTTTTACCCCCTTTTGTTAGAGTTGTCGTCATGGTGGACATTTGAAATATCTTAAATATATCGTTCCACTTTACCATCAATTACAAGTTAGCTCTTTCTTTTTCTTTGTTTCAGTAGCTATCTTATCTATAGAGTCTATAGAGTTAATGGTGATATATAATGCAAAGAGAATCAGTGATCGTTATAGTCACAGTTTACAGTAGTACTTATGTCTAACAGTTGTTTAAGCCGTTAATTTAGCAATATTTATCTATATGTCAATATATCAATAGCTTTCAGAAAAGAGGTAAAATAACTATATATATCCGGATAAGTCTAAATATGAATATAATCAAATATAATCAAATATTTAAATATAAATATACAGTTATAATGTGGTTATAGTATAGCATTTAATTATAAATATTGTTATATATATCGTTATAGGTATAGCACAATCCGTTAATTAGACCTTGATTGAAATTTTATATGGTAGAATATATTAGAATATATTTGCTTATTAGGAAGAAGCAAAGGAGTAGAGACAGGAGAGAAAAAGAAAAAGGTATGTAGCGCAAAAAGCAAAAAGGAAGAAAAACTATAGTTCTTGATTTTGTAGTCCAACCTTTTCATAAAGTTAAGTCCAGCCTTCTTATTGCTTGTCTTTCTTCGTTCTGCTATTGCTGATTTTCCAAAATGGAGTCTCTTTATTTATTTACTATTTGAGATCCCTCTTGCCACTTTTCTCCGTCCTTTGCCCTCTATCTGTCTCCCGACTTTCAATCAATCTCAGTCTCAATCTCAATCACTTTCCTTTCCGGGATCTCCCTCTCGTCCTCGCACTTAAATCCAAAAGAAAGTCACACTTGTCTCCACTTCTCGATCCTTTCAACACTTCCTCTGTTCCGTCTCGTCACTTACTTTACTTTCTCTCCGTTCCTGTCGCAAATTCGCCACTATACAGTCCTCTCCGGATCTCTTTTGAGTTTTTTTTTCCTTTTGGTGCACTTCTCTCGATAAAGAAGCTTTCTTAATTTGTAAAAAAGTTTACGTTCACGATACGACTCGCTGTTCCATTTCCGCCTTCCTCCTGGTCAGGCTGACAGCCACGTCTTTAGGTCGGCCACTGAATGGCCGATCTCTTGCTTGCTTGATCTGAGGGTACCTCTCGTTCTGTTCGAAGATCGCCTTTCTTCTCCAGAAACTCCGAGGTCACCCCTCTCTATCGGTGCTCTTTCCCAGAGCTGACCTTGCCTCGAACGGCCACAAAAACAAGAAATACCGGGCGCGCCAGACGGAGCTCCGTTGGCTTGCTCGCACCGGCGTGACATCAGCGCCGGAAGTCCAAGGCAGCAGTCTTCTATAGGTTTTGAGCACAGGGAGATGAGGGGATAGCCATCTTGCTCAAACTATAGTTGGCATCTTTAAAAGGATACCAAGCTCACATACAGGAAATCCTAGAGCAGTGATGGCGAACCTTTTTGTTGCTGCGTGCCAAAAATGACAGCGCGCTCCCGCTATCGTGCTCCCGCGTGCCAGTACCCATAATGCAACACGCCCCCCCACATGCGCAAGCAACCCCCGCCACGCGTGCTGCATTGCGCATGCGCCTCGCCCTCCTCCCGGCGAATTCAAGCGAGAGGACTCACTTAGGTATGGTTGAGTGGTCTCCCGTCCTTGCCTCACTTCAAAGCTCGCCCCGGCCCCAGCAATAAATAGTCCCTCGGCCTGCGCAGTTCCGAGCCCACTAGACTGCGGCGCTGAATTCAAAGCGAGCGGACTCGCTTCTAAGCGGTAGAGCGTGCCTCCCGCTTCTATCTTACTCATAAAGCCGCTGTCAGCCTCGCCTCTTATCTTATCACTTCGCCCGTGCCCTACCTGCACACCGGAGGCTGCAAGCTTTGCTCTGTGTGTGTGTGTGTGTGTGTGTGTGTGTGTGTGTGTGTGTGTGTGTGTGTGTGTGAGAGAGAGAGAGAGAGAGAGAGAGAGAGAGAGAGAGAGAGAGAGAGAGAGAGAGAGAGAGAGAGAGAGAGAGAGAGAGAGAGAGAGAGAGACGAGGGAGGGAGCGTGGAGCTCCAGTCCCAGGCCCGCCGAAAGAGGTACAGCCGGCAGGCACAAATGGGAGGGGCGGGGTGAGACCAGGCTCCCCTAGTTGAGAAGCCCCGCGCGGCCCGGCTTCAGAAGGTTGCCAGGTAAGTTTTGCGGTGGAGTGGCTCTCCTCGGAGAACCGAGGACTTCAGCCCGCTCCTCCACCTGGACTCCCATTGCGCAAGGAGAGCCGCTCTGCCGCAAAACTTTCCTGGCAGCCTTATGACGCCGGGCCGCGCGGGGCTTCTCAACTAGGGGAGCCTGATCTCCCCCCGCCCCTCCCCCTTCTGCCTGCTGTACCTCTTTTGGCAGGGCTTGCGCTTGCCGGTGCAGTCATCCTGGGACTTCCCATCCCCGCTCAAGCGGGCTTCTGCTGTGTCCCCAAGCCTCTTGTGGGGAGGGAGGGAGAAGCCCCAGCCTGCTGTTCCTGCCTCCCACCTCCTTGCGCTTGAGCGGGGATGGGAAGTCCCAGGATGACTGGCAGCTCTGCTCCTTTTCCTCTTGATGGGTTCCAACGTGCCATCTCGCCCCTCGCAGCCAGCAGAAGGAGAAGCTGCCAGGGGGGGGGAGAATCCCCAGCCCGTTTTTCCTGCAAGTATGTGAACAGCCACCGGCAAGCGCAAGGGGGTGGGAGGCAGGAACAGCAGGCTGGGGCTTCTCCCTCCCTCCCCACAAGAGGCTTGGGGACACAGCAGAAGCCCGCTTGAGCGAGGATGGAAAGTCCCAGGATGACTGGCAGCTCTGCTCCTTTTCCCCTTGATGGGTTCCAACGTGCCCTCTCGCCCCTCGCAACCAGCAGAAGGAGAAGCTGCCAGCGGGGGGGAGAGAAGCCCCAGCCCGCTTTTCCTGCAACTGCCGTGGAAACGGCAGTTGTCCCCAAGCCTCTTGTGGGGAGGGAGGGAGAAGCCCCAGCCTGCTGTTCCTGCCTCCCACCCCCTTGCGCTTGCCGGTGGCTGTTCACATACTGCCGTTTCCACGGCAGTTGCAGGAAAAGCGGGCTGGGCTTCTCCCCCCCCCCCCGGCTGGCAGCTTCTCCTTCTGCTGGCTGCAAGGGGCGAGAGGGTACGTTGGAACCCATCAAGAGGAAAAGGAGCAGAGCTGCCAGTCATCCTGGGACTTCCCATCCCTGCTCAAGCGGGCTTCTGCTGTGTCCCCAAGCCTCTTGTGGGGAGGGAGGGAGAAGCCCCAGCCCACTGTTCCTGCCCCCCCATCCCCTTGCGCTTGCCGGTGGCTGTTCTCACAGTGCCGTTTCCACGGCGGTTGCAGGAAAAGCGGGCTGGGGATTCTCCCTCCCTCCCCACAGGGGACGCAGTAGGAGCCTGCTCGGGCAGGGAGACAGGGAAGCCCTGGCCCGCCCGTCCTTGCCGCCGCCACCCCCCTCGCCCCTGGCGTCAGCGCTTCCCGGACAGTGGCAGGAGCAGCTGGCGGGGCCGAGGGGGCGATGGCAGGCTATGGAAGCAGACCCTTAGCACTAGCTAAGAGGCAACAGCAGCTCCTCATCCTCCTGCTAGCGTCGCGCTCCAGGCCTCCCCCTGCAGCTAGTCTTCTGGTTACCGGCACGCATGCGTGTGCAACAATCAGCTGGCGGCTGTCCTTCCGGTTTCTCGCACTGCCGCACCTGTGAAGGCGAGTTGATTGTTGCGCACGCGCGTGCACCAGTAACCAGACTAGCTGGCCGGTGCGCATGCGTAAACTGGAAACCCGGAAGAGGAATGGACGATGCCGCGCGTGCCAGCCGACATGGCTCCGCGTGCCACCTGTGGCACGCGTGCCATAGGTTCGCCACCACGGTCCTAGAGTTACGAATGTAATAGAGCCTGCCAATTACATTCGTAATCCGAGGATTTGCGATCCCTCCCTGCTTTACCCAATGCACTTGCTAATTGAATGTGCAAGATGTTAAGTGCAAATAAGGTATCTCAGGGTAAGGAAGATCAGGGGAGGCCTAGTGCTTCCGACCACCCAAGGCCTCCCCTGAAATATCTGTTCCCCCACCCCATCCTGCCCCACCATGTCTCCACAGGCACTGGGCCTGTGTAGATTCACTTACCTTTCGAAAATCTTGGTGACCAAAGCAAGCTGTCTCTTTTCCAGCTTCTCTGCCATGGTTTCCCCCCCCCCCCCTACTCCTGGAACTCCAAAAGTGGAGCAGTGAGAACAGAGCGGGACAAGTGCGCCCTGCTCAGCTTGGCTGACTCACCAAGGCTGCCTGCATGGGACACCCGATCTGCTTTTGGAGTGCCGGGTAGCCTCCGTTGAGTCTGAAAGAGCGTGAGATCGTGTCCCCAAAGACTTCTGCTTTCCACGCCAAAAAATTTTGCAAAGGTTTGGAGGGCTTCGGGGCAGCGATCTCGTGCTGCTTCAGGCCTCTATCCCTTTGCAAAACTTTTTGGAAGGCAGAAGAGAGGCCTGAAGTACTGCAAGATTGCTCGCCCAAAGGCTTCTGTTCTCCGCAGCAAAAGCTTTTGCAAGGGGGATGGGGCAGTGATCTCATGCCCTTTCAGACCTCCCGCCCTTTGCAAAAGCTTTTGGCATGGAGAACTAAAAGCCTTTGGGGATATGATCTCACACTCCTTCAGACTCACTGAGGCTGCCCAGAGCCCCAAAATCAGACCGGGTGTCCTGTGCAGGGAGCCTCGGTGAGTCAGCCAAGCTGAGCAGGGTGTTCTGGTCCCGCTGTTCTTCTGCTCTCACTGCTCTGCTTTTGGAGTGCAAGAGGCAGAAAAAGAAACTATGCTGCTGTGCAAACCCCGCAGCAGAGAGGCTGGAGAGGAGACAACTCACTTGAGGTGAGAGGAGGAGCGGTCAGCCTGTTTTGGAACTGGACCTTCGAAAGGTAAGTTAGCCTTTTGGATGGGGAGGAGCTGGTGGGTTAGCATAGCAGGGCCAGTGCCTGTTAGGTCCCTGTGAGGGGGGGGGGAGGAATAGGCAGGGGAAATGTTGCAGTTTCTCTGCAGTCGGTCATAAGGGTGAACTACTACCATGGTGCTGCAACATTCGTAACTTCGGGACTGTGTTGTAAGTACTTGGGGTCGTAACTTTGAACAGTCGCTAAGTGAACTGTCATAATGCGAGGACTACCTGTACTTCCTTTTCTAATCACATTCAGAAATTGCTTGTTAGCCACTTTTCAGCTATTAGAAATTTTGAATTGACAAGTCTGAAAACATGGGCAATTCTGTTTCTAATCCTTAAATAAAGCAAATTTTAACTACAAGATTAAGAAAAGCAGGATAAAAATCTAACGAATAAATAAAATAAACTTTTGCAAAATTGTTAACAAATGGTTCACTTAGCAACAGAAATTTTGGGCTCCATTGTGGCTGTAAGCTGAGGACTACTGTAACGTGTACATGAAATCATGAGTCAATTCAAAGGAGGCATTTTTTATAGTACAACTCAATCTTAAAATATTTTGAAAGAAGTGTAACTTCATTTTCCCCCCATTTGAATCCCAGCTACTTAACTCATATATTATAAAATTCAAGTAAATGGTGACAGCAGAAGGCAATCTTTGAAATAGCAAAGACCCAAGCCCTTTGACACAACCCCCCCTCTCTCCCTCACACACACACACACACACAAAAACAAACACACAAACTCACTAAACACAATGCATAACTCCAAGGTGGACCTCTATATACTGAAACTGGGGCAGCCCCAGTGGTGAAATGCTGCCAGTTCGGGCAAGCCAGTCGTTCGTTGCAGAGCCGATGGAGCTGGCGGCGATTGTGGCGCAGGGCTTCTCCCGCCCGCTTCCCCCGCCCGCCTGGACGCCGCCATTTGGATTATTTTGCCCTCTGTGCATGCGCAAAGCATTCTGCGCATGCACAGAGCGTAGAACTCAAATGGTGGCATCCAGGCGGGCGGGGGAAGCCCCGCGCCGCGACCGCCACCAGCTCCATCGGCTCTGCAACGACTGACTGGCCCTCCTGGACCAGCAGCATTTCACCACTGGGCAGCCCTGTTACACTACCACGTCCTACTTGCAAAGAGAAGTGAACTTCCCTTTTAAAAAGAATTCTTTCCTTACACTGAGTTGCTTCTGCTGCGCTCGTACTTGTTCCAAGGACTTTGCAGTCTTGTCATTCAAGGCACAGAGTTCTGTTAACCTCTTCTTCAGCTGTAACTGTAAGAGAACAAAAAAAAAACTTCCTTTAGATTAAAAACAACATTCAGAGCCCAACATGCCAGCTACTAAGAAAACAAAACCACTCTGATAGGAGATAATAGTTTTACTTCAGGATTCTGATTAAAAGGGACACATCTGCAGTCACACCTTCGAAAAATGATTTTTTTTAAAAAAAATGGGTTTTTAATGTTGTGCAAAATGGAAAAAAAGGGTGGACCAAAGATGGAGCGGACAACTATGTAGATAAATATAACTTCAATCTGGCCAAAGCCGGTACACAAAAAACAGAATGAAATAAAGTAACAACTCAACACCAACGGTGTAAACATTATTGTAAAAGTCTTTTTTTTTTAATGTAAAAGAAGCTGTTATCAATCCAAGCTTCAGATGTTTAGGGATGTTAGCTTCTAAAACCCATCACTTAGCAACACATGACAGAAGCTACCTTATTTGAAGGATGGTAGTTGACATAAAATTCAGGGACTTGGAGCATGTAGGAACAAGGGAAAGATCCTTTGGCTGTTGAGGAAGAGTTGAGCAACGCAGAATAACAGATGTCATATATAGCATATGTGAGAACATATATGGCAGTGGTTTTTAAAGTTTAACCCAATTACCTCTTTTTGTAATCTTGGATGTCAACCCTCCCTTCCCCTAAATCCAAACCCCCATTATTTTACACAAGAATCAATTTTATATTATGGTTGTCAGGATGATCAGCCAGGTGTTTGGACTGGAGTTGGCATTTTTACCCACCTACCGAGTCCTTCCCAAGGACCTAGGATAGGCAGATTGTTTGATAATGTTAAAGGTATCATTATTATTTATTTCAGCAACAATAACAGCCCCATACTGGATCCTTGACTTATCAGTAAGCAATCACAAATTGCTCCTTATCTTGGTAATTGCCCAAATTGCCCTTGGTGTGCCCAAATTACGCTCTTGGAGATCATTACTACCAGTTTAAGAACCACATGGAGCAAATTCTAATATAGACCAGCTGAAGGTAGAATAGAATAGATTTACAAGCCTGTCAAACTGACAGCCCACAGGCTGGATACGTCACGCGTATGCCATGCCCATCCCAGCTCTGCAAAAGCAAAAAACATCACGATACTTCACGATCTGGCCCGTGATGCGATCGAGTTTGACACCCGTGGAATAGAATAGTAGAATAGGCTGAACCCGATTGGAAGGAAGAAATAAGTAACAAGATGCGATTGGCCAATTGCTATCTGGCACGTTCCACTTGTTTGCTAAATGGTCCTGGGATCAGGCTAATCTCATTTTGGTATCCTATTTCTAAAAGCCATTCCCTAATCCTTTTGGTTATGTTGGGTGAGTGAAGAGACTGGAGACAGGCTTCAGACAACAACTCTTTATTCAACTATGTACAAGATCCAGCAGAGAGCCAGTCTGACAGCTAGCCCTTTTATAGGGAGCTGTCAGATGGCTCAGCCAGTCAGCAATCTCCATTTTCCCGCCTGAACAGAGGACCTGGTTGTAACCAGGCAGTCTGGATATCTAACACTTTTCATAAACTGAGGACATTCCAAGGGATGTAAAACTAGCTACCACACATGATAAACATTTATGTGTAACTGCCTAAGGCCATAAAAACTAATATTAGATTAAAGGAATCTGAGGAAAGGCATTAAATATTAGCTACCGTGTTTGTGCCTCAATCTCCAACCTAAAGACAGGGAGGACTGTACTGGATGTACAGAGGTAGGTACCTGAACCAACTTTCTTATAAATTTAGTTTGCACTAGTTGCAATGGCTTATATTTGCACAAGTGTGGTGAGTCTTAAGGCAAAGATCCGAGGTGGCGCAGCAGTTAGAGTGCAGGCTACTTTAGCTGACTGTGATCAGCAGTTCAGCTGTTCAAATCTCACCTGCTCAAGGTTGACTCAGCCTTCCATCCTTCCGAGGTAGGTAAAATGAGGACCCAGATCGTTGGGGGCAATATAAATATACATTGCTTAATGGTGTAAACCGCTTAGAGAGTGCTTGCACTTTGAGGCGGTATATAAGTCTCACAAATAAATAAATAAATAAATAAATAAATAAATAAATAAATAAATAAATAAATAAATAAATAAATAAATAAATAAATAAATAAATAAATAAATAAATAAACAAACAAACAAACAAACAAACAAACAAACAAACAAGCTAGTGATCTGGTTGCAAATAATTTCAAAACTGCAGAAATGCATTGTCCACCTTTAAAACCTATGAAAGCATTTCTTTGGGCCCGTGAAATTATAAAAGCCAATACTTTTTTTAAAAATCCCATATCCTGGAATACTACACTTGGATATCATCTCCTACCCATTTATTATATGTACATCGCAAGTTTGAAGTGCTTTTTCTTCTCTTTTGTGTGGCAAAGATCATTATTTTGATTTTCTGAAAACTGATTACTAGGTGGGTGGTGGGTGAATCATCAAAATGCAGCAAAAGTTTGACATTCATAGTGGCTCTTTTGTAAGAATGGAAATTTGGGTCAGTGAGCTTTTTTACAAGCTATTTCAACTAAAGCTTGACTAGTAAAGGTGCTTGTATGCACCTTTATGTCTGACACTCTTTGTCAGAGTGTGCACAGTGAGTCTATTTTGAGACAACCCAGGAGCAAAATACAGTAAACAGAGGTTTATCTTTCAAACAGTGATTTATCTATAAGGAATATATACATACACATACTAGGCAAAGTCAGGCAATCAAGCATTAACTATAGCACGGAAGCACACGCCCTCACAGGGCCTCTCTTAAAGTGATAACCCTGCTGACTCATTCTCATTGCATCATCATTTCAGTATTACAGCATTACAGCAGCTGTTCAGCTATTAAATCATTATCTTAACATTCTTGTGTACAGAGATTTGCCTGAAACTGAACTTTGTGAATTATATCTTATTCTAAGTCAAGAGTCCGAGTTTTTCCACCTCAGTTTTTTCCAACAGAGGGTTCTCAAAATGCCTATTTTAAATCAACAAAAGCAGCCTATGTATTCAATGTATTAGCTCCGCTGGACTCCAAACTAATCAGACAATAGTACTATAGAATCAAGTCTTCCCCCATTTAGAAATGGGAACAATTACATCTATGGCTCAACCTACCAATATGTTTCAATTTTAAAAATGGGAACAATTACATCTATGGCTCAACCTAGCATTATGTTTCAATTTTGTAGATAAAAGTGGAAGCTGAAACAGGACCCCACTAGTCAATGCTGAACTTCAACATTTCTGGCAGAATATGACCACTGTCAAAAGCCCTCATCTTACATCAAAAGTGACAAATTTACTCACTTTGCCATGCAAAGATCTGGTTTGGTAGGTGGGCTGAACTCTCATTTATGTACCCAATATTACAGGCACTCCTCAACTAGCCACGGTGGCGCAGTGGTTAGAGTGCAGTAGTGTAGGCTACTTCTGCTGACTGCCGGCTGCCTGCAATTTGGCAGATCGAATCTCACCAGGCTCAAGGTTGACTCAGCCTTCCATCCTTCCGAGGTGGGTAAAATGAGGACCCAGATTGTTGGGGGCAATATGCTGACTCTGTAAACCGCTTAGAGAGGGCTGTAAAGCACTGTGAAGCGGTATATAAGTCTAAGTGCTATTGCTAAAATTGTTTGTTTAGTGACTGTTTAAAGTTACAATGGCACTGAAAAAAATGACTTATGAGTCACCGATCAGATTGCAGTTAACCAGCATGAATTTATGATGGTTGAAGCTACCCGATTGCCATTTTTGACCTTCCACGCTGGCTTCCGACATGCCATGTCAATGCAGGAAGTCAGATTCACTTAACAACTGCACTGAAGGTCATAAAATAAGGCACAACTCATTAACAACCCCCTTGCTTAGCAACAGAAATTCTCCCCCAGTCAAGGATTACCTGTATATGCTAGAATAAAGATGATTTTTTTGGTTTTGTCTTCTGGAAACAAGATTCCCCCATCTTATATAGGCCCGTTTTTTATTTTCCACTGAGATTTATACCCTCTTAAACTCTAATTATCCGAGATATGGATGTTTGCAGACCATCTTTGTGGTACTGCTTATACCAGGGGTCGGCAGCTCCGCATTCAGCTCTTTGGGCCCCCTGCTGTGGCTCCCTGTCTCATCAGTGGCTGGCCTCACTCACCTGGCCTGAGAAGGTAAGTGCGATGGCAGGAATGGAGAAGCGGCCGGGGTGCTGGTTGAGGAACAGCCACCCACAGCAGAGGCTTCCCTTCAGATGAGCCAACTCAAAGAACCATTTGGACCAGTTTCCCAGAGAAAACAAAACACCCGGAGTCACAAAACCTGGGTGGGCATGGCCGACTCGATGTCACTCCCACCGAGTCACATGATGCCCCCAGCTACGCCTACCCAGGTTTTGTGGCTCTGTTTTCTTGTCTATGAGAAAAAGGTATCTCTGTCTCTTTCTCTCTCTCCATCTCTCTCCCTCTCATCTTTCTTTCCTTCTCCCCCCTCTCCCTTCCTCCCCACCCATCTCCCTCTCCCTCCCTCATCTCTCTTTCTCCCATCTCTCTTTCTCCCTTTTCTCTTTCTCCCTCTCCCTCCCCTTCTCTCTCTGTGTGCTGAGGAACGATCGCCACCCCCAGCTGAGGCTTCTCTTCGGCCTCCTCCCCCTCTCGCGACTCCCTGGCTGGCAGTGCCGCATGTTTGGCCTCCTCAAGCACCAAAGTGCAGCAAAGGTGCATGCAGAGGGCAGGCGACTGCTTGCTTAAGGAAGGTCTTTGGACGCGACTTCTCTCCTCCCCTAATGATCCAGCTATACCCAAAGTGTCAGGAAGTGAAGGCTGCCTTACGTGGCCGCTTCTCTCCTGTCCTAAGGATCCAGCCATCGCCTTGCCGTGACCCCCCCCCACTCCGTATGAGAGGAGGGAGAGGAGGGTCGCCAGAGGGGGGCGGCGGGACGGGACAAGGCAATGGCCAGATCCTTAGGGCAGGAGAGAAGCCACATCCAAAGACCCTCCTTAAGTGAGCAGCCGCCAGCGCCAGCTTGAGGGTCTACCCCCCCCCGCATGCGCACCCTCCTGGCCCTGCCACAGCCAGCCAGGGAGTTGCAAGAGGGGGAGGAGGGTCACCCGAAGGGAAGCCTCTGCTGGGGGTGGCTATGTTCCTCAACCAGCGTCAGAGAATCAGCCCCGGCCGCTTCTCCATTCCTGCCGTTGCCCTTAGCTGCGGGTTGCCAACTCCTGGTATAGGGTCTTCTGCATGAGCAGGGGGTTGGACTAGAAGACCTCCAAGGTCCCTTCCACCTCTGTTATTCTGTTATCTTTATAAATTCAAGAAACACTTAGCCATAGAAGCTGCAGAAAAAGCATTTGCTCTCAACTTATACAAAACACAGCACAAAATTGCTTCTCAGGCTGACATACACGTATCAGAGAGAAACACAGTCACTTTCTTCCCCTGTACATATTGATCCATATTTCATAACTGGCTGAAAGGGTCAAAGGCTAAGTTTTCTATACAGAGATGGAGTTTTTGTCACATTCATCTTTTCTATAAGATTCCTACAGCTGAGCAAAAAAACACAAACCTCCTCTACACCCAGGTTTTCTTTTCCAAACTTAAAAAGAGTTTTTACATTAACTTTGAAACATTCTGCATTGATTTAAAGTCACTGAGAATTTTTGTGAACACCGTGGGACCGATAAACAAATAAATATGCAAAAAAGGGCTAAACAAGTCTCACAACAAAATACAAGCATTAACAACTTCCATGAAATCTAACACATCTAAGATTTGCATTGGAAAAAAGATAATGCCCAGAACAGAACTCAGACTTGCTACAACAGACTAAAATAGCTATACTGATGATAATTTAAAAGTCAGAAAAGTTTCCTAAAATAGGGAATCAGCTTCCAGTTATAACAGGTTTTGTACAACCTGATTATAGAAAATACTTTAAATGTATCACAAAAGTAATGAAATTTAAATGATTGTATATATTTTTTGGTTTTATTTATTTACTTTTGCAATGGATAGGTAGGAAAACCAAAGGGAGCCAGAGTAACTTAGCTGATGTGGTTGTCTTTGCATTTGGTGCTCTCTTCTAAACCGCTATAAAATACACAGATTCTGTCCTCCATGGCAAACTAAGCCTATGTGTTATTATCCTGTTGACATTCCTGTGGAGGAAGGCTCTTTCTGCCTCAAGCAGCCAATGCAGGTTTCAGCAAGCCTTCTTACCCTGGTCTCTTGGGTGTACATCCTTGCTACCAATGGCTACCAGGTACATGGTTAAATGCAAGATAGCTCTCCATATACCTCTGCCACATCTATATACAGAACACATTTGAACACATATCGTAACCAGTTTTACTGAACAGTATTGGTTGAGTGGACATATAACGCACAAGACCAAATAAACCATCTTTGGCTTCGGACAGCGGTTCTCAACCTGTGGGTCGCGACCCCTTTGGGGGTCGAACGACCCTTTCACAGGGGTCGCCTAAGACCATCGGAAAACACATATTTCCGATGGTCAAATATAATACTGCAAAAAATATATCTGTACCATGGGAACTTCTGAGCATACACAGAAGCTGAATTTCCTGCACTGCGCATGCGTCGCCATCTTGTTTTCATCTCTTTTTTTGCAATTTTTTTTTAAAAATCGGCCTACGCACGCAAAGTGCATGCGTGCCCATGAGGTGCGGCCACGCAGCGCAGGAGGAAGCGAGGTAAGTTAGAACCCACCCGAGTTTTCTAATTATTTTATTATTTTATGGTTGGGGGTCACCACAACATGAGGAACTGTATTAAAGGGTCGAGGCATTAGGAAGGTTGAAAACCACTGGCTTTGGATAACTTGCAAGAGCCAGTCTGGTGTAGTAGTTAAGGCATCAGGCCAAAAACCAGGAGGTGGTGAGTCAGCATTCACTGGCTGGGGAATTCTGGGAGTTGAAGTCCAGATGTCTTCAAGTTGCCAAGGTTGGGAAACACTCTGGTAGAGAGACATTCCCTGAGGATAGGCTCCAGCAGGAGTCTGAAAGCTCAGAAGATTAAACCTCTGGTCCCAGTGACCGACCCAAATTGGATCCTGCAAAATTATTTCTTTAGTTTAGGGATGGGCAATTAATTTTCCCAAGGGGCCACATGTCAAACTGGGACGGTTGTGGAGGGTTGAACTAATAGGGGTGGCGCCTTGGGCCAGACAGGGACAGCCAAAGGGCCAGATGTGGCCCATTGGCCACAGAATGCCCAGGTCTGCTTTAGCTTTATACCCCAACTTTTTCTTCAAGACACACACAGCACTCCCTTCTCCATTTTTCTCCTCCAGCAACCACCCTGTGGGGTAGGTGTTACTGAGAACAAATCAGTAGCTCAAAGTCATGCTAGAAGCTTTCAGGGCTGAGATCAAAGTCCCAAAGGTGTTTTTTCAAAAGGTAACTGAACTGAACAGTTACCTTTTGAAAAAGCACCTTTGGGACAACCATGACCTGGATAACTAGAATCTCCACTGTGCCCCTCTGTCTCCCCATGCCTAGCACAACAACGTAGCCACCATCATCCATTCCTTTCTCACCTTCTTTGCTTCCTTGGCCTCTTTTAGTGGGGTAGTGGAGCAGGTCTTGTGAGAAAGCAGGCAAAAACAGCAGATGGAGACTCCATGGTCCTGGCAGAAGAACTCCAGGAGCTTGCTATGGGCCTGACACTTTATCTCCTGAAGTTCCTTCAGGAGTGGAACCAACTGGTGGCTCTTAAACGCTGGGCTGTCCAGGTGGGGGCCCAGGTGTTCCTGGCAGAAGGAGGCCATGCAGGTGAGGCAGGTCTTGGCCGCCTCGACCACCAGGCAGTTGTCGCAGGCCACTGGCGAGGGAGACCTCGGCTTGGCCGGGCTGCTATCCGCCTTCTCCTCGCATGTCCCTTTGGAGAGGCCATCTTGGCTGATCTGGAATTGCTCCACCACCTTGCAGAGCACCGTGTTTTTCTTCAGCTCAGGACGGGTTTCGAAAGAGGTTCTGCACTGGGGGCAGCTGAATTTTTCCTCGACATCTATCCAGGTCAACTCCAGGCAAAGCTGGCAAAAATTGTGACCGCAGGGCGTAGTGACCGGCGTCTGAAAAAGGCACAGGCAGATGGAGCAAGTCAGCTCCTCTTCCAGCCCGAACATAGAGAGCGGGTCGACCAAGCTAGCCATGACTGCGGCGCCGGAGCGAAGTCACCGCTTTATATATATATATATATATACACCAGCGGGAAAGGAAAGGAAAGGAAACCGAAACTTTATGGACAGGCGTTTAGTCAATTTCCTAGAAATCACGTGGGCCGGCGGGCGGGGACGCTAGTGCACATCGCATGGAGCCGCCGGATAAGCCTTTATGGAGAGGAAAGGAGATTCTCGCAATTTCCCGAATGTGACTTAATCACATCATCAAGGGTGTGTGTGTGTGTGTGTGTGTGTGTGTGTGTGTGTTTGCTTGCTGGTTTTGTTTCCCAATCCTCGTCCTTACTTAGTGACCCCGTCCCCTCTGCTTACTGCATGCCTAGAAGCAAGCCGTACTGCACAGTACCGCTGACCTCCAGCCCCCAGGAAAGAGCCTCGTCCTTTTTTTAAATTAGGCAAGCCATGATATAGAGCGAGTTGGCTTGTTTCCGACGGCGTTGGCTCGAAATCGGTGGCGGCCGTCCCCTCCCCCCCCCCAGAAGTGCGTAGAAAGGGCACCCGGCCCTCGATGGGGGATGTTTTTGAACGAATCGCCCCCTTCAGCCAATGAGGAAGTTGTCATGGCTCCCCTCCCCCCAACATAACCTCACAATCACAACATAGGAAATAATTCTTCAATTTATGCAAACACTTTTTTTTTGGTTTTCTTTAAAATTGTCATCAGGACATATCGATGCAAATAATTTATTTCCAGTCTTTTTCTCATATCTCAACTGTGTGAAAAAATTTGGTGCCACCCGTCACTTTATTTCCAAACTTCGTGATACATGTATTTCATTATTATCTTATTTATTCGAGACACTGAAATGTAATGACCACTGAAAACAAAATTCAATTGCAAGAAAGTGAAATGCCCGAAAAGAAAAACAGTTAACATTTAATGATTGAATTACAAGTGAAATTTAAGACGCAAAAAGAAATATAAAGGGCATAAGAAAAAACCCCAATGCAGGAACTAAGGATTTCAAGACGAAAACTCTGAAACTAAAATAAGACTAGAAGAAAGTACATATTCATGCACACTGTAAAAAGGATTAAAAAGACACAAAGACAATTTTTACAGAATGAAAGCAACAAAAATCAGAGTGACAAATTTAATGCCTAAAACTGAAGAAAAATATATACTGTATCTACACAAAAAGTTTACACAAAGAGCACAACAAAAAAATTGAAAGCAAAAAACAGAGAAATCAAAATATAATATCGAACTGAAGTGCACACTAAAAAAGTACAATACAAAGAGCCACACAAAATATTTTACAGAGCACAACAAAAATTTGAAAACGAAGCTGCAAACTCAAACTGGAACGTGAAATCCAATGCAAGCAAATACAATGATAAAAGCTCAGACAGTTATTAACAAAAAAAATGTATGTACACAAAAAGCAAAAAAAAACCATCAATGGCTGCCTTGTGCTTGGTGAGCTGATGCCAATTTCTTGATGTCTGGAACCATTTTTATTAATCGCATTCTTAAATCACCATGCTCAGAGATCTTCAACATGTTCTTTAAACTTAGAAAGGATCTGTTGGACGGCGCTGAAGCCCCTCTCTACTAAGTAAGTGGAAGGAAAGGCTAAAAGAAGCAACTTAATTTCCTCCCAAAATATTGGGTAAGTGTTCCTCATTTTCACCCCAAAAGCTTCGTAACTGTAACTCTGAAAATGTGGCTGGGCTTCACAGTCGTATTTCAGACCTGTCAGTGGCTCTTGCAGTTTGGGATGAAGTTGTGCAAAGTCAGCTTGTGAAAGGATTTAGCACCCAAATGGGCACTTCCAGATTTAACCAGATTCTGGTTTCCATATCTTCTTTTAGTTGCTTCAAGTGGCAGCAAAAAAAATGTCCACATCTTCTGCTTGGAGTTCACGTTCATTACCAAGGCTTGGGAACTGATACAGCTCCTGGTGACTCATATTGCTTGCAAGGAGGTCCAATTTGGAAATAAATGAGCAGATTACTCCCTTGGCCTTAAGAAAATTGATTTTATCTCCTTGCAGCTTAACGTTCACTTCATTCAGCTTTTCAAAAACATCAGCGAGATAAGCTACATCCAGACGTCGAAGTTTAAGAGAACTGCTTAAAACTTGGGTCCGTGGATTCAAGAAATTCGACAACTGTGTCAAAAAAGTTCATGGAATCGCCGCAAACACTTTCCTTTTGAAAGCCACCTTACTTCGGTGTGCAAAAGGAAACGTTCAAACTCCTCATCATTTTCTTCACAAAGTTTGTGAAAAAGTTGGTTGTTCAAGGCATTCGACTTAATTTTATTCACAGCATTAATGACATAATGTAGAGACTTGTGCAAACGGCCACTCAAATTTTTTGAGACAAGTTGCTGTCTGAACGACGCAATGGACAGTCATAACTCCAGGTACAACCGATTTTAGATGAGCTTGAAATCCGCGATATCGTCCAACCATGGATGCTACTCCATGCCACGACGTTTGTCAAAGGGATGTTTTTCTCATTAAAAAACTCTTCAACCTTTTTAAATATCGAAGAACCTTTTGTGTCGGTGGCTAAATTTCAAACAAATAACAGTTCTTCCCCGATCTCTTCATTTCCGTTGATGAAATGGACATAAGCCAATAACAAGGCTTCATTTTCACGAATCGTTGACTCGTAAATCTGCATCACGAATTCTGTATTTTTCAAGGTTTCAATAAGCCTTTCTTCCACATCAGCAGCCATTTCATCAATTCTTTTTGATACAGTGTCATTGCTCAAAGGAATCGATTGTGTGATAGTGCTTGCGCTGGGCTCCAACATGGTGGCAACAATCTGTTTCACTGCTGGTAAAATCCGCGTTTCTCCGATAGTGTGAGGTTTGCCACATTTTGCTATCAACAAAGATACTTCATAGGAACAAATGAGCCCCTTGTCAGTGTTGAGTGACAATTTTCCAAATAACTTCCCAACAGTGCTGCGACCCTCAAACTTGGCCTTTAAGGATTGGAAAAACGATGCCGGTTTGTCGGCTTTATGCGAATGAATTCTTACCAAATGGTCTTTCAGCCGGGAAGGCTTCATCGCTTCATTTGAAAATGTTTTCTCATAAAGAAGACAAAACGGAAGCTGTACATTGGAAGGAGATGGAATGAATCCCAATTTTAGGTATTCCTTCAAATATTGGAGACACTACCTCTTCTCGGCCATGTTGAGAGGCCTTCGAAATGAAAGGCACTACCTGCAAATTAAATTTGCGACTGCACTGGAACACTATAAAAACACACGTGGACGTCGATAAACCTAGTTTCAACAGTTACGTTGACATTACAGCTGACGTCACAGGGCACAGCCACTCAGCATGCGATGTTTTGAAAGAAGTGCTCCCCCCTCCATCACTGCCCATTCTGGCCAATGGCGCTCCACTGTATGGGTAGAGGCTGCTGCGCAATGCGCATGAAGATAAGCGATGCATATTCACATGTGTACGGCGTTCTGTACTGAAGCTAGCTGGAGGAACATTTGAAAAGACAATTCAATCCACTAATAGCGAGCGATCTGATGTTTTTGTACAACAGATATACAGCGATTCACTGTACGGAAAAGTCTCAAAAGTGTCCCCAAAACTTCTCGCTCCATCACCCCCATATCGCCCCCTTTTCGTTCTTTCGTCCCTGCATCGCCCCTTTTCATTCCATCACTCCCCTGAAAAATGAAATCGCCCCCTGGGGGCAATATCACCCAGGTTAAGAACCACTGTTTTATCAGAAGAAAACCTTGTTGAATGCAATGGGGCGTCGTCATCCCTGGGATGGTGGAAACGGCCCTGATAAAAGTATCAAATGCCTCTTTGAGGCGTGAGCGGGAAGACGCATGAAATGCCTCAATCGTTTGTATAAAAGGCAAATCCGGAAGATTAAACTTGTCCATACCAGGAAACAAGGACTATTTTATTTTCCTGTGGGTTGAGGACGTTACATATTTTCTTGATTAAGTGCACGCCGGGTGTGCAAGAGGCAGAAGAGAGGTTCCGTAATGGATCATCGCATGGGATAAACAATAGCGCTTAGAGCCAATTATTTCCTGGTCAAGTCAATCAGCCAACACATTGAGCTTATAATAATCAGGGTGGCCCGATCCCTGCCTGTTAGGTAGCAGATGTAGAATGAGAATTGTAAAAAAGCCAACAGATGATGATAAACGTGATGGCTATTTATTATTTCCCAAACTGGAGAAAAGAAACCTATTTATACTAATTCTTGGAAACCTGTAAGGAAAACAGTGTGGCTAATCTGCTCTTGCCTCATTTATGGGCTCTGGGGCATACGTGGAAGCAGGATGCTGATTAGGCTTAACTTTGACCTGATATTCTATTCTAGGTCACGTTGTGTGTAGGAACCTGCAACTAACTCCAAAAGAAAAGATGCTGCATGTGCAAAATCGATATGAGATCTCTCTCTCTCTCTCTCTCTCTCTCTCTCTCTCTCTCTCTCTCTCTCCCTCTCTCCCTCCCTCCCTCCCTCCCTCCCTCCCTCCCTCTCTCTCTCTCTCTCTCTCTCTCCCTCCCCCTTGCTCTCTCTCTCTAATTGGCTGAAGGTACTTTGTATCAGGAGGGTTGCAGAGCCTTTCCCTGGCATATCCCCCAGTGAACTTGAACAACCCTGCTTAAAGAGTTGCTGTCGTCCAGGGGTTAGCAAAGCAGTTAAAGAGACCGAGGTTCTGACTCAGAATAAGGGAACTTTCTATGTACTTATTTTTTCTGCTTCAAGCATACTTGCTGATGGTAAGAAATCAGCAGCTTTAGCAGACCCCGGGTAAAGCAGATTATCTGGCTCCCATTCAGTCAGGATGGATTCATTCATTCATTCGTTCCATGGGATGGAAATGCCATTGGTTACTTGTTTGGGTGATCTCTGGCAGGAGCAGGTTGAGGATAGTGCCTCTATTCTAGATCTACCTGGCCTCTCAGCACCTTTTGGTATCATCAACTATGGTATCCTCCTGGATCAGCTCCCAGGATTGGAAGTAGTATTGTGCTGGTTCTTTTCCTTCCTCAGGTTTGATACTAGTTGTTGTTGATCAGGAGATCTTGTCTTCGGCTCCTATCTTACTACCTGGGGTGCCACAGGATTTGTGTTCTCCCACTCCTATTTAACATCTACATGAAACTGCTGGGGGAGACCATCTATCGCCATCAGTAGGCTGATGATACTCAGTTGCATTTTTCCAGGCCTGGCAAATTAAGCAGTGCTGTGGATGTCCTCTCCTGTTGCTTGGAGACTGTAAGGGTCTCGATGGGGAACAACAGGCTTCAACTGAAACCTGGCAAGACTGAGTGGCTTTGAGTTTTAGGGCCTTTCAGATCTGGAACTTTATTTCTTTGGTACTGTATAGCTGGCACTGCCTCTGACAGACCCAGTTCACAATTGAGAGCCCTTCTGACTCATAACTCGTGCCCGAGGAGCAGGTGGCAGCTAGGGCCATCTTTGTCCGTTTCTGGATCTTAAGGCTCTACCTGGCCTCCCAGCACCTTTTGGTATCATCCACTATGGTATCCTTCTGGATCAGCTCCCAGGATTGGAAGTAGGTGGCACAGTATTGTGCTGGTTCTTTTCCTTCCTCAGGTCTGATACTAGTTGTTGTTGATCAGGAGATCCTGTCTTCGGCTCCCATCTTACTACCTGGGGTGCCACAGGGTTTGTGTTCTCTCACTCCTATTTAATATCTACATGAAACTGCTGGGGGAGACCATCTATCGTCATCAGTAGGCTGATGATACTCAGTTGTATTTTTCCAGGCCTGGCAAATTAAGCAGTGCTGTGGATGTCCTCTCCTGTTGCTTGGAGGCTGTAAGGGTCTCGATGGGGAACAACAGGCTTCAACTGAAACCTGGCAAGACTGAGTGGCTTTGAGTTTTAGGGCCTTTCAGATCTGGGACTTTATTTCTTTGGTATTGTATAGCTGGCACTGCTCCTGACAGACCCAGTTCACAATTGAGAGCCCTTCTGACTCATAACTCGTGCCCGAGGAGCAGGTGGCAGCTAGGGCCATCTGTGTCCGTTTCTGGATCTTAAGGCTCTGCTCAGTTACTCATGCTCTAATCACCTCCCTTACAGACCATTGTAACTACCCTTGAGTAGCCACAAATTTCAATTGGTGCAAAATGCAGCGGCACAGGCAGTTATGTGTGTCCCCACGAGGACAGTTACATTTCTGCTTTATGAGCTGGTTTGGTTACCAGTTTGCTTTTGAGTGCAATTCAAAGTGCTTGGTTTTGATCTTTAAAGCCCTACATGGGACATGGGATGGAGCCAGGTTATCTGAGGGATTGCCTCTTCTCCATTACATTTACCCATTTCCCCCAAGTCCAGTAGGACAAGCAGGCTGTAAGTCCTATCCGCAAAAGTATTCTATTTGATGTGACCTAGGAGGTGAGCCTTTTCTGCGAGGGCACACACACTCTGAAACATCATCCATCCTGATTTTAGACCACAAAATAAAATGCCATGTTTTCATGTGTGTGTGTGTGTGTCTGTGTAGTTAATTTTTTTGTGTAATTACCGTACTTATCAGAGTATAATCATCTTGATAATCATGTAAACAATGATATAAAATAAGCCGATGTCTTACAGTAGTACTTTAGATCAATGTGGTTTAATATTTTCAACACCCTATAGAAACAAGTAGAAGGTTTTCGCTTTGTTTCATTTAAATAAAAGTAGATGTGGAAAATGGATTTATTTTCTCCCATCTCTTTTCTTCCTGCCTAATCTACATACTAACTAATCCATGGGAATATAATACAGTGTGAATTGGCATCTATATCTTACTGCCTTCCAGAATCTCTGCTTCATCCGATTCAGGTTTTTAAAAAAGGAGGCAAGCATTTTGAAAAGCAAGCACTGATATAGTTTGAATAATGCAACTGGGCCCCCTCTTAGTCCATAGGCATTTCCTCCCCAAAATACCCACCCATATAGGGATTTTTGAATCATGTTGGAATTGTGAATCCCTACGATGGACAGTCTGTAAATGTAATAAATGAATAGATTTCAGTTTGTGAATCCTACTCAGCCAATTAGAACTGTGAAAAAAAGAATTATTTTCACACTCTGTTAACTGTGTGAACAGCTCTTTTTTATTTTAATGGCGGTTCCTCCTTTTCACAGCCTTTGGGGTGGAGTTATTCATAGAATTGCCTATATTTTATGTAAATGGATGGTTTACACTGTAAAACAATATAGACAAATGTGTCTCCCACACAAAGTCCAATAAGGAGCCTCAATAAATCCATTGTTTAAAATGAACAGCATCTGAGAGAAATCTGGGAAGCTCCTGCAGGCCCATGACAAAGCCTGGTTAAAGGGGAATGATGAGGGCCCTCAAGAGACACCAGTTAATTGACTTTTAAAATACTTTCTTTTTCACAATTCTACTTGGCTGAGGAGTCACAAATTGCTGTCTTGAACTTTTTAATTGGACTGCCAACAAAAGTGTAAGTGACACGGACAGTGAATGGGAGCCAGGCAGTGACCAGATGCTGACATCACGATTCTTTGAGAAGGAACAGCTACTCCACAGAACCCAGAACAGAGGTGGGTTCCTCTCTGTTCGTACCGGTTCGCCTGAACCAGTAGCAATCTGCTGGTGATGTCATGATGATGTCATGGAACTGGTTCGGCCGGTGACGGTCCTTGGACGCTGCCATCTTTTTTTTTGAAAAAAAAAGGGAATTTTTTTCCGGTTTTTCTTCTGCGCATGCGTCACCATCTTGTTTTTGGCTTTTGGGGTGTGTGATTTTTTTTTATTTTTTGGCACTGTGCATGCCCGCACCCACGAGGCGCGGGAGGAAGCAAACCGGCAGCGAGGTAAGTTAGAACCCACCCCTGACCCAGAAGGGAAGTGAAGAGATGGGGGTGGTTAAAAAGAAAATGGCAGAGAAACCGGCTTGATCAGGGGTGTCAAACACAAGGCCCACAGGCCAGATCCAGCCTGCGATGTGGCCAGATCAGGCCAGCATGGCTTTGGCCCGGTCTACCCAATGCGAAGAAGAAACATCGGGCCAGCAGTGTGCAGAGTGGCGTCAAGCTGGCTACGCCCACCCAGTTGGCCACATCCAGTGACTGGTGTCAAGCTGGCCACACCCACCCAATTGGCCACACCCACCATTAGCCCCCCCCTCCCTATGAGGTCAACCACACCCCTGATTCGGCCCTCAATGAAATTCAGTTTGACACCTCTGGGAGAGATGATTTTGAAAGACAAAGATGGTTCCCAAATAGGCAGCAAAGATTGGGAATCTGTTTTTGAAGGGTTTAAACGTCTTTAAACAATTCAATGTAGTTTGGCTGGAGATTTTTGCTTCCAAGTAGTGTAAGGTGACCAGATTTTAACATTCGTAAAGTGGGACACCATTGACCAGGGAGGGGGGGTTCTTGATTAAAAATTTTCATAGAACGCAAAAATAATATTGTAATATATATTTTTTAATTTCAACATAAGTACAATTTACAAATATAATACATTTAAAAAATTATGTATAGTATTATTTTATTCTTTGGCATATTTCTCATTTGAGTGAATTTTTTTAGTAGATTGCTGTCGTTGTTTAAAAGGTCATGACATTTTTCACAAGAATTTGTTAAATTATATTTCACCACATAAAATGGCTTTCAAAGTCTCAACACTTAATTGTGATTTTTCTGATGTCCAAACTTTATTTACCATAGAAAAAACGCGTTCAGTCGCAGCATTAGTTCCTGGTAAGGACAGCTCGTATTCCACAATTTTTAGTGCATTATTGTATGGAACATGGTTTGTTTCAAAATGATGAAATATTTCTAACCATTTGTTCTCTATTGTGATTTTTGCTGATGCCCAAGATTTAACCTTTTCCTTATCAATATATTTTTTTAATAATGATACCTCATTAAAAAGATCATTTTCAGAAATATTACTATATGGGAAATTTTGAGTAATATGATCGAATGATTTTTGCACATCATTCCAATTAAGTTCTTGTTTTAATGCAACCCAATGAAAATGTTCAATATCATTGTAATGTACCATCCACTCTTCTAAATAATGCGTATCCATTTTTTGTTGCATTTTTAGCATCATTTCTTGAATTGAGGCTAATGTTACCTGATCACCTATCGTTACTGTCTCAGCACTACATTGGCCTAAAGAGGTTGGAGTTGCGGGTGGTACCTTTTTCCCTGTCTTCACAATAGTAGAAATACTAGACATTTTTACTGAATTCCAAAAATTATTCCAGAGAACCATATAGTTTTGTTATTCTTAATAGATCTTAATCGTATCAAATACTGTATTTAGCAGAACTTTCTTCTTTCTTAATAAACTTTCAGAAGCTATTTTGTTTAAATCACCCGTCAGTTACTTAAAAAAAATATAGAAACACTTAAGGAGGGTTAAATACTATTATTAATTAGTCTATTTTATAAATCTATATATTTCAGTACTAAAGATATCTATACTTGTAAATATAAAGAAATAGAGAGGAATAGAAAGAGGAAATCTTATAGTAGTCAGTTCATATAACTATCTATATTGAAAAACGCAATCAAAAAAGAAAGGAAAGAAAAGAAATAAGAAAGGAGGGGAGTAAATTGATTACTTAAATAGTTACACCTTAGTTAGCTACTTAATTGCTTATTTTAAGTCATTCAGTCTTATTCCTAAATAAACTATTGTACAGTTCTTCTTCTTTCTTCTGGTTTCCAAAATGTCTCAAATTTGTTTAGTCACACCTCACTGTCAAGTCCATTCTTCGGATCTGCTCCTTCCTCCTCTCACGAATTTCCTCCTAATTTCCTTTAGCTTCACTTTAAAATTATTGTCTCTTTCAAATCAGTTTGAATTTACATTCAGTTCACTCAGTTAATAATCCCAAAAGTCGCAAATATTTCTTAACACAATTCTTTCCTTCTTTTAAACAGACTCCATTTTTAAATCTTTTCACAGCCAATCCACAATGAATTCCGTAGTTTATTACTTCCTCCACAGATTTCCTCTGCTCAACTCACTTTCTGACAGTTTCTGCCCTGCTGCCACAAATTATTTCCAAGCACACGAAGAGTTTTCCAATTAATCAGGAGTCGGCAGTTTTGTCAGTTTCAAGTTTCAAGTTATTCTGTCACTAACACCACTGCCTCTCCTCTGCTTCTCTGTCCACTCCGATACGCAATTGCTGCTTTCTACACAAGAGGGACGCTCTCGAAGCCTTCTGTGATACACTTGACAAACAGGGCAATCTCTCAAAATAGTTCTTTAGCTGTTGAAAGGTCACTCACATAAATCCATCAACTTCCTTGCTCGTTTCGGCTGTTTCTTCTCTCTTCCCTCTTCAGCACTATCAGTCACATCTCCGGACCAGCCTGGAAGGCTGGTTTCTTCACGATCGGCGTTAGGAGGTTTCTCTAGCTCTCTGGGGGGGGGGGGGGTCGCATACCACCCACAGATGCTCCGAGCTTTCCCCTTCCTCCCACCAATCCCTACAGGAGCAGTGGTTGCCTTACGGCTGCCAAATTTTGTGAAAAAGGGGGATTCGGCTGAGGGATCTCTTTCAGCCACCCCTCTCCAACGCAACCTCAAAACTGGAAGTCTCCAAAAATCGGGACTTTTTTGAAACTCCGCAGGACGCGGGACAAATTATTAAAAAGCGGGACTGTCCCGCCAAAAGCGGGACGTCTGGTCACCTTAAAGTAGTGCTTTTGCTTCTGTGGTATACTTGAATCCCACAAAGGTTTATCTGTAAGAAACTATCAGTTTTGGAAGAGTTTCCTCTCAAGTACATTTGCTTGGAATGAAAGCTTTAGCTCCTATATTGCTACGACATATTTATTTTCATGTGCACTTTACTAGTTTCAATTCCTTTCAACTACATAAATATATTTTGGAATGTCTGCTTCATTCGTGGAAACCTTTCTACGCAGATGCAGGAGGTTTGAGTTTAGCACAAACACCACTCCATGATAAACCATGATAAACTTTATTAATGTTAATTTAACAAGTACTGATTCATTAAAAGACCAGGCAATGAGGTTCATCACATTATCTTTTTATAGTTAGGGAGACAACAGGCTGATTCTTAATTAAGCAAGGTAAAGACTTCAGCAGAAATCATAACAGCTTCACTATCTTGAGACTTTGAGGCCACCATTTGTTAATGCAAACTACAAAAGTTTTTTTTTCTTACAGTTCAAAATAAAAACACTAACGGCCTCACAAATCTGTATATGTTACTGTCAAGATAACACACCATAATATAGCAAGCTGAACAACTTTTCTGCAAAGGTCCCATATGGAAAATAAGCGTTTCCCCAAAGTTTTATTATTGCCAAAATTGCTTGTGATACATCTCTTGCATCTCCAAAAAGCTTAGCAGAAAATATTAAGCCACAAGCTACATAACGAGAGTTAATGATGTAATAATACAAATATGACCACTGGAGATACAGAACCAAACAACACACAATTTCAAAGCAAAAGCATGAGATTCGGCTATCTTCTGTTAAAACCAGGGGAAAATAATATGCTTCACTGTGCTTCGATCCTACCCACTGACATTATCCCAAGAGCTGACTTGCCATAAGATAAAACATTATTTGGGGCTGATCTAAAAGAAGCCTGGTTTATACCGTAATATAAGAAACAAAGGCTAAGAATCAACTTTTAGCCAAAGGACAACATTGTGCCAGGATAAATATTTTAAAGAAAAAAAATAAACTATGTAAAGAGATTCTTAAAGAGTCCCAGAGATAGTTCAAGATGATTAGGTGATTCCAATATAATCATTAAGACTTCAATATTACTTAGATATTAATATTAATCACCTACTGTAACCACGACCTAAAGGCATTTAGATACCAGCGAAGACACCACAGTGAATGCTATCCACTCAGAATTTGGATAACAAGAGGCTGGATACACGCTGCCTTAGTATTTGTGGGGTTTTTTAAAAATTACAAACACATGCCTAACTAAGTGATTTGTTAAAAGAATGTTTCATTGATACTTCCTATGGGAGCACACACTCTCAAGAACAACACAAAAGGCAGGAAGCTCATTTTCATGAAGAGAAACATGCAACTATGCAAGACTCTGAGGGACAATCCTAGTACACACACCCTTTCAAGAAACGTGTTACACTGCAGAAGAAAGTACAGGTTCTCATGCCAATTTTTTTCATCTTCTTACAGCCATGATCTCAGTATAGACTATCTTCTGTTCTTATTTTTACTTCATACCTTGTATTACTACTTAGCCTTTTTTCTCCATGTTACCTTAAGGAATGGATAATGCTCATTTTATTCTTTGCAGTGGTCCATTCCACTTCAGTAACTCCCAGAGCACCCTTTTTCCTAATGCCTCCGCCATTTAACTTTTAAAACATTTCTCAAAATCAAGTAATATGTCATAAAAGACATACTTAGAAAACAAGTGGTGTCCTGAGACTGGGTCCTTTACTCGATCATAAACCTACAACTGAATCAGAATGCTACAGTCAGACTGCCCTTTTATCTCAAATTATGTCCTGCAGAAATCTAGATTTGCCAAAACTGTAATTTATTTACTTCTATCATATGGATGCTTCCTTCCACTTTTTAGCAGAAGTACTTCTAAAATCTGACAGCTCCATAAGCCACTATATTTGTGTTATGGATTCTTCCAATGCCAGTTAGAATACCTCTAATGAGGAAGCTTAGCAAAGTACTCAATGGCTTAGATGTGCAATTCTCATAACCATGTGCCACTTGGTGCCTCCCCTGTCCCAGGATGAAAACTATCAGAAGTCTAAAACTGGGTTTCCTAAACCATTCGCTTCCCATTTCTCTGGATCTTCCCAGTCTACTGTTCACTTTTTAAAAAAGAAAACAGAAGATATACTGAAGTTGAAATGCCAGCTGGGAAGCTTGCAGAAATTAAAGATGGCACCCTGAATGGTTTTGCACACTTAATGGAAGTCCTTTAAATGATCTTCAACCCTTGGTTCCACCGCCAAATGTGATCAAAGGCTATGCTCAATGAATAGCATGTAGGAAATTAGAGTAATCTAATTACCTCAAGCAATGGCAAGTGGAACAAAGTCTAAAAGATTAGATACAGATGTTATACCTAACCTTCCACTAGAACCTCATTGTGAAGCTAACATCATTGTGAAGCTAACATCATTGTGAAGCTAACATCATTGTGAAGCTAACATCATTGTGAAGCTAACATCATTGTGAAGGTACGTAGCCCTTCAAGGAACAGGAACAGGAACCTCATCATCTTAATCAACCTTAATCAAAGAACTATGTTCAACATGGATAGATGGGTTAAGCAGATGATGATCTTTTTAAACCACTTCCTTTTGGCAAGCATGGCCAAGGATATTCATGGCCTAACTTGCCTAAAGAACAATGTTCAAAGCTATTGGACAACTATTGAGGAACATATAATTAAGTACATAGCTTAAGTACATATAATTCTGAAGAACTAAGCTGAGCAAACAGGGATTTATCAGATGGCGCAAAATGGCCTTGCCGGCATATTCAGAGCATCTGAAAAGAGGGTAGGGAGGAAAAGAAATCCATGGAACAGGGTCTTAAAAAGGAGCTCCAGGAATGAAAATACTGTCTTTTTATTATCGCTTTTCCTCCAAGCAGCACTAGCAAAGTACCACTTTCCCTTCTCTCCATGGTGTTTGGTAGAAGAATGAAAGAGACTCGCCGTCTCCCAGCACAGCCTTGTTTTCAGTCATCTGAAAAACGAGACCTTTAGAGCTCACTGTTCATACAGCCAAATGTGGTAGCAAATTCTATGCAGGTTAAGAGAACACCCCTGAAAGTTTCACCCCATGGGAAGCGAGGAGTGCTCACCCCAGAGAGAAGCTAATCAAAGCTGTGAACAGTGCAGCCCGTGCAGAAGTTAAAAACTGGGTCACTGAAAATGCATGAGTTTTATTTTCTGCATTTCTTATTCTATAGTAGAGCAGGAGACAAAATGAAGGAAGCTTCTGTTCCAAGAAGACCTTTATACACCCATATCCCATCATGGCTTACACCTCAGAGGTATGAGGAAAGCAGTAAACCTGATAGATTCGGTCCACTAAGAACCCTCTAGGCAAGTTTCCCCAATGAGTTTGCCAAGGACCTCTGTTAGTGGACTGAAATATTGATCAAATAACCCCAGAATTTTCCAAAAAGCAAGCACAGAGCTTAAAATTAAAACATTTTTGTAACTTCATTCAAGAGGAAAACCTGTGGAAAGGCGACATCATAAGAGTGTGGGTGCATGTCTTCGTGAGGGCACCAAAGCCATTCTGCACAGCCTGTTATGACTTCAGCTGGCAGAGTGAAATGGTGGCTCCATTAGAAAACACCCAGAATGCAGAATAGACAGCTTCCGCAAATTCTATTTTGAATTTATAGAGCGGGAAGATTTTTTTCTCGGTAACACCAAAGAAAATAACAAAACCCCCATCATAATTTAGAAGGACACCAATCTTCGTTGCTTTGTTGCTGGACAGAGATGTGTCTTTACCACTGTGCCAAGCTGAGACCTTATTGTTGACCCATTCAATGCACCAGGAGCTATTATTGCGTCCTAGGCGGCTTTCTGGCCCCCGTCTTGGGATGCTACCATAACAGATGCCGACAGCACAGAAGTTGTTGTTCGCCAGGTCGACTTCCCAGTAATGGATTCCCTTCTTGAAACATTGAAAAGAAAGCACTTGGGAGAAGCTTAAAAAGCGATGAGGGTGTGGTCTGTAATCCTGTACCGTTTCCGTGACAGACATCTTGGTGTATTTCTCCAGTACTACGATATTCTTATGAGCACTGTGGTGATCCAGAGTAAATTGTGTAGCAACTAGGAATAAATACAATCAGAAGAGAAATCAGAAAACAGCAAGAAACCTGGAAAAGAGTGGTAGTCATGAACATATTGTTGCTAAAGTTTATAAATTGTTATTCAACTTGAATTTATTCATCCTAAATAACTTAGTGACATCAAAAACATTTTCCTGTTCATGTCTAGCTCCAGATCATTTATCAACAAGATAAAAAGAAAAGATCTTGAGACCATTTCGTTCATTTGAGAACTCTTATTATATTTCTGACACTATAAGTAGTTATGGATACATAAGAGGAGCTATCCACTAAAACCAAGTCATAATAAAGGGAGTCTTCGACTTATGACCCCAATGGAATCCAAACTTTCTGTTGCTAAGTGAAAAGTTGTTCAGTGAATTTTGCCCCACTTTACAATCTTTTTTGCCACAGTTGTTAAGTGAATCACTGACTGCAGCTGTTGTTAGTAACATAGTTGCTAAGTGAATCCGGCTTCCCCATTGATTTTCCTTGTCAGAAAATTGCAAAAGATGATCATGTGATTCCGGGACACTTCAACTGTCATAAATAAGAGTTAATTGTCAAGCATCTGAATTTTGAATCACGTGACCATGGGGATGCTGCAATGGTCTTAGTGTGAAAAATGGTCATAAGTCACTTTTTTTAGTGCCTCTGTAACTTTGAATGGTCACTAGATGAAATGGTGTAAATGGAGGACTACCTGTAATCTCAAAGCAATGACATTTTAAAAGTCCAATCAGCAGTGACTTTTCAAGTCAATGCCATCAATATAAGCTGACATTCAACGAATCTTTTAAATATTAGAAGAAAGGACATTACTATTTCTTCTGCAAATTACTGTTTTTCAACATACTGTAGCTTTACTCAACATACTGCATTGGTTGCCCATTGGTCTCCGGACGCAATTCAAGGTGTTGGTGATTACCTTTAAAGCCCTATATGGTTCAGGGCCAGAGTATCTTTGGGACCGTCTACTACCACATACCTCCCAGCGACCGGTTAGATCCCACAGGGTTGGTCTGCTTCAGGTCCCGTCAGCTAAGCAATGCCGGCTGGCGGGTCCGCGGGGGAGGCCCTTCTCTGTGGCTGCCCCAGCTCTCTGCAATCAGCTACCCCCAAGATCTGTACTGTCCCCACCTTATTGGCCTTCAGGAAAGCCGTGAAGACCTGGATTTTTCGGCAGGCCTGGGTCCAATGACCGTGTGGAAGAACTAACGAGGTTGGCTCATGAAATGGTTGTATGATTGAATGTTTTTTAAACTGTTATGTTTTTTAATTTTTGTTTTCAACGTTATTTTTATATTGATGACATTTGTATTTGTTGTGAGCCGCTCAGAGTCCCTGCGGAGTTGAGCGGCATAGAAATACAAATAATAAATAAATAAATAAATAATAAATACTGTAGCCTTACCTAAAGAAATAGGCCAGCAGTTAGAAACATATGTTTTCTGCGGAAACGTGACTCGTGAGATTATAATGGTGTGCTAATTTTGGAGGGTATTTTTTGAGCTTATCAGTCTTAAAAAGGTGAAAGCCTTAACCCTCCACCTGACCTCTAACCTTAACTGGTTAAAGTTTGGAACAACCCACTATGAAGTTAGAGGCCGATCATTTTATATGCTCTATTTTATGCTGGGTGGTTTTGTTTTAGTAATGTTTTCTCAGAACGAATGTTAACCATAATTATTAATATTACTGTTCCATCATTTCCAAAACTTACACCACACTAGTTACTTACATTTCAGAAGTTCCTCTCTTGGTTTTGTCAAAAAAGTATCTAAAGTTGTTGTTTTACTCTTCGTCTCAGCTTTGCTGCAGCTTTGCGCTCTTTGCTTCGGACTTTCCGCTATAGTTACCAAACAAGATAAAAAGATATACCTTTACAAACTCATTAAAACTTATTACGCATAGTACATTGAAAAGAGAAGACTGCCAAGTTTTATACTACAAGACAGGCAAAAATTCGTACTATCTAAACCAGTGTTTCTCAACCTTGGCAGTTTGAAGATGTGTGGACTTCAATTCCCAGAATTCCCCAGACAGCGTTGCTGGCTGTGGAATTCTGGGAGTTGAAGTCCACACATCTTCAAACTGCCAAGGTTGAGAAACACTGATCTAAACAGAGAATAAACCCCACTTTGTTACCTAATTTGCAAAAAAAACAACCACACTCAAGAGAGCACCAAGGGCCCCATGGTTCACAATGATCTCTCCTCCATTTGGTCCCCCCACTGCCATGTCAATTGGTGGAATAGTTTCTAATTCGAGCACCAAGGATCTCACAGTTTAACCCTGAGCTACAAATATCCTCTTCTGTTGGTATTCTGAACCAGCTGCTGAATATAATCTACACTCCAGCTCCTTTCAGATCAGACAATCCAAGATTTCCAAGAGCTGGCAGTAGAGGACAGCATTAGTACGGTGATGTCACGATGTGAATATATTGCCAGTTGAGCCTCTGTGCTATATTTCTTAGTCTTCTACTATATTTCTAGATCTACTGTATTTTCTAATCAAGCAGACATGTGATATGTATTTCTGCGCATGTGTGCATTCCAGGAGTTTGTCTCCTCCTTCCTTCTTCTTCAGCTAGCCTCCATCCGAGGCAGATGTGAATTCTTAACTGGGACAATGTAGCTTATTAAGGTTTATGTTTTCTTACTTTTATACTGAAATAAATATTTTGTTACTTAGAATTAAATTTCGGCTTTATTTTCTGCGTAAGGATTACTTCAAGGGAACAAGATCTATATCGCCTCGGTAGGAATAGATTCCTATCCCATCAGGTGAGATGTACAAGACTCTAGCTTTCTAAAGCTCAGAACTTTAAATTATGGATGGCTAGAGCCTTGAAGAATCCCGTTTAAAGGAAAGCAGAGGTAGGGTTGCAACAGATCACTATTACAAGCCAGAACTATAGTGTATGAAAATTTCCTACTGAAAAGTAGCAAACATACACAATGGTCCTAAGTGAAGTCACTTTTGCCTATTGTTCGTGACAACACCGCTAATCTGCCTTTCCAACAAGAATGCTTTTTTAAAAGACTTCTTTTTAAAAAGACTTTTTCTGATGATCTCAACAATTCCATCTAACCTCAATTCAACTAAGTCTGTGGACGTAAGCTTTCTTGGCTTTAACATTTTCCTGGGAAGCTTGCAGTAAGCATTTACCATTATCAACTCTTCTGTTTCAGCATTAATCTCACTAGAACTCATTAGGCGCTGTGGTGGTACAGTGGTTAGAATGCAGTATTGCAGGCCAATTCTGCTGACTGCCAGCAGTTTGATCCTGACTGGCTCAAGGTTATAAGTCAAAGTGCCATTACTATTGTTAGATCTCTTGCCCTGCGGAATGAAAGAGATTGAGGGGGAATACAAAAATATAGCATTTTCTCTAGAAACTGGGAGATCCCTTACAAGAAACCAATAACTTAACATCCATAAAGAACAGATGGTGAGAGAAATATTCATTAGTGGCCTTTACACCAAGGCCAGTAATAAATATTTGTGATTTTAAGAAGGTCTACGTAACCATTACTCCCTTAAACATTTAGAATGCTGTTTTGAGATGCACTACATTCTAAAAGCTGAGAATCCAAATATATCAGACTAAAACTTCCCACTGAAAATGTGTGGAGTACTTTAAATTGATAGACACAACTGCAAGTGTAGAGGTAGCAAACGAACGCTATCTAATTGTACAAAGAAAAAGTATCTGCATAGGGTTCAAGCCACAGGTGCAATTCTCTCATGATCAGATCACAGCAGCACAATTATTTCTACTCCACGCCAACAAATGCCCTGTTGAACTTCCTGAAATTTCAGCAGAGGCAGCTATTCCTCAAATTTTAATCAGTGGAGTTCATTGGCAGGCGGAAAGTCACAAGAGTGGTTAAAAGACTGAACTTACAGCGCTTGGCAGGCCGACTCCTCTGCCCTGAAAAGAAAAAAGATGTGTCCAATTTAGTTATTTGGGAACAAGACAAACAACTCTCTCATAATGGGCAAGCAAGCAAGAGATCCTCTAGCTAGCTCTTATTAGGATTTATTGAAGTTTTTAAAAGCGTTACCAATTTGACTTGATTATCCCAATAATTTGTTTTAGCTCTGTGGAAATTACTGCTACCACACCAGTAAATTTACATAAATTTCAACATGATTACTGAAACAAAAAATCAAATGCTATATAAACAAATTGATTATTTGGAATGCGTAGATAGTAGAAAGCGGGGATCCAATAATATGCTAAGACTTTTAGAAAAATAGAGGCCAGAATCAAGTCAAAAGTCAGCCCAAGAGATTTTGCAGCAAGGGAAAAAAACAGTAGTTTAGATTACCCTTAGTTATACCAGTGGAATCTACATTGTTCCCTTGGGAAAGAAGAACGCCAGTCAATTTTGGCACATTTGCCACAAGTGCAAGCAGAGCCCAGTTTTATTCCAAGTTCATTTTTAGTTTTCTATGCAAGCTAGGATTTCTACTGTAATCTTGAGACTTGTGAGCTAACACAATTATTACCTGCATCCCACCAACTCTGCATCCCTACAAAATGAGCAAAGATTTGATAAGAAATAAATTACAATATATTACAGAGTGAGGAGTGATGTTAACAGGAAGTATCGTATGAAAAAAAATTAGGTGAAGAAATCTATGAGGTGAGACAAATTGTGTATTAGGGAACATTAGCTGCAAAACATGGAGAAGAACAGAGAAAACAAAGGACAGTTACAAAAATACAATCAGCAATAGAGAGGAAGAGTTAAGATTAAGAGGGGAAAGAAATCACTTTGCTGAATCTTGTAAGCAAAGTGTTTTGGAAAGAGATTGAAAACTGCCTCTACCAGAGTGAACGGAATTAAAAAATAAATGTGCTAAAAAAGATTAGGGATGAAACTAAAGGAGGAGAGATCTGCATACAGCAGGATGTGAAGGAATGATACTGAAATGTATATATAAATGTTAGTATTGAAAAATTGTTGAAAAGGTCTTTTGGCTTGAATGGCATGTTCCATTTTCAATTACTTTGGATAGGTAAGTGGTCATATTGATAAATACATAAACAAAGGGTAAATAACTTGTTTGATAAATCATATGTGTCAGGTTACAATGAAGTGATCCAAAATCCTAACTCAGCTTGATTGTTTTTGGGAGAGTTGCTGTTAGTCTAGCCCAGGGGTGTCAAACTCGCGGTGTCACATTACCTTCTTTGAATTATCCTGGATATGGACATGGCAGCTTCTGCCCCTCTATCTAGTTTGTGGCAGCTTAGTTGAGAAGGATGTGGGAAATGGCGATGACTTTAAGTATGCGAGTGAGCAAATGTACATGGCAACCAATAAAATTCTCCCTGCACTTTAAAGTCATTGGGTCTCTGTGAATTTCAGAAGAATTTGACGTTCCTCAGCATTTCACTCAATTGAAAATGATAGTCTTAGCTGGCTGGAGAATTCTGGGAGTTGAAGTCCACAAGTCTTATAGTTGCCAAGTTTGGGGACCCCTGTTTTAGAACCTCACAAGGGACAGTGTGTCCCTCTCACAAGGGAGACGGACAGCGCACTGCCTACTGCACTGCCTACTCTGTGCCACTCCACAGAAGAATATAGGAAGCTCCTTCTTGCAGCCTCCCAGCCATCATAAGGTCACTGAAAGGCATATTAACACACACACCCAGATAATATTAGATCAACATGATATATATAAAATATATGCCTTCTTTCCCATTTGCATTTTATCCTTTGTCATCTTTTACCATCCTCTCAGGTTGAACAGGATTTGTGAGACTCTGAAAAAAACCTGCAAGTGAAGACAGAACCAAAGAAGTGTGCAGTGTAACTTTGCTTTCATAAGACCACTTAATACGTCTGCAGAGAAACGTACAGGTAGTCCTCGACTTACGGCCACAATTGGTCCCAAAATTTCTGTGGTTAAGGCAAGACATTTGCTAAGTGAATTTTGCCCCATTTTACAACATTTTTTGCCACAGTTGTTAAGTGAATCACTGCTGGAGGAAGGCGTAGCCAAAGTCACGGCACTACGGAGTTTCCCCGCACCCCACGGGGAAGCCCGAATTTGCGCCATCTGGAGACCTGGTTCAGTCGGAACCAGGTCAGAGCCACCCGGAAAGGGTGAAGAAGAGGGGCGCCTGCTGGCGGACTGGGGGGGGGCTGCAAACCCCTCAGGGAGCCAGCTCAGTCCCCTCAGCCGGCGGCGAACAGAGGAGACATTCAAAATGTCGCCCTAGTCACGGCGGTCACATCGAAAGGATTGTTTTAAAGCCGACTGGACTCATCTGGGAGGAGAAATTCAAAGTGATGGGCTGGAGAGTGTGGAAAAGAAAAGTTGGTGAGTGATTTTGCCTGAGAAAGCTATTTAAATACATTAAAGAGGAACAAAAGGACCAGAAATTAAGGAGCGGCTGTTTAGCTAATGAAGACTATGGAGTAAAAAAAAGTGTCTTTTTCTGAATGGAATATAACTAAAGCCCAATATTGAAGACTGGGTTTTTGTTTCTAAAGATTTGGGAATTTGAAGGAGGATAATCTATATACTGGAAATGATTTATAATGATTTATAAAGTGGAAGAATTGAATAACAATTTTAAAAAAGGGCAGAGCTGAGAAACTGAGATGGGAAGAGCCATCTGCTGGATGGATGAAATTACTGCAATGTTGGAATATTACCAGGGATGTTTTGACAGCTGTGGACCTTGAATAGAGCAGCTTGTTATTGCATAAAAGATAACATTTGGATTGAGATGGAGAAGAACAAAATTGGACTGAATGTTTAACAACAAGTAAAGGAATAGAAAGACTGCTTGGATTAATTTGGATAAGACTGAACTTGAACAAAAGCTAGTAATAAATAAAGGAACAAAAAGACTTGGACTTTTAACTACAAAAATGAAAATTTATAATTGAAAAAGGCTCTGGATTACATTTTTCTTAGCAGCTGGAAGAGATTACTAAGGACTGGTGGCTCTTTTTGAGGACTTTTGGTAATAGTTTGACTTTGCTGAATTTATAGACTTGACATCAGTGATCTTAAAGAAATGGAGGAAATTGATTATGAAGAGTTGGTTGGATTCTTGAAAGATCTCTTTAAAGATTTCAGAAGATCTCTAATTGAAGCAATTGAAGGAAAGAATAAAGCACAAGAGGAAGAAGAAAAGACTGATGAAAGTATTATATACGAAAAAGCTAAAAAGGGAAAAATATTGAAAATGAAATACAGATTAATGATTATATTGATTAATATATTATTTATAATGATTCCACTGGGGTTAACAGTGATAAAGGAGTGAACAATATTAAAAATGATTATGTTTATATGGATGATGATTATTCTGAGATGTTTAATTTTAAAAAAGGAATGGAAAAGATTAGATACATGCAGATAACGTATACAAGGAGGAGGAAAAGAATGTGGGGAAAGAGAATTTATTGGTGTAAAAATAAAAAAAGGGAAGAAGCTAAGGAAATGGGGATGGAGAAATTATATATATAAAAAGGAAATAGTGGAAGAATCAAAGGGAAATGGATGATGGGTGTTGAAATGTTATAGAAATTGTTTCTTTTTTTCTTTTATGATTATTATATTAGATTTAATTGAGATAAGAATGTTAATTGTTTAGAATTTGGTATATAAAATTAATATAATTATTTTGTTAAGAGCTAATAATTTTTGTTCTTTTTACATAGATTAATACAATATATATAGTATGGATGAATTGATAATGGTGTTAGATTAATGTCTGGATTTTAATATAATTGAATATTTGTATTGATATAGAAAACAAAGAATTAGAGAGTGTGGAAATTATGATTTAGTATTTAATACATGAGATCTGTTTAGATCTACTTGCAAAATTTATTATGTTAAGAGTTGAAGAATTAATTGATTTGGAATAAGGCAGATAGAATAATAATTAATATGAGAAGTATGAATGATTAACATGATTATGAGATTTTAAGATAAATTGTATAATTGAGGTCTTTAACTTTTTCGAGGTATTTAGTTATGATAAAATAGGGGATAAGAAAAACAAATGATGAATAAAGAGATTAAGAAAGGGGAGGAAGCAATATGGCTTAAAATTAAAAGAAAGGAGAAAAAATAACTATCTTGGTAAATTAAGCTAATAGCGTTTAATTTGGAGAAAAAAAATTTGGAATTAATTGGTGGAGGTCTCAGAAGACAAAATAAGATTTTTTTTAAGAAGCAATATTATCTTGGCAATAATATACCTGGAGTAAAGTGTTATATATAAAGAATTTATGAATGATTGATTAAGATGTATAACTATGTATTTTGTTGTAATATTTTAAGGTATATTGATTTATGTATGGAGTTGTAGAGGAAAAATAAAAAAAAGTGAAAAAAAAAGTGAATCACTGCATTTGCTAAGTTGTTCACAACAGGGTTGTGAAGGGAATCTGGCTTCCCCATTGATTTTGCTTGTCAGAAAGTTGCAAAAGGTGATCACATGACCTTGGGACACAACAACGGTCATAAATATGAACCAGTTGCCAAGCATCTGAATTGTGATCACGTGATCATAGGGATGCTGAAAAAGTTGTAACTCTGAAAAACGGCTATAATTCACTTTTTTCAGGGCTGCTGTAACTTTGAACGGTCACTAAACGAACTGTTGTAAGTTGAGGACTACCCATATTGGCTCCTGTAAAGAGAGTTGTACTTGTCAAACTGCCTTTACAGGAGCCAATACAGGTAGTCCTCAACTTGTGTGTGTGTGTGTGTGTGTGTGTGTGTGTGTGTGTGTGTGTGTGTGTGTGTGTGTTCTCACTTACTAGATTTAAATTCTCTTGGTTGTAATGTGGGAGTTTCTGATATGGGTTTCCACTGTGGCCCGTCTGAAGGAAAAAGATAAACGAGGTGAATATAACTAAACCAAAGAAATCATGGCCCTGCATTTAGCATGGAATTGTCCTGTTCCAATACTTTAAACAAGCTTATGGGTAACCTTTGAGATTCTTCTGACTTATCTGGGACAAAAGAATTCCTTTTATGCACAGGGGAAACAAAGCCCAAAAAGGGCTCCCTTCTCTCTGAGCAACAGGGACTGAATGATGACTTCTGTCAATTTCCCCCCTTCCTCCAATATCCCCCATGCAATCCCAGAAAGCATCTAGATTCTTCTGGAACAAAATTTTCAACTCTTACTTTCACTCCACCCATGACTGTCTCTAACTATGGTCACCCACCTGCATCTTCCTTAGCTGACATTTGTCTATGGAGATTCTCTCAGTCGTCCAGGTCATGGTTGTCCCAAAGGTGCTTTTTCAAAAGGCAACTTGACTTTCCTTGAGGATGTCTTGCTTCTCATCTAAGAAGCTTCCTCAGTCAGAACTGAAGAAGCTTCTTGGATGAGAGGTGAAACGTCTTCAAGGCAAAACAAAGTCTTTTGAAAAAAGCACCTTTCAGATAGCTGACATTTCTTTCATTTCTTTTCTCAGGAAAAACACTCATTTAATGGAACTAAGCTTTATTTATACTCTCTTTGGTTAAGCTGAGATCTCATCCTGAGGTTCGTTTGTTTATTCTTGTCAGAAACATCACAATTAAAATAAGGCATACTCTATGATATAAAATTCAAAATATAAAGTACAAGATTAAAATATGTACAAGTTAAACGGATTTCGCCCATTAACTGGCAACATTATTCTGAAGTTTATGGCAGTGCACACAACAGACCCATCTCCAAATTTTATCTCTACTACTACTACTACTACTCTTGGTACCCCAGAGGGGAGAGAAGGATTTAATTGCACTATTGGGCTGGCTGGTACTCTAGCCTGGGAGCTTTTTACTCCAATGGACAAAACTAACATTTGCAGAGTGTCTAAAGTTACATGGGGGGGTCCAGAGCCACATTCATTGATCACTTTAAGATGGTATGAAGGAAGGATGTATTTTTCAGAACTACTCTGCACCATGTTTGTGTGCTCACCCCACACACTCCTTCTCCCCATGTGACATTTTTCACATTTATGACCACTGCAGCATTCCCATGTGATTTACATTCGGATGATTGGTTCATAACTGGTTCATATTTATGATGGTTGCAGTGCCCTGGGGTCAGGGGATCACCTTTTGTGACCTTCTGACAAGCAAAGTCAATGGGGAAGCCAGATTCACTTAGCAATCGTGTTACTAATTTAACAACTGCAGTGATTCACTTCACAAATGTGGCAAGAAAAGTCATACAATGGGGCAAAACCCATTTAACAAATTTCTCAATTAGCAACATCAATTTTGGGCTCAATTGTGGTCGTAGGTTGAGGACTAACCTGTAGAATTAAATACTGTAGGGCAGGGGTGTCAAGTTCGTGGCATCATGTTGTTGTCAAAATTTCTGTTGCTGAGTGAGACTTATTTTAAGTGAGTTTTGCCCCATTTTATGACCTTTCTTGCCAGTTAAGTGAATCACTGCAGTTGTTAAGTTAGTAACATGGTCTTTAAGTGAATCAGGCTTTCCCATTGTCTTTGCTTGTCAGAAGATCACAAAAGGTGATCACGTGACCCCGGAACACTGTAATCGTTATAAATAAAGAGCCGAGATGGCGCAGCAGTTAGAGTGCAGTACTGCAGGCTACTTTAGCTGACTGTGATCAGCAGTTCAGCTGTTCAAATCTCACCAGCTCAAGGTTGACTCAGCCTTCCATCCTTCCAAGGTAGGTAAAATGAGGAGCCAGATTGTTGGGGGTAATATAAATATACATTGCTTAATGGTGTAAACCGCTTAGAGAGTGCTTGCATTATGAGGCGGTATATAAGTCTCACTAATAAATAAATAAATAAATAAATAAATAAATAAATAAATAAATAAATAAATAAATAAATAAATAAATAAATAAATAAATAAATAAATAAATAAATAAATAAATAAATAATATGAGCCAGTTGCCAAGCATCTGAATTTTGATCACTTAACCATGGGGATGCTGCAACGGTCATGTGAAAAACAGTCATCAGTCACTTTTTTCGATGCCGTTGTAACTCTGAATGGTCACTAAATGAACTGCTGTTAAGTCAAGGACTACCTGTACCATCCCACAAACCTTGTTAACTAAAGGCAATTAGTTTTTAACACTTCCATAGCTTAGCAATACAACTAGAATAATATATTTAAACCATATGTGAATTAAAAAAAAATCCCAGTAAATCAATGAATAAATAAAAGCACCTTTTTTTTTCTCTTCCTGAGTTATACCCAAAAATCGTTTTGTAACTTCTTTGAGGTTACAGGCTTTCTGATAAACAGTGCCTAGCAGGTTTTGATCCAACTCTATTTTGGGAACAAATACTTCGCTGAAGGATATCTGTCGCAGTTTTGTTGATCTCTGAAAAAAAGCATTAAGATCTTGCGGTAATTCCAACCAACAGAGAGCTCTACTTCCTTCCACAGTGCTAGACACATTATATAGTGGAGTATTTATTAAATGACTAAACATACATCCTGCGTTTTCTTTTTTTAAAACAGACCCCAAGAGGGGAAAGGCATGCCCCTCTCAATTGTCAGAATTTATTAATTCTAGGAATTGAAGACCAACAACATCCAGGGAGCATCAGGTTGTGCAGATTAAGCTAGGACTGTAACCATCTTTATTCTTAGTCTCTAAAGACACTAGAACAACCATCCCCACTCTGTGCAATTTTCTGGGCAACTCTTTGAATTCTCAGCAACAGGGAATTCTGGGAATTCAACCCATACATCTATAGGACAAGCAGCTCAGGAAAGATTTCACTGGATAAATTAGGGAGTCCTTTAATCACTGTTCAGAAGAGTTTCTCCCAACTGAAAATTACCTTTAAAAATGTGATGTCATCCATCTCTGCCAAGGTCACTTCAATTTCATCTCGCTCCCTCTGGATTTCGTTCTTCTTCTTACCCAGGACTGTATGGACGAATTCAAATTTATCCAGGACTCTTTTTTCTTCCGATTTGATTTTCTGCCAAGAATTCTTTTCTTCTTCATGAATTAAAGCTACTATTTCTAGGAATTCTGATTTCAGCAAATCCAGCTTCCGACTAGTGATAATCTGAAAGGACAATATCATCAAAATAAAAAAAATGATTTGAAAATGAAGTAATGCAACATAACTTATTAAGGAGGCTGGAAAATGGGAGGAAAGTTGGGAGACCTCTGGAGAAAGACATGGTGGACTGAATATGGAAGCTGACAACCACAACTAAGAATGAACAGCTGGTGAACAGCTGCCTAGAGTCACTTGCCAGTGAGATGGGCGGCATGTAAATATAATAAATAAAAATAAAGTAGACCAGCTCTATGAACCTCTCCAGACAAAGAGAGGACGGGAGATTGCCCAATATTGCTTCCGTTACTCCTTGTGAGGGGACCACAAGGCAGCAGTCTTCTATAGGTTTTGAGCACAGGGAGATGAGGGGATAGCCATCTTGCTCAAACTATAGTTGGCATCTTTAAAAGGATACCAAGTTCACATACAGGTAATTCTCGAGTTACGAATGAAATAGAGCCTGCCAATTACATTTGTAATCCGAGGATTTGCGATCCCTCCCTGTTTTACCCAATGCATTTGCTAATTGAATGTGCAGGATGATAAGTGCAAATAAGGTTTCTCAGGGTAGGGAAGATCAGGGGAGGCCTAGTGCTTCCGACCACCCAAGGCCTCCCCCGAACCATTGAAATATCTGTTCCCCCACCCCATCCTGCCCCACCATGTCTCCACAGGCACTGGGCCTGTGTAGATTCACTTACCTTTCAAAAATCTTGATGACCAAAGCAAGCTGTCTCTTTTCCAGCTTCTCTGCCATGGTTTTTTTTTCCTCCTGCTCCTGGAACTCCAAAAGTGGAGCGATGAGAACAGAGCAGGACAAGTGCGCCCTGCTCAGCTTGGCTGAGTCACCAAGGCTGCCTGCACAGGACACCCGATCTGCTTTTGGAGTGCCGGGCAGCCTCCGTTGAGTCTGAAAGAGCGTGAGATCGTGTCCCCAAAGACTTCTGTTTTCCATGCCAAAAGGTTTTGCAAAGGTTTGGAGGGCTTTGGGGCAGCGATCTCGTGCTGCTTCAGGCCTCTGTCCTTTTGCAAAACTTTTTGGAAGGCAGAAGAGAGGCCTGAAGCACTGCAAGATTGCTCGCCCAAAGGCTTCTGTTCTCCGCAGCAAAAGGGGATGGGGCAGTGCAAGGGGGATGGGGCAGTGATCTCATGCCCTTTCAGGCCTCCCGCCCTTTGCAAAAGCTTTTGGTGTGGAGAACAAAAGCCTTTGGGGATACGATCTCACACTCCTTCAGACTCACTGAGGCTGCCCAGCGCTCCAAAATCAGACCGGGTGTCCTGTGCAGGGAGCCTCGGTGAGTCAGCCAAGCTGAGCAGGGTGTTCTGGTCCCGCTGTTCTTCTGCTCTCACTGCTCTGCTTTTGGAGTGCAAGAGGCAGAAAAAGAAACTATGCTGCTGTGCAAACCCCGCAGCAGAGAGGCTGGAGAGGAGACAACTCACTTGAGGTGAGAGGAGGAGCGGTCAGCCTGTTTTGGAACTCTGGATCTTCGAAAGGTAAGTTAGCCTTTTGGATGGGGAGGAGCTGGTGGGTTAGCATAGCAGGGCCAGTACCTGTTAGGTCCCTGTGGGTGGGTGGGGGGAATAGGCAGGGGAAATGTTGCAGTTTCTCTGCAGTCGGTCATAAGGGTGAACTACTACCATGGTGCTGCAACATTCATAACTTCGGGACTGTGTTGTAAGTACTTGGGGTCGTAACTTTGAACAGTCGCTAAGTGAACTGTCATAATGTGAGGACTACCTGGACTTCCTTTTCTAATCACATTCAGAAATTGCTTGTTAGCTACTTTTCAGCTATTAGAAATTTTGAATTGACAAGTCTGAAAAATTCTGTTTCTAATCCTTACGTAAAGCAAATTTTAACTACAAGATTAAGAAAAGCAGGATAAAAATCTAACGAATAAATAAAATAAACTTTTACAAAATTGTTAACAAATGGTTCACTTAGCAACAGAAATTTTGGCCTCAATTGTGGCTGTAAGCTGAGGACTACTGTAACGTGTACATGAAATCATGAGTCAATTCAAGGGAGGCATTTTTTATAGTACAACTCAATCTTAAAATATTTTGAAAGAAGTGTAACTTCATTTCCCCCCCCCCATTTGAATCCCAGCTACCTAACTCATATATTATAAAATTCAAGTAAATGGTGACAGCAGAAGGCAATCTTTGAAATAGCAAAGACCCAAGCCCTTTGACACAACCCCCCTCTCTCTCCCTCACACACACACAAACTCACTAAACACAATGCATAACCCCAAGGTGGACCTCTATATACTGAAACTGGGGCAGCCCCAGTGGTGAAATGCTGCCAGTTCGGGCAGGCCAGTCGGTCGTTCCAGAGCTGATGGAGCTGGCGGCGATTGTGGCGCGGGGCTTCTCCCGCCTGCTTCCCCCGCCCGCCTGGACGCCGCCATTTGGGTTATTTAGCCCTCTGCGCATGCGCAAAGCATTCTGCGCATGCACAAAGCGTACAACTCAAACAGTGGCATCCAGGCGGGCGGGGGAAGCGGGCGGGAGAAGTCCCGCGCTGCGACCGCCGCCAGCTCCATTGGCTCTGCAACGACTGACCGGCCCTCCCGAACCAGCAGCATTTCACCCCTGGGCAGCCCCCTTACACTACCACGTCCTACTTGCAAAGAGAAGTGAACTTCCATTTTAAAAATAATTCTTTCCTTACACTGAGTTGCTTCTGCTGCGCTCGTACTTGTTCCAAGGACTTTGCAGTCTTGTCATTCAAGGCACAGAGTTCTGTTAACCTCTTCTTCAGCTGTAACTGTAAGAGAGCAAAAAAAAGCTTCTTTAGATTAAAAACAACATTCGGAACCCAACATACAGGATACTAAGAAAACAAAACCACTCTGATAAGAGATAACAATTTTACTTCAGGATTCTGATTAAAAGGGACACATCTGCAGTCACATCTTCGAAAAATGATTTTTTTTTAAAAAAAATGGGTTTTTAATGTTGTGCAGAATGGAAAAAAATGGTGGACCAAAGATGGAGCGGACAACTATGTAGATAAATATAACTTCAATCTGGCCAAAGCCGGTACACAAAAAACAGAATGAAATAAAGTAACAACTCAACACCAATGGTGTAAACATTATTGTAAAAGTCTTTTTTTTAATGTAAAAGAAGCTGTTATCAATCCAGCTTCAGACTTTTAGGGATGTTAGCTTCTAAAACCCATCACTTAGCAACACATGACAGAAGCTACCTTATTTAAAGGATGGTAGTTGACATAAAATTCAGGGACTTGGAGCATGTAGAAACAAGGGAAAGATCTTTTGGCTGTTGACGAAGAGTTGAGCAACGCAGAATAACAGATGTCATATATAGCATATGTGAGAACATATATGGCAGTGGTTTTTAAAGTTTAACCCAATTACCTTTTTTTGTAATCTTGGATGTCAACCCTCCCTCCCCCTAAATCCAAACCCCCATTATTTTACACAAGAATCAATTTTATATTATGGTTATCAGGAGGATCAGCCCGGTGTTTGGATTGGAGTTGGCATTTTTACCCACCTACAGAGTCCTTCCCAAGGACCTGGGATAGGCAGATAGTGTTAAAGGTATCATTATTATTTATTGCAGCAACAACAAAAGCCCCATACTGGATCCTTGACTTATCAGTAAGCAATCACAAATTGCTCCATTACCTTGGTAATTGCCCAAATTGCCCTTGGTGTGCCCAAATTACCCTCTTGGAAATCATTACTACCAGTTTAAGAACCACATGGAGCAAATTCTAATATAGACCTGCTGAAAGTAGAATAGAATAGATTTACAGGCCTGTCAAACTGACAGCCCACAGGCTGGATACGTCACGCATAGGCCATGCCCATCCCAGCTCTGCAAAAGCAAAAAACGTCATGATACTTCACGATCCGGCCCGTGATGTGATCGAGTTTGACACCCGTGGAATAGAATAGTAGAATAGGCTGAACCCGATTGGAAGGAAGAAATAAGTAACAGGATGCGATTGGCCAATTGCTATCTGGCACGTTCCACTTGTTTGCTAAATGGTCCTGGGATCAGGCTAATCTAATTTTGGTATCCTATATCTAAAAGCCATTCCCTAATCCTTTTGGTTATGTTGGGTGAGTGAAGAGACTTGAGACAGGCTTCAGACAACAACTCTTTATTCAACCATATACAAGATCCAGCAGAGAGCCAGTCTGACAGCTAGCCCTTTTATGGGGAGCTGTCAGATGGCTCAGCCAATCAGCAGTCTCCATTTTCCCGCCTGAACAGAGGACCTGGTTGTAACCAGGCAGTCTGGATATCTAACACTTTTCATAAACTGAGGACATTTCAAGGGATGTAAAACTAGCTACCACACATGATAAACATTTATGTGTAACTGCCTGAGGCCATAAAAACTAATATTAGATTAAAGGAATCTGAGGAAAGCCATTAAATATTAGCTACCGTGTTTGTGCCTCAATCTCCAACCTAAAGACAGGGAGGACTGTACTGGATGTACAGAGGTAGGTACCTGAACCAACTTTCTTATAAATTTAGTTTGCACTAGTTGCAATGGCTTATATTTGCACAAGTGTGGTGAGTCTTAGAGCAAAGATCCGAGGTGGCGCAGCAGTTAGAGTGCAGGCTACTTTAGCTGACTGTGATCAGCAGTTCAGCTGTTCAAATCTCACCTGCTCAAGATTGACTCAGCCTTCCATCCTTCCGAGGTAGGTAAAATGAGGACCCAGATTGTTGGGGGCAATATAAATATACATTGCTTAATGGTGTAAACCACTTAGAGAGTGCTTGCGCTTTGAGGCGGTATATAAGTCTCACAAACAAACAAACAAATAAACAAATAAATAAATAAATAAATAAATAAATAAATAAATAAATAAATAAATAAATAAATAAATAAGCAAGCTAGTGATCTGGCTGCAAATAATTTCAAGACTGCAGAAATGCATTGTCCGCCTTTAAAACCTATGAAAGCATTTCTTTGGACCCGTGAAATTATAAAAGCCAATACGTTTTTTAAAAATCCCATATCCTGGAATACTTGGATATCATCTCCTACCCATTTATTATATGTACATCCCAAGTTTGAAGTGCTTTTTCTTCTCTTTTGTGTGGCAAAGATCATTATTTTGATTTTCTGAAAACTGATTACTAGGTGGGTGATGGGTGAATCATCAAAATGCAGCAAAAGTTTGACATTCATAGTGGATCTTTGGGAAGAATGGAAATTTGGGTCAGTGAGCTTTTTTACAAGCTAGTTCAACTAAAGCTTGACTAGTAAAGGTGCTTGTATGCACCTTTATGTCTGACACTCTTTGTCAGAGTGCGCACAGTGTGACTATTTTGAGACAACCCAGGAGCAAAATACAGTAAACAGAGGTTTATCTTTCAAACAGTGGTTTATCTATAAGGAATATATACATACACATACTAGGCAAAGTCAGGCAATCAATCATTAACTACAGCACGGAAGCATGCCCTCACAGGGCCTCTCTTAAAGTGATAACCCTGCTGACTCATTCTCATTGCATCATCATTTCAGTATTACAGCCTTACAGCAACTGTTCAGCTATTAAATCATTACCTTAACACTCTTGTGTACAGATATTTGCCTGAAACTGAACTTTGTGAATTATATCTTATTCTAAGTCAAGAGTCCGAGTTTTTCCACCTGAGTTTTTCCCAACAGAGAATTCTCAAAATGGAATTAAATGCCTATTTTAAATCAACAAAAGCAGCCTATGGGTAAAATTCTAGACTTATTACTATACATTGTATCTCAACCAAAGGACTAACATATAATTTGGCACAGGGCCCCAATCTAAGGCCTGTATATTCCAGGCACAAAATAGTTATTTTCCCCATCCATTCTTAAAACTTCAATTCTAAGGCCAGAGCATAAAGCTTGCTAACTATGCTCAGTAGACTTATTAATTCATTTATTTCAATGTATTAGATCCGCTGGACTCCAAACTAATTAGACAATAGTACTATAGAATCAAGTCTTCCCCGCTTAAAAATGGAAACAATTACATCTATGGCTCAACCTAGCATTATGTTTCAATTTTGTAGATAAAAGTGGAAGCTGAAACAGGACCCCACTAGTCAATGCTGAACTTCAACATTTCTGGCAGAATGTGACCACTGTCAAAAGCCCTAATCTTACATCAAAAGTGACAAATTTACTCACTTTGCCATGCAAAGATCTGGTTTGGTAGGTGGGCTGAACTCTCATTTATGTACCCGATATTACAGGCCGTCCTCAACTAACCATGGTGGAACAGTGGTTAGAGTGCAGATGGGTAAAATGAGGAGCCAGATTGTTGGGGGCAACATGCTGACTCTGTAAACCGCTTAGAGAGGGCTGTAAAGCACTGTAAACTGGTATATAAGTCTATTGCTAAAATTATTTGTTTAGTGACTGAAGTTACAATGGCACTGAAAAAAATGACTTATGAGTCACCGATCAGATTGCAGGCGAATGTCAACCAGCATGAATTTATGACGGTTGAAGCTTCCTAGGGTCACCTGATTGCCATTTGTGACCTTCCACGCTGGCTTCCGACATGCCATGTCAATGCAGGAAGTCAGATTCACTTAACAACTGCACTGAAGATCGTAAAATAAGGCACAACTCATTAACAACCCCCTTGCTTAGCAACAGAAATTCTCCCCCAGTCAAGGATTACCTGTATATGCTAGAATAAAGATGATGTTTTGGTTTTGTCTTCTGGAGACAAGATTCCCCCATCTTATATAGGCCCTTTTTTATTTTCCACTGAGATTTATACCCTCTTAAACTCTAATTATCCGAGATATGGATGTTTGCAGACCATCTTTGTGGTACTGCTTATACCAGGGGTCGGCGGCTCCTCATGCAGCTCTTTGGGCCCCCTGCTGTGGCTCCCTGTCCCATCAGTGGCTGGCCTCCCTCACCTGGCCTGAGAAGGTAAGGGCGATGGTAGGAATGGAGAAGCGGATGGGGCGCTGGTTGAGGAACATAGCCACCCCCAGCAGAGGCTTCCCTTCGGAAGAGCCAACTCAAAGAGCCATTTGGACCAGTTTCCCAGAGAAAACAAAACACCCGGAGTCACAAAACCTGGGTGGGCGTGGCCAACTTGATGTCACTCCCGAGTCACATGATGCCCCCAGCTACACCTACCCAGGTTTTGTGGCTCTGTTTTCTTGTCTATGAGAAAAAGGTATCTCTCTCTCTTTCTCTCTCTCCATCTCTCTCCCTCTCATCTTTCTTTCCTTTTCCCCCCTCTCTCCCTTCCTCCCCACCCATCTCCCTTTCCCTCTCCCTCCCTCATCTCTCTTTCTCCCATCTCTCTTTCTCCCATTTCTCTTTCTCCCTCTCCCTCCCCTTCTCTCTGTGTGTGCTGAGGAATGATCGTCACCCCCAGCTGAGGCTTCTCTTCGGGTGACCCTCCTCCCCCTCTTGCGACTCCCTGGCTGGCAGTGCCACGTGTCTGGCCTCCTCAAGCACCAAAGTGCAGAAAAGGTGCATGCAGAGGGCAGGCGGCTGCTCGCTTAAGGAAGGTCTTTGGACTGACTTCTCTCCTCCCCTAAGGATCCGGCCACACCCAAAGTGGCAGGAAGTGAAGGCAGCCTTACGTGGCGTGAAGGCACCTACAGGGCCGCTTCTCTCCTGTCCTAAGGATCCAGCCATCGCCTTGCCATGCCCCCCCACTCCGCATGACAGGAGGGGGAGGAGGGTCGCCAGAGGGGGGCGGGATGGGATAAGGCAATGGTCAGATCCTTAGGGCAGGAGAGAAGCCGCATCCAAAGACCCTCCTTAAGTGAGCAGCCGCCCGCGTCTTTGCTGCACTTTGGCGCTCGCTTGAGGGTCTCCCCCCCCGCATGCGCACCCTCCTGGCCCTGCCACAGCCAGCCAGGGAGTTGCAAGAGGGGGAGGAGGGTCACCTGAAGGGAAGCCTCTACTGGGGGTGGCTATGTTCATCAACCAGCGACCCCGGCCGCTTCTCCATACCTTCTCCGGCCAGGTGAGGGAGGGGAGGGCGAGGCCAGCCAGTGATGGGACAGGGAGCCACAGCAGGGGTCCCAAAGAGCCGCATGTGGCTCCGGAGTCGCGGGTTGCCAACGCCTGGTATAGGGTCTTCTGCATGAGCAGGGGGTTGGACTAGAAGACCTCTAAGGACCCTTCCGCCTCCCAAGGTCCCTTCCAACTCTGTTATTCTGTTATCTTTATAAATTCAAGAAACACTTAGCCATAGAAGCTGCAGCAAAAGCATTTGCTCTCAACTTATACAAAAGAGAGCACAAAATTGCTTCTCAGGCTGACATACACATATTAGACAGAAACACAGTCACTTTCTTCCCCTGTACATATTGATCTATATTTCATAACTGGCTGAAAGGGTTAAAGGCTAAGTTTTCTATACAGAGATGGAGTTTTTGTCACATTCATCTTTTCTATAAGATTCCTACAGCTGAGCAAAAAAACACAAACCTCCTCTACACCCAGGTTTTCTTTTCCAAACTTAAAAAGAGTTTTTACATTAACTTTGAAACATTCTGTATTGATTTAAAGTCACCGAACACCGTGGGACCGATAAACAAATAAATATGCAAAAAAGGGCTAAACAAGTCTCACAACAAAATACAAGCATTAACAACTTCCATGAAATCTAACGCATCTAAGATTTGCATTGGAAAAAAGATAATGCCCAGAACAGAACTCAGACTTGCTACAACAGACTAAAATAGCTTATACTGATAATAATTTAAAAGTCAGAAAAGTTTCCTAAAATAGGGAATCAGCTTCCAGTTATAACAGGTTTTGTACAACCTGATTATAGAAAATACTTTAAAGGTATCACAAAAGTAATGAAATTTAAATGATTGTATATTTTGTGTGGTTTTATTTATTTACTTTTGCAATGGATAGGTAGGAAAACCAAAGGGAGCCAGAGTAACTTAGCGGATGTGGTTGTCTTTGCATTTGGTGCTCTCTTCTAAACCGCTGTAAAATACACAGATTCTGTCCTCCATGGCAAACTAAGCCTATGTGTTATTATCCTGTTGACATTTGCCAGCTGTGGAGGAAGGCTCTTTCTGCCTCAAGCAGCCAATGCAGGTTTCAGCAAGCCTTCTTACCCTGGTCTCTTGGGTGTACATCCTTGCTACCAATGGCTACTAGGTACATGGTTAAATGCAAGGTAGCTCTCCATATATCTCTGCCACATCTATATACAGAACACATTTGAACACATATCGTAACCAGTTTTACTGAACAGTATTGGTTGAGTGGACATATAACGCACAAGACCAAATAAACCATCTTTGGCTTTGGAGAGCGGTTCTCAACCTGTGGGTCGCGACTCCTTTGGGGGTCAAACGACCCTTTCACAGGGGTCGCCAAAGACCATCGTCGAGACACTGCTCCTCTATCCATCTCCAGGCAGGTCTACCCACATGCAAATATACTGCTGAAAAAAAAATCTGTACCATGGGAACTTCTGAGCATGTGCAGAAGCCGAATTTCCTGCACTGCGCATGCGTCGCCATCTTATTTTTGGCTTTTTTTTGCAATTTTTTTTAAAAAAATCAGCACTGTGCATGCGCACGCGCGTAAAGTGCATGCGTGCCCACGAGGTGCGGCCACGCAGTGCAGGAGGAAGCGAACCGGCAGCGAGGTAAGTTAGAACCCACCCCTGAGTTTCCTAATAATGTTATTATTTTATGGTTGGGGGTCACCACAACACGAGGAACTGTATTAAAGGGTCGAGGCATTAGGAAGGTTGAAAAACACTGGCTTTGGATAACTTGCAAGAGCCAGTCTGGTGTAGTAGTTAAGGCATCAGGCTAAAAACCAGGAGGTGGTGAGTTCCAGTCTCCCCTTAGGCCAGGGGTCAGCAACCCTCGCCCTGTCGCCAGTCGGCTCCACAATTGATAGGGCTTTTGGTTAGGACAGGTAGAGGAAAAAGGATGCCGCGCTAGGAGACTCTATGGTGGGGGAACTGGACTTCTGGTCAGCAGAGGAAAAAGGATGCCGTGCTAGGAGGAAACTCTATGGTAGGGGAACCGGACTTCCGGTTGGCTCCAGAATTGAATGGGGGGCTTCCGGTTAGGACCTTTGTGGCTCTTTGAGTGTTTAAGGTTGCCTATTTCTCACAAATGAAGGAAAATTTACGTGTTACAGGATAATGCTGCAGGATCCAATCCAAGTTGGTGTCAGAGACCAGAGGTTTGGTCTTCCAAGCTTTCTGACTTGCATTGGATCCCATCTTTGGGGAGCTTCTCTGAAGACATTCTGGTAGAGAGACATTCCCTGAGGATAGGCTCCAGCAGGAGTCCGAAAGCTCAGAAGATTAAACCGCTGGTCCCAGTGACCGATCCAAATTGGATCCTGCAAAATTAATAGGGGTGGCGCCTTGGGCCAGACAGGGACAGCGAAAGGGTCAGATGTGGCCCATTGGCCACAGAATGCCCAGGTCTGCTTTAGTTTTATACCCCAACTTTTTCTTCAAGACACACACAGCACTCCCTTCTCCATTTTTCTCCCCCAGTAACCACCCTGTGGGGTAGGTGTTACTGAGAACAAATCAGTAGCTCAAAGTCATGCTAGAAGCTTTCAGGGCTGAGATCAAAGTCCCAAAGGTGTTTTTTCAAAAGGTAACTGAACTGAACAGTTACCTTTTGAAAAAGCACCTTTGGGACAACCATGACCTGGATAACCAGAATCTCCACTGTGCCCCTCTGTCTCCCCATGCCTAGCACAACAACGTAGCCACCATCATCCATTCCTTTCTCACCTTCTTTGCTTCCTTGGCCTCTTTTAGTGGGGTAGTGGAGCAAGTCTTGTGAGAAAGCAGGCAAAAACAGCAGATGGAGACTCCATGGTCCTGGCAGAAGAACTCCAGGAGCTTGCTATGGGCCCGACACTTTATCTCCTGAAGTTCCTTCACGGGCGGAACCAACTGGTGGCTCTTAAACGCTGGGCTGTCCAGGTGGGGCCCCAGGTGTTCCTGGCAGAAGGAGGCCATGCAGGTGAGGCAGGTCTTGGCCGCCTCGACCACCAGGCAGTTGTCGCAGGCCACTGGCGAGGGAGACCTCGGCTTGGCCGGGCTGCTATCCGCCTTCTCCTCGCATGTCCCTTTCGAGAGGCCATCTTGGCTGATCTGGAATTGCTCCACCACCTTGCAGAGCACCGTGTTTTTCTTCAGCTCAGGACGGGTTTCGAAAGAGGTTCTGCACTGGGGGCAGCTGAATTTTTCCTCGACATCTATCCAGGTCAACTCCAGGCAAAACTGGCAAAAATTGTGACCGCAGGGCGTAGTGACTGGCGTCTGAAAAAGGCACAGGCAGATGGAGCAAGTCAGCTCCTCTTCCAGCCCGGACATAGAGAGCGCGTCGACCAAGCTAGCCATGACTGCGGCGCCGGAGCGAAGTCACCGCTTTATATATATACACCAGCGGGAAAGGAAAGGAAAGGAAACCGAAACTTTCTGGACGGGCGTTTAGTCAATTTCCTAGAAATCACGTGGGCCGGCGGGCGGGGACGCTAGTGCAAATCGCATGGAGCCGCCGGATAAGCCTTTATGGAGAGGAAAGGAGATTCTCGCAATTTCCCGAATGTGACTTAATCACATCATCAAGGGTGTGTTTGTGTGTGTGTGTGTGTGTGTGTGTGTGTGTGTGTGTTTGCTTGCTGGTTTTGTTTCCCGATCCTCGTCCTTACTTAGTGATCCCGTCCCCTCTGCTTACTGTATGCCTAGAAGCAAGCCGTACTGCACAGTACCGCTGACTTTGCTACCCCCCCTCCAGCCCCCAGGAAAGAGCCTCGTCCTTTTTTAAAATTAAGCAAGCCATATAGAGCGAGTTGGCTTCTTTCCGACGGCGTTGGCTCGAAATCGGTGGCGGCCGTCCCCTCCCCCCCCCCGAAGTGCGTAGAAAGGGCACCCGGCCCTCGATGGGGGATGTTTTTGAACGAATCGCCCCCTTCAGCCAATGAGGAAGTTGTTATGGCTCCCCTTCCCCCAACATAACCTCACAATCACAACATAGGAAATAATTCTTCAATTTATGCAAACACTTTTTTTGTTTTCTTTAAAATTGTCATCAGGACATATCGATGCAGATAATTTATTTCCAGTCTTTTTCCCATATCTCAGCTGTGTAAAAAATTTTGGTGCCACCCGTCACTTTATTCCCAAACTTCGTGATACGTGTATTTCTTTCATTATTATCTTATTTATTCGAGACACTTAAATGTAATGACCACTGAAAACAAAATTCAATTGCAAGAAAGTGAAATGCCCAAAAAGAAAAACAGTTAACATTTAATGATTGAATTACAAGTGAAATTTAAGAGGCAAAAAGAAATATAAAGGGCATAAGAAAAAACCCCAATGCAGGAACTAAGGATTTCAAGACGAAAACTCTGAAACTAAAATAAGACTAGAAGAAAGTATATATTCATGCACACTGTAAAAAGGATTAAAAAGACACAAAGACAATTTTTACAGAATGAAAGCAACAAAAATCAGAGTGACAAATTTAATGCCTAAAACTGAAGAAAAATATATACTGTATCTACACAAAAAGTTTACACGAAGAGCACAACAAAAAAATTGAAAGCAAAAAACAGAGAAATCAAAATATAATATCGAACTGAAGTGCAAACTAAAAAAAGTACAATACAAAGAGACACACAAAATATTTTACAGAGCACAACAAAAATTTGAAAACGAAGCTGCAAACTCAAACTGGAACGTGAAATCCAATGCAAGCAAATACAATGATAAAAGGTCAGACAGTTATTAACGAAAAAATGTATGTACACAAAAAGCAAAAAAAGAACATCAATAGCTGCCTTGTGCTTGGTGAGCTGATGCCAATTTCTTGATGTCTGGAACCATTTTTGTTAATCGCATTCTTAAATCACCGTGCTCAGAGATCTTCAACATGTTCCTTGACTTAGAAAGGATCTGTTGGACGGCGCTGAAGCCCCTCTCTACTAAGTAAGTGGAAGGAAAGGCTAAAAGAAGCAACGTAACTTCTTCCCAAAATATTGGGTAAGTGTTCCTCATTTTCACCCCAAAAGCTTCGTAGCTGTAACTCTGAAAATGTGGCTGGGCTTCACAGTCATATTTCAGATCTGTCAGTGGCTCTTGCAGTTTGGAATGAAGTTGTGCAAAGTCTGCCTTGAAAGGATTTAGCACCCAAGTGGGCACTTCCAGATTTATCAGATCATAGAATCTGGTTTCCATATCTTCTTTTAGTTGCTTCAAGTGGCAGCAAAAAAACGTCCAAATCTTCTGCTTGGAGTTCACGTTCATTACCAAGGCTTGGGAACTGATACAGCTCCTGGCGACTCATATTGCTTGCAAGGAGGTCCAATTTGGAAATAAATGAGCAGATTACTCCCTTGGCCTTAAGAAAATTGATTTTATCTCCTTGCAGCTTAACGTTCACTTCATTCAGCTTGTCAAAAACATCAGCGAGATAAGCTACATCCAGACGTCGAAGTTTAAGAGAACTGCTTAGGCTTGGGTCAATGGATTCAAGAAATTTGACAACTGTGTCAAAAAGTTCATGGAATCGCCACAAACACTTTCCTTTTGAAAGCCACCTTACTTCGGTGTGCAAAAGGAGACATTCAAACTCCTCGTCATTTTCTTCACAAAGCTTGTGAAAAAGTTGGTTGTTCAAGGCATTCGACTTAATTTTATTCACAGCATTAATAACATAATGTAGAGACTTGTGCAAACGGCCACTCAAATTTTTTGAGACAAGTTGCTGTCTGAACAACGCAATGGACAGTCATAACTCCAGGTACAACCGATTTTAAATGAGCTTGAAATCCGCGATATCGTCCAACCATGGATGCTACTCCATGCCACGACGTTTGTCAAAGGGATGTTTTTCTCATTAAAAAACTCTTCAACCTTTTTAAATATCGAAGAACCTTTTGTGTCGGTGGCTAAAATTCAAACAAATAACAGTTCTTCACCGATCTCTTCATTTCCGTTGATGAAATGGACATAAGCCAATAACAAGGCTTCATTTTCACGAATCGTTAACTCGTAAATCTGCATCACGAATTCTGTATTTTTCAAGGTGTCAATAAGCCTTTCTTCCACATCAGCAGCCATTTCATCAATTCTTTTTGATACAGTGTCATTGCTCAAAGGAATCGATTGCGTGATAGTGCTTGCGCTGGGCCCCAACATGGTAGCAACAATCTGTTTCACTGCTGATAAAATCCGCATTTCTCCGATAGTGTGAGGATTGCCACATTTTGCTATCAACCAAGATACTTCATAGGAACAAATGAGCCCCTTGTCGGCGTTGAGTGATAATTTTCCATATAACTTCCCAACAGTGCTGCGATCCTCAAACTTGGCCTTTAAGAATTGGAAAAACGATGCCGGTTTTATGCGAATGAATTCTTACCAAATGGTCTTTCAGTTGGGAAGGCTTCATTGCTTCATTTGAAAATGTTTTCTCATAAAGAGGACAAAACGGAAGCTGTACGTTGGAAGGAGATGGAATGAATCCCAATTTTAGGTATTCCTTCGAATATTGGCGACACTTCCTCTTCTCGACTATGTTGAGAGGCCTTCGAAATGAAAGGCACTACCTGCAAATTAAATTTGCGACTGCACTGGAACACTATAAAAACACACGTGGACGTCGATAAACCTAGTTTTAACAGTTACGTTGACATTACAGCTGACGTCACAGGGGACAGCCACTCAGCATGCGATGTTTTGAAAGAAGTGCTCCCCCCTCCATAACTGCCCATTCTGGCCAATGGCGCGCCACTGTATGGGTAGAGGCTGCTGTGCAACGCGCATGAAGATAAGCGATGCATATTCACATGTGTACAGCATTCTGTACTGAAGCTAGATGGAGGAACATTTGAAAACACAATTCAATCCACTAATAGCGAGCAATCTGATGTTTTTGTACAACAGATATACAGCGATTCACTGTACGGAAAAGTCTCAAAAGGGGGGGGGCAATATCACCCAGGTTAAGAACCACTGTTTTATCAGAAGAAAACCTTGTTGAATGCAATGGGGCGTTGTCATCCCTGGGATGGCGGAAACGGCCCCAATAAAAGTGCCAAATACCTCTTTGAGGCGTGAGTGGTAAGACGCATGAAATGCCTCAATCGTTTGTATAAAAGGCAAATCCGGAAGATTAAACTCGTCCATACCAGGAAACAAGGACTATTTTATTTTCCTATGGGTTGAGGACGTTACATATTTTCTTAAGTGCACGCCGGGTGTGCAAGAGGCAGAAGAGAGGTTCCGTAATGGATCATCGCATGGGATAAACAATACCGCTTAGAGCCAATTATTTCCTGGTCAAGTCAATCAGCCAACACATTGAGCTTATAATAATCAGGGTGGCCCGATCCCTGCCTGTTAGGTAGTAGATGTAGAATGAGAATTGTAAAAAAGCCAACAGATGATGATAAACGTGATGGCTATTTATTATTTCCCAAACTGGAGAAAAGAAACCTATTTATACTAATTCTTGGAAACCTGTAAGGAAAACAGTGTGGCTAATCTGCTCTTCCCTCATTTATGGGCTCTGGGGCATACGTGGAAGCAGGATGCTGATTAGGCTTAACTTTGACCTGATATTCTATTCTAGGTCACATTGTGTGTAGGAACCTGCAACTAACTCCAAAAGAAAAGATGCTGCATGTGCAAAATCGATATGATCTCTCTCTCTCTCTCTCTCTCTCTCTCGCTCGCTCGCTCGCTCTCGCTCTCGCTCTCTCTCTCCTGCTTAAACAGTTGCTGTCATCCAGGGGTTGACAAAGCAGTTAAACTAAAGAGATCCAGAATAAGGGAACTTCCTATATACTTATTTTTTCTGCTTCAAGCGTACTTGCTGATGGTAAGAAATCAGCAGCTTTAGCAGACCCCGGGTAAAGCAGATTGTCTGGCTCCCATTCAGTCAGGATGGATTCATTCATTCGTTCGTTCCATGGGATGGAAATGCTATTGGTTACTTGTTTGTATAGTATAGTAGTAATTTGTATAAACATAAGTAAAAAGTAACGATAAAAGAGGACAATTGGACAGTAGGACAGGGACGGTAGGCACGCTGGTGCGCTTATGCACGCCCCTTACAGACCTCTTAGAAACGGGGAGAGGTCGACTGTAGTCAGTCTAAGGTTAAAGTTTTTGGGGTTTGGGGAAGAAACCACAGAGTCAGGTAGTGCATTCCAGGCATTGATCACTCTGTTGCTGAAGTCGTATTTTCTGCAGTCGAGTTTGGAGCGCTTTACATTTAGTTTGAATCTATTACGTGCTCATGTATTGTTACGGTTGAAGCTGAAGTAGTCATTAACAGGAAGGACATTTTGGTATATGATTTTATGAACTACATTTAGATCAGATCGGAGGCGACGTAGTTGTAAATTGTCTAATCCCAGTATTTCAAGTCTGGTGGAATAAGGTATTTTGTTGTGAGTGGAGGAGTGAAGGACTCTTCTTGTGAAATATTTCTGGACTCTCTCGATTGTATTTATGTCTGATATGCAGTGCGGGTTCCAGACAGGTGAGCTGTATTCCAGAATTGGTCTAACAAATGTTTGTATGCTCTGGTTAGTAATGTAATGTTGCCAGAGAAGAAGCTACGCAAGATTAGATTAACAACTCTTAGTGCCTTTTTGGCAATGTTGTTACAATGGGCTCTAGCACTTAGGTCTTTAGATATGAGTACTCCAAGGTCTTTGACAGAGTGAGGGTCATCTACAAGTTCGTTTCCTCCAAGTTTGTATTTTGTATTCTGATTTTTTTTGCCAATGTGTAAGACAGAGCATTTGTTGGTTGAGATTTGAAGTTGCCAGTTGTTTGACCATTCTGCTACATGGTCAAGGTCTTTTTGAAGGGTAGCAACATTGTCGGTGGTGTTAAATAGTTTAACATCATCAGCAAAGAGAACGCTGGGTGATCTCTGGCAGGAGCAGGTTGAGGATAGTGCCTCTATTCTAGCTCTACCTGGCCTCTCAGCACCTTTTGGTATCATCCACTATGGTATCCTTCTGGATCAGCTCCCAGGATTGGAAGTAGGTGGCACAGTATTGTGCTGGTTCTTTTCCTTCCTCAGGTCTGATACTAGTTGTTGTTGATGTGGCCTGCAGAATGCTGCTGGATGCGGGGGAGGTGACAAATGGGGCACACAGATGCCCCAGAAGGCCAAAAAACGGGTGAAAACTGCTTGTTTTTCACCTCCCCCGCCTCCAGAAGATTGATAAAGAGAAATAGAGAGAGATTGATGAAGAGAAATAGAGAAAGGAAGGGAGAGACACAGAGAGAGAGAGAGATTTATCAAGCTCCTTGGGGCTGAGAAGAATTGCTGCCAAACTGAGTTTCCTGAAGTGGACCATTAGACTCCTCAACAACTGAAAAAATGATCTAGTAAAAAGAAAAGTCAACCAAAAGAGCAACATACAAACAAATGCAAATAAAACACCCCCAGGAGCAAAACAAATTAAAGTTTAATTTGTGTGCATTGTTTAATGACTGTTAAATTGGCCACACTTATCTAGTCACATGACCTGGCCACGCCTACCCAGCCGGCTCGGCCCCCCAACAGTCTGAGAGACCGTAAATTGGCCCCGTTTAAAAAGTTTGAGGACCCCTGGACTAGACAGTCACTTATCTGAAATGGTATAGGTTCTCCTGCTTGAGCAGGGGGCTGGACTAGAAGACCTCCAAGGTCCCTTCCATCTCATTCTATTCTGCACGTATTCTGAATGTATGTGAAAGCCTTGACTGACCAAACCTACAATGGATGAGAAATCAATATATCCATGGGCCCTTCTGGTCACTCCAGCACATGATTGTTTCCTTTCCATGTTCACGTTTCTTGCCTTTAATTTATTTGGCTTACTACTTCTTTTCTGTACCCAGGATAACATCCCAAAAGGAAATAATTTGATGTATCTGTACGTATGTATTTAACTGTATCTTTATTTATATTATATATTTATCCCATGCAGCTTTTTAGATATGAAGGGAACAGAAGTTGACAAATTCCTGCAGCAACTTCATAACGATGATATGCTTTCTTCTATTTATGCAGGTAGCAGAGAGGTCACATCACCTTCTACATAAAAATGATCATCTTGATAATCATGTAAACAATGATATAAAATAAGCCGATGTCTTACAGTAGTACTTTAGATCAATGTGGTTTAATATTTTCATCACCCTATAGAAACAAGTAGAAGGTTTTCGCTTTGTTTCATTTAAATATAACGGTAAGTAGATGTGGAAAATGGATTTATTTTCTCCCATCTCTTTTCTTCCTGCCTAATCTACATACTAACTAATCCATGGGAATATAATACAGTGTGAACTGGCATCTATATCTTACTGCCTTCCAGAATCTCTGCTTCATCCGATTCAGATTTTTAAAAGAGGCAAGCATTTTGAAAAGCAATCACTGATATAGTTTGAATAATGCAACTGGGGCCCCTATTAGTCCATAGGCATTTCCTCCCCAAAATACCCACCCATATAGGGATTTTGGAATCATGTTGGAATTGTGAATCCCTACGATGGACAGTCTGTAAATGTAATCAACAAATGAATAAATTTCAGTTTGTGAATCCTACTCAGCCAATTAGAACGGTGAAAAAAGGAATTATTTTCACTGTTAACTGTGCAAACAGCTCTTTTTTATTTTAATGGCGGTTCCTCCTTTTCACAGCCTTTGGGGTGGAGTTATTCATAGAATTGCCTATATTTTATGTAAATGGATGGTTTACACTGTAAAAGAATATAGACAAATGTGTCTCCCACACAAAGTCCAATAAGGAGCCTCAATAAATCCATTGTTTAAAATGAACAGCATCTGAGAGAAATCTGGGAAGCAAGCTCCTGCAGGCCCATGACAAAGCCTGGTTAAAGGGGAATGATGAGAGCCCTCAAGAGACACCAGTTAATTGACTTTTAAAATATTCTTTTTCACAATTCTACTTGGCTGAGGAGTCACAAATTGCTGCCTTGAACCTTTTAATTGGACTGCCAACAAAAGTGTAAGTGACACGGACAGTGAATGGGAGCCAGGCAGTGACCAGATGCTGACATCACGATTCTTTGAGAAGGAACAGCTACTCCAGTGAACCCAGAACAGAGGTGGGTTCCTCTCTGTTCGTACCGGTTCGCCTGAACCAGTAGCAATCTGCTGGTGATGTCATGATGATGTCATGGAACTGGTTTGGCCGGTGACGGTCCTTGGACGCTGCCATCTTTTTTTTGGAAAAAAAATGGGAATTTTTTTCCGGTTTTTCTTCTGCGCATGCGTCACCATCTTGTTTTTGGCTTTTGGGGTGTGTGATTTTTTTTATTTTTTGGCACTGTGCATGCCCGCACCCACGAGGCGCGGAAGGAAGCAAACCGGCAGCGAGGTAAGTTAGAACCCACCCCTGACCCAGAAGGGAAGTGAAGAGATGGGGGTGGTTAAAAAGAAAATGGCAGAGAAACCGGCTTGATCAGGGGTGTCAAACACAAGGCCCACAGGCCAGATCCAGCCTGCGATGTGGCCAGATCAGGCCAGCATGGCTTTGGCCCGGTCTACCCAATGCGAAGAAGAAACATCGGGCCAGCAGTGTGCAGAGTGGCGTCAAGCTGGCTACGCCCACCCAGTTGGCCACATCCAGTGACTGGTGTCAAGCTGGCCACACCCACCCAATTGGCCACACCCACCATTAGCCCCCCCTCCCTATGAGGTCAACCACACCCCTGATTCGGCCCTCAATGAAATTCAGTTTGACACCTCTGGGAGAGATGATTTTGAAAGACAAAGATGGTTCCCAAATAGGCAGCAAAGATTGGGAATCTGTTTTTGAAGGGTTTAAACGTCTTTAAACAATTCAATGTAGTTTGGCTGGAGATTTTTGCTTCCAAGTAGTGTAAGGTGACCAGATTTTAACATTCGTAAAGTGGGACACCATTGACCAGGGAGGGGGGGTTCTTGATTAAAAATTTTCATAGAACGCATAAATAATATTGTAATATATTTTTTTTAATTTCAACATAAGTACAATTTACAAATATAATACATTTAAAAAATTATGTATAGTATTATTTTATTCTTTGGCATATTTCTCATTTGAGTGATTTTTTTTAGTAGATTGCTGTCGTTGTTTAAAAGGTCATGACATTTTTCACAAGAATTTGTTAAATTATATTTCACCACATAAAATGGCTTTCAAAGTCTCAACACTTAATTGTGATTTTTCTGATATCCAAACTTTATTTACCATAGAAAAAACGCGTTCAGTCGCAGCATTAGTTCCTGGTAAGGACAGCTCGTATTCCACAATTTTTAGTGCATTATTGCATGGAACATGGTTTGTTTCAAAATGATGAAATATTTCTAACCATTTGTTCTCTATTGTGATTTTTGCTGATGCCCAAGATTTAACCTTTTCCTTATCAATATATTTTTTTAATAATGATACCTCATTAAAAAGATCATTTTCAGAAATATTACTATATGGGAAATTTTGAGTAATATGATCGAATGATTTTTGCACATCATTCCAATTAAGTTCTTGTTTTAATGCAACCCAATGAAAATGTTCAATATCATTGTAATGTACCATCCACTCTTCTAAATAATGCGTATCCATTTTTTGTTGCATTTTTAGCATCATTTCTTGAATTGAGGCTAATGTTACCTGATCACCTATCGTTACTGTCTCAGCACTACATTGGCCTAAAGAGGTTGGAGTTGCGGGTGGTACCTTTTTCCCTGTCTTCACAATAGTAGAAGTACTAGACATTTTTACTGAATTCCAAAAATTATTCCAGAGAACCATATAGTTTTGTTATTCTTAATAGATCTTAATCGTATCAAATACTGTATTTAGCAGAACTTTCTTCTTTCTTAATAAACTTTCAGAAGCTATTTTGTTTAAATCACCTGTCAATTACTTAAAAAAAATATAGAAACACTTAAGGAGGGTTAAATACTATTATTAATTAGTCTATTTTATAAATCTATATATTTCAGTACTAAAGATATCTACACTTGTAAATATAAAGAAATAGAGAGGAATAGAAAGAGGAAATCTTATAGTAGTCAGTTCATATAACTATCTATATTGAAAAACGCAATCAAAAAAGAAAGGAAAGAAAAGAAATAAGAAAGGAGGGGAGTAAATTGATTACTTAAATAGTTACACCTTAGTTAGCTACTTAATTGCTTATTTTAAGTCATTCAGTCTTATTCCTAAATAAACTATTGTACAGTTCTTCTTCTTTCTTCTGGTTTCCAAAATGTCTCAAATTTGTTTAGTCACACCTCACTGTCAAGTCCATTCTTCGGATCTGCTCCTTCCTCCTCTCACGAATTTCCTCCTAATTTCCTTTAGCTTCACTTTAAAATTATTGTCTCTTTCAAATCAGTTTGAATTTACATTCAGTTCACTCAGTTAATAATCCCAAAAGTCGCAAATATTTCTTAACACAATTCTTTCCTTCTTTTAAACAGACTCCATTTTTAAATCTTTTCACAGCCAATCCACAATGAATTCCGTAGTTTATTACTTCCTCCACAGATTTCCTCTGCTCAACTCACTTTCTGACAGTTTCTGCCCTGCTGCCACAAATTATTTCCAAGCACACGAAGAGTTTTCCAATTAATCAGGAGTCGGCAGTTTTGTCAGTTTCAAGTTTCAAGTTATTCTGTCACTAACACCACTGCCTCTCCTCTGCTTCTCTGTCCACTCCGATACGCAATTGCTGCTTTCTACACAAGAGGGACGCTCTCGAAGCCTTCTGTGATACACTTGACAAACAGGGCAATCTCTCAAAATAGTTCTTTAGCTGTTGAAAGGTCACTCACATAAATCCATCAACTTCCTTGCTCGTTTCGGCTGTTTCTTCTCTCTTCCCTCTTCAGCACTATCAGTCACATCTCTGGACCAGCCTGGAAGGCTGGTTTCTTCACGATCGGCGTTAGGAGGTTTCTCTAGCTCTGGGGGGGGGGGGGGTCGCATACCACCCACAGATGCTCCGAGCTTTCCCCTTCCTCATCAATCCCTACAGGAGCAGTGGTTGCCTTACGGCTGCCAAATTTTGTGAAAAAGGGGGTTTCGGCTGAGGGATCTCTTTCAGCCACCCCTCTCCAACGCAACCTCAAAACTGGAAGTCTCCAAAAATCGGGACTTTTTTGAAACTCCGCACGACGCGGGACAAATTATTAAAAAGCGGGACTGTCCCGCCAAAAGCGGGACGTCTGGTCACCTTAAAGTAGTGCTTTTGCTTCTGTGGTATACTTGAATCCCACAAAGGTTTATCTGTAAGAAACTATCAGTTTTGGAAGAGTTTCCTCTCAAGTACATTTGCTTGGAATGAAAGCTTTAGCTCCTATATTGCTACGACATATTTATTTTCATGTGCACTTTACTAGTTTCAATTCCTTTCAACTACATAAATATATTTTGGAATGTCTGCTTCATTCGTGGAAACCTTTCTACGCAGATGCAGGAGGTTTGAGTTTAGCACAAACACCACTCCATGATAAACCATGATAAACTTTATTAATGTTAATTTAACAAGTACTGATTCATTAAAAGACCAGGCAATGAGGTTCATCACATTATCTTTTTATAGTTAGGGAGACAACAGGCTGATTCTTAATTAAGCAAGGTAAAGACTTCAGTAGAAATCATAACAGCTTCACTATCTTGAGACTTTGAGGCCACCATTTGTTAATGCAAACTACAAAAGTTTTTTTTTCTTACAGTTCAAAATAAAAACACTAACGGCCTCACAAATCTGTATATGTTACTGTCAAGATAACACACCATAATATAGCAAGCTGAACAACTTTTCTGCAAAGGTCCCATATGGAAAATAAGCGTTTCCCAAAAGTTTTATTATTGCCAAAATTGCTTGTGATACATCTCTTGCATCTCCAAAAAGCTTAGCAGAAAATATTAAGCCACAAGCTACATAACGAGAGTTAATGATGTAATAATACAAATATGACCACTGGAGATACAGAACCAAACAACACACAATTTCAAAGCAAAAGCATGAGATTCGGCTATCTTCTGTTAAAACCAGGGGAAAATAATATGCTTCACTGTGCTTCGATCCTACCCACTGACATTATCCCAAGAGCTGACTTGCCATAAGATAAAACATTATTTGGGGCTGATCTAAAAGAAGCCTGGTTTATACTGTAATATAAGAAACAAAGGCTAAGAATCAACTTTTAGCCAAAGGACAACATTGTGCCAGGATAAATATTTTAAAGAAAAAAAATAAACTATGTAAAGAGATTCTTAAAGAGTCCCAGAGATAGTTCAAGATGATTAGGTGATTCCAATATAATCATTAAGACTTCAATATTACTTAGATATTAATATTAATCACCTACTGTAACCACGACCTAAAGGCATTTAGATACCAGCGAAGACACCACAGTGAATGCTATCCACTCAGAATTTGGATAACAAGAGGCTGGATACACGCTGCCTTAGGATTTGTGGGGTTTTTTAAAAATTACAAACACATGCCTAACTAAGTGATTTGTTAAAAGAATGTTTCATTGATACTTCCTATGGGAGCACACACTCTCAAGAACAACACAAAAGGCAGGAAGCTCATTTTCATGAAGAGAAACATGCAACTATGCAAGACTCTGAGGGACAATCCTAGTACACACACCCTTTCAAGAAATGTGTTACACTGCAGAAGAAACTACAGGTTCTCATGCCAATTTTTTTCATCTTTTTACAGCCATGATCTCAGTATAGACTATCTTCTGTTCTTATTTTTACTTCATACCTTGTATTACTACTTAGCCTTTTATCTCCATGTTACCTTAAGGAATGGATAATGCTCATTTTATTCTTTGCAGTGGTCCATTCCACTTCAGTAACTCCCAGAGCACCCTTTTTCCTAATGCCTCCGCCATTTAACTTTTAAAACATTTCTCAAAATCAAGTAATATGTCATAAAAGACATACTTAGAAAACAAGTGGTGTCCTAGACTAGGTCCTTTACTCGATCATAAACCTACAACTGAATCAGAATGCTACAGTCAGACTGCCCTTTTATCTTAAATTATGTCCTGCAGAAATCTAGATTTGCCAAAACTGCAGTTTATTTACTTCTATCATATGGATGCTTCCTTCCACTTTTTAGCAGAAGTACTTCTAAAAGCTGACAGCTCCATAAGCCACTACATTTGTGTTATGGATTCTTCTAATGCCAATTAGAATACCTCTAATGAATGAGGAAGCTTAGCAAAGTACTCAATGGCTTAGATGTGCAATTCTCATAACCATGTGCCACTTGGTGCCTCCCCTGTCCCAGGATGAAAACTATCAGAAGTCTAAAACTGGGTTTCCTAAACCATTCGCTTCCCATTTCTGTGGATCTTCCCAGTCTACTGTTCACTTTTTAAAAAAGAAAACAGAAGATATACTGAAGTTGAAATGCCAGCTGGGAAGCTTGCAGAAATTAAAGATGGCACCATGAATGGTTTTGCAGACTTAATGGAAGTCCTTTAAATGATCTTCAACCCTTGGTTCCACTGCCAAATGTGATCAAAGGCTATGCTCAGTGAATAGCATGTAGGAAATTAGAGTATTCTAATTACCTCAAGCAGTGGCAAGCGGAACAAAGTCTAAAAGATTAGATACAGATGTTATACCTAACCTTCCACTAGAACATCATTGCGAAGCTAACATCATTGTGAAGCTAACATCATTGTGAAGCTAACATCATTGTGAAGGTACGTAGCCCTTCAAGGAACAGGAACAGGAACCTCATCATCTTAATCAACCTTAATCAAAGAACTATGTTCAACATGGATAGATGGGTTAAGCAGATGATGATCTTTTTAAACCACTTCCTTTTGGCAAGCATGGCCAAGGATATTCATGGCCTAACTTGCCTGAAGAACACTGTTCAAAGCTATTGGACAACTATTGAGGAACATATAATTAAGTACATAGCTTAAGTACATATAATTCTGAAGAACTAAGCTGAGCAAACAGGGATTTATCAGATGGCGCAAAATGGCCTTTCCGGCATATTCAGAGCATCTGAAAAGAGGGTAGGGAGGAAAAGAAATCCATGGAACGGGGTCTTAAAAAGGAGCTCCAGGAATGAAAATACTCTCTTTTTATTATCGCTTTTCCTCCAAGCAGCACTAGCAAAGTACCACTTTCCCTTCTCTCCATGGTGTTTGGTAGAAGAATGAAAAAGACTCGTCGTCTCGCACCACAGCCTTGTTTTCAGTCATCTGAAAAACGAGACCTTTAGAGCTCACTGTTCATACAGCCAAATGTGGTAGCAAATTCTATGCAGGTTGAGAGAACATCCCTGAAAGTTTCACCCCATGGGAAGCGAGGAGTGCTCACCCCAGAGAGAAGCTAATCAAAGCTGTGAACAGTGCAGCCCGTGCAGAAGTTAACAACTGGGTCACTGAAAATGCATGAGTTTTATTTTCTGCATTTCTTATTCTATAGTAGAGCAGGAGACAAAATGAAGGAAGCTTCTGTTCCAAGAAGACCTTTATACACCCATATCCCATCATGGCTTAGACCTCAGAGGTATGAGGAAAGCAGTAAACCTGATAGATTCGGTTCACTAAGAACCCTCTAGGCAAGTTTCCCCAATGAGTTTGCCAAGGACCTCTGTTAGTGGACTGAAATATTGATCAAATAACCCCAGAATTTTCCAAAAAGCAAGCACAGAGCTTAAAATTAAAACATTTTTGTAACTTCACTCAAGAGGAAAACCTGTGGAAAGGCAACATCATAGCGTGTGGGTGCATGTCTTCGTGAGGGCACCAAAGCCATTCTGCACAGCCTGTTATGACTTCAGCTGACAGAGTGAAATGGTGGCTCCATTAGAAAACGCCCAGAATGCAGAATAGACAGCTTCCGCGAATTCTATTTTGAATTTATAGAGCGGGAAGGTTTTTTTCTCGGTAACACCAAAGAAAATAACAAAACCCCCATCATAATTTAGAAGGACACCAATCTTCGTTGCTTTGTTGCTGGGCAGAGATGTGTCTTTACCATTGTGCCAAGCTGAGACCTTATTGTTGACCCATTCAATGCACCAGGAGCTATTATTGCGTCCTAGGCGGCTTTCTGGCCCTCGTCTTGGGATGCTACCATAACAGATGCCGACAGCACAGAAGTTGTAGTTCTCCAAGTCGACTTCCCAGTAATGGATTCCCTTCTTGAAACACTTGAAAGAAAGCACTTGGTAGAAGCTTAAAAAGCGCTGAGGGTGTGGTTTGTAATCCTGTACCGTTTCCGTGACAGACATCTTGGAGTATTTCTCCAGTAATACGATATTCTTATGAGCACTGTGGCGATCCAAAGTAAATTGTGTAGCAACTAGGAATAAATACAATCAGAAGAGAAATCAGAAAACAGCAAGAAACCTGGGAAAGAGTGGTAGTCATGAACATATTGTTGCTAAAGTTTATAAATTGTTATTCAACTTGAATTTGGAGAATGAATATGTAAAGCACTGCATGATTCAGTGGGCAAGGAACTTTGGATATAATGTCATGCTTGAACAGTGGGAGAATATGTGGATGAAAGGTTTAAAATTTACAATAAATTAAAAAATAAATTTTTTATAAGATGATGTATCGTTGGTATTTAACTCCAGATAAGTTGTCAAGAATGTATAAAGGTATTTCAAATGAATGTTGGAAATGTAAGAGTAAAGAAGGGGCCTTTTATCACTTATGGTGGACATGTGAGACAAAGCAAAGAAATCACTGGAGTAGGATTCATATCTTAATACAGAAGATTCTCAAAGTGAATATGAAGATAAAACCAGAAACTTTTGTTTTGGGTTTAATGAAAAAGACTTTGGGGGGGGGAGAGAAATCTGCTATATATCACGAGTGTCAAACTTGCCACCGTCACATGACGTTTCACGTTTTTCCCATTCACGGAGCTGGGGTGGGGGTGGCCTGCGCATGATGCATCTGGCCCGCAGTTCGCCAGTTTGACACCCCTGCTATATATGTTGGCGGCAGCAAGATTATTTTAGGCACAAAAATGGAAGGACACTTTGATTCCCACAATGGATGAATGGCTGCAGAAGTTGATGGAGATAGCACGGATGGTGAAATTGTGATTCCTCTGATTAAAGAAAAGAACACAATTTTGTTTCTATTTGGAAGTTGCTTCTGGACTTTGTGCTTTGAGGTGGAAAAAAATGAAACTTTTGATTTTGGGTTTTACCGATTAAATAGATTTGTCATTATAGAAATGGCTAGTTTATACTATTATGTAAAAGTAAAAAGTTGAGGTTTGGTGTGATTGTTTTATTCTACTGCACCAAAGGGAGTCAGAAGTCAATGCCTTTTCTTTCTTTCCCCCCCTTTTTTCCCACTTTTCCCTCCCCTAGCTTTCCTACTATTTCCTTTTGTATTTTTATATCTTACAATATTAATACATAAATAAACTAAAAAATATTTTGAAAAAAAGTAACCTAGAAAAGGGAAGGCAGCAAGCAAGAAAGAAAGAAGGGTAGCTCTACCGTTTTGTTGTCTCCTGATAAGCAGTAGGCTCTCTTTTTCTAAAACGATAAGCCTACTGCTTATCAGGAGACAACAAATCTCCTCCCCTAAACCCAAAGCCAATTAGAAAATAGGTGCAAAACTGAGGCAAAAGGGCCACCATAGCAATAGCACTTAAACTTATATATCGCCTCCTACAGCCCTCTCTAAGCGGTTTACAGAGTCAGCATATTGCCCCCAACAATCTGGGTCCTCATTTTACCAACCTCGGAAGGATGGAAGGCTGAGTCAACCTTGAGCCTGGTGAGATTCGAACTGCTGAACTACAGTCAGCAGAAGTAGCCTGCAGTGCTGCACTCTAACTACTGCACCACCATGGCTCTTAAATGTGACTATAAAGATAAAACCATCCTAAAAAAGACATTTCAACCAAGATGTTAAGAGCACCATGTCAGAACAGGACATTCCCAAATATTCTTAAAGGCTCAAAAAGGGGTCCTCATCACCACTTTTCTACTTTCACTGAGCATCAGTCACATTCCCATCTACACACAGCTTCAGACTGAACATCATTTCTCAGTTATAGCTCAGAGAAGAATCCAAGGTTTACGCTGATTACCACACAGTTCCTCCAAGGGGTTAATCAAACACCTATAAGAAGCCCTCAAGATGCATAAGTGCTAATAGCTTCCCTCCTCGTCCACATATAATCATCACGACCACTAACCACATATATAATTTACCTACTCTGTGAAAAAATACTCACTTTGATTTTATCTCAAAGGATCCCATAATTCTACATTTTGCAAAAGGGAGAAAAATATATCTTTTTCCTCCACACTATATACCAGTGATGGCTAACCTTTTCTAGACCTAGTGCCCAAAGTGCACATGCGCCTGAACCCCCAAAATGCAATGCATGCACTGGCCCCACACATGCGCCCCGCCACCACGCATGTGTCCCCCACGCATGCACCCCACGCATGTGCATGCATGCATGCCCCCCAGATGCTTGCACGGACCCCTACACACGCCCCGCCCCCATGCATGTGCACAGGTCCCCCCGCATGTGTGGCAGAAATACAACAACCAGCTGGCCGGCGGGAGGCATGCGTGCATGCGCGGTGGAGCTGAACTAGGGAGACGGCTCGCGTGCCCAGAGAGGGCGCTGTGCCATCACAGCTATATACGCTTTCACCACATCTCTTAAGAAATCAAACAAAAAGGCCCCAAACATCACCAAAGGAATTGCATAGCCCCTGTTATCATTTCAGTTGCGTTGTTTGTACCACTTTTTCTGCTCTACAAAATCCAGGTTCAGTAGCATGACAAGAGGGGAACATCCCTTAACTATACTAAGGCATATAAATTTAATAAACAAATAATCTTTCTCCATGTAATACTTTTACTAAATCATAGTAAAATTCTTTTGGACTCCTTTGCAATCGCTTTATTTATTCATCCTAAATAACTTTGTGACATCAAAAACATTTTCCTGTTCATGTCTAGCTCCAGATCATTTATCAACAAGATTAAAAGAAAGGATCTTGAGACCATTTCGTTCATTTGAGAACTCTTATTATATTTCTGACACTATAAGTAGTTATGGATACATAAGAGGAGCTATCCACTAAAACCAAGTCATAATAAAAGGAGTCTTCGACCTATGACCACAATGGAATCCAAACTTTCTGTTGCTAAGTGAAAAGTTGTTCAGTGAATTTTGCCCCACTTTACAATCTATTTTGCCACAGTTGTTAAGTGAATCACTGACTGCGGCTGTTAAGTTAGTAACATGGTTGCTAAGTGAATCTGGCTTCCCCATTGATTTTCCTTGTCAGAAAATTGCAAAAGATGATCATGTGATTCCGGGACACTGCAACTGTCATAAATATGAGTTAATTGTCAAGCATCTGAATTTTGAATCACGTGACCATGGGGATGCTGCAATGGTCTTAGTGTGAAAAATGGTCATAAGTCACTGTTTTTAGTGCCTCTGTAACTTTGAATGGTCACTAGATGAAATGGTGTAAATGGAGGACTACCTGTAATCTCAAAGCAATGACATTTTAAAAGTCCAATCAGCAGTGACTTTTCAACTCAATGCCATCAATATAAGCAGACATTCAACGAATCTTTTAAATATTAGCAGAAAGAACTTATTACTATTTCTTCTGCAAATTACTGTTTTTCAACATACTATAGCTTTACTCAACATACTGCATTGGTTGCCCATTGGTCTCCGGATGCAATTCAAGGTGTTGGTGATTAACTTTAAAGCCCTATATCCGTGATGGCGAACCTGTGGCATGCAGAGCCATATCTGAGGGCACGCGAGGCGTTGCCCTATGTCAGCTCCAGCGCGCATGTGCGCACTGGCCAGCTGATTTTCGGCCTTCTGGAGGGCGGGAGAGAAGATGTTTTTGCCCTCCCGGCTTCAGGAAAGCCTCCGAAACCTGTGGATGGCAAAAAACGGCCCAATGGGCCTACCGGAAGTCCAGAGGCTTCAGTGAGGCCTGCACACATGCGCGGGGGGAAGCACAGTGGGGGTTGTGCGCGCATGAGCAGGGGGGAGGGCATTGCATTATGGGTGTGGACACACACGCCCTTTTGGCACCCGAGCAAAAAAAGGTTCGCCATCACTGCCCTATATGGTTCAGGGCCAGAGTATTTTCGGGACCGTCTACTACCACATACCTCCCAGCGACCGGTTAGATCCCACAGGGTTGGTCTGCTTCGGGTCCCGTCAGCTAAGCAATGCCGGCTGGCGGGTCCGCGGGGGAGGGCCTTCTCTGTGGCTGCCCCGGCTCTCTGGAATCAACTACCCCCCGAGATCCGTACTGTCCCCACCTTTGGCCTTCAGGAAAGCCGTGAAGACCTGGATTTTTCGGCAGGCCTGGGGCCAATGACCGTGTGGAAGAACTAACGAGGTTGGCCCATGAAATGGTTGTATGATTGAATGTTTTTTAAACTGTTATGTTTTTTAATTTTTGTTTTCAACGTTATTTTTATATTGATGATATTTGTATTTGTTGTGAGCCGCTCAGAGTCCCTGCGGAGTTGAGCGGCATAGAAATACAAATAATAAATAAATAATAAATAAATAAATAAATACTGTAGCCTTACCTAAAGAAATAGGCCAGCAGTTAGAAACATATGTTTTCTGCGGAAACATGACTGGTGAGATTATAATGGTGTGCTAATTTTGGAGGGTATTTTTTGAGCTTATCAGTCTTAAAAGGTGAAAGCCTTAACCCTCCACCTGACCTTTAACCTTAACTGGTTAAAGTTTGGAGCAACCCACTATGAAGCTCGAGGCCGATCATTTTATATGCTCTATTTTATGCTGGGTGGTTTTGTTTTAGTAATGTTTTCTCAGAACGAATGTTAACCATAATTATTAATATTACTGTTCCATCATTTTCCAAAATGTACACCACACTAGTTACTTACATTTCAGAAGTTCCTCTCTTGGTTTTGTTAAAAAAGTATCTAAAGTTGTTGTTTTACTCTTCGTCTCAGCTTTGCAGCAGCTTTGCGCTCTTTGCTTCGGACTTTCCGCTATAGTTCCAAACAAGATAAAAAGATATACCTTTACAAACTCATTAAAACTTATTACGCATATTACATTGAAAAGAGAAGACTGCCAAGTTTTATACTACAAGACAGGCAAAAATTCTTACTATCTAAACAGAGAATAAACTCCACTTCGTTACCTAGTTTGCAAAAAAAAAAAAAAAACCACACTCAAGAGAGCACCAAGGGCCCCATGGTTCACAACGATCTGTCCTCCATTTGGTCCCCCCACTGCCATGTCAATTGGTGGAATAGTTTCTAATTCGAGCACCAAGGATCTCAGAGTTTAATCCTGAGCTACAAATATCCTCTTCTGTTGGTATTCTGAACCAGCCGCTGAATATAATCTACACTCCAGCTCCTTTCAGATCTGGTGGTCAATAGCATTTCAGGAGTGGAAGTATCCTCCCTTCTGCTTCCATTTACTCTGTATACCTCCATGGCCACAAAGTTGTGGTAAGAGATTTTGCATTTACCCATCAGACAATCCAAGATTTCCAAGAGCTGGCAGTAGAGGACAGCATTAGTACGGTGAGATGTACAAGACTCTAGCTTTCTAAAGCTCAGAATGCTAAATTATGGATTGCTAGAGCTTAGAAGAATCCTGTTTAAAGGAAAGCAGAGGTAGGGTTGCAACGATCACTATTATAAGCCAGAACTATAGTGTATGAAAATTTCCTACTGAAAAGTAGCAAACATACACAATGGTCCTAAGTGAAGTCACTTTTGCCTATTGTTCGTGACAACACTGCTAATCTGCCTTTCCAACAAGAATGCTTTTTTAAAAGACTTCTTTTTAAAAAGACTTTTTCTGATGATCTCAACAATTCCATCTAACCTCAATTCAACTAAGTCTGTGAACATAAGTTTTCTTGGCTTTAACATTCTCCTGGGAAGCTTGCAGTAAGCATTTACCATTATTAACTCTTCTGTTTCAGCATTAATCTCACTAGAACTCATTAGGCGCTGTGGTGGTACAGTGGTTAGAATGCAGTATTGCAGGCCAATTCTGCTGACTGCCAGCAGTTTGATCCTGACTGACTCAAGGTTATAAGTCAAAGTGCCATTGCTATTGTTAGATCTCTTGCCCTGCGGAATGAAAGAGATTGAGGGGGAATACAAAAATATAGCATTTTTCTCTAGAAACTGGGATATCTTTTACAAGAAACCAATAACTTAACATCCGTAAAGAACAGATGGTGAGAGAAATATTCATTAGTGGCTTTTACACCAAGGCCAGTAATAAATATTTGTGATTTTAAGAAGGTCTACGTAACCGTTACTCCCTTAAACATTTAGAATGCTGTTTTGAGATGCACTACATTTCTAAAAGCTGAGAATCCAAATATATTAGACTAAAACTTCCCACTGAAAATGTGTGGAGTACATTAAATTGATAGACACAACTGAAAGCGTAGAGGTAGCAAACGAACGCTATCTAATTGTACAAAGAAAAAGTATCTGCATAGGGTTCAAGCCACAGGTGCAATTCTCTCATGATCAGATCACAGCAGCACAATTATTTCTACTCCACGCCAACAAATGCCCTGTTGAACTTCCTGAAATTTCAGCAGAGGCAGCTATTCCTCAAATTTTAATCAGTGGAGTTCATTGGCAGGCGGAAAGTCACAAGAGTGGTTAAAAGACTGAACTTACAGCGCTTGGCAGGCCGACTCCTCTGCCCTGAAAAGAAAAAAGATGTGTCCAATTTAGTTATTTGGGAACAAGACAAACAACTCTCTCATAATGGGCAAGCAAGCAAGAGATCCTCTAGCTCAGTGGTTCCCAACCTTTCTAATGCCGCAACCCCGTAATATAGTTCCTCATGTTGTGGTGACCCCCCAACCATAAAATTATTTTCGTTGCTACTTCATAACTGTAATTTTGCTACTGTTATGAATTGTAATGTAAATATCTAATATGCAGGATGTATTTTTATTGTTACAAATTGAACATAATTAAAGCATAGCGATTAATCACAAAAACTATGTAATTATGCCAGATGAGAAATTCTCGGGCCAGTCTTTGCAAGAGCACAAGGAATATCATCTTCCACAACAAACGCCTCTCACCGAATGGCACCTCTCCCGACCAATCAGAGGGCTCGGGCAAGTTAAGCCGATATGGCCAGGCTTGTGGCAGTGGGGGGGGGAAGCTGAGGATGTCAGGGCGACCCCTGGGAAATGGTCATTCGACCCCCAAAAGGGTCCCGACCCCCAGGTTGGGAACCACTGCTCTAGCTAGCTCTTATTAGCATTTATTGAAGTTTTTAAAAGCATTACCAATTTGACTTGATTATCCCAATAATTTGTTTTAGCTCTGTGGAAATTACTGCCACACCAGTAAATTTACATAAATTTCAACATGATTACTGAAACAAAAAATCAAATGCTATATAAACAAATTGATTATTTGGAATGCGTAGATAGTAGAAAGCGGGGATCCAATAATAAGCTAAGACTTTTAGAAAAATAGAGGCCAGAATCAAGTCAAAAGTCAGCCCAAGAGATTTTGCAGCAAGGAAAAAAAACAGTAGTTTAGATTACCCTTAGTTATACCAGTGGCATCTACATTGTTCCCTTGGGAAAGAAGAATGCCAGTCAATTTTGGCACATTTGCCACAAGTGCAAGCAGAGCCCAGTTTTATTCCAAGTTCATTTTTAGTTTTCTATGCAAGCTAGGATTTCTACTGTAATCTTCAGACTTGTGAGCTAACACAATTATTACCTGCATCCCACCAACTCTCGATCCCTATAGAATGAGCAAAGATTTGATAAGAAATAAATTACAATATATTACAGAGTGAGGAGTGATGTTAACAGGAAGTATCGTATGAAAAAAAATTAGGTGAAGAAATCTATGAGGTGAGACAAATTGTGTATTAGGGAACATTAGCTGCAAAACATGGAGAAGAACAGAGAAAACAAAGGACAGTTGCAAAAATACAATCAGCAATAGAGAGGAAGAGTTAAGATTAAGAGGGGAAAGAAATCACTTTGCTGAATCTTGTAAGCAAAGTATTTTGGAAAGAGATGGAAAACTGCCTCTACCAGAGTGAACGGAATTAAAAAATAAATGTGCTAAAAAAGATTAGGGATGAAACTAAAGGAGGAGAGATCTGCATACAGCAGGATGTGAAGGAAAGATACTGAAATGTATATATATAAATGTTAGTATTGAAAAATTGTTGAAAAGGTCTTTTGACTTGAATGGCATGTTCCATTTTCAATTACTTTGGATAGGTAAGTGGTCATATTGATAAATACATAAACAAAGGGTAAATAACTTGTTTGATAAATCGTATGTGTCAGGTTACAATGAAGTGATCCAAATTCCTAACTCAGCTTGATTGTTTTTGGGAGAGTTGCTGTTAGTCTAGACCAGGGGTGTCAAACTCGCGGTGTCACATTGCCTTCTTTGAATTATCCTGGATATGGACATGGCGGCTTCTGCCCCTCTATCTAGTTTGTGGCAGCTTAGTTGAGAAGGATGTGGCAAATGGGGATGACTTTAAGTATGCAAGGGAGCAAATGTACATGGCAACCAATAAAATTCTCCCCGCACTTTAAATTCATTGGGTCTCTGTGAATTTCAGAAGAACTTGACGTTCCTCAGCATTTTACTCAATTGAAAATGATATAGTCTTAGCTGGCTGGGGAATTCTGGGAGTTGAAGTCCAGACATCTTCAACTTGCCAAGGTTGGGAAACACTGGTCTAGACTAGGGGTGTCAAACTCGCGGTGTCACATTGCCTTCTTTGAATTATCCTGGATATGGACATGACGACTTCTGCCCCTCTATCTAGTTTGTGGCAGCTTAGTTGAGAAGGATGTGGCAAATGGGGATGACTTTAAGTATGCGAGTGAGCAAATGTACATGGCAACCAATAAAATTCTCCCCGCACTTTAAATTCATTGGGTCTCTGTGAATTTCAGAAGAACTTGACGTTCCTCAGCATTTCACTCAATTAAAATGATAGTCTTAGCTGGCTAGAGAATTCTGGGAGTTGAAGTCCACAAGTCTTATAGTTGCCAAGTTTGGGGATCCTGTTTTAGAACCTCACAAGGGACAGTGTGTCCCTCTCACAAGGGAGACGGACAGCGCACTGCCTACTGCACTGCCTACTCTGTGCCACTCCACAGAAGAATATAGGAAGCTCCTTCTTGCAGCCTCCCAGCCATCATAAGGTCACTGAAAGGCATATTAACAACACACCCAGATAATATTAGATCAGCATGATATATATAAAATATATGCCTTCTTTCCCATTTGCATTTTATCCTTTGTCATCTTTTACCATCCTCTCAGTTTGAACAGGATTTGTGAGACTCTGAAAAAAACCTGCAAGTGAAGACAGAACCAAAGAAGTGTGCAGTGTAACTTTGCTTTCATAAGACCACTTAATACGTCTGCAGAGAAACATACAGGTAGTCCTCGACTTATGGCCACAATTGGTCCCAAAATTTCTGTGGTTAAGGCAAGACATTTGCTAAGTGAATTTTGCCCCATTTTACATTTCTTGCCACAGTTGTTAAGTGAATCACTGCTGGAGGAAGGCGTGGCCAAAGTCACGGCACTACAGAGTTTCCCCGCACCCCGCAGGGAAGCCCGAATTTGCGCCATCTGGAGACCTGGTTCAGTCGGAACCAGATCAGAGCCACCCGGAAAGGGTGAAGAAGAGGGGCGCCTGCTGGCGGACTGGGGGGGGCTGCAAACCCCTCAGGGAGCCAGCTCAGTCCCCTCAGCCGGCGGAGAACAGAGGAGACATTCAAAATGTCGCCCTAGTCACGGCGGTCACATCGAAAGGATTGTTTTAAAGCCGACTGGACTAATCTGGGAGGAGAAATTCAAAGCGATGGGCTGGAGAGTGTGGAAAAGAAAAGTTGGTGAGTGATTTTGCCTGAGAAAGCTATTTAAATACATTAAAGAGGAACAAAAGGACCAGAAATTAAGGAGCGGCTGTTTAGCTAATGAAGACTATGGAGTAAAAAAAGTGTCTTTTTCTGAATGGAATATAACTAAAGCCCAATATTGAAGACTGGGTTTTTGTTTCTAAAGATTTGGGAATTTGAAGGAGGATAATCTATATACTAGAAATGATTTATAATGATTTATAAAGTGGAAGAATTGAATAACAATTTTTAAAAAGGGCAGAGCTGAGAAACTGAGATGGGAAGAGCCATCTGCTGGATGGATGAAATTACTGCAATGTTGGAATATTACCAGGGATGTTTTGACAGCTGTGGACCTTGAATAGAGCAGCTTGTTATTGCATAAAAGATAACATTTGGATTGAGATGGAGAAGAACAAAATTGGACTGAATGTTTAACAACAAGTAAAGGAATAGAAAGACTGCTTGGATTAATTTGGATAAGACTGAACTTGAACAAAAGCTAGTAATAAATAAAGAAACAAAAAGACTTGGACTTTTAACTACAAAAATGAAAATTTATAATTGAAAAAGGCTCTGGATTACATTTTTCTTAGCAGCTGGAAGAGATTACTAAGGACTGGTGGCTCTTTTTGAGGATTTTTGGTAATAGTTTGACTTTGCTGAATTTATAGACTTGACATCAGTGATCTTAAAGAAATGGAGGAAATTGATTATGAAGAGTTGGTTGGATTCTTGAAAGATCTCTTTAAAGATTTCAGAAGATCTCTAATTGAAGCAATTGAAGGAAAGAATAAAGCACAAGAGGAAGAAGAAAAGACTGATGAAAATATTATATACGAAAAAGCTAAAAAGGGAAATTTCTCAATTAGCAACATCAATTTTGGGCTCAATTGTGGTCATAGGTTGAGGACTAACCTATAGAATTAAATACTGTAGGGCAGGGGTGTCAAACTCGTGGAATCATGTTGTCGTCAAAATTTCTGTTGCTGAGTGAGACTTATTTTAAGTGAGTTTTGCCCCATTTTATGACCTTTCTTGCCAGTTAAGTGAGTCACTGCAATTGTTAAATTAGTAACATGGTCTTTAAGTGAATCAGGCTTTCCCATTGTCTTTGCTTGTCAGAAGATCACAAAAGGTGATCACGTGACCCCGGAACATTGTAATCGTTATAAATAAAGAGCCGAGGTGGCGCAGCAGTTAGAGTGCAGTACTGCAGGCTACTTTAGCTGACTGTGATCAGCAGTTCAGCTGTTCAAATCTCACCGGCTCAAGGTTGACTCAGCCTTCCATCCTTCCAAGGTGGGTAAAATGAGGACCCAGATTGTTGGGGATAATATAAATATACATTGCTTAATGGTGTAAGCCGCTTAGAGCGTGCTTGCACTATGAGGCGGTATATAAGTCTCACTAATAAATAAATAAATAAATAAATAATATGAGCCAGTTGCCAAGCATCTGAATTTTGATCACTTAACCATGGGGATGCTGCAACGGTCATGTGAAAAGCAGTCATCAGTCACTTTTTTCGATGCCGTTGTAACTCTGAATGGTCACTAAATGAACTGCTGTTAAGTCAAGGACTACTTGTACCATCCCACAAACCTTGTTAACTAAAGGCAGTTAGTTTTTAACACTTCCATAGCTTAGCAATACAACTAGAATAATATATTTAAACCACATGTGAATTTAAAAAAAAATCCCAGTAAATCAATGAATAAATAAAAGCACCTTTTTTTTTCTCTTCCTGAGTTATACCCAAAAATTGTTTTGTAACTTCTTTGAGGTTACAGGCTTTCTGATAAACAGTGCCTAGCAGGTTTTGATCCAACTCTATTTTGGGAACAAATACTTCGCTGAAGGATATCTGTCGCAGTTTTGTTGATCTCTGAAAAAAAGCATTAAGATCTTGTGGTAATTCCAACCAACAAAGAGCTCTACTTTCTTCCACAGTGCTAGACACATTATATAGTGGAGTATTTATTAAATGACTAAACATACATCCTGCGTTTTCTTTTTTTTAAAACAGACCCCAAGAGGGGAAAGGCATGCCCCCCTCAATTGTCAGAATTTATTAATTCTAGGAATTGAAGACCAACAACATCCAGGGAGCATCAGGTTGGGTAGGTTAAGCTACGACTGTAACCATCTTTATTCTTAGTCTAAAGACACTAGAACAACCATCCCCACTCTGTGCAATTTTCTGGGCAACTCTTTGAATTCTCAGCAACAGGGAATTCTGGGAATTCAACCCATACATCTATAGGACAAGCAGCTCAGGAAAGATTTCACTGGAGAAATTAGGGAGTTCTTTAATCACTGTTCAGAAGAGTTTCTCCTGACTGAAAATTACCTTTAAAAATGTGATGTCATCCATTTCTGCCAAGGTCACTTCAATTTCATCTCGCTCCCTCTGGATTTCGTTCTTCTTCTTACCCAGGACTGTATAGAAGTATTCAAATTTATCCTGGACTCTTTTTTCTTCCGATTTGATTTTCTGCCAAGAATTCTTTTCTTCTTCATGAATTAAAGCTACTATTTCTAGGAATTCTGATTTCAGCAAATCCAGCTTCCGACTAGTGGTATTCTGAAAGGACAATATCATCAAAATAAAAAAATGATTTGGAAATGAAGTAATGCAACATAACTTATTAAGGAGGCTGGAAAATGGGGGGAAAGTTGGGAGACCTCTGGAGAAAGAAATGGTGGACTAATATGGAGCTGACAACCACAACTAAGAATGAACAGCTGGCGAACAGCTGCCTAGAGTCACTTGCCAGTGAGATGGGCAGCATGTAAATATAATAAAAATAAAGTAGACCAGCTCTATGAACCTCTCCAGACAAAGAGAGGACGGGAGATTGCCCAATATTGCTTCCATTACTCGTGAGGGGACCACAAGGCAACAGTCTTCTATAGGTTTTGAGCACAGGGAGATGAGGGGATAGCCATCTTGCTCAAACTATAGTTGGCATCTTTAAAAGGATACCAAGTTCACATACAGGTAATCCTCGAGTTACGAATGAAATAGAGCCTGCCAATTACATTCGTAATCGGAGGATTTGCGATCCCTGCTTTACCCAATGCATTTGCTATGCTAATTGAATGTGCAGGATGTTAAGTGCAAATAAGGTATCTCAGAGTAGGGAAGATCAGGGGAGGCCTAGTGCTTCCGACCACCCAAGGCCTCCCCCGAACCATTGAAATATCTGTTCCCCCACCCCATCCTGCCTCACCATGTCTCCACAGGCACTGGGCCTGTGTAGATTCACTTACCTTTCAAAAATCTTGATGACCAAAGCAAGCTGTCTCTTTTCCAGCTTCTCTGCCATGGTTTTTTTTTCCTCCTGCTCCTGGAACTCCAAAAGTGGAGCAGTGAGAACAGAGCGGGACAAGTGCGCCCTGCTCAGCTTGGCTGACTCACCAAGGCTGCCTGCATGGGACACACAATCTGCTTTTGGAGTGCCAAGCAGCCTCCGTTGAGTCTGGAGGAGCGTGAGATCGTGTCCCCAAACTTCTGTTTTCCATGCCAAAAGGTTTTGCAAAACTTTTTGGAAGGCAGAAGAGAGGCCTGAAGCACTGCAAGGTTGCTCGCCCAAAGGCTTCTGTTCTCCGCTGCAAAAGGGGATGGGGCAGTGCAAGGGGGATGGGGCAGTGATCTCATGCCTTTTCAGGCCTCCCGCCCTTTGCAAAAGCTTTTGGCGTGGAGAACTAAAAGCCTTTGGGGATACGATCTCACACTCCTTCAGACTCACTGAAGCTGCCCAGCGCTCCAAAATCAGACCGGGTGTCCTGTGCAGGGAGCCTCGGTGAGTCAGCCAAGCTGAGCAGGGTGTTCTCGTCCCGCTGTTCTTCTGCTCTCAGCGTTCTGCTTTTGGAGTGCAAGAGGCAGAAAAAGAAACTATGCTGCTGTGCAAACCCCGCAGCAGAGAGGCTGGAGAGGAGACAGCTCACTTGAGGTGGGAGGAGGAGCGGTCAGCCTGTTTTGGAATTCTGGATCTTCGAAAGGTAAGTTAGCCTTTTGGATGGGGAGGAGCTGGTGGGTTAGCATAGCAGGGCCAGTGCCTGTTAGGTCCCTGTGAGGGGGGGGGGAGGAATAGGCAGGGGAAATGTTGCAGTTTCTCTGCAGTCGGTCATAAGGGTGAACTACTACCATGGTGCTGCAACATTCGTAACTTCGGGACTGAGTTGTAAGTACTTGGGGTCGTAACTTTGAACAGTCGCTAAGTGAACTGTCATAATGTGAGGACTACCTGTACTTCCTTTTCTAATCACATTCAGAAATTGCTTGTTAGCCACTTTTCAGCTATTAGAAATTTTGAATTGACAACTCTGAAAACATGGGCAATTCTGTTTCTAATCCTTAAGTAAAGCAAATTTTAACTACAAGATTAAGAAAAGCAGGATAAAAATATAATGAATAAATAAAATAAACTTTTACAAAAAAAAATTTTTTAAATAGTTTTTATTGAATTGTTTTAAAATATTTATTTATTTATTTATTGGTATTTCTTATATGCCGCCCAACTCCCGAAGGACTCCGGGCGGCGTACAACAGGAAAAATACAAGAAACCAATATAAGCATTTAAAACAAATATAAAAATTAAAAACCATAATCTTAAAAACATTTAATCAATTCGACTTCATACATACTTGGGGGTGAGCTCAGATGGATTACGCTCTACCCCCTGCCTGCAGGAAAAGCCATGTCTTAACAGCTTTCCGGAAGGCCAGCAGGGTGGGGATAGTTCGGGTCTCTGGGGGAAGTTGGTTCCAGAGCACGGGGCCTGCCACAGAGAAGGCTCTCCCCCTAGGGCCCGCCAGGCGACATTGCTTAGCCAATGGGACCTGGAGGAGGCCAACTCTGTGGGCCCTAACCGGTCGAAGGGAAGTGTGAGGCAGAATGCGGTCCCGGAGATAACCTGGTCCTAAGCCATGAAGGGCTTTAAAGATGGTGATCAACACCTTCAATTGGACCCGGAGACCAATGGGCAACCAGTGCAGCTGGCGGAGTAAGGGTGTCACGTGGGTGTACCTTGGCACACCCACCACAGCACGCACAGCCGCATTTTGTACCAACTGAAGTCTCCGGATACTCTTCAAGGGTAGCCCCATGTAGAGCGCGTTGCAGTAGTCCAGGCGCGAGGTGACAAGGGCATGAGTAACCGTGAGTAGAGCCTCCTTCTCCAAGTATGGCCGCAACTGGTGCACCAGGCGAACCTGTGCAAAGGCCTCCCTAGCCACAGCAGAGAGATGGTGATCCAATTTTAGCTGTGGATCTAGGAGGACCCCCAAGTTGCGAGCCTGATCCGAGGGGGTCAGTTTCGCTCCCTCGAACGTCAAGGAGGGACAATTGTCATAGTCCTTAGGAGGCAATATCCAAAGCCACTCAGTCTTATCGGGATTAAGTCTGAGTCTGTTCCTCCCCATCCAGATCCTAACGTCGTCCAGGCACCGGCACATTACATCAACTGCCTCTCTGAAATCAGACGGGGTGGTGATGTACAGCTGGGTGTCGTCAGCGTACTGATGGAAACGCACCCCATGCCTGTGGATGATCTCACCCAGCGGTTTCATGTAAATGTTAAACAGGATGGGCGAGAGAACCGACCCCTGAGGCACCCCACATGATAGGGGCCTAGGGGACGATCTCTGCCCTCCTGTTAACACCGACTGCATCCTATCGGTGAGATAAGAGGAGAACCACCGTAAAACAGTGCCTCCCACCCCCAACTCACCGAGACGATGCAGAAGGATACCATGGTCGATGGTATCGAACGCCGCTGAGAGGTCAAGTAGCACCAGGATGGAGGAATTACCCCCATCCCGGGCCCGCCAGAGATCATCCATCAGAGCGACCAAGGCAGTTTCTGTACTGTAGCCGCGCCTGAAACCCGACTGATAAGGATCTAGATGATCTGTTTCATCCAGAAGCTGCAGAAGTTGAGTAACCACCACCTTCTCCACAACTTTCCCCAAAAAGGGCAAGTTGGAGACAGGACGATAGTTCTTCAAATCAGCTGGATCCAGGGAAGGCTTCTTCAGGAGGAGTCTTACCACCGCAGCTTTTAACGACTGCGGTACGGATCCCTCTCTCAAAGAAGCGGTGACCACCGCCTGGATCCAGCCGCATGCCACCTCTCTGCTGGCCGACACCAACCAGGAGGGACACGGGTCCAATAAACAGGTGGAGGTACCCATCGCCCCCACAGCTCTGTCCACATCTTTGGGAGAAACAGGCCCAAACTCTTCCCATAATGGTGGACTAAGACTAGCCCCTGTCAACTCTATGGACTCTGCCCAGCTAGAGTCCAGGTTCGACCGAATCTGAGCGACTTTATCCGTCAGAAACTCAGCAAATTCCTCAGCTCTGCCTTGTAAGTGTTCCTCGCTCCCCCCTTTAGCAAGGAGGGAGCGAGTCACCCTAAACAAGGCGGCTGGGCGAGAATCTGCGGACGCAATAAGAGCGGAAAAATAAGATCGTTTTGCCGCCCTTATCGCCACTAAATAAGATCTGATGTAAATTCTTAATAGTGTTCGGTCAGGCTCGGTCTTACTGGCTCTCCAGCGGCGCTCTAGACGTCTCTTCTGGCGTTTCATCTCCCGGAGCTCCTCGGTAAACCAGGGAGCTTTCCGGGATCCACTGCCACGGAGAGGTCGCTTAGGCGCAATTCGGTCTAACGCCCCTGATGCTGCGGTGTTCCAAGCAGCCACCAGGGAGTCAGCCGAATTGTGTACCAGGGTTTCAGGTATTTCCCCAAGCTCCCTCTGGAATCCTTCCGGTTCCATTAGGCGCCTGGGGCGGAACCACCTAGTCGGTCCCGCCTCCCTGCGGGGGAGGAGTGGGGCTGCAAAATCCAACCTCAGTAGGAAATGATCTGACCATGACAGTGGGGTGGTGACTATGTCCCTGATCTTCAGATCATCTCTCCACTGCCCCGAAAGAAACACTAGGTCGAGCGTGTGACCGCCCTCGTGAGTCGGACCCTGGATTACTTGGGTCAGGTCCATGGTTGTCATGGAATCCATGAACTCCTGAGCCACCCCAGAGGTTTCGCCAGCCGAAGGCAAGTTGAAGTCCCCCAGAACCATAAGCCTAGGGAACTCAACTGCCAAGCCGGCTACTGCCTCAAGTAGCTCAGGCAGGGCCTTGCTAACACAGCTGGGAGGCAGGTACGCTAGGCAAAGGCCCACCTGAACCCCTAAGTCCAACTTCAGAAGGAGCATCTCACACTCAACAATCTCCGGGGCAGGGCTCCTACGAGGATGCAGACTTTGGCGCGTTATCATTGCCACTCCTCCTCCCCTTCCCTGGGGTCGGGAATGGTGCTGCACTGAGAACCCGTCTGGGCAGATCTCAGAGAGAGCTACTCCTCCCTCTTGGCCCATCCAGGTCTCAGTTATACACACCAGGTCTGCCCCCTCTTCTGTGATTAAATCACGTATCAGGGGGGCTTTGTTGACGATTGACCTGGCGTTAAGCAGCAGCATCCTGAGCCCAGGGCCCTGAAAACCCTGGTTGCCAGGTACTCGGGTTGAGCAAGATGGAACCACATCGGAGGGGCCGGAACAAGGGATCGCTTGTATGCAGCGAGGTCTTATTCCCCGAGAGCGGCCCACCCCTCTGCTCCCAGCATATCTGCCTCTTCCCATTATGACCGAGATGTTCCGGCTCTCGTCCCCACCAGAGATCCCCCCACCCCACCCCGCTGGTCTCCCTCCCTCCCTGCAGGCCATACATACCATTCTCACAAGACAGGGTAACCGAGCCCCCACCCCTCCCCACTTCTGTTTCTACACTCAGCGGGGGGGACGAGGTCTCAGTCCCCATCTTTTCCATTTTTACACTAATTCTAATACTAATTCTAATACACAAACACCCATCTCACACTTTCCCATTTTTCAATCATAACCCATAGTACATCTCGAAGGAGGAGGATACAGTTTAAAAATTCTAAAAAGTTCTAAAAAGGGATTCTAAAAAGGAGGCAGGCTCATCAAGGTAAGGTTATGCTGGGGGGTAAGTTCTTAGGGTAGTTCTTAAAATACATACACATTTCCCCTTTCTCTTAGCATAGCAACAATTTTTGGGGAGTCCATAAAACAGGGGTTGAAGAAAATGTCCCCTGCTTGGAGATCTTTGAACGTCTAGGATCCCCCTTCCCTCAGTGTGCAGACGGGCTCTACCAGCAGCGGGGTTCCTCCAGCCAGAGACCATGATGACTAACGTTAATGGCAGCGGAAACAGTAGCACTCCATGAGTCATCTTCCAGTGGCCACAGGTTAAAGCTGATTCTCAAAATATGCCGCCGCTGTAAGAATAGTAATAGCGGTGGTCTCTGTAGTCGATCTTAGGGGGCCCAGTAATTACCGCTCCGAAAACACGGGCGCAAGCCCAGCTCCCAGCAGCCCGTTCACCATTCACCATTGGCTTGCTGCAGATGGCATTAGCTGGGCAAGGTCTTTCTCCTGAGGTCGTAATCGATCTCTCTCACCGCAGTTTTGAGGCCGAGCAGGGGGGAACCGAGCCACGCCTCACAGCTGATTTCCTCCAAGCTGATTTTCCACCACGGAATTCAAGCCGCCGATAATTGGCTCACTGACCGGGTTTAGCGTTTTCACTACGCCGCTTGCCGTCTCCCCCTTAGATTTCAGAGCCTCCACCCGTCCTCGGTTCTATTTAATAGTCCTCCGAACCTTTCATTTGGTCCTCAGGTCGAAGATATCGGCCCTCACGACGTCCCTGCCGTTCCCAAAATGGGCGGCTATCTCCGCAGGGTGTCAGTTCAAGAAGAAGCGAAAACAAAGGCAGAAACGGCACTCTCCGCGGGTGGCTAGTTGATTCCGCCACAACCCTCGGGTGCCTGGTATAATCTGCTTTCACCCAGAGAAAAGAAAACTCTGGGGGGTGCTCTCCTTTGAGCGAAGCGTCCATGGAAAGCTCAGATCTTTTGCGGAGTCAGGTTTTCCTCCGCTATCTCCCGTCGTGGCTCCTCCTCCTCGAGGGGAGATCGTTTTTGTATATTTTGTATAAAATATACAAAAAGACATAGTACAAAAACAAAAAGGAAAAAGGATGTATGTATAGATACCTATATATTTATATATATATGTATACGCCTTCTTTTTACATGTTGTTTTTTGTATGTTTTTCCTTTTTTACAAAATTGTTAACAAATGGTTCACTTAGCAACAGAAATTTTGGGCTCAATTGTGACTGTAAGCTGAGGACTACTGTAACGTGTACATGAAATCATGAGTCAATTCAAAGGAGGCATTTTTATAGTACAACTCAACCTTAAAATATTTTGAAAGAAGTGTAACTTCATTTTCCCCCCATTTGAATCCCAGCTACCTAACTCATATATTATAAAATTCAAGTAAATGGTGACAGCAGAAGGCAATCTCTGAAATAGCAAAGACCCAAGCCCTTTGACACAACCCCCCCCCCCTCTCTCTCTCTCTCTCACACACACACACACACACACACACACACACACACACACAAACTCACTAAACACAATGCATAACTCCAAGGTGGACCCCTATATACTGAAACTGGGGCAGCCCCAGTGGTGAAATGCTGCCAGTTCGGGCGGGACAGTCGGTCATTGCAGAGCTGATGGAGCTGGCGGCGATTGCGGCACGGGGCTTCTCCCGCCCGCTTCCCCCGCCTGCCTGGACGCCGCCATTTGGGTTATTTTGCCCTCTGCGCATGCGCAAAGCATTCAACGCATGCACAGAGCATAGAACTTAAACAGTGGCATCCAGGCGGGCGGGGGAAGCGGGCGGGAGAAGTCCCGCGCTGCGACCGCCGCCAGCTCCATCGGCTCTGCAACGACTGACCGGCCATCCCGAAACAGCAGCATTTCACCCCTGGGCAGCCCCCTTACACTACCACGTCCTACTTGCAAAGAGAAGTGAACTTCCATTTTAAAAAGAATTCTTTCCTTACACTGAGTTGCTTCTGCTGCGCTCGTACTTGTTCCAAGGACTTTGCAGTCTTATCATTCAAGGCACAGAGTTCTGTTAACCTCTTCTTCAGCTGTAACTGTAAGAGAACAAAAAAAAAACTTCCTTTAGATTAAAAACAACATTCGGAGCCCAACATGCCAGCTACTAAGAAAACAAAACCACTCTGATAGGAGATAATAGTTTTACTTCAGGATTCTGATTAAAAGGGACACATCTGCAGTCACATCTTCGAAAAATGATTTTTTTTTAAAAAAATGGGTTTTTAATGTTGTGCAAAATGGGAAAAAATGGTGGACCAAAGATGGAGCGGACAACTATGTAGATAAATATAACTTCAATCTGGCCAAAGCCGGTACACAAAAAACAGTCAGAATGAAATAAAGTAACAACTCAACACCAATGGTGTAAACATTATTGTAAAAGTCTTTTTTTTTTAATGTAAAAGAAGCTGTTATCAATCCAGCTTCAGACATTTAGGGATGTTAGCTTCTAAAACCCATCACTTAGCAACACATGACAGAAGCTACCTTATTTAAAGGATGGCAGTTGACATAAAATTCAGGGACTTGGAGCATGTAGGAACAAGGGAAAGATCTTTTGGCTGTTGAGGAAGAGTTGAGCAATGCAGAATAACAGATGTCATTTATAGCATATGTGAGAACATATATGGCAGTGGTTTTTAAAGTTTAACCCAATTACCTCTTTTTGTAATCTTGGATATCAACCCTCCCTCCCCCCAAATCCAAACCCCCATTATTTTACACAAGAATCAATTTTATATTATGGTTGTCAGGAGGATCATCCAGGTGTTTGAACTGGAGTTGGCATTTTTACCCACCTACAGAGTCCTTCCCAAGGACCTGGGATAGGCAGATTGTTTGATAGTGTTAAAGGTATCATTATTATTTATTTCAGCAACAACAACAGCCCCATACCTGGATCCTTGACTTATCAGTAAGCAATCACAAATTGCTCCGTTACCTTGATAATTGCCCAAATTGCCCTTCGTGTGCCCAAAATACCCTCTTGGAGATCATTACCACCAGTTTACGAACCACACGGAGCAAATTCTAATATAGACCTGCTGAAGGTAGAATAGAATAGATTTACAGGCCTGTCAAACTGACGGCCCACAGGCTGGATACGTCACGCACAGGCCATGCCCATCCCAGCTCTGCAAAAGCAAAAAACGTCACGATCCGGCCCGTGACGCAATCGAGTTTGACACCCGTGGAATAGAATAGTAGAATAGGCTGAACCCTTTTGGTTATGTTGGGTGAGTGAAGAGACTGGAGACAGGCTTCAGACAACAACTCTTTATTCAACTATGTACAAGATCCAGCAGAGAGCCAGTCTGACAGCTAGCCCTTTTATAGGAAGCTGTCAGATGGCTCAGCAGTCAGCAGTCTTCCATTTTCCCGCCTGAACAGAGGACCTGGTTGTAACCAGGCAGTCTGGATATCTAACACTTTTCATAAACTGAGGACATTCCAAGGGATGTAAAACTAGCTACCACACATGATAAACATTTATGTGTAACTGCCTGAGGCCATAAAAACTAATATTAGATGAAAGGAATCTGAGGAAAGCCATTAAATATTAGCTACCGTGTTTGTGCCTCAATCTCCAACCTAAAGACAGAGAGGACTATACTGGATGTACAGAGGTGGGTACCTGAACCAACTTTCTTATAAATTTAGTTTGCACTAGTTGCAATGCCTTATATTTGCACAGGTGTGAGTCTTAGGGCAAAGATCTGAGGTGGCGCAGCAGTTAGAGTGCAGTACTGCAGGCTACTTTAGCTGACTGTGATCAGCAGTTCAGCTGTTCAAATCTCACCGGCTCAAGGTTGACTCAGCCTTCCATCCTTCCGAGGTAGGTAAAATGAGGACCCAGATTGTTGGGGGTAATATAAATATACATTGCTTAATGGTGTAAACCGCTTAGAGAGTGCTTGCACTTTGAGGCGGTATATAAGTCTCACAAACAAACAAACAAACAAACAAATAAGCTAGTGATCTGGCTGCAAATAATTTCAAGACTGCAGAAATGCATTGTCCGCCTTTAAAACCTATGAAAGCATTTCTTTGGGCCCGTGAAATTATAAAAGCCAATACGTTTTTTAAAAATCCCATATCCTGGAATGCTACACTTGGATATCATCTCCTACCCATTTATTATATGTACATCCCAAGTTTGAAGTGCTTTTTCTTCTCTTTTGTGTGGCAAAGATCATTATTTTGATTTTTTGAAAACTGATTACTAGGTGGGTGATGGGTGAATCATCAAAATGCAGCAAAAGTTTGACATTCATAGTGGATCTTTTGGAAGAATGGAAATTTGGGTCAGTGAGCTTTTTTACAAGCTACTTTCAACTAAAGCTTGACTAGTAAAGGTGCTTGTATGCACCTTTATGTCTGACACTCTTTGTCAGAGTGTGCACACTGTGACTATTTTGAGACAACCCAGAAGCAAAATACAGCAAACAGAGGTTTATCTTTCAAACAGTGGTTTATCTATAAGGAATATATACATACACATACTAGGCAAAGTCAGGCAATCAATCATCAACTATAGCACGGAAGCCCTCACAGGGCCTCTCTTATAAAACAGCCTCTTAGTGATAACCCTGCTGACTTATTCTCATTGCATCATCATTTCAGTATTACAGCCTTACAGCAGCTGTTCAGCTATTAAATCATTACCTTAACACTCTTGTGTACAGAGATTTGCCTGAAACTGAACTTTGTGAATTATATCTTATTCTAAGTCAAGAGTCCAAGTTTTTCCACCTGAGTTTTTCCCAACAGAGAATTCTCAAAATGGAATTAAATGCCTATTTTAAATCAACAAAAGCAGCCTATGGGTAAGATTCTAGACTTATTACTATACATTGTATCTCAATCAAAGGACTAACATATAATTTGGCACAGGGCCCCAATCTAAGGCCTGTATATTCCAGGCACAAAATAGTTATTTTCCCCATCCATTCTTAAAGCTTCAATTCTAAGGCCAGAGCATAAAGCTTGCTAACTATGCTCAGTAGACTTATTAATTCATTTATTTCAATGTATTAGCTCCGCTGGACTCCAAACTAATTAGACAATAGTACTATAGAATCAAGTCTTCCCCCGTTTAAAAATGGGAACAATTACATCTATGGCTCAACCTAGCAATATGTTTCAATTTTGTAGATAAAAGTGGAAGCTGAAACAGGACCCCACTTAGTCAATGCTGAACTTCAACATTTCTGGCAGAATGTGACCACTGTCAAAAGCCCTAAACTTACATCAAAAGTGACAAATTTACTCACTTTGCCATGCAAAGATCTGGTTTGGTAGGTGGGCTGAACTCTCATTTATGTACCCGATATTACAGGCCGTCCTCAACTAACCATGGTGGAACAGTGGTTAGAGTGCAGATGGGTAAAAGGAGGAGCCAGATTGTTGGGGGCAACATGCTGACTCTGTAAACCGCTTAGAGAGGGCTGTAAAGCACTGTAAACTGGTATATAAGTCTAAGTGCTATTGCTAAAATTATTTGTTTAGTGACTGAAGTTACAATGGCACTGAAAAAAATGACTTATGAGTCACCGATCAGATTGCAGGCAAATGTCAACCAGCATGAATTTATGAAGGTTGAAGCTTCCTAGGGTCACCTGATTGCGATTTGTGACCTTCCACGCTTGCTTCTGACATGTCATGTCAATACAGGAAGTCAGATTCACTTAACAACTGCACTAAAGGTCGTAAAATAAGGCACAACTCATTAACAACCCCCTTGCTTAGCAACAGAAATTCTCCCACAGTCAAGGATTACCTGCATATGCTAGAATAAAGATGATTTTCTGGAGACACGATTCCCACATCTTATATAGGCCCATTTTTTATTTTCCACTGAGATTTATACCCTCTTAAACTCTAATTATCCGAGATATGGATGCTTGCAGACCATCTTTGTGGTACTGCTTATATCAGGGGTCGGCAGCTCCGCATGCAGCTCTTTGGGCCCCCTGTCCCATCAGTGGCTGGCCTCCCTCACCTGGCCTGAGAAGGTAAGGGCGATGGCAGGAATGGAGAAGCGGCCGGGGCGCTGGTTGGGGAACATAGCCACCTCCAGCAGAGGCTTCCCTTCAGAAGAGCCAACTCAAAGAGCCATTTGGACCAGTTTCCCAGAGAAAACAAAACACCCGGAGTCACAAAACCTGGGTGGGCGTGGCCAACTCGATGTCACTCCCACCGAGTCACATGATCCCCCCAGCTATGCCTACCCAGGTTTTGTGGCTCTGTTTTCTTGTCTATGAAAAAAAGGTATCTCTCTCTCTTTCTCTCTCTCCATCTCTCTCCCTCTCATCTTTCTTTCCTTCTCCCCCCTCTCCCTTCCTCCCCACCCATCTCCCTCTCCCTCTCCCTCCCTCATCTCTCTTTCTCCCATTTCTCTTTATCCCTCTCCCTCCCCTTCTCTCTCTGTGTGCTGAGGAATGATCGCCACCCCCAGCTGAGGCTTCTCTTCGGGCGACCCTCCTCCCCCTCTCACGACTCCCTGGCTGGCAGTGCCACGTGTCTGGCCTTCTCAAGCACCAAAGCGCAGCAAAGGGGCATGCAAAGGGTGGGCGGCTGCTCGCTTAAGGAAGGTCTTTGGACGTGACTTTTCTCCTCCCCTAAGGATCCGGCCACACCTGAAGTGGCAGGAAGTGAAGGCAGCCTTACGTGGCGTGAAGGCACCTATAGGGCCACTTCTCTCCTGTCCCAAGGATCCAGCTATCGCCTTGCCGTGCCCCCCCACACTCCGCATGAGAGGAGGGGGAGGAGGGTCGCCAGAGGGGGGCGGGATGAGACAAGGCCATGGTCAGATCCTTAGGGCAGGAGAGAAGCCGCATCCAAAGACCCTCCTTAAGTGAGCAGCCGCAGTGTCTCCCCCTGCATGCGCACCCTCCTGGCCCTGCCACAGCCAGCCAGGGAGTTGCAAGAGGGGGAGGAGGGTCACCCGAAGGGAAGCCTGTGCTAGGGGTGGCTATGTTCCTCAACCAGTGCCAGAGAATCAGCCCCGGCCGCTTCTCCATTCCTGCCGTTGCCCGGCCAGGTGAGGGAGGGGAGGGCGAGGCCAGCCAGTGATGGGACAGGGAGCCACAGCAGGGGGCCCAAAGAGCCGCATGTGGCTCCGGAGTCAAGGGTTGCCAACTCCTGGTATAGGGTCTTCTGCATGAGCAGGGGGTTGGACTAGAAGACCTCCAAGGTCCCTTCCGCCTCCAAAGTCCCTTCCAACTCTGTTATTCTGTTATCTTTATAAATTCAAGAAACACTTAGCCATAGAAGCTGCAGCAAAAGCATTTGCTCTCAACTTATACAAAACACAGCACAAAATTGCTTCTCAGGCTAACATACACGTATCAGAGAGAAACACAGTCACTTTCTTCCCCTGTACATATTGATCTATATTTCATAACTGGCTGAAAGGGTCAAAGGCTAAGTTTTCTATACAGAGATGGAGTTTTAGTCACATTCATATTTTCTATAAGATTCCTACAGCTGAGCAAAAAAACACAAACCTCCTCTACACCCAGGTTTTCTTTTCCAAAGTTAAAAAGAGTTTTTACATTAACTTTGAAACATTCTGCATTGATTTAAAGTCACTGAAAACCGTGGGACCGATAAACAAATAAATATGCAAAAAAGGGCTAAACAAGTCTCACAACAAAATACAAGCATTAACAACTTCCATGAAATCTAACACATCTAAGATTTGCATTGGAAAAAAGATAATGCCCAGAACAGAACTCAGACTTGCTACAACAGACTAAAATAGCTATACTGATAATAATTTAAAAGTCAGAAAAATTTCCTAAAATAGGGAATCAGCTTCCAGTTATAACAGGTTTTGTACAACCTGATTATAGAAAATACTTTAAAGGTATCACAAAAGTAATGAAATTTAAATGATTGTATATTTTGTGTGGTTTTATTTATTTACTTTTGCAATGGATAGGTAGGAAAACCAAAGGGAGCCATAATAACTTAGCTGATGTAGTTGTCTTTGCATTTGGTGCTCTCTTCTAAACCGCTATAAAACACAGATTCTGTCCTCCATGGCAAACTAAGCCTATGTATTATCCTGTTGACATTTGCCAGCTGTGGAGGAAGGCTCTTTCTGCCTCAAGCAGCCAATGCAGGTTTCAGCAAGCCTTCTTACCCTGGTCTCTTGGGTGTACATCCTTGCTACCAATGGCTACCAGGTACATGGTTAAATGCAAGATAGCTCTCCATATACCTCTGCCACATCTATATACAGAACACATTTGAACACATATCGTAACCAGTTTTACTGAACAGTATTGGTTGAGTGGACATATAACGCACAAGACCAAATAAACCATCTTTGGCTTTGGAGAGCGGTTCTCAACCTGTGGGTCGCGACTCCTTTGGTGGTTGAACGACCCTTTTACAGGGGTCGCCTAAAACCATCAGTATTTCCGATGGTCTTAGGAACCGAGACACTGCTCCTCTATCCATCTCCAGGCGGGTCCACCCACATGCAAATATACTACTGCAAAAAAAAAATCTGTACCATGGGAACTTCTGAGCATGTGCAGAAGCAGAATTTCCTGCACTGCGCATGCGTCGCCATCTTGTTTTCGGCTTTTTATTGCAATTTTTTTTTAAAAAAATCAGCACTGTGCATGCCTGCGCGCGCAAAGTGCATGCGTGCCCACGAGGTGCGGCCACGCAGCACAGGAGGAAGCGAACCGGCAGCGAGGTAAGTTAGAACCCACCTGAGTTTCCTAATAATTTTATTATTTTATGGTTGGGGGTTACCACAACATGAGGAACTGTATTAAAGGGTCGAGGCATTAGGAAGGTTGAAAACCACTGGCTTTGGATAACTTGCAAGAGCCAGTCTGGTGTAGTAGTTAAGGCATCAGGCTAAAAACCAGGAGGTGGTGAGTTCCAGTCTCCCCTTAGGCCAGGGGTCAGCAACCCGCACCCTGTCGCCAGTCGGCTCCACAATTGATAGGGCTTTTGGTTAGGACAGTAGAGGAAAAAGGATGCCGCGCTAGGAGACTCTATGGTGGGGGAACTGGATTTCTGGTCAGCAGAGGAAAAAGGATGCCGTGCTAGGAGGAGACTCTATGGTAGGGGAACCGGACTTCCGGTCGGCTCCAGAATTGAATGGGGGGCTTCCGGTTAGGACCTTTGTGGCTCTTTGAGTGTTTAAGGTTGCGGACCCCTGCCTTAGGCAAATAGCCAGCTGGGTGACCTCAGGCCAGTTACTCACTCTCAGCCCTAGAAAGAAGGCAAGAGCAAACCACTTCCAAAAAAACCCTTCCCAAGTTATCCAGGTAACTTCCAGGAATCAAAACTATTTCTCACAAATGAAGGAAAATTTACGTGTCACAGGATAATGCTGCAGGATCCAATCCAAATTGGTGTCAGAGACCAGAGGTTTGGTCTTCCAAGCTTTCTGACTTGCATTGGAGCCCATCTTTGGGGAGCTTCTCTGAAGACATTCTGGACTGGGAAATTCTGGGAGTTGAAGTCCAGACGTCTTCAAGTTGCCAAGGTTGGGAAACACTGCGGTAGAAACATTCCCTGAGGATAGGCTCCAGCAGGAATCTGAAAGCTCAAAAGATTAAACCTCTGGTCCCAGTGACCGACCCAAATTGGATCCTGCAAAATTATTTCTTTAGATCAGGGATGGGCAATTAATTTTCCCAAGGGGCCACATGTGAAACTGGGACTGTTGTGGAGGGTTGAACTAATAGGGGTGGCGCCTTGGGCCAGACAGGGCCAGCCAAAGGGCCAGATGTGGCCCATTGGCCACAGAATGCCCAGGTCTGCTTTAGTTTTATACCCCAACTTTTTCTTCAAGACACACACAGCACTCCCTTCTCCATTTTTCTCCTCCAGCAACCATCCTGTGGGGTAGGTGTTACTGAGACCAAATCAGTGGCTCAAAGTCATGCAAGAAGCTTTCAGGGCTGAGATCAAAGTCCCAAAGGTGTTTTTTCAAAAGGTAACTGAACAGTTACCTTTTGAAAACGCACCTTTGGGACAACCATGACCTGGATAACTAGAATCGCCACAGTCAATGTGCCCCTCTGTCTCCCCATGCCTAGCACAACAACGTAGCCACCATCCATTCCTTTCTCACCTTCTTTGCTTCCTTGGCCTCTTTTAGTGGGGTAGTGGAGCAGGTCTTGTGAGAAAGCAGGCAAAAACAACAGATGGAGACTCCATGGTCCTGGCAGAAGAACTCCAGGAGCTTGCTATGGGCCTGACACTTTATCTCCTGAAGTTCCTTCACGGGTGGAACCAACTGGTGGCTCTTAAACGCTGGGCTGTCCAGGTGGGGGCCCAGGTGTTCCTGGCAGAAGGAGGCCATGCAGGTGAGGCAGGTCTTGGCCGCCTCGACCACCAGGCAGTTGTCGCAGGCCACTGGCGAGGGAGACCTCGGCTTGGCCGGGCTGCTATCCGCCTTCTCCTCGCATGTCCCTTTGGAGAGGCCATCTTGGCTGATCTGGAATTGCTCCACCACCTTGCAGAGCACCGTGTTTTTCTTCAGCTCAGGACGGGTTTCGAAAGAAGCTCTGCACTGGGGGCAGCTGAATTTTTCCTCGACATCCATCCAGGTCATCTCCAGGCAAGGCAGGCAAAAATTGTGACCGCAGGGCGTAGTGACCGGCGTCTGAAAAAGGCGGATGGAGCAAGTCAGCTCCTCTTCCAGCCCGGACATAGAGAGCGCGTCGACCAAGCTAGCCATGACTGCGGCGCCGGAGCGAAGTCACCGCTTTATATATATATATACACCAGCGGGAAAGGAAAGGAAACCGAAACTTTCTGGACGGGCGTTTAGTCAATTTCCTAGAAATCACGTGGGCCGGCGGGTGGGGACGCTAGTGCAAATCGCATGGAGCCGCCGGATAAGCCTTTATGGAGAGGAAAGGAGATTCTCGCAATTTCCCGAATGTGACTTAATCACATCATCAAGGGTGTGTGTGTGTGTGTGTGTGTGTGTGTGTTTGCTTGCTGGTTTTGTTTCCCGATCCTCGTCCTTACTTAGTGATCCCGTCCCCTCTGCTTACTGTATGCCTAGAAGCAAGCCGTACTGCACAGTACCGTCGACTTTGCTGCCCCCCCTCCAGCCCCCAGGAAAGAGCCTCGTCCTTTTTTTAAATTAAGCAAGCCATATAGAGCGAGTTGGCTTGTTTCCGACGGCGTTGGCTCGAAATCGGTGGCGCCCGTCCCCTCCTCCCCCCCAGAAGTGCGTAGAAAGGGCATCCGGCCCTCGATGGGGGATGTTTTTGAACGAATCGCCCCCTTCAGCCAATGAGGAAGTTGTCATGGCTCCCCTCCCCCAACATAACCTCACAATCACAACATAGGAAATAATTCTTCAATTTATGCAAACACTTTTTTTTTGTTTTCTTTAAAATTGTCATCAGGACATATCGATGCAAATAATTTATTTCCAGTCTTTTTCCCATATCTCAACTGTGTGAAAAATTTTGGTGCCACCCGTCACTTTATTCCCAAACTTCGTGATACGTGTATTTCATTATTATCTTATTTATTCGAGACACTTAAATGTAATGACCACTGAAAACAAAATTCAATTGCAAGAAAGTGAAATGCCCGAAAAGAAAAACAGTTAACATTTAATGATTGAATTACAAGTGAAATTTAAGACGCAAAAAGAAATATAAAGGGCATAAGAAAAAACCCCAATGCAGGAACTAAGAATTTCAAGACGAAAACTCTGAAACTAAAATAAGACTAGAAGAAAGTATATATTCATGCACACTGTAAAAAGGATTAAAAAGACACAAAGACAATTTTTACAGAATGAAAGCAACAAAAATCAGAGTGACAAATTTAATGCCTAAAACTGAAGAAAAATATATACTGTATCTACACAAAAAGTTTACACGAAGAGCACAACAAAAAAATTGAAAGCAAAAAACAGAGAAATCAAAATATAATATCGAACTGAAGTGCAAACTAAAAAAAGTACAATACAAAGAGACACACAAAATATTTTACAGAGCACAACAAAAATTTGAAAACGAAGCTGCAAACTCAAACTGGAACATGAAATCCAATGCAAGCAAATACAATGATAAAAGGTCAGACAGTTATTAACGAAAAAATGTATGTACACAAAAAGCAAAAAAAGAACATCAATAGCTGCCTTGTGCTTGGTGAGCTGATGCCAATTTCTTGATGTCTGGAACCATTTTTGTTAATCGCATTCTTAAATCACCGTGCTCAGAGATCTTCAACATGTTCCTTGACTTAGAAAGGATCTGTTGGACGGCGCTGAAGCCCCTCTCTACTAAGTAAGTGGAAGGAAAGGCTAAAAGAAGCAACGTAACTTCCTCCCAAAATATTGGGTAAGTGTTCCTCATTTTCACCCCAAAAGCTTCGTAGCTGTAACTCTGAAAATGTGGCTGGGCTTCACAGTCATATTTCAGATCTGTCAGTGGCTCTTGCAGTTTGGAATGAAGTTGTGCAAAGTCTGCCTTGAAAGGATTTAGCACCCAAGTGGGCACTTCCAGATTTATCAGATCATAGAATCTGGTTTCCATATCTTCTTTTAGTTGCTTCACGTGGCAGCAAAAAAATGTCCAAAACTTCTGCTTGGAGTTCACGTTCATTACCAAGGCTTGGGAACTGATACAGCTCCTGGTGACTCATATTGCTTGCAAGGAGGTCCAATTTGGAAATAAATGTGCAGATTACTCCCTTGGCCTTAAGAAAATTGATTTTATCTCCTTGCAGCTTAACGTTCACTTCATTCAGCTAACGTTCAAAAACATCAGCGAGATAAGCTACATCCAGACGTCCAAGTTTAAGAGACCTGCTTAGGCTTGTGTCAGTGGATTCAAGAAATTCGACAACTGTGTCAAAAAGTTCATGGAATCGCCTTGTTATAAGGAAATATCCTTTTAGGTTCAGTTCCAAGTGGGGAAAAAGACACTGGATTCATGAAGGTTGCTTGGAAGGAAGGTTTAATGGTGGACAGGAGCACATGGCAGGAGCCCCTGTACAGAAAAGGTAACTTACATGGTTCCAGGTGTGGTGAAGGGAAAAAAGAGAAAGAGGAATGCTGAGTTCCTGGTTTTTATAGTCTAAGTTGGGTCCCACCTCTTAGATTTCCTTTTCCTGTATAGAAATGTATCCCATTGGCTCTCAGACCCCCCAGGGGCATGCTGGGGTGGCTCTTGGCTTTTGTCTAATCCAGCTTTGGCTGAATGAAAGGGCCTTGGGCAAATCCTATTGTGGTTTTATCATGCAAAAGACTTCCAGTCCAGGTGAGAGGAATATGTGAGCTTAGCAGGGGTGGGGGTTTCCAAGAGGAGTCTTTTGTTTGTTTAAAAGCATGTTTCCAGATGTGTTCCACAGAATTTTTCCTACATTTTAATATCTCCTAGGATATCTCATTTCCTAGGACAGGGGTGGGTGCTAACTTCCTACAATCCCTCATTTTTTTTTTCAAAACATGTGAGTGCAACACATGTTTTGACACAAGCTTCAAATTGATCAGGTCAGGGAGATTTTATGGGTGCTTTCAATTTTCTCTGATGCAGAGGGAAAGACGTTGAAAGAGGCAGTTGAAAGAGGCAGCAGAAGGATTCCTTCAGTGGCTCCCAAAAGGAGAGCTTTCAACCATGATGGTCAATGGCCAGGGCAAAAGTTCTGGAAATAAATTTACAGTATCCAATTTTCCATGCCAATTATGTTCAGATGTTTGATAACACTTTCGATGAGCTCCCAGACAGGTTTCAAGCAAGCACAGGCCCCACAATATTCCCACAGCCATGGTTTACCTTGAAATCACAGGCTGCCCATTTCCAAGGGATGGTTCTTGAATCTGCCCTAGCTCTTACTTTAGTGCATCTAGGATTTGTGAGTCCAAATTGAAGTTAGCCAGTGTGCAATCTAGGCTTTTCCTTTTTTTTTTTTTTTTTTTTTTTAGAATGAGCCCTGGGACTCTTACTCCTGAGACCACCAGTGCAAAATACCCTGCTTTACTGGGCAGCAGTCAGGCCTTGGGTTTTCGAAGATCCTTTCTGCTAGCTCTTCAAGTGGGGAAATTGCCTGAGGGGACCTGTCCCCTCCCCCATGGAATTAACAGGGAGATATGACTGCCTGGGCTTTAATGCCACAAAGCAGGAATCAAAACAACAACAACAACAAAAACCAGCAAGCTAAAAGCAGCTTTGGGTGGAGGTAGGTGAAAAAGGGATAACCTCAGTCTAATTCTAAATGGCGTGTCTCTGTGTGTTTGTGTATGCAGCTACAAATTTACCTCCCACTAGACAGAAATCTAAAGTGTACAGAACTCACTGTGGCAACCACTCCCAATACAATTCTTACATGAGTACATTAAACTGATTACAATATAGATGAGACAAGAAAGAGAAACGTTACAATGAATTTCAGTGAATGAAGCAAGGAAAGAAAGAAAACAAAGAAAAAAACTTTACAATGAATTTCTGTGACTGAAGCAAAGAAAGAAAGAAAAACTTTACAATGAATTTCTGTGACTGAAGCAAAGAAAGAAAGAAAAACTTTACAATGAATTTCTGTGACTGAAGCAAAGAAAGAAAGAAAAACTTTACAATGAATTTCTGTGACTGAAGAAAAGAAAGAAAACTTTACAATGAAGTTCCCCCCTCCCCCCTAGTCTTTTCAGCTGTCTTCTGGGGATTGAAAATAGATGTTTGGTCTTTATTTGTCCATCTCAGGGTCCTTTCATTCATGTCTGCTGGGTGGCCTTAGGTGTTGGTGGTAAGGCTGGTCAGCCAGGCTTGGAAAGATCTGCTCCACTCTGGTTGCTGTGATGACTAGAGGACTAGATTCAAACCCAATTCTGGCTCAAATGGATGGAATGTCTTTACTGGAGGCAGTTTCTGAGCCCATTTGGTCTGCTTCCATAGGCTTCAGGATCATGTGTGCAGGGCTGAAAGACATAAGAACAGGGTCCCTTCCCCCTTTTGCTGGTAATTCTACCACGAGAGGCATTGTAAAAGGATTAGAGATTTGGGGGGGGGGTAGATAGCTTGTAGGCAGGGTTTGAGGAAAACAAACAACACATCAGTATCGCAGTTAAATCAATTATAACAAAATGGAGACATCACCGGGGAAAAAAATGAACAGACATTTCCATCTTAGCAGAGAATTGGCATCCATTAAACATCACAGAAGAGCAATATTAAAACTGTTTGCATGTACATACAGTAAATGTAAAAATGAAATTTTCCTGTAAATTAACTTAAAACATTGTCATTTAAATTTTGGCTTTTCTTAAAAACACAGAGAGGAATAGGAAAATTGAACTCTGTTCCTTGTACCAGACCAGGTTGGCCAGTCCTAACTGGGCAAAGACATTTTCCTTTCTTTTCAGTGCTTTTAATTTTCTAACAATTTGAAATTCATATCTCTAGGAAACAGAGATATTTTACAGTTGCAATTACCTCGAGTGCGCACAAGACAAGACAAAGACGTACACATACACAAAAACATGGACAAAGAGGATGACAGGACACACACACAAGTCCTTCCTGCCATAAATTTCAGTTAAATTAGGGAAGGCACAAATCTTAACAAACAAACCACGTGGTTACATATAAGAGAGAGAAAAGAAGAGAGAGAGAGAGACAAACAAACACCTCAACATTTTTCCTTTTCTGTTTTCTTAAGTACCTTTATTTAGCCAAATTGGCTGTTTTGTTGTGTTTTGTTTTTTCTGTGACATCCCTCAGCAAAGTCCATTTCCTACTTTTGCACATTCCTGTATTCCTGGCGTCCCAGGTTCCAAGCCCTCACAAGGGTACCCGCCACCCTCGAACTAGAGCTTCCCATGATCCTTTAAATGTAAGGTTCACTTTGGCTTAGCTAGTGACGCGCTCACTGTTTTCAGAGGCTAAAAAACTCTGGGAAGGACTTCCGATTCCCTCATGGAAGTAAGGGCCCCTTCATTGGGGAGTCGTCCGCAGTTTTCAGAGGCTAAAAAACTCTGGGAAGGACTTCCGCTACCCCACAGAAGTATGGGCCCCTTCCTTGGGGAGTCGTCCGCAGTTTTCAGAGGCTAAAAAACTCTGGGAAGGACTTCCGCTACCCCACAGAAGTATGGGCCCCTTCCTTGGGGAATCTCCTTTAGGTTTATCAGATCCAAAAAGGGGATCTGCGAGGACGTAGTCGCCCCTGTACGACTAGTACTAAGACCTCCACTTTCTATTCACAAGCTTCACATTTTAGAACCAAAAAAATTATGGGGTTTGCTTTTGGGATGTGCACATAAAAACAACAACAACAACAACAAAATTTGCTTTCCCACCCTTCAATCACACACACACACACACACACACACACTCTTCCTCCTTCCCTAACAGAAGCTCCTGTGCTCTGTAAACGCTAAACAGAACTTACACAAATCAAAACAGAAAGAGAAGACATTGACACATAGGCTGGTAGATGAGAAAGAAACTCTATATTACCAAATGAGGATAAACAAAAATAATTCAATATTATGAAAAGCTGTACGAGCAAGAAGTTTCAGAAAATAAAATTAAAGAATATTTGAAAAAATGGAATTGCCTAAAGTACCAGAAAAGGACAAAACTATTAAATGAATGAATATCAATGATGGAATTAACAGAAGCAGATCAAGAGACAAAAGAACAACCAAACACCAGGACCAGGTGGGCCAGTGGCAGAATTTTACAAAGATTTTACATAATGAGGTATTGATTGATGTAAAAGGTACCACATTCCTGAATGGGAGCAAATATTACTTTGATTCCAAAATAAGATTCAGATTTAATGCAGATAAAACTATAGGCCCATCTCTTCACTGAATGCTGACTATAAAATATATACTTCAATAATGGCAGCAAACTAAAAGGTTCCTAAATGAATTTATACATTCAGCTCTCTTAAGCTTTTCCTAAGAGACAGATTAAAAACAAAATGAGAATGATTTTAAATACATAAAAAAGGCACAAGAAAAGGATTCTATTCATTTTGATACTGGAAGTGCTAAATATAAATATTATGGCAGACACAGAAATTAAAGGCATGGAAACTTGAAAACTAATTTTGCACCAAGTGAGAAATAAAATAGGTTAATAACCAACCAAGACGAAGTTGTAGAAGGATTTGAAACTGCATCATTAACATAACAAAAACGATTGAACACAATTGAACACACTAAAGTCTTAGATTTTAAAATAAAGCTGACCTTAATAAACTCAAGAGAAACTTGAGAAAGATTCCTTGGATGAAAGTCCTAAAGGAAAGAAGCAACTCAAGAAGCTGCTTGGTAAACTCTGAAAAAACTTGATTATAAAAGCCAATTGCACAAAAGCAATCGGGAAAAAAAACCCAGAAATCCAAGAAACCAGCATGGCTGCACAAAGACCTCACTGACAAATTGAATGAATGAAGGACAGATACAAAAATGGAAAGAGGGACACATAACTAAGGGAGTATCAGCAGATAGCAAGAATCTGTAAAGAAAATCAGGAAACAAAAGCCTTGAATGAACAAAAACTTGCAACAAAAGTGAAAGATAATATAAAAGATTCTTCCAATGCATAAAAAAAAAACAAGAAGAAAAATCAAGGAAACAGTTGGACCACTAAGGAGAGAAGGCAACACAGAGAAAGCCATGAGTTGCTTAACTCATTCTTTGCATGTCTTCTTGCAAAAAGAAATGCAACCCAACTAACCAGAAATATAACTGGAAAGGAAAAAATAAAACAGACTGTAAACTGAAGTTAAAATAAGCAAAAACAGTAAGAGAACACCAGGTCCCAGAGTCCTAAAGGAGCTGGTAAATGAAATCTCAGAACCACTGCACATCTTTAAAAAAAAATCTTGGGACACGGGGACCACCTGAGAAACTGGGAAAAAGCTAATGTGGTTCCCATCTTCAAAAAGAAAGAAAAAAATTTCCTGAGCCCTATCTAATGCAAAGAAAAGTAAAATCCTACACCTAGGTAAGGGAAACCAAAAATATAGATAACTATTATAAATTGGTGCAACAAATTAAAACAGATTTGGAGAAGTGGAAAAGAACCACCATAAAATGAGTATCCTGCAATGGCTAGCAGACAAAACAGGGCTGGGGGGGGAGAAGGGGGGGAGAAGGAAATATCAAAGGATTTAGGAAGATACATTAACTTGGTTAAACAAAAAGCATGATTATTTTTTCCCTAAAATGATTTGTACTCAGACAACACACTATTCAATTGAAATTGGAATTTACATATGCCATAAAGTAAAATTAAAAGCAAAAATTACCCCCCCACACACATACACACATGCAAACACACATTTCCCAGTTTTCTATGGTTTAAAGTAAAATTTAGAGGTAGGTACTCACCTTCTTTCCAAGCAGCCCTTGAATTTTGAACTCAAAACCCCTTTAAAACCTACTTCCCAATGGCCAAGGCCTAATAAATTTATTTAGGCCAGGATCATTGAAGAGGCTAGCTTGGAAATCCAGCTGGCTCGCCAATTGTTATAAGGAAATATCCTTTTAGGTTCAGTTCCAAGTGGGGAAAAAGACACTGGATTCATGAAGGTTGCTTGGAAGGAAGGTTTAATGGTGGACAGGAGCACATGGCAGGAGCCCCTGTACAGAAAAGGTAACTTACATGGTTCCAGGTGTGGTGAAGGGAAAAAAAAGAAAGAGGAATGCTGAGTTCCTGGTTTTTATAGTCTAAGTTGGGTCCCACCTCTTAGATTTCCTTTTCCTGTATAGAAATGTATCCCATTGGCTCTCAGACCCCCCAGGGGCATGCTGGGGTGGCTCTTGGCTTTTGTCTAATCCAGCTTTGGCTGAATGAAAGGGCCTTGGGCAAATCCTATTGTGGTTTTATCATGCAAAAGACTTCCAGTCCAGGTGAGAGGAATATGTGAGCTTAGCAGGGGTGGGGGTTTCCAAGAGGAGTCTTTTGTTTGTTTAAAAGCATGTTTCCAGATGTGTTCCACAGAATTTTTCCTACATTTTAATATCTCCTAGGATATCTCATTTCCTAGGAGAGGGGTGGGTGCTAACTTCCTACAGCCGCAAACACTTTCCTTTTGAAAGCCACCTTACTTCGGTGTGCAAAAGGAGACATTCAAACTCCTCGTCATTTTCTTCACAAAGCTTGTGAAAAAGTCGGTTGTTCAAGGCATTCAGCTTAATTTTCTTCACAGCATTAATGACATAATGTAGAGACTTGTGCAAATGGCTACTCAAATTTTTTGAGACAAATTGCTGTCTATGAACGATGCAATGGACAGTCATAACTCCAGGTACAACCGATTTTAGATGAGCTTGAAATCCGCGATATCGTCCAACCATGGATGATACTCCATGCCACGACGTTTGTGAAAGGGATGTTTTTCTCATTAAAAAACTCTTCAACCTTTTTAAATATCGAAGAACCGTTTGTGTCGGTGGCTAAATTTCAAACAAATAACAGTTCTTCCCCGATCTCTTCATTTCCGTTGATGAAATGGACATAAGCCAATAACAAGGCTTCATTTTCACGAATCGTTGACTCGTAAATCTGCATCACGAATTCTGTATTTTTCAAGGTTTCTTTCACATCAGCAGCCATTTCATCAATTCTTTTTGATATGGTGTCATTGCTCAAAGGAATCGATTGCGTGTTAGTGCTTGCGCTGGGCCCCAACATGGTGGCAACAATCTGTTTCACTGCTGGTAAAATTCGCGTTTCTCCGATAGTGTGAGGTTTGCCACATTTTGCTATCAACAAAGATACTTCATAGGAACAAATGAGCCCCTTGTCGGCATTGAGTGACAATTTTCCAAATAACTTCCCAACAGTGCTGCGACCCTCAAACTTTGCCTTTAAGGATTGGAACAACAATGCCGGTTTGTCGGCTTTATGCGAATGAATTCTTACCAAATGGTCTTTCAGCCGGGAAGGCTTCATCACTTCATTTGAAAATGTTTTCTCATAAAGAAGACAAAACGGAAGCTGTACATTGGAAGGAGATGGAATGAATCCCAATTTTAGGTATTCCTTCAAATATTGGAGACACTTCCTCTTCTCGGCCATGTTGAGAGGCCTTCGAAATGAAAGGCACTACCTGCAAATTAAATTTTCGACTGCACTGGAACACTATAAAAACACACGTGGACATCGATAAACCTAGTTTCAACAGTTACGTTGACATTACAGCTGACGTCACAGGGGACAGCCACTCAGCATGCGATGTTTTGAAAGAAGTGCTCCCCCCTCCATCACTGCCCATTCTGGCCAATGGCGCGCCACTGTATGGGTAGAGGCTGCTGCGCAACGCGCATGAAGATAAGCGATGCATATTCACATGTGTACAGCGTTCTGTACTGAAGCTGGCTGGAGGAACATTTGAAAACACAATTCAATCCACTAATAGCGAGCAATCTGATGTTTTTGTACAACAGATATACACTAATTCACTATACGGAAAAGTCTCAAAAGTGTCCCCAAAACTTCTCGCTCCATCACCCCCATATCGCCCCCTTTTCGTTCTTTCGTCCCTGCATCGCCCCTTTTCATTCCATCACTCCCCTGAAAAATGAAATCGCCCCCTGGGGGCATTATCACCCAGGTTAAGAACCACTGTTTTATCAGAAGAAAACCTTGTTGAATGCAATGGGGCGTTGTCATCCCTGGGATGGCGGAAACGGCCCTGATAAAAGTACCAAATACCTCTTTGAGGCGTGAGCGGGAAGACGCATGAAATGCCACAATCGTTTGTATAAAAGGCAAATCCGGAAGATTAAACTCGTCCATACCAGGAAACAAGGGCTATTTTTTTCTCTATGGGTTGAGGACGTTACATATTTTCTTGATTAAGTGCACGCCGGGTGTGCAAGAGGCAGAAGAGAGGTTCCGTAATGGATCATCGCATGGGATAAACAATACCGCTTAGAGCCAATTATTTCCTGGTCAAGTCAATCAGCCAACACATTGAGCTTATAATAATCAGGGTGGCCCGATCCCTGCCTGTTAGGTAGCAGATGTAGAATGAGAATTGTAAAAAAGCCAACAGATGATGATAAACGTGATGGCTATTTATTATTTCCCAAAC